>OZ023242.1:23455440-24055440 GCA_964006365.1 Trididemnum miniatum | reverse complement strand
CTTAGGTTCGATACCGCAGGTTGTCAAATCGAACGCAGGCTCACCATCGCCACGATGTTTCTTTTGAACGGTGTTTCTCAAGCGCTAAGCTGCGGAGATGGGTCCCGTCTCATGATTTACGAAAGAGTGTGTTAGATTCTGCGGCGTTAAGGTGAACAAGTCAACCATTACTGCCTTAAAAACAGTTTGCTTTCTTCACCACGAATTGCTGAGTGGCAAAAGGCTAGTTGTATTCGTTGTACAACTATATCGATCAGGTTAATTGGAACAAGAGTATAATATTCAAACATGCATTATCTCAAACCTTTTTTCAAAATGCGTTGGCATTTGCTTAGGCCAATTATTCAACAGTTTTATTATTTTTTCAAGTTCAACAAACTCAAGATTGTCAAGCAGACAATATGAGTTTTAATCAATTTTTGTTGCTGAATATTTATAAAATTATTTTAAAGTCGGTACAAGCAAACAAAAAAATCACTTTGAGACCGATTCGTAGCACAAAAAAGTACCTACTCGGATTCTGCATTGTTAATTTCTAGGGTTCTATTTTTGCAGATATAATCGAATGTCCCGCTACTTGCGAAACAGCCCCTGCTGGTTCATGTTCGGACGGTATGGGAACTTTCACGTGTATGTGCAATGCTGGATATACGGGAGATGGACAGATGGGAAATTGCTCGGGTGAGGAAAGATATGAACAATGCTTTGCGTTGTATTTGACTAATAATTGTGTCAATTTGTGTGTAAAATAAATGTTACTAAGTTACCATTCAAAGCAATGGATAGCTTTTTACGTATATCACCCATTTAATTTATACGACATTATTTGGCTGTTTAATAATGTTTGCGTTATAACTGTTTGTTGGTAGGCTATGATTCTGGCAATAATTTTTGATCAAGTACTGTATTTTTGTATGCTTTTTATCCAAAATAAAGAATTTCTGAGCTGTGTGTACATTAGCCATTTTATTAGTGGCGTATTTTCATTTTTTTCTTTGTTTGAGTAACTTTATTATAATTTTTCAGTAGTATTAATGCATAATTACAGTACATACTTGAACAACAACCTAACCGTTGATTACCAATGTCTTCTTAAGTAAAATTTCAATTAAAAAAAAGTTGCATGTCTATGCCTGGTGTAAGAGTTTTAAAAATTTTTATTTAAAGTTGGTGTAAACTACAGTTTGTAATTAGGTTATTGAACACTGAACATAAATCTTCATTAAAAAAATCTGTCGATCGGGCCGGTCAGTGACCGGTCAACCGGCGTAGATTTTGAATTTTACCGGTGAGGACGGCTCGAGAAAATCCTGACCGGTTCTATCTCTGATCTAAGGTCTTAAACACTTATCCATTCTAATTGATTAAATTGCTATAAAAACAACTACAGTGTACCTTTCCCCAATTATTGCGACACGGGAGCGAACTGTTGACGATACTGCGTCCGATTTGACCAACCGGGATTCAAACCGCTGACTTCCCGCACCGGCAGTAATGTGCTAAACAACGGAGCTAACCGACCGGTAGAAAATGACTTTTCCAGTTAAAATTAACCTGTACAATGGGTAATTAATATGTCGGTTGTAAGAAAAGTAGTGAATTTAAAACAACACACGTGCATAGGATTAATACATATTTGCATATTGCTCTTGGTAGTTTTTCAGGTAAGAGTTTGTAAACCATATGTAAACAGTTTTAGATCAAAATGACGATCCAAGTAAATACACCTTGTTAAATTCGTAGGAAATGAGTGAGGTTGTGGGCTACAGTTAGTATTTTCAATTTTGCCGAAAATTGAAATATTTATTGATTTTTTAGTTTTACTACAACCTAACATGCGCAGCAAAAGTTAAACGCAGGACTATTAATGCATAAGTACGCAGCCTCCTTAACCAGTTTGATAAAGTTGCCGCACACAAAAGTTACACAAGTCAAGTTGTAGCGAGGATACAGTGATACGACCACACGGTCTACAAGTCTGCTGTCCTCCTCACTTCTCTAAAACAACAATCACAGCTCAGATGGCCGAGTGGTATAGAGCGTCTGTTTCTTGAACTGTAGACTCGGGTTTGATTCCGAGTCAAGTCAAGCCAATGACTTTAAAATTGGTATTTACAGCTTCCCTGCTTGACGTTCAGCATTAAAGGGACAGTGTCGAGAACAAGCCGGCAAGTTTATTTGTTGTGTCATTGGGAAAGGCACTTAGCGGGATTCTCCCATCTTGTTGTAGTAGACAGATGGCTGGCAACTCCTAAGCGAGCTCGTATAGCGCATTGATCGCTTTCTCGTGATAGGAGGATAAATATGCAACTAAATAAAAAAAAATAAAGAAATACCTTGTTGAAATTTCAGCATTTTTTCATTAATTACTAGTACTATAAAAACAAAAACGGAAAATTTCCTCTACTAAAAAGAGTATTTAAATGAAAACATGGTGCGATTTGCTAATGCCGTTTTTCATAAACTATTCAAAAACACATAACGATGTGTATATATTGGTTGGTGTTTAGGTGTGTTTTAGTTGCGAGAAAAGAGAATTTGACCGACATGACCGGCCGGTCGGAGAATGTTGATCGGCCGGTCGGAGAATTTTGATCGGCCGGTCGGAGAATGTTGACCGACCGGTCGGAGAATGTTGACCGGCCGGTCGACCCGACCAATTTCCATCTCTGCCTCAGATATTTGAAACTGATGTAAATGCTGCAGGTAGTTCAGACAAGTGAAAGCATTGGAAAAGAACTTTCGAAAGTTGTGTGCGCCGCATCACTGATGTCACAAATCAAGACAAGGCAAACCTTTTAGTTAATCTGCTCGATATCTCAGTTTACAAATATGACTGTCAGCGAGAACGCAACGTATGATGAGGCGATTAAGCGCTTGAACCAGTTGTATTTAAAACCCATAAACGAGATATTTGCACGTCACCGCCTCAATGCATACCTTCTACTAAACTGCAAACTTTGTCAGCGTATGGATAGTGCAGCACCTCGTCATTACTGATTTCTCACCCACGAGATGCCACGGAAAATCTTAAATCAGAATGAATTATTCCTAAGGTTACAATTGCCCAAGAAAATTTTACTTTTTAGACTAGAGTAAATCACATTCAAAACCGCAGTGTGCTATGACATTACATTAAACCTCATCGCGGTATTAGACAAGCCACAGAAGTACAACAGGAAATAACTTGCAATTATTTCAGAAATTCATGAATGTTCGGATTCACCCGGCAGTTGTGACGCGCTTGCTACGTGTATAAAGACACCAACAGGAAGTTTCACATGTACGTGTGCGGATGGATACACAGGAGTTGGAACACCTGGAAACTGCATCGGTGAGTAAAATTAGTGTAACTTCTACAAAAATTTTTTTATGATGTTTGTTATTCGTAGTTGTAGCGTACTAGTATTTTTACGGGTTAGCTTTTCTCGCTTTTTGAACAAACTAACCAGCTCAGATGGCCCATCTGATAGAGCGCCTGCCTTTGGAGCTGTAGACTCTGGTTTGATTCCGGGTTGGATCAAACTAATCACTTAAAAAATAGGAATTCACAGGTTCCCTGTTTGACGGTCAGCATTAAAGGGGCAGTGCGGAGAACAAACCGGCAGGTTTGATTATTGTGCCTTTGGGAATGGCATTTAGCGGGATTACCTACCCCATTTTAA
This sequence comes from Trididemnum miniatum, assembly GCA_964006365.1. Classification (NCBI taxonomy): domain Eukaryota; kingdom Metazoa; phylum Chordata; class Ascidiacea; order Aplousobranchia; family Didemnidae; genus Trididemnum; species Trididemnum miniatum. The sequence continues at coordinate 24,051,775 of OZ023242.1, read as the reverse complement.
AGTGGTAGATAGGTGGCTGGCAACTCCTAAGCAAGCGCGTTATAGCACATTGATTGCTTTCTCACGATAGGAGGATAAGTATGCAACTAGAAAAAAACAGTTCATATGTGTTGAAACAGCATTGCTTTGATATTTGAATGTTTTATCAAGGAATAGACAAATTCGTTGCGTAGAAATGCAAACATAGGCACAATTGTGTGTCAAATGTAAATGCGCTGAAACCCGAAAAAGAAAAAAAAATGAAGTAAAGAAAAATTGTGCAGGCAGTCTTAACAGATGCAGAAGAACCGATATAATTTTGGAACTCATGACAAATTTGGTTATTTGTTTTGCACCTTATAAAATTTTTGAGTTGTTTGAAAGTAGCCCTCTTAAACGCTTGCTTTTACGTGTAGCTGATCCATGCTTTCAGCTAAATTGTGCTGTCAATGCTGAATGTGTTATTTCATCGGGTTCGGGTACGTGCATTTGTGACGATGGATTCCGTGGAAATCCGAATGAACTCTGCGAACGTAAGTGATGGTTGATTTGTAGAATTTAAGTCATTTCAGAACATTGTTGCTTTTTTTATGTTTGAATCATTTTTTGTTAGGAGTGTGTCAAGTTGGCTGCGCAAATCAGTGCACTTTGAGTAGTTGTATACAAAGGTTTCATCTACATTGTTAGATAGTTGACAATCAGCAATGTTCTTTGATGTGTACACACTATTTGCTTTCCTTGAAAACTATGGTAAACATGAAATTAAGTGAACAAAAGTTAATAGTTTAACAACACTGATGCCCGAGTGGATAGAGCGTCTGCCTCTAGAGATGTAAACTCGGGTTTGCGTCCACGTCGGGTCTAAGCAATGGCTTGAAATTAGGTATTCACAGCTTATTCCCTGCTTGACGCTCAGCATTAAAGTGACAGTGTAGCGAACCAGCAGCCAAGTTTACTTGCTTTGCCGTTGAGAAAAGCATTTAGCAGTATTCCTCCATTTTAGAGTGGTAAATAGATGGCCGTCAACTCCTAAGCGACTGCGGTATAACTCTTTGATCGGTTTCTCGTGATACAAGGGTAAATACAAAACCAAACGCAAAAATACAAAATAGCATAATTATATTTTGCACGGCCGTTAGCTCAGTTGCTAAGCGCACGCTATTGGTGCGGGAGGTCGGGGGTTCGATTCCCGGGCCGGTCAAATCGTCACAGTGTCGCCAACGACTCGCCACCGTTGCGACGTTTCTTCGTAGCCGTGTTGCCCAGGCGCTAAGCCGCGGAGATGGGCCCTGCAACTTGTTACACGCTTCGGCGTGATACGGCGAGTATAACGAAGATTTGATTTGATTTTGATTTGTTTTAGCGTATTGTGATGAAGAAGTAATCGTGTTTGACGGTGTATCCTACACATTTTTGGATACATGGGAAGGACTCTTTGCATATTCTGTGGAGGCGTGTCCCAATTCAGGTGACGCTTTAACGCATCCATGAGAATGCATTATGCGTTTTTCATGTTTTGTGTGAAGATAACTGTAGTAGTTTTCTGTAACTTGTTCGTAAGATTTTCAAAAAGTTTTTGCATACTAGCATTTTGTATTTATAGTTGTATGTTTATCTGTAACTCATATCACAAGAAAGCGATCAAAGCGCTGTAACGAGCTCGCTTAGGAGTTACCGACCATCTGTCTATCACTATAAGGTGGGGGAATTCCGATAAGTTCTTTCCCTATGGCACAACAAGTAAACTTGCCAGATTATTACTCCACTGTCTCTTTGATACTGTGCGTCAAGCAGGTAAGCTGTAAATAACAATTTTAAAGTCATTGTTTTGATCCGACTCGGAACTGAACCCGAGTCTACAGCTTCAGAGGCATACACTCAGCCATCTGAGCTGTTAAATACACCTTAATCGACATCAGCATGTTTGTGAAATATTAACAAAGCTTGGGGGGTTTATTTTACAAACTGAGTCAATTCGCACCAAAAGTGAGGATAATGATTGTCTTGTTTTGTGGAAATGAAGGGACAACTGATGGAAGCATGTTGCGGCGTTCACCATTCGACCAATTTGCAGTTTCATCAGAGTCGAATGATTTTTATGTTTTTTTGACTATTTTTGAAAAACAAATAATTTCATCACCGAAACGAATTTTATTCGACAAAGCTTACGATACATGCCGGTTGGCGTAGCGGCTAAAGACATTGCTATCGACACGCCAGTTCTAAGTTCGATTCCCAGACCGGTCATACCAGACGCAGCGTTACCAACCGCTCGCCATCGCTTCCACTTTTTTCAGAGCTTCGTTTTTTTGCTTCGTTTTTTCAGAGCTGAGTTGCCAAGGCGCTAAATCGCGGCGGTGGGCTCCGCCACTCGTCACGCGCTTCGAGAGTTTAATGAAGATTTGATTTTTTTGGAAATTGTACAGACGATTTGTTGAAATTGCTACTTTCAGCTCGTCCTCAGTCTTCTGTCGTCTGCAAGGACTCGGCGTTTGATACATCAACGTTTGTAGCTGTGAAGTGTAATGCTACGTTAGAATCTATTACTACTGTCGGTTTGAACCAGGTAAGAGTGATTTGGTGTATCTGTGAACTGAACGGAACACTGATTTGCTAGAGTATTTTGTGTTTGTTTGATTGTGCTTGCAATGAAGGATGCTTTGGAAGCATACAATTTTGTAAGTTTCGATTTTACGTTAGTATTTTTTTGCTTTTATCTTGTTGTGACGACATAATGACGTAGATGACATGCGTTGAACGAGTTCAGATTCATGCCGCTGTTGCCAATTTCTTTAATTAGATTTTGTTTGGTTTTGTTTTTTTGTTTTGGTGCCCAATGCTGTAACGCATACACAGTAATAAACTCAGAGATTGAATCATTTTATCCAAGGGTGGTGGCATCGAAGCTTCTCGAGGTGAAGGTAGAATCAACAGCTCATGGGAACGTCCGCCTTGGGAGCTGTGAACTTGGGTTTGAGTCGGGTCAAACCAATGACTTTAAACTTGCTATTCACATCTTCCCTGCTTGACGCTCAGCATTACAGGGACAGTGTGGAGAACAAGCCGGCAAGTTTACTTGTCGTGCCGTTGGAAAAAGCACTTAGCGGGATTCCCCCATCTTGGTGTGGTAGACAGATGGCTGGTAACTCCTAAGCGAGCTCGCAATAGCGCATTTATCGGTTTCTCGTGATAAAAGGATAAATAATAAATATGCTACTAAATAACAAAAAAAATGAAATAGTCTTACGATCATGACCATTGTAAAAACGACAGACTTGGTCAAGAAAGGTTATCATGACTCTGCTACTGATCACATTTTTTCAGACTTTGGATGAAACCGAGTTTGAACGTTTAACAAATGAAATTCGTATTGTAACTTCAGGAGAAGATCAATCTATAGCTATGGATGACGTGAAAGATATATTAGCTGTGCTAGACGCAGCTGAGACCCAAAACTTTGAAGTGAGTGAATGGCAATCTGCGTTCAATAAAATGCCTTATAAGGCAATGCTGTTTTTGACCTAGAGATCCTGCCAACTGGTATGACCTGGTGGTGATAAACTCCTAACTTTGAAACCGTTTCATAAAGAGGCTCCCTTTTAATGTAGTATTTGACTTCATTAAAAGCACATTTCCAAAATTCCAGACTCCAAAATTCCATACAATAATGTCGTTTTGACAAACAAAATTTGTTGAATGTCGGTAAGGTTGTCTTATATTTACGTTTTTCAAGAGTGCATCAGGAACTTCCAGCAAACAAGTTAGGTGGTGGTTGACATCGAAGACCGCATGGTCATATTCACCATCTCCTGGTGCTACAAATAATTTTTTGTGTACCTCGCAAATTTCTTACAGAAAGCACATATATATAATCCTTTGATTGATAAATTGAAACATCAGACAAAACATCAAAATAAGAAATCAAATTTTTAGTTTACTCGCGGTATTACGCCGAAGCGTGCCACGAGTGGCGGGGCCCATCTCCGCGACGTAGCGCCTGATCAACACAGCTCGAAAGAAACGTTACATCGGTGGCGAGCCGGTAGCGAGACTGCCCGATGTGACTGGCGTGGTAATCGAACTCAGAACCTTCCGCGCCGTTCGCAAAGTTGCTACCCACTACGCCACCGACCGGTAAACGCCGAATAATGTTTGTTTAGATAAATCGAAATTCATGGCAGAATGTTGTGTCTATCATTGGAGTAATTGCAGTCTCTCTGGATGAAAAGACTTCCTCAGATGAATCAGTTGAATTGAAACAAGAAGTTGTAAACAAATTAGAAGAGTTTTCATCCAAAGTTGTTGTTCCCAATGACACAGACGTGATTGAGATAGAAACAGAAGATATTCTTGGAAAAGTAATTTATGTTACAATGCGTTTGGGTCTTTAAAGAAAAACAAACAAATGCTTGTTTTTATAAATTGGATATGAAGCTACGGGACAGCTGGTGCTCTTAGCACCAATTGTGTGGGCCATTCTTTGATGAATGACCATTCCAAACATTGATCATGAATGGTCGAACGCTGTTCGTGGACATGCACGACAAACAACACGCATACACTTCACCCTTATTTGTTCTTCTGTTAGTGCCGAGCGCCTGGTAAAAAGCTAAAAATACTATTTTAAAAGTGTTTGGTATGACCCAATATGGAATAAAACTCTATTGGCTACATAACAGACGCTGTTAGCCGATACATCAAGTCAAGGTCCAAATGGGAGATAAATTTTTGACTGAAGACTCGCAAACTAAAAAATTAAAAGCAGGCAACAGGCCACCTGCTGTAATCTGGATGTAAAAAAGGTTGTTCATATAACTGTATAATTATCTGGTGCATTTTGAATAATTGCGTGTTAAATGTACTGCATTACTTTAAAAGTTCAAAAGTCATGTTTGGATTTTTAATATCATTTTACCTGATCAACTTGGCTTAACTGACCGAATTTGTGCAATGCTTTAAGTCATTCATTAGCACTTCGAAGCAAAACTAAAATTTACACCGTTTTTTCCACAGTCTTTTAGTTGAATACTGAAATCTTCTTTATTGGGAAAGACACTGAATAGGTTTTGGTTTTGTTTTGAATGAGAATATTTGATCTTCTAGCCAAATGCACGGGCTTCGGTGTATTTAAATTCGATGTGATGATCAAAAGTAGGAGACTAATGCAACCTTGACCGGTTTTCTGATGAGTGGGTCCATTCATGTTTTGTGATGTATGAATGGTAAAATAGGTTTTTCGACCCAATCTATCCACAAGCGGCGATATTGATAATTCCGATCTTCAAACCATGACGAGAGGCTTTGCCAGTGACATCATTCTCCACTCGGAGGGAACAAATTCCACAGAAAAAGCAGCCAACTTCGAAATTCCATCAGACGCATTTGAAAAGGCAATGGCTGCCCGAGCTGATTATAACGGTCAATTTTTTGTGATTTATTACAAAAACAAGGGTCTTTTTCCGTCTCAGTTGAACACAACTTTAGTGAGTGTATTGTAAGATTTGTGTGCTTTACATCAAAGCTGCTTGGTATATCAATTGATGTTTTTGCTATGTGTGGTTTTCACTTCAACTGTTCAAAAGTCCCAGTGGATAGAGCGTCTCCCTATGAATCGGTGATTCGGGGTTTGGTCGGATCAAGTCGAATCTGTGACTCAGGAGTTTGCATTCAAAGCTACCGTTTTGAAATTGCATTAACGGGCCAGTGTAGGGAAGAAACGTAAAGATTCAGACTTGTTTATTCATCACCGTGTCAATTAAATAGCAAAATAGTGCACATACTTGTAGATACTTCGGTATAACGGTCATTGACAATCAACATTGGAAGAAAAAATAGTACTTTTACCGCAAATATACTTAATGTGCCACTAGGAACGGCATTTAACGGAAACCCTCATGTTCGAGTGCAGTAGCAAACCATTTTTGCATCTCGGTATTTGTAAGAACAATAACAGGCCGTGGAAACACACGCTTGAATTTCTTGATCTTGTTTTGGATTTTATTAAAACACTGCGACACTATTTTTACGTGATGATTTTAGCAGTTAAAACAAAAAGACAAACAGAAACAAGAATTGGTGTGGCTGATCTTGACTAAAATACCAATTCATACATGACATGACGTTATGCAAAAAAGAATCGATTAATCAGGTTTTAAACTTTTGTTGCAGCCAATATCCATAAGTCTGGGAAGTAACGTAACTGTGGAATCACTGAACAGTCCAATTAACATTGAATTCACCAATCAACCATTCCAAAATGGAATAGAAGCTGATCCAGCGAATGAACTACTGGTAAAATGTAATACTAGTTGTCAAAATTTATATAAAGGTTGTAGCCGGTGTAATAGTTAACTAATATAGTGGCTATAATCTTTTTATTGAAGTTGAGTTCCAAATCCCATCTTGGTGCTCCTAGTTGTAGAGGCGTATTCTCCAGACGTTCAAAGTGTTTAGCGCACACCCTGCAACATTGTTTTTTAACCGGGGTTCAACGAAGCTGTCTCTGGGGTTCGGTGGAAGTCCTTCAAATTCCGGGGCGTACCCAGGGGCCCTCTGGCCACTCGATTTTGAGGAAAGTGGACGTCAGAATACGTGATGACCTTTTTTTGGTATTCAGCTGATTTTGGGAGAAAATTTGGGCGTCGGGAGACGTGATAAACTTTTTTTTTTTGGTCTTCATTTGATTTTGGGAGGAAATTTGGACGTCGGAAGACGTGATGACCTTTTTTCTAGGTCTTCTCCTGATTTTGGGGGGGAAATTGGACGTCACGCTGTCCGTTTCTAGGGTTCGGTTGAGACAGCCACGAAGTTGTTAGGGTTCGGCTGCTTGGCACTGGTTAAGAAATTACAATATTACAGACATTACAATATTACGATATTACAGGCCCACGCGTTAATTACGTTTATCTAGAACATTTGGGTTTTCTTCTTTAACCTTTGCAGTATCGGCGCTATTTGAGTTCTTTTTTTTTATTTTTTGAGAGAACGACATTTTTTTTCAACGCGGACCGATGACGCCACATTTTCTCGTAGGATAGGTTCACGCATATCGTTGAACTCAAGCGAACGAGACCTTTTCCATTGTATTCTAAATCGCATTACTGTATATAGCGGAGATAGACTTTTTCTCTTTCCATACGATTCAAATACAAAAAGTGTTCAATTTCAAGGATGAACCCAGACGCAACGTCGCAATGCATGTCCAATCACATGAATTGCACTATGGTTGTATCAATGCGGTTTGGGGTAATTGCTAGTCATTTTCGAAAGTTTGGCGATAGATATACCAGCGTTTTAAAGTTGTACAGTAGGTCAAATTTGTGTAGTGGAATTATTTTAGTGTTGACAGTAACGCCTATAATTAAAAAGCCATTTTTTGGTAAAACTATAATGAAAAATTGAAAACAGTACCTTGGTGGTATTAATGCGGTTGTGGGTAGTTGTTTGTCATTTTTGAAAGTTGGCGGTCGTCATTTTTGAAAGTTTGGCGGTCGATCGGTCACGTTTTAAAGTTGTAGTCAAATTTGTTGAGAGGAGTGGAATTAAGAGTTGAAAATACAATTAAAAAGCCATTTTCTAGCAGAAATTATGATGGTCCATTCATATCCTTGTGCTAGAAGATTTGCAGGGTCGGTGTAGTTATGTTTTTATATGTACTTTAGGCTGTGTGTATTTTTTTAGAGTATAGTTGTTCATAACTTATTTCCAAGTTCATAGCCTGTGACCGTCACGTTGATTTATTTGCATATATGTTGTACCAGTGGCGCACTCAGGATTCGGCTAAAAGGTGCCACTAGCGCGGGCCTGGGGGCTCCAGCCGCCAATGGAGTTTTAGTTTTTTTACAAGAAAAACACTCATTTTAGCGTAGTTTTTTTTGTTGAAAAAGAAGACACCGGTACCTGCAGTAACTATTGACAACACAAAAATATTTTAGCAGCCTACGTCTAAAAGTATAAGCTTGGCTGAGAAAATGAAAGAAGGCTTGCAACCATTTCTAGTTTTCAACAGAATACTCTGGGACCTGGTTGATGACGTTTGACCAATCGATGCTTTCAATTGTATAACGTGTCGGTGTGCTCTGCAGTATAGTCTGCATCAAAGCCAGGGCCGAAAAAAGGGCGATGGCACCGTACCCCCTCTGCGTACGCCTATATGTTACTCTTATGTTTTGTGAACACACGTCTCAAGATTATATGCCTAAAATGCAAATTAGGCTGATTAAAAAGGGGTTAGATGTCGGATCGCATAGAACTTTTCAGCTCTTTCACACATCAGTTTAATAAATGCCGGCAGGCGGCATCATGTATCGGAGTGGAGCACACTTTCAAAAAATGCTCTCCGTACGCCTCTGCCTAGTTGCAAGGAGTTAATTCGTTTTCACGTACATTTCTCATTTCAAATCGACTCCTGAGACCGTGCATCTGTATTTTTGAATGAAAATATTTGAGGACGACAGTTCAGTGCGCTGTGGGCTTAAGTATTTTCAGTTTGAGATTATAGCACGGCGGCCTATTTTTCCATTTCAGGCTACCCGGACTGAACTTGGTTGCAGATTCTGGGATTCTTCAATTAACGATTGGTCGTCGGAAGGTTGTTGCTTGGACCAATCACAATTTCCACCAGTTTGCCAGTGCAACCATTTGACCAACTTTGCTCTTCTTGTGGTTAGTTCATTTTCTTCAGTTTTTGTATCTATTTACTACCAACTTTTTAATTTTTTTTCGGAAAAGGGTCCCACCACTCTGTTGCACGGTTGGTCGTCGACTCGTCATACTGCGAGTATAATGAAGATTTGATTTTGCTCTTTTTTTTGATGGTTAATATGAAAATATAACCACGTGAAACTTTTAGCTCGGAGTTTCTGTAACAGAATAGACGTGAAGTTTTGGATGGCATTGGAGATAACATTCTACTCTCTGCAATGTGTGCAAAGTGTTGCTTAGCTGTGAAAATCAAGACCAAAACATAATTCTTGATTTTGCATTTTCCGCCTAGATAGAAAGCTGTTGTGTTTTTATAGGCACGAGGCACAGTTCCATATGACGTTGCTTTGGATGTTGTGAGCGATATTGGATGCATTCTATCTATTATTGGTCTCGTCTTTACATTGCTTTTGCATTTAATCAACAAGTAAGGTTTGGATGAATTAGAAATCGGTTGGAAACATAAAGTTAGAAGTTAAAGCATTCAGAGATCAAAGTTGCAATTTCCTTTTTTGTACTTTGAAAAGTCTTGAATATTTGCAATTGAAAAAATCAATCCTATTATTGAATAACATTTTACCTGAGTTATTCTAGCTGCAGCGGCCTTCCTAGAACTCGATGGCGAGGTTACGTTAAAGATTTTGGTTGATCTCGCCTTGGCATCCACCAGAGCATCTACCCTTCTTCGCGAAGGATCGAGATGCTTGGAGGCTCCAACTCGAGCAGCTGCTTCTGCGACCCCCAAGGAATAGCGGGTCTAAAAAAGTCAGTTAGTTTACTTGCTACAGATTTCAATTCTCATCTGTTTTTCATAGTAATAAAATACATTTGAGAAGTGGCGAGCTTTTGCTTTATTGGTGGCTGTTTATGAAATGTTGTAGCAGTATTCTCATAACATGTGATAGATTTTTAATTTTAACTACGTTTGTTTGATGCTGATGATGGTAGTTTCGGAGTCAATATGATTGAAATGTTTCTCGCCTCTACTAGTCACTAGCAATCACGGATAGATCATAAATTTATTGACAATGTATTCATTTTAAAGAGATCGAAGACCTCTGAAGTCGACCAAAATCTTTGTCAATATTTGCACCAATTTGATGATCGCTTACGTCTTGTTTCTTGTCGGAGTTGAGAGAACTCAAAACTATTCTTCTTGCCTTGTGATTGCCGTCTTCCTGCATTACTTTTTCCTCACCACATGGTGTTGGATGTGTGTTTACAGTCTGGATGTGTATCTCAGTTTAGTAAAGGTAAAGATAATTGTTCACTGAGCAAAAAGCGTATCACTAGATAGATTGATATAAACCTCAATGAGTGGATTTTCTTGCTTTAATCAAAAAACTAAGCTACCTCAACTAATTTGGGGAAAACTCCACAAGATTTGCTGTCCCTAGTGAAGTGTAGCCACAAATTGAACAACATCAATAACAGTCTTCGAAAATTACCAAGATCAGCTGTTAAGCAAGTCCTATTACGCCAATCTGTCGCAGCCTCTCGTTTTAAGTCTGAAAAAAGACATGATAGACAAATCCACATTATTGAAACACTTACGGCACTGCTGGAAAACTTGTTTTTGTCAGAATTATTCGAAGCAAAAAAATTTGTATTTGTGTTGTTGTTATTCATGTTTGTTCACTAGATTTTTGGTGGTCCTTCGGAAGGCCCATTTATGAAGAAAGCTTACTTGTTCGCTTATGGAGTTCCATTTCTGATTGTGGTGATCAATGTTAGCGTTACTGCTGGTTACCTGGATACTTTAACGCAAAGTCAAACCTGCAATGGAGGTAAAAAATGTTAATGATACCAATCAATTTAACAATCATGTATCAGTGATATTTGTTGTAGCACTTTTTAAAGAAATGAACCCAAGATAAGATACTGGTTCAAAAATGATAGTTGGCTTACTTTCGAGGTTTTGAGCTTTTACACGAAATTAACACAATATTTGCCAATTGAGCCATTGGTTATTACTGTTTACTAATAATGAATAATTGCATGCAAAGAAGTTGAAACAGCGTTGGCTTGGTGGTTATTTTACTTACTCTTTCTCGATTTTCTCCTGAAAAGTAAAAGTATTGATAAACGTGTTTTTTACCATCGTCAAGCTGTTTGAAACTTCGTGGAAGGATAGTGATTATGCAACAGTAGTCACAATGCGCTAACCCAAGACTATAGATTCAACTATACATATATGCGTGTTGAGGTTAGATGTTCCGTGCTTTCATGGATTCTTGGCTACTTTTTTAGACCTAACTGCTAGAGAACTTTTGCTAAGTTATGTTATTGATTCTTAGAGAACCCATTTGCCTCATCATTATACAGAGCTGATAATATGTGTTGGATTCACGGAAACTCGCTCTACTTTGGGTTCTTGCTTCCAGTCGGAATTATGTTGCTTGCCAATATTGTGATATTTTGTATTTTGTTGAGGAAAGTTGTTTGGAAGAAAAAAAAGGTAGGTCTCGGCTAACGAGATAAAAAGTTTTATGCTCGTTTTTTATGGATTATCTGACCAATCTGTGTTAGAAACCAAGCTAGTCTATGACGCGACAATGGGTAAAACAGACCGTCGGTTTTTATGTTAGATATGAGAGATTCAGATTAGCTTAGCCAATTACAACACAAGTTTTTGGCAAACTGTTCAGCTTTTTGGCAAACCATTAAGCCCCCAAAGTTATGATGAGGTCTAAAATTGTGCGTGGTGTTCGTGAATTCTAGAAACCTAAACGTCCCTTGATCTTGGTAAAAAATTCGCTTTACAGTATGTGACCCAAATGAATGAACAGCCAAAAACTGCTGTGTTCAACACCGGTTGGTCAAAGGTCTAAAGATCTTAGCTTGTCTAGCCTTGACATTCCACCAGAGCATCTACTTTTTGTCGCAGAAGACCAAAATGCATGGAGGCTCCGCTCGGGCTGCTGCCTCTGTGATTCTCCAAGAATAAGTGGGTTTGGAAACGTTAGCTAGTTTGTTAGCTTTTGTATACAGTATATCAGTTAACCGAGATTTAAAAATTACAGTACCTTTGAATACACAATAGTTTTGCTTTCATTTTTTGTAACTTTGTAGATCACATCCAGTGCGAAAACGGTTTCAGTAAAACGCAGCATGTACATTTCACTGACGTTGTTTAGTACGATGGGAATTGCTTGGGTGTTTGGTTATGTCATGCTTATATCAACTGATCCAACATACTCCACTGTTCTCAGTTGGATATTTGCTCTCTCTGCTTCAACACAGGTTTGTTAATTTCTGTGTTTTAATTTCCTTTTTGACACTTCGTTGTGGTGCAGATCAGTGATCACTTGGCGTGAGGTCTAGAGTTGGAATCCTGTGGTCAAATTGGATGCAGTGTTGACATCAGCTTGATGTTTTTTCGAATCTGTGTTGCCCAGTGTCCAGGCGTAAAGCCGCAGAGATAAATCTTGCCACTCGGCACACGCTTGGGTGTAGTACCGCGAGTATGATGAAAATTCTAATATTTTGAGCTTTTGGTTTTTAAGTGTCATTATACAGCACGTATCTTGATCAAGACACCGTAAGCAAGGGCATCAAACGATTGTTTTTAGCAGGACGGGTCATTTCATGTTTTCTTTTCACGAGGATTGGGCACCACTTGCAAAAAGCACAGTTTTTTCGCCTTAAAGTAGTATGCATGTCAAAGTACGTCATTTTTCCTTGCCCTCCTTGCCATTTTTTGCCGACGATCTTGATCATGAACTTAACCCACTCTGTACATTCGAAGATGGTGATGGCGCTGCCCATTCGCATTTTTACCAAACATGGTATTCTATTAATTTGGTACACTTGACGGATTCAGGAGCACGAATAGGTTAATATTAAGATCAGTGTATTCTGAAAATAAAATATATTTTAGGGGATATTGATATGCTACACGTCATGCTTGCGTCATGCAAATGTCCGAAACGAAATTAGGAAATCGGTCCGTGGACTGTCTTCTCGCGTTATGAGAAGCGAAACATGGAAAAAGAAGAGCAAAATTGATTCTGTTGCCATCACCACCACCACTAACTTCAGCTCCACCGTTGATGTGACGTCGAATGGCCAGAACGAAGAACCGTGACCAGGGGCATAGACAGCGGAAAATGTAGAAGGGGAAACTAATCACAAAAGGCCAAAGATTATAAACGAAAAATTGGACGCATTTTTAATTTGTGTGAGCAAAGCTGATTTAATGAATTTTGAACAGAACTTAAAATCCCCTCAAACGGATATAATATCATTTTCAGTTTTATACTGTGATTTACTTATGTAGCCCATTCACTTATAGGTAACCTTTATTTTATTTTTTACTACCGTTATATAATCTTATTAAATAATCTCACTACTATTAAGTTATGGATTGTAGTAATCTGTTGTTGATTTCTGTACTGCACTGTTTTTTTTTTATTTTTTAAAAGGGTTTTACGCAGCAAAACTAAAAACCTGTAAACACATTTGTAAAAGTTGTAAGTTTTGAATATACCGCTTATTTGAATAAAGGTAGTATTTGATGTAATAATTGCTTCCTGCCATGTTGTTTGTTGATTGTACCCGTGATTGAGTATTTCCTCGCAAGTCTACCTCGATCAGCTGGCAAGAAGCAATGTCCTTACAGCGATAGCTAATCGATGTTATCTTCTTGTTTGTAAACTGCGAGGCGTTGCCAAAACGTGTTGCCGTGGCCTAGTGGTTAGAGCGTTTGCCTTGGAAGCTGGTAGACTGGGTTCTATTCTCAATCCGGTCAAACCAAAGACTTTTAAAAGTGATATCTGCTGTTACACTTGCCAAACGCTCAATAATTAAGTGTAGCGCGGAGGATGAAATGACCAGAGAATAAAATTCGTCAGTGAATTCTTGACAAAACTTAGTCCTGGCGTTTAAGGACCGCAGTAGTTATAAAGCGCCATAAAACCACACATTTCATTTCAGAACGTGTTGAACGCTACAGCATAATGAGTTTGAGTAACAGTTACGCAGTACTATTATTTTATTATTGTTAAATTTTTATTTACAGACGTTATAGGCCTGAGTATGTTTAAGCTAAAGTAAAAGCAATTATGAAACCTGAGACCATAGACCAAGTGTTTTCATTTCAGTATTCTCTTAATTGTGTGTCATTTTTTTTTTTTTTGTTTTAAGCAGAGTTTGCTAGTCATCTTTTTTCGAAAGCGTTGACTCCGGATATCCGTTGCCCAGGGCAATAATCACTTTTCGTAATCAAGCAGCGCTAACGCAGCAGGCTTACCTTGTGATGTTGCTGCAATCGCAGATCAAGCAAGGACTAAAAAGATCGTTTCCCACGGCAGATGGCTGAATGAAAGAGTCACTTTGCATACGAGGAGAAGCCATCACGGGGAAATGTAGTGAAAAACTCAGCTCGTTTGACCTCCCCCTCGCGCTCTTGTAGAACCTATTACAAAACAACGTTAATGACGGTGTTCAAACTCTTTATCGCCCAATAATAATAATAAAAAAAATTAAAAAAATTGACTTCATAATTTCAAGAACTTTTCAACATACACAACCCTATTAAGCTATCACAGCATCATAGGAATATCCTAGTTGTGAATGTGATTTATGCATGTCCCACCTTATTTTCTTTACCTAACCCATATTAACCAAAAGAGGACAGAATCACTCTTCTCCAGGCAAGGATGTAAGAAACCCAAACATTTGATGCATAAACTTACTCAGCACAACCAGTGTAAAATACCAGCAAACAGCAACACAAAATAATGCACGACAAAGCGCAATGTTTCGACCTTATGGGTCTCATCAGGTGCATGACAACCGAAACAAATCACATTAAAGCAAAGTCCTTAAAAAAACATTCCAATCCAAATCCCAAGTTTGGTATAAGCAGTAGTAACCAGTATAACAAGTCAATGAGTTTCCACTTCACGACATCAAGCTAGGCTAACTTTAGATTTAAACAGCATTAATTTAAAATGGTTGAAAATTTGGCTCAGAACACCTGCCAAAAAAACACAGTATATGTCATTTTGAGAATATACAAGTGCTTTTCATCGTTCGAAAACTAATTTATGCAAACCATATTTAGGAAAGACTTGTTCTTGAGGAAAGCTTCCACAATACCGGTCTTTCAACAAGAACAACTTTTTCATAAATGTAAAGTTCGGAAGGATTTTACACAACAAAATTATGCAAAGCACAAGATTCAAATAAAATACAAAATTTAAAAAACTTTTCAACATACACAACCCTAATAAGCTATCACAGCATCATAGGAATATCTTAGTTGTGAATGTGACTTATGCATGTCCCACCATATTTTCAAACTTGGGATTTGGATTGGAATGTTCTTTTAAGGACTTTGCTTTAATGTGATTTGTTTTGGTTGTCATGCACCTGATGAGACCCATAAGGTCGAAACATTGCGCTTTGTCATGCATTATATTGTGTTGCTGTTTGCTGGTATTTTACACTGGTTGTGCTGAGTAAATTCATGCATCAAATGTTTGGGTTTCTTACATCCTTGCCTGGAGAAGAGTGATTCTGTCCTCTTTTGGTTAATACGGGTTAGGTAAAGAAAATAAGGTGGAACATGCATAAGTCACATTCACAACTAGGATATTCTTATGATGCTGTGATAGCTTAATAGGGTTGTGTATGTTGAAAAGTTTTTGAAATTTTGTATTTAAAAAAATTAACATTTGTTAAAGAATTAACGGTATTTCAGAAGTTCCATTTCTGAAAAGCCATATCTGTCTATCGACGACATAAACTCTACACAAGCACCAAGTGAGCTTTCTAGATTGTGATAACTTTAGCGAATTGTTTTGAAACTGCTGTGTCTTGTATCATGCAGATAATCAACCAACTGATTACTTGACTCCAATGAAACTACTGAACGAAAATTCTGTGAGTGTTTTATTGTAAATATGGTTTTAAAATTGCTGTATTATGTTGCGGTGAAATTAGATGTTCATTTAGTGTTTGCTAAGGTAAATGTATTAAACGTATCTGATTAGACTAATGCTGTTTGATTGAAGAGGATGCAATCACCCTGACCTCACGACTAGCTTGGCTTGGCCAAAAGCCAATGGGATATCTGCATCACAGTTAAATTTGTGATGCTGTAATCATATTTTTTGTATATGACATCAAAAGATTGATTGTGATGTAGCTCGTAAGTTTTGACCCACGTAAACTGGACATCCAAATGTGGTTTGTTGTCCCAGAAATCTTCGGCCGCTGGTTATGAAAATATCATCGTTCTTGAAGTTGAGGACTCTGATCAACAAAAGGTTTTGAAAGCACTTGATATTCTATTAGTGCTTTTTATTTTAGTATTTCATAACTGCAAGTGATTAATGTTTTCCTTTTCATGGTGATTTATGGAAGAAATCTTGAGCCAAGCCGTTTTACAAAAAAATCTTAACTTGTGCAGATATGTCAGTGTGTTAAACGCTATATGATGAAACTATTACGACTTCAAAATTTAAAGCCGCGACTCAACAAATCATAAATCTTCAAGTCTAACTTGCACTCATTTACTGAATTTATGGCTTTGCTTTATTCTTGTGAAGCTTGCACCATGAACAAAAACATTATAACGTTATAGGCTGTACGAATTTTTCGATTGATCGAAAACATGCTTGAGAATTTACTGAATGGACTCAGTGAATCAATTGCGACGCAAGACTATGGTGTATCATATCAATGCCAGACTACTCACAAGTTATTGAAAGAAATCTAAGCAAATTTGTCCTGTTCCATGTAAAGTTTGGCTTTGAGGTTTGGCACAAAATTATTCAACATTATTACGTCAACCACTTGATTTTTGCCATGCCATCGTTGGCCATGCTAGCTACTACCTAGAACTTTTACGATCAGGTCATAAAATACAGATCCTAAAACTTTAGTATCTACGACAGTTGCTGTTGTTCTCAACTTATCAACAGTCATGAACAACCGCCAGCGTTTTTCGCGATTGCGATTGTGCAAAAGCGGTAGACAATATTGTGACGCAATAATCATTTTTCGTAATTAAACAGCGCTAACAGCAGTAGTAAGCTTAATATCCTGTAATGTCAATGCAATCGCGGATCATGGAAGGACCAAAGTTATTGTTTTCTACGGCAGATCAGTGAGCACTGGCTATGAAGTACAACAGTTGCCGATTAATTTGGGGGTAAGGTCGACCCCCTCTTTTCATACGCCCTCGATAATAATGCTCTGATTAAGGGCAATCGTTGTTGTCCGAAAGCGTTTTGCTTTTTTCTTTGTGTTATGCTTTTTGCATGTACGATATTTGTAAATAATATAGGCCACATAATGATGATGAATTTTCAGAGAACAATTGCTGCTGCCACCACATGATTTTATCTTTTTACAAGAACAACCAAAAGCTAGCGTACAATAGCGTACAAGTTGGTATGCGTAAGATGCGGTGATTACCAGTAAACTACTGCATACTGGCATGATTGCAATTATTTGAACATGTCTTTCTTATCTGGTTATAAGTATCCTTCAGTGATTACTTTATGTTGAAGTATTTACTTGACTCCAATACCATGTTGCATCCCCACTCCCTTCTACAATTAAGTTAATCATTCTGTGTAAAGTCAGCTGCTAGAAGGAAATGATTCAGATGTGAAAACAAACGATGTAAGGAAAGTCTTGGTGCTTATTGCTTAATAACAGTTTAAGTTACTTTACAATCTAGATTGTACGATGAGTGTGATAGCAAACGTATTTCGCTAAGAAAATGAAACTTTTAACGTCAGCTGAAGTTTTCGTACATATTTGCGCCAATCTTTTGTGGGTTCGTTCTGGAAAAAGTCAAGGTAAGCTACGATGTGTTTTGCAAAAATGTTACTTAGAACCTCGGCCTACTGATATATTTAGAGATTTTACTCGGCGCAGTAGAAAAGTTTGCTTAATTCAGTGGTTCTCAGCAGGTCTCATGCAGGTATCCGCTTGATAGAATCTAAAATACAAGGTACTCGAGACACAGTGAACTACGCGGCATTTGTCGCGTAAATCTGTTTATTCAATGAAACAAAAACCAACAAAACATGAATTTCACACAAAAATACTATTTACGACAATTAATGCCCCCTTTGGGTGGGTTTACTTAAAATACAAACTAATCTTTTGTGCGCAAATGGCATAAGCTACCAGTGGCGTACGCACAGGGGGTTGGGGGGTCAAAACCCCCTCCATTGACGATTTAAACAAAAATAAAAGCCTCTTTTTTTGCAACGATCTGTCTTTTTTCCACCTTATTGATCAGCATGCTTCCCATTGTATGTGCAAAATGTCGGAATCTGATTTCGGGTTCAAAAATTCGGAATCTGAGCTCATAGAAAGGAACTGCAGGTTCGACCATTTGTGAGCTAAACACTTCAGGTTCGAAAATTACGCATCTGAGCCCATACAAAGGAGCGTTTTTGCTACGCCATTTCGCCCATACAAAGGGAAAGAATCTGATCAATAGGGTGTTTTCTCATACAGAGTTTGCCGAAATTTCTCTCATGTTTTCTTATTAATTTCGAAAAACTTTCATTGTGGTGCAATAATTCCGGTAGTCAAACTTTTCTGGTGGGTTGCGCTTGAACCAACGATTAACGCAAAATGCAAGCCAGGACAAAGTCAATGGGTATTATTAAAGCTGGAGTCGTGTTATGATGTCATCAAGCGATTGTTCTCAACGGCTATCATGGCTGCACAACACAACGCTCCACTGTAACTTTTGACACTTGGGTTAGGCCTATGTTTAAAAAATAACGAATCATTGAAATGGATTCGATAAAAAACGGCCTTTTGTTTAATGCTGAGTCTTATGCCATGGCATCAGTGTTTTTAGCTGTATCTTGACTATGATATTTACAAGTAAAGTGTAATTTTATTAATTAGGTAACAAGTTATTTACTCGCTGGAAGTGACCGCAACACGACGTAACAGTACCGCGAGTGGTTAAACCTTGTCCAGGACAAATTCATGCATTAAAGCAAGTTTCGGGTGAATGCCGACTTGAATAGCGCAAGCTTGCTTTACAGTTTTCCCCATGTTGTACAGTTGAATTTTCTATTTTTCGTTTTGAAAGCAATCTTAGTTACTCTGTTAAATTTCAATGTACGCTTAGTACACCGACCAGTTTAAAGCAAAAATTCATATGGTGTTTTTGTGAGGAGCCCCCATTTATTGTACATTCAACACTATCAAATGTCTCCTATACCCCACCTTTCTTGGCAAACGAAAGAATTACTCACGATTGTAGTGGTGAATTGGTGACTTCTACTAGGCAACAAACGGTGGTGTGCACACGCGTCCGCGACGCCGATTCATGCTTTTAAACCAGTGCTGGTCCCTGCGAATTTTTTATGAAGTTCGCAATTCGCAACTCTGCAAACAAGTTTTAAAATTCGTAATTCACAACCACAATTACGCTAGTACATATTAAACATTCCATTCCGCTACCGCAAGTCCGCAATGATGTTTTCAAAAGTCTTATTTCGAAATCGCAAGTCAGCGACCCCAAAACTTTTCAAGTCCGTAACCAGAATTTGAATCCGGCAGGAAAAATAAATTTAGCTTTTGAGTAAAAACCTGAATCATGCTGAGCAAAAAGTGAAAAAACTGTGATATTAGCTCTGCCGGCTTTGTGCCTATTTCTTCACGCTGCGTGAGTTTGCATTTGTAATTTTTGCAGCTCAAAGTCCTCATTAGTAATTACCGCAATTGAAATCGAAGCATTATCAAAGGTGTGAAATGAAAATCGCCTTCGAAATAAAAAAAAGTTTGAGCAATACTAAACGTGTAAAAATTCTTTCGTTAAAAAACTGCAGGATGACGCCAGATTGTACAAGTACTTTGATTGAGAGCTCTATTTTTGTGGGTGCTGCTGTAATGCAAAGCTGAATAAATTGCACTGTGACAAAACAGTTGCTCCACTGTGACTGTGGAAATGGAAAGCATTTTGAGACCTGCAATAGGCTAATCGCAAAAGTCGCAATTTTTTTTTTTCATCACTTACGCGATGCGATATTTGATGTGATTCTTTTTATGCGTAAACATATCGATGCGATTTTCGAATGCAATATTTTTTGGGAAAAACGTTTCATTCTATGCAATTGTCATTCCGAGTCGTAGCCTGCTGTGCTGCTGACGAAAGTAAAAATAAAAGTACATCGCTACAAAAAATTTTGAACAAACGATAAAAATCGATTAAAACAAAGCGATAACGGACACAATTTTAGGCTGAACCGCAGGTCTATATTAAAATACCGCCTTACATTTGTCGTCCGGCACCAAGAGCTTACGCAAGAACTTTTTAAGAAAAGAATGTTCTTACTACCGACGTTCTTACTACAGCTCCCAGGCGGACGTTCTGACCAGCTGTTAAATCGTGTGCACCTTTCACTTTTCCAAGGACAACAGTGTTGGCAAGGTTGTTTCGGCGAGTTTTCTATGCTGTTAGAAAATCCTTGTTAGATGTAGGTCACATTATCAGCACAAAATGTCTGTCATTTGCAGTTGTTTATCCATGCTTCCTTTTGTGTATTTATGATAGCACATATGACGTTTCCGCTGACATACTGCACAATGATCTGTATGCGCAAACATTGCGCCTTTTACATCCTCGCTATTTCCTCAGCGAACGAGCTGGCAAAGACGTTTTTGCGGGTTTCTGTATTCCGGTGATGTTGTAAATCATAAAAACCCTGGTCTGCAATCTGCATGCATTTGCTTTGACTAAATGTCTATCGTACTTGGTGTTTTAATGAGACCTGAAAGATGAAACTGTGATCATAGGTTGCAGTTGTGTTCGTAGTGCGCTTTTGCTTCTTTGCATTCGTGAGGAAACAGTTAATTATTCAAATTAATTTACATTGGTTAGGGTGTGCATGCTCAAATTTTACAACCCCACGTTATTTTCACCAAGACACTGTCAGTTTTCACAATGTAGCATCTTTAAAAATATTTTTTAAGCAATCTACTTACAGTACATGGAATAGTTTCGCACTTGTGGTAACAGAGATAGTCCAACTGAATGGCAACTAAATTGGATATGTTGACATAATAGCTCTGCATAATCATCAATGTGGATTGCTTTTTTGCAAGATTTCTTGTTCAAGCTCTTGTTTTCTTTTCTTAATATGGTAATGGCATAATAAGGTATTATTGGGTGCATTTTCTATGGATTACTTTACATGGCCGGTTAGTTCATTCGGTAGTACTACCTGAACTTTGACGATTGGTTCTCTGGGAAGGACGGATACTCTTTCTTGATATTCAGAGATTTGTTACCCTAATTCGGTATTTGCAATCTGCACGTTCAGGCTCAAGTATGCCAGTGATGCTTTGCTTTTAGTTTGCAGCGATCCCCCTCCTGTTGTTGTGCATAGTATGCCTACTTTCACTGCGATGTCTGATACGGCTCCATATTTTCACAATGAAACGATTACATACGAATGTAATGGAGATTTGGTAAATAATAGTGGAAGTTATATGATGGTGGCGACTTGTCAAGCTCAAGGAAATGGAACAGGAATATGGAAGATTGATAGCAGTTTTGCCTGCAATCGTAAGTGAATATGTTGGAATACTTTAGCAATCTTAACAAGCATTTGATCATGTTTTTACGAGCTTTCGTCCAAACATCTTTTCTTAGTTATTATAGTTGTTGTTTTGGTGTTTAGTTTGAACAAACGTAAAGGTGCCGTTTTTGGATAACAATTTCAGGTATAAACGTTGATGTATCTTTCCGAAATACATTTCTAGTCAATGTAACTTACTCCAGAATTGAAAACCGCCCAGATAGTCCAGCTTGACCCCGAATGGGATTAATACCACTAAGACCCATAAAAGCTCGGAAGTAAAGTTTATTAATATTCTGTTTTCCTAAAATAAATTTTGATGTTTGAACAACCAAGCATATCGCGCTTAAAAAAGGCAATACGGTAAATTGATACATATGAAAAGATTGGTTCGCCTTAAACAGTTGTTACAGTGCTTGGTCGTTTGTATGATTTAAACTGTACGCGAATTACACTCAAATTTTTTATCAAACTTTGGCTTAGCTAAACTCGACCCAAAAAAGCCAGACTTACAGCTCTTACCTACACTCCACAGAAACATTGTAAGCAATTAAATAAGATAAAGTACGTTTGAAATTAAATTTTTCAAATTTCGGGGCTCTATTGTATAATTTTACATGTGTAGTGTATACCCCTACAATGTATGGAGTTGCATTCACGGTGTAAACAATAACCATGTTTTTGAGTTTAGATAACTTTGGGACAGGTTCGTTGAAAATTAATTTTCGAGAAAGTAGCAACGTCTACGGAAAGTATTCTGAAAAAGGCAGTTAAAGTCTTTTTTTTTGTAGGAATTATCAGCAGAGGCTATGGGTGGGACAGGATAATTATTCAAGATAAACTTTTGCATCAGGTGGCAGATAACAGAAACAGTCTTAGAGCAGCTATGCAAAAAACAATCGTATGTCTAAAATAGCTGTAGTGTGTGACTGAAAAAGTATGAAAGGATGAATCAATTTCGGAACCAGTATGCATATTTTTAGTTAAGACTCTCAATTATGTACAGTGCAAACAGAAACTTTGTACGCTTTTATTTTGTCTTTTGCGTAAAGTTAAAAAAATGAAAAAGGTTGGTGAAAGCGGTCCATAGATTGGTGGGTGTAATCATTAATCATTGAATATCAAAAGTGTATGTATACCTTTAAACTTATATTTTTGAGTGTTGTAAAAAAATCTGTTAATTTGAAAGTCAGGTGATGACTTTGAATAAAAATCCTCTCAATTTTGTTAAACTGGGGTAGCCTATTTATTTCACATTTTCAAACTGATTTGGATAACTTTGTTCTGGTTCGTTTTTCAGATTGTGCTGGCAGCGCTTTTCCACAAGCACTTAATGCTCCTTTAATAATTGTTGGTAATGTACCATTCAACACAGTTGTTAATTATGATTGTACTGATGCCACTTTAACCACTCCAGTAACTAACAACACGTGCTCAGAGGCGGATGAAGGATGGTTAAATCCTGCTCCTGATTGCTCTGCAGGTTAGTATCAATATTACTGCCAAGATTGATGAAGTGCATTGCTGAATGTAATTTTAATTAGTGTAGTAGTGGTAGATAGAGCGAGATTTCGTATGTTTTTGCCTTTTCTGAAAATATCAATACATACGAAGGTACCAGCAATAGAATTTAAACGATATATAATATAATGATGAAAATTAATTTCATTGTCAAATGCCAGGAAGCATCTAGGGCCTACTTGACTGTGACGTTTTCGGATCTATTTAAACAGTGAAAATAAAAAGAGAGAAAGTTTTGCATTCGATAATCAAAAAGTAGTAAACAAAGATGTCTATATTTTCTATTCTCATGCAGCCAATCATCGTCCATGCTATTAATGTTATTCCTCTGGTATTAGTAAACATGCGTGGTGTCACAGAACACAGACGAATCACTTTGTTGAGTTTGCCTGCTAGCCAAGGGCGTTGGAAGGTGGTGGCTGAGGGGGGCTAAAGCCCCCTTTGTATCTTTTCAGCCCACCCCCATAGAAATTTTGAGCCCCCTTGAGCCCCCTCTTTCAAAAATTTATAACTACAGTACACCTTATTGTACTTCAACGATGGCTTATGGCGTCACTTGTTCGTTTTTGTTCGTCATTGATACCATCAAACCAACGTACTAACTATTGCAATTTTTTGACAAAAATGAACAAAATTGCAAAAACTGTTGAATTTCCTGGCCATTTCGTGTACAAAGAGCTTTGTTATGGCCCAGTGGTACCGCTCGCAGGTGACAGATCCTATGTGACGGGCTCGATTCGCGGCTGGAGCCGATCACATTTTGTCATATGTAACGGATGGCGGCTGATTGGAAGAGCGCAAGATCACGTCGCAGTCTCCCTCAATTACTGATGAATTTTCGGTTCAATATAATTTGAAAATAACCGCAGATACTTATTATTTATTATTTTTATGTCACTGTTAAATTTTCTCCAACTAAAAAAAAATTTTTGGGCAAATAACAGCGAACGACAAAATACCAAAGTAGAATAAGCTAGCTTTTCCTAAGAGCAGTGGCGTGGCAATAAATTTTAAATGGGGGGAGGAGGACATAATTTCTACATTTTTTCAAGCGTATTTTTTGGCAGAACTAATTTGAAGCTGATTGAGCAACGAGAAAAGCTCTATAGGGGGTCCGGGGGCATGCTCCCCCAGAAAACTTTTGAAAATTTACATGCTGTAATGGCTATTTTAGTGCTTTTTGAATAATTTTCTAGCAAATTTTGTTTAAAATTTTTGATCCTAATTCTGAGTGCTTCGCCAAATATGACGCATTTTGTTCGCACATTTTTGATTATGCGTGCTGGCGTAAGGCTTATTGCTATCGAAGATGTTTAAAATTATGAAAAAATTGTGTACATCAAATACATTTTTGAAAATGGCATACCCCTCATCCTCCCCCCCTGGATTCGCCCCTGGCCATAAGCTCCAGAAACCATCAAAAGAAGCTGGTATATTTCAGTGAGGTTAATACGTTTACAAACGTCGATCTGGCTAACTGTGTGTTGTGCTAGCGAGAGAAAAGCTTAAGTTCACCAAGCAGTCTCCAAGTGACTTTTATTTTAGCAAAGTGCATGATACGCCAGATGTGTGTTGCGATAGCAAGGAGGTGGGGGGCTGAGGGGCTAACACAAATTTCAGCCCCACCAACTTAAAAGCATTTTCAACACCACTTCTTCTAGCTTTTCTTTTTAATAAGTGACAATACGTTTTAGTCCGAAGGTTTCTTTGCCTTTTGATTTGCACCTACCCCTCACTTTAGTTTTAATAATGTGTGTTCCTTTGTATCTCATTGCAAAGCAGATAAAGAAAACCGTGATTTCTCTTTTTTGCAACTGATGTAGTTGTTTGTACACACAGTCTTATTACGCTGTAGTGTAGGTCTGACCAACCCTGAAATCAAACAGTATTCTATTTTGAACTACTGTAATGATATTAATACTCCCATTTTTAGCAAATTCACAATGGCTACTTTAAATTTTTGCTAACTCCAAACTAGATTGCTTGCAATATTCTCATTGACACTTTCACATTTCACATATTATGGGCCTACTTCATAAGACTTACAAAATCAACTGTTGATACGTCAATGAAAGATTGAAGACAAATTTTTGTTTTGATGATTTTTATCTACACAGATTGAAGAAAAATAGACAGAATTAATATTGGTTCTCTATCATTCTGGTGACGAAAAAATTAATAAAGCACTCTCTGATGGAGAATATTTAGCAACATGATCAGAGTATGAAAACATATGACGACTGATTAGACTCTACCTGTGCGAGTTGCGCAATTTCCTTTCCCATTCTTTTCACAAACATTCTATAAAATGTTTCGTGCCCCCTTGCTAACCATTTGCGTCTTTTCAGCTTAACAATCCCCGCTCTTATCCATGATAGTTCCCAAACATTTGGGACCGTTCTTGTGCAATTTCTTTTTAATGCCTTTATTTGCTCTCAAGCTCGTAAAAACTGAGGGAATGGATTTCGATAAGAATGCTGGGTGGATTTAGTGATAAGAAAGGCGCACACTATATCCCCTCGGTAATTTGAGAATTTAAAACTGTTGAAACTGAAGTTTACGAACATATAGTAGTTGCGCTCTTCCTTTTGTAAGCTTATCAACATCAATGATGTTTCACGCTCACAAATTAAACTCTTCTTAGGAAAGCAAAAAACATGTAAACGCTGGTAAAAGATGCGAAAGACCATACCATCAAAAATATTTTAGGGTTGTTGTGTCTGCTTCGTCTTAATAGACTTAGACGTACTGTTAAGAACAATATAAAAAAACCCAACAATTCAAACAACACCAAAAGAAAACAAATCACTAATAACGGTCACCCTAAAGCAAATCGCAGGATTAAATGAACAATAAACCCATCGGTGGAAATAGCCGGAAAAACACTCAGCAAAATATTAATCAAAACCAAGCTCATAAAAATTCAACAGAATATCGCGAAAAACAGCGTAAATTACAAAACGAAGTAAATTAATAAACAGAGAGTACAAAAAAATAATGAAAAAATAGGCTTAAGCAAGTTACAGAATTTTTTAGCATTGTACAGTAGTATTACGCAGAAATGACGTGAATAAAATCAGTAAACTCGTAATCCAAACTGAAGCTGTTACCAAGAAAACTGGGCGCAACGTATCAAGCTCTCTCAGTATAATGTAATCCAGAAATGTAAGCTGAAGCTCAGCGTAAACAAAACTGTGACGGCACCCTTCCACCTCTATAACAGGGAGGCGCGACGTGGGCTAACAATCAACGTCGAAGAACGTGCCCTACCTTTTTCCACCATACCAACTTACCTCGATGTAAAGTTGGATAGGGCTCTCACGTTTCGCCCACACCTTGAGTCACTGCGCAAAAATCTAACAACTCGCGTTGGGCTTTTGAGACGATTAGACGGGTCGAGCTGGGGTGCTGGTGGTGTGTACTCTGCGCAAAGCCACCCTGGCGTTGGTTCATTCCACTGCTGAGTACTGTACACCCGTCTGGTGTCGCAGTGTTGAGAATCGATACTCAAAAAAGTAAAGAAATAATCGATTTCGATGGTAGTTTAAAAAAGTAAAGAATAAAGAATATTGTAATCGATATTCGATATTATACTGAGTGATTTTAGCTTTTTCGAAATACTGCAAACCTAGTGTTGACACCAAATGCACTTTTGCAAGCCAAGTTACTGGTACTCGTCAGAATCACTAATTTTGTCATATGCTAGTTCTCAACTGTCTGGCAACTCTTTCATTTTGGCTTTGCAATTTGCGTTTGTCCGCAGTTAAGATTAAAAGAGAAATACGATAGTTTTGTAGGTACAGGTTTACGGAATGATTATATTATTGCAAACATTGGCGTCAAATAATTGAAATGTCAAAAGCAATGATGCTGATAAAACGTTTTAAGCAAACGAATAGTTAAACATTTAAACCACAGCAGTGACATTTTGGCCTTTGATCAGAATCGAACATGATGGACCCGGATGGTGTTTTTTTTAATTTAAATGCAATTTGGTTCGCTAAGTGATAAAATTTTTCGGGTCTTTGCCCCATGCCCTATGAGTGCACTGCTCTTCTGGGCCATGTTCTTTTTAATCATCGCTTATGGCCCCAGTAGTTTACCGGGCTTGCAAACCTTGCATGCTGTGTAAAACATGTTTCTACTATACGAGTAACTTACTCACAATTTGTCAATTTAGCATGAAATGTTGCTCTAGTTTGTAACTGGGTAAGTGCTTCGCGCACAGTCTTGATGGTCTTCAACATTTATCAATATCAGCAACTATACGTTTGGGTATCTATCTGCTGATTGATGTGCTTATAAAAATTAACTTGGGAGTTCTAAGGCTACGTGGAGATCGTTAAAATCTTTGGAAGGGTAAATAAACTAGTGTTTATACAAGCAGAAACCAGGCGAGAAAAAAACATTCATTCAAACGAGGAAGATGTACAGAATATGACGTTATATGCTATTTTGCACTTTCATGCTGCTTTATTATTTTTAACACCAATTTTTGGACTTTGCTGCAAATGAAAAAGTCATGAGCCTTAGAGGCAGTGATGCAGTCGAGTACTCAACTTCCGACTACGAGTACCACAAAAAACTTCGAGTACGAGTACAAGTAATGATATTGAAAAATGTACTCGAGTACGAGTAGACCTACCGTACAAAAGTTCGAATACGAATACTTTTACAAATTTAGCAAAAGAACAATTTTTAAGTTGTAAGAGCTCAAAGTTTGTCACAAAAATATAAACGAATACGTTTTTTCAGTGTTTGGGATGTTGAGAAGGCGCATCAATTTATTTACGGATTTTATAGGCTGTAGTTTGTTATCGAAAGTTCATCTTGTGTGTTAGTTTGTTACTTCTAGCGAAAGCAAAATGTACTCGTGTACTCGGCGCTTTTTTTGACCAAGTACCGAGTACATTGACCTTCGAGTACGAGTACTAACCGAGTACCAGGGGTTGCGAGTACGAGTACCCCAAAAGTGGTACTCGAGTACGAGTACAGCACTCGAGTACTCCATCACTGCCTACAGACTGGCTCAAAGCTCGTAGTGATACCACAACCCTTGCACACCGCATACCTGCCCAAGGGCTACAAGACCCAAAAATATTTTTGCTCCCCAAAATTGTTAGACAAACTTGTTTCCATACATTGAGCACTTTACTGTAGGTGTCTATTATTAACAGTACACGCCGAGTGTGTGCGACTTTATTTTAGATGATGTCGTTTTTGGAAGACTCCCCTTAACATTTTTTTGTAGCCCCCCTACCACACTTCGGACGTGCCTGCAAGACCAGCTTCGGCTATTGCTTTTTGCTCAACTTCAAGTACTGAGTAGTTATAGAGCGCAGGCCTCCCGGTACAATGACAGATCGAACAAAAACTGGAGTTTGTTAAGCAATTTTATTGATAAATTCAATAGTCAAGCGGTCTCACTGCTGAGCTTTATGCACTAGTAGCAACTCATATCAACCTTGAGTTTCCGTCTACGTTACTTCTGGTACCGGTACTGGGTAGGCCTATGATTGTTTTTCTGGAAACCAAAATACAGCAGGCTACCAGCTGATCACTAATTCAGTAGATCACCAATAAAGCAGTAAAATTACCGATACCTATATACCTACACTACCACTAAACTGCTAACTTCGCTTCCATAGCGCAATACAAGGCCTTCTACCTACAGCCTAACCAGTTGAGCATTTATCCGTATGCGCTAAGTCTTTTCTGGTATTTGCTCACGGTCACGCAGCAGCTTAAAGACACCAGACATTGCATGCCGGTGCGACCATAGATGCGAAACGACTTTGTTCTAGCAACTCTATTTTATTTTTATTTTCAGTCGGGGTTTTGGCACAATAAAACTATAACTGCAAAAAGGAATGACATACCGACAAACATTTTAAATTTACTAAAGTAAGATAAAACAATCTGGACGAAAAGAATCGATTATCGAATATCGATTTAAGCCGAAAAAAAAGTAAAGACAAGGCCATATTCGATACTCATTCAAACAAGTAAAGGCTCCAATGCATTCGATGTACAAAAAGTAAAAAATATCGATATCGAATATAGATTACAATCGATTTTTCCCAACCCTGCTCAAAGCACATGCTTCATGAGAGGCTCTTGTCCTCTCCTTACGTGGAGCATCGGCAGCTCAAATCCAGACGCCCTTTTGTTCCTGCTGCACTAGATTTGCCAAACGACGCCGATGCTTTGAGCACTAGTGCGGCAGGTAGTTGGGCGGATCACAAATGGAACACGGAGTGGCAGAAATGCGCCTCGCGACTCCAAGGTTTCATTGCCGACGTCGGTTCTCTGCCATCGGTAATGCATTTCCCCGGACCCGCTTGGGTCAGGCTTAATCGCCTCCTAACCGGCGTTGGCCTATTCCGCTCAACAATGCATAAGTAAGGTATGGTTCTCTCATCGGCATGCGAGTGTGGAGCGGATGAGCAGACTGCAGACCACAATAATATCTTGTCCTATTTACCGCCATCCAAATGGGGCTGGTGGTCTTGCATCGAATGACATGACGAAGAAGGATTGGCTTTTGAACACATGCCCAGCTGTGTGAATTGGTATTCTCAAGGAAAGATCGAGCCCATACGAAGAAGAAGAAAAAGAAGTATAGTGTAACAAAAACGCTTGCCACACTTTTGTTCATTTAAAGATTATTGATCTATAAAAGTCATTGGAAAGCTTTGCATTATGTCGTGGGCGCCAAGCTCCTTGCTCTCTTTTTGATCGGTATTTTGTGATATGGAGTGTGATGCACGTGGTTTTATCAATTTGAACTGTTTCACATCTTGTATTCTGCAATTAAACAGGTTTTAAAGTACGCCGTAGGTTTTCTAAAGAGTAAAATATTCTGATTATTGGCGTGGATCCTACGGAGTTCACAAAGTAAACATCTCATCCACCATACACATTTATTTAATTTTTTATGGCCTGTTTCCGATCTATCATTACATCCTGCAAGCTAGGTTTTAAAATAACGTGGTTTTTATTTTACAGTTTGCAGCGATCCTCCTCCAGTTGTTGTACATAGTACTTTCACTGCTATGTCTGATACGGCGCCATATTTTCTGAATGAAACGGTTACATACGAATGTAATGGAGATTTGGTGAATTATGATGGAAGTGATATGATGGAGGCGACATGTCAAGCTCAAGGAGATGGAACAGGAATGTGGATAATTAATAGCAGCTTTGCTTGCGATCGTGAGTAGAAATGTGCTTTTCACCTTATTTAAATTGCGTATGTTCTGGCTTTTGTGATGTTTTATCTGTAGCTACTCTATGCTTTATTTACCGTATGGATAACATTTTTTGTTATTACAGTTAACTGCACTGTTTAGTAAAAAAGGGATATGAATCATAGTGGGTATAGCCATACTCATCGATCTTTCTCGCTGTGAAACGTCGATGTTTTCTTGCAAAATAGTGATTGCTTATACTTTTTGAAGATGTCCTTATAAAGGTATATGATCCTTTCAAGCTATGTCGATATGAGAAAGGGAATAAGTATTTAAGTAAGTAAGGTCTGAGAGTAAGCGATAACCATTCATCTTTTGTACGTGTGGTTGTTGTTCACTACACTTGAGCACGCCAGGGAGACTCTGAAGGTTTGATGATGCTCTTCCTCAAATAGTTTTTGACTTCTTCGTAAAAAAAAAAAAACATTAAGCCTATCGTGAGAATTAAATTTTCATGTCTAGCAGCAATGGACTTTTTCTTGATATGTGGAAATGGGAGCATTCGAAGCAATGTTGCTTTAGCTACGTACACGTTGCATGCAGTCATTCTTCACTCTTCCTGGCATGGCAATGAAGATTTGTCCCCGTCTTGTTTTAATGGTAACAAATTGATCATACGTGAAAAAAACTTTTTCAGCGTGATGCAGCACTTAGTTTGTCAATGACTACCAGTTTAAGAAAATAATCGTTGCCTAAAACTTACGTATACCTCAATAAGCACATTTAAAAAAAGCTTGAGGTGGAAGCTGGAGAAACTTCGGTAACTCTATCTCGTGGATTATGGCTTAGATTTTTAACGATATCGAAAGAAAAAATAGACAAAGGGATACCATTGCTGCAACTTTTCCCCAGAAAATCATGCAACATAACTAAAAAAAATTGTTGATACCGTAGAAGGGGTTCATGATGCAAATTTGAACTCCAATGTCTGAGAAAATAATAGAAAATCATGATGCAAAGAGATAATAAATTAGGTTTTCATACTAACATCCACAGGTTCTCGTACTACTCTTAGATTTGAATAGTGATTGATATTCACGGTGAACTACAACAGTGAAATTTTTTTGTAGGCCTAATCCTTTATGTCCCTTCTTTTTTAATTTATTCATAGACTCTCCACTGACGTATTGGATAGTGTGACTTTGTCTTGAAGCGTATTTTAATTCAATTTATGATATCTTTACGTGAATTTCTACTAATTAAGCTTGTTTTATTTTAAATTTGAAGTTACTTTTTTTAGTTCCTTTCAGCGGCAGTTAGTTTTTGGGTTTTGTCCTCTGGTTGTTAGTATGAGAACCTAGGTTACTTTCTGTTATGTGGAGGATAAGAGAGTGTGTAGGTAAGGAAGACAACTTTAGTAAAGTAGTGATATCTGCTCAAACCTTTCATAATTTTTTCATTAGTTCTGGTCAGTGGCGTCGCTAGGGATGGCCACACCCGGGGCGGAGCTTTATGGTGTCACCCGTCTTGCAAGAAGCCATAAACTATTTAACGTAAGGCCAATGGAGGGCATAAGCCTTTTTGCTGATCGAGGTTTGTATTGCAAGATAGACATTGGAAACTCGAGTAGGGGCAAATTGAAAAAACCGTGTATTTTTGTTATGGACTAATTAGCGCTAGTAGTCTGCTTTTTGACCTTTTGTCTCTACTATGCTTGTGTAATAACAATAAGTTTATTGATTCAAACCCGGGGAGTCGATTTTCAAATTCCGTAGACGAGGGCCAATTCCTTAAAAACAGAATTTTTGCGAAAAATAGCAGTTTGGGGATTGACAATTCTGCTGATATTTGGAGGTCGAATTCTCCAATGTTTTTTGACATTTTGTCTCTTCTATGGATGCATAATGATAATATTGACTCAGACCCGGGGGTCGATTTTGAAATTCCGTTGACGAAGGGCCAAACTTGCAACTCCGCTGATATTTGGATGCCGAGTTTCTCCATTGTGTTTTGACATTTTGTTTTTTCTATGGATGTGTAATGATAATATTGACTCAGATCCGGGGGGTTGATTTCAAAATTCCGTTGACAAGGGGCCAAACTTGTTTGCTTAAAAACGGGATTTTTACAGTTTTGCAGAATTTTTGCAGTTATGCAGAACATGCCAATATTGCATATTTCGCGATATTATGCCGAAGGGTACTCCAGCAAGTTTTGGCGGCACATTTTCACAGGTTAACACATCAGCAACACCGCATTAAGCCCACAAAAATGAGCTAGCGGTGGCGTAGCGGGGCCACCAGCCACATTCTATCCGATATAATCAACCAGGGAATCATTCCTCAGTTATGCAGTAGTCAAGACTTCACGTTTCGAATCCCTATCACTCCGGCTGTGATGCTCAAAACCCATGCCGCCAAAATGCGCCTGGCAATTTATTACACACTTTGGTGCAATATCTCCAGGCAAATCGTACGGCGAAAACATTGAAATAAACGAACAAAATAAAAAACGACTCTGACCAAAAACAGATCTTCGCTTCACCAACTCATGCACTTTCAATTTTTATCAAATACAGTTTTCTCTCCAGCTAAGGTACACTCTCATGACTCGTACATTGAATAAGTCGGACCACAACCGAGAAAAAAGAAAAAATAATAATCGACGATTTAAAAAGTGTTTGGCCTACCATCGGCTGTTTTCTTCCACAGCGATACCGGCACTTTATTCTTTACTTACTGGATAGTTAGCCCAAACAGCTTCATCAGATCACACAGATGATTTGTTTTCATAAGCATTAAACATAAAAAGAAATAGATAAACACAAATCAGCTTTTTTACACGTTATGAAGGAGTAGATGAAATGATTAAACAAAATAGCTCAGTCTGTGTTATCACAGCGAAGCATTTGGTACTAAATTACATCGCCCTAAGCATGTTTATGGGCTGGGTTGGACCTGAAGAACGTCCAGTGTGCTGTCGCTTCCAAAAATATCGCCTTCATCGTTTGGCTGCGCGGATTTTCCACTCATCTTAACAAAGGGAAGCATTGACCCTTCATATTCTTTTAATGCTTCTTCCCTTGCTTTTCAAACTTTTCTTTGGTGAAAACCAGTTAGTCTTTTTGATTTATGTACCCCCTGCGGCATATCAAAGTGATTTACTCTATTCTTTTACTATCGTATGAAACTTTCTTCCAACGTTCTTTTGACTTACATGAATAATTGATAACTATGAGCTTGTATTTCGCTGCATATGTAAGTATACACACTTCAATTTTAAACATTACTACGTCTACGCGACTCGACTGCTTACCGGGTTTTCCACTTAATGTACCCTCTCAGTTAATGCACCATGGGTATATTAACTGGAAACAAGTGCTAGTCCAGAGGTGACGAACAAAAAATATGCGACCGGCGAATCGATAATACGAAATTAAATATTTGTTTTTACGCAGATTTTCATTGAAAAATTGTCTTTGGGTGCATGAGTAAGCAAGATAGAAGTTTTTAAAGTAACATTAATTTGTTCCTTAGATTATGCTTCAATAACGTGTCAAGCATTAACGTGCATTACAACTGATGATTCGTATAGACTTTTCAAACATTCTGCACATGTTGGATAATGTCGATTCCCGGCATTTTTGGAGGGGGAGTTTGAGCATACTAATGATACCGTAAGCCTACCCACGTCATGGTTTTCTTAAAGCGGCGGCTTTGATGACAAATTGAGTTTTAGTGTTAAAAATTTTCTGTTGGTTGTTTTTTGATGCTTTTCAACGCACTTTTATTTCTGACAAAAATCAAAGAGTTTGGAACAAAATTGAAGTGTAGTAAAGTTTTAATTGAGATAATATTATTTAATCCCAAGCCTTATTAATGCTACTTCTAATACAAACACAGCTGATCTTGCAGAAACTTTTTGCTAACTGCTGATTCTGCTGTCTCCGACTATGATATCACTATACCACTTCTACTAACTAGCTTTTCAAAAGCGAGATTCAGATTTTTCTGGAGCAGTAGACCACTTGACCTTTCTCGTTTAATTCGGGCGTTTTTCGTTCCCCTTTCATGCGAAGTCTAACGTTTCTCCATTTTTCAATTCACCATTAAATAAGTTATCCCCTATCGCTCATAAATGTAATCGATTACCATCCGTACGCGATATCCCTGTCGCTTAGACAGAGCTACCTCATAACTTCTAGAATGTGCATGGTGACGCAATAAAGTTGGTATTGCTGAGTAGTGAGCATATAAATAGTTTTCACCTAAAACGCGCATTTTGGCCTCTTGTTTCCTATCACAGATAAAAGCGTCGATAAAAGGATAGCAACTCCCCCATATTTCTTTGTAAGCTTCTTGCAAACGATGTAATCAATGATAGCAATTGAATGAGGCCTATAATTGCAAAGCAAAAAAAGTCGTTTTGGGCTGCGAAAGCTTTTATGCTTTTGAACGCATGAAGCTTACGTTGACGCTTGCAACAACGTCTTAAAACGTTTTTAGTAGCAATTTTGGACTGTTTTTAAATGGTGTCACCCCAAAATAGTGACACCCGAGGCGGCCGCCCCCCCCCCCCCCAAGTGACGCCACTGGTTCTGGTTAGTATCATTTTTTCGTTAAACAGGAGGATTGGTTGAATCTCAATCCTCATTCTTCTACTACTCAGCGGGACCCAACACTCTAAATTTTTTATGGTATAATTATCGATTAATGAAACTTGTTTTACGCAATGGAGCCAATAAAACGTTTTTACGATGTTCACAGAAAAAGTAATGCGCTAGACAGGAGTGGCGAATCTATGGCACGCGTGCCAGATGTGACACGCCGCAGATTTATTTCTGGCACGACACTTGATACTTTAATCTTAATTTCGTTTAACTCAGGGGTCTTTAACCTTTTTTTTATGCACAATCGCCCCTTTTCGGAAAGTGTGGGTCCAATTTTCCCCTACAAAGCCTTCACGTTGATAGAGCTACTATTTTTCCTACTGAAAACAGGTGAGGACCAAAAAGAAAGATCTTTCCGTCCGCCGAACTAAGTTCATTTGTGTTTTTGTTTTGTTCAATGTAATGGCACGGCTTTTATTTGCTAAGCTTTATTTTTAATATTTTGGCACGTTTACCAAAAAAGGTTCGCCACCCCTGCGTTAGGATATAGGCATGCTTATCTCGACATATTGTTGCTTTGAGACACTTTTTCATAGAACACTGATTGCGCATGACGGATTTTTCTGTGAAACTCCATAATTCTCATGTAATTTTATATTAGATTACGTTTATTTTACTTCATGCTTCAATCAAATTGCAAATAACTAATGCAAAGCTTAAGCACCTAGGGGTGGGCAATCTTTTTAACACAAGGACCATTTGAAAAAGTGTAATGTTTACTGAGGGCCGCACTGCAAATAAAGCTGCTAATAGTCACAGGCACATCTATGTAAAAATTAAATTGTGATGTCATTGTAAAGCCATGCGACGTCACTATGCAAAGCTTCACAGTTGACCCACAGTCTGATGGGACATAATATAAAATTATTTTGGCTGCAATTTTCATTTTTTCCACTTTCTGTACTCTACGTGTAATGTTGTATACGAAAAAATTAAGCAAACTGAGAATATCAGATATATTCTTTGTACTTGTTATTCTATTTAAGCATGGTAAAACTACACCACCTGTTAAGCCGACCATAATCAAACAGCCTGTATAAAGTGTTTATGATGTAACCAGTGGTGAGTTTGTTCATACATACGAGCTCTTGCTGTTATTAGTTATCAAGCATTTTGCCGGAAAAAGTTAACTTTTTTTGACTTATGTGAAATGATCAAAGAATCTTAGAGCATCTTGGTTTTGAGATTGAGGGTTTAATTCGAGTTACTGCAGGTGTTGCTACTTCTAAGTTGTCAATGGTGGTACATACAGGGAGTTCATAAAATCCTGAAGTAAGCACATGGAGTTGGCGGAGTGGTTGGCGCACTGGGCTCCGGAACCGACTTCGCGAGCTTAATGCTCAACCACGGCATCTTCCATGATGCATTATTATAAAAACCCTAGCTGCAATAATGTGACTTAAAAAAAAAAGAAGAAAGTCCTGATACAATTTCATTACTTTTTTGTTAAGTTAATTCTCGTAATATCCTAACCAGGTTGATGTTAATTTAAGTGCTGATTAAGATTTTTATTTAAAATAAAGTTTTGTTCTGGATGTAATTTTTATGTCTTTCATGAATGTGTAAAATAAACCCCTAATCATTTAATAAGTCTGTATTTAACACATTCATATAACATAGAAATCGTATGTGAAACGCCAAATGGTATTTTAAATTAAAGATGTTGCACTGATTAAAATAAAACCAACCTGATATTTTGAAAATTGACTTAATAAAAAAAATTTTGAAACAGTATCAGTCAGTCAGTGTTAATTTATTTAGCGAAAAACAGTATACTAGCAATAGCAAAAAAGACACACAAGTCAATAACATGCAGAAAGAAACAAAAAATTTTTTTTTTTTTTAGTTCTAAATAGTATCATTTTATTACTAGAATTAATCGCAAGGAGACTGCGAAAGGACCGACTAAGGTCTTCGAGTCAAGCAGCCACCCTTTGGACCAAAGACAGATTATAGAAATACACAAAAAAAAAAAAAAAAAAAAAAAAACACAAAAGCAAACTTAGCTAAAAAATACAAAATTAAAGATTTGCATAATAGAGTAGGGTATTATCAATATTGTTGAGTGTTCAGAAGTACCTCTTCAAAAGGCTGTATTTGAAATTATTTTTAAATTTAGAAAAAGATTGATTTCTTAATTCGACAGATATAGAATTCCAAATTTTCGTTCCTTGGTAACGAAATGAATTTTGGCATCGATTGGTTGAATATTTTGGCGGATAAAGGTTATTTAGAGCATTTGATCGTGTATGACGACTATGGATAGTGGAGGTTTTATTGAAAAGAGATGAGAGGGGAAGGGGAAGGGTGTGTCTGGAATGTTGGTGCATGAGTTTAGCTATTTCGTAGGTATATAAATCAGAGAGTTTCAAAATACCGAGTTCATAGTATTTGGGAGTGATTGGAGTTCGGATATCCGAGTTTGTGATTATTCGAATGGCTTTATTTTGCAAGGTTTGAAGTTTGTTTAAGGAAGTTGTGAAAGTACTACCCCATACAGGAAGGCCAAATAATAAGTGAGGATGAACTAGAGCATAATATAAAAGAACTAGGGAAGACATTGGGAAAATATAACGAAGTTTACTTAAAATGCCAACAGCTCTTGAGATCTTGGATGCAGTTACATCAAAGTGAGATTTGAAATTTAGCTTGCTATCTAATATTACGCCAAGGTATTTAAATGAGTTATTACATGGTATCAAAGAATTGTTATACATTAGTTGGATATTGACAGAAGGGGAATTTAATTTAGGAGGAATAACTATAACAGCAGACTTTTGTGGATTTATTTGTAGTTTATTCGCATCGCACCAGTTTTTAAGATTTTTTAGCTCTATATTACAGTTGAGTTCGAGAATTGATAAGGAAGAGTTATTAAAGACTAAACAAGTGTCATCAGCAAAAAGTCGCGGATTACAGGAGGTAGCATTAGTAATGTCATTCACGTAGATGAGATATAGTAGTGGGCCAAGGATGGAGCCTTGAGGAACACCTATGTTAATGGATCGAGTTGAGGAAGAAGAATTTTTAATAATAACATATTGTTTTCTTTCTGAAAGGTAACTTTCCATTAACTTATGGGCGGGGCCACGTATACCATAATGATAAAGTTTATTCAAAAGGATTTTATGTGACACAGTGTCAAAAGCTTTCCGGAAGTCCATTAAAAGTAATGCCGTGTAATTTTTGTTTTGGATTGAATCATAACTGAGGCTAGTGACATCTAGTAAAGAGTGAACAACAGAATGCTTGTTTCTAAAGCCGTACTGATAATTATATAAAACGTTATGCTTATCGAGAAATTTCAAAAATCGTGATTTAATAAGTTTTTCAAGAACTTTTGAAAGGTGAGGAAGGAGAGAAATTGGGCGATAATTATTGACTAGATCCTTGCTGCCAGTCTTAAATACTGGTACGACTTTGGCGGTTTTAAAGATTTGAGGAAAATATCCTAGGTCAAAAACGTGAACAAGAAGTTGCGATAGTATTGGTGCCAAAACTTCGTTACCTAGACTCAAGAAATAAGGGGAAATGTTATCATGGCCACAAGCTTTATTAAGGTTTAAAGAATTTATGGTGTTAAAAATTTCCATTGGCTGCGGTGGATCTAAAAAAATTGAGTTACTGACAGAATTTTTAAGATATTTAGTGTAGTCCTTTTTATTTGTAGAAATGTCCGCCACATTTTTGGCGATACTTTCACCTACCTCAGTAAAGTATTTATTAAATTGGTGCGAGATTTCGAAAGGGTCTTCTACGAAGATGTCATTAACTAATAATTTCGAAGGAGATGAAGTCGTTGCCTTAGATGGAATAACCGATTTAATAAATTTCCACAGTTCTTTCGGATTATTTTTTCTCTGTGATAGCGCATTCTTGTAATAGTGTTTTTTGGAGAGATTTTTTACTCTGGTGAGCTTATTTGAATATTTTTTATAGAACGATTTTTCAAATTCATTACCAGTTAAAAAATATGTCTTATATAATCTTTGCTTGTTTTTAATTGAGATTATCAAGCCTTTCGTCAGCCAGGGTTTTTTTTGCCAGCGTTTTTGTTTGCGGGAAACAGAGATAAGAGGAGCATGTTTGTCTATGACTTTTGAAATTATTTCAACTAGCCTAGTAAAACTTTCGTCTAGTTTGTTTTGCGACGTCGGAGGCGAATGCATAATATCAAGTAATAACGGATTAAGAGACGATTCTAAATCAGAACGGAATTTGTCGCCATCAACAGAATTAACGTTACGATAAGAATAGGGAACTTCAGAGTGGTAATTGCTAAAGATGGAGTTGGTAATGGTACAAAAGATAGGGTAGTGATCAGATATCTTGTAAGGAAATACTCCAGGAGTGATTGTAGATTCGGTATCGTTGGTCAAGATGTGATCAATTATGGTTTGAGAGGATGCTGAAACACGAGTTGGCTTAGTTATTATTGGAAAAAATGCATGGCTTTGCAGCATTTTAAGATAGTCCGAGCCACTGGAGGTAATATTATCAGCGTTTAGATCTAAATTTATGTCACCAATAATAAAGGCTTTATTATTTTTCAAAGTATTGAGAAAATTCATTTTATCATCTAGGGCATTCAAAAAGTCAGATAAGTTATTATGCGGATGCCGATAAATCACAGCAATAGTAAAGTTGTTCGTTGATCCAGGGAATTTAACATCAAACCATAAGTCTTCGCAGCCTTGTACATTGAGTCCAAAGTTGTCTTTTTTCATGAAGTTTAAATTATTTAAAAAATATGCACCAACACCTCCAGCTTTGGTTGGGGACGGAAAATGGAAGAAAGTGTATCCAGGTAGGTCAATATTAACCTTAGGTTCAACGTTAATTCTGGTTTCGGAAATAAGTATTAATGAAGGGGGACTGGAAAAGTTTAAAAGAAATTCGTTTAGTTCATCAAAATGAGCTTGTAGGGAACTTATGTTAAGGTGTATAATTAGGTGGGAAATATTTTTGTCATACAGGAATTTTTGTGAACTGAGATCGTGAGTTATACAGGAGCTTAAATTGGATTGAAAAGATTGAAAAAGGATATCGGGTAAATTTTCAAAATTTGGAGCTACATCTACCAAAGTGGTGGCTGCTTGTACTGAAGAGTCAGTGCAGGCGTTAGCAGTCATAGTCACATATATAGCAAACGTGTACGGCAAGAAAAATAAAAAGCAATCAGCAATAAGTTTAAGTACATAAGCGGCATTTAAAACATAGTAATATTAATAAGCCTAGAGCATTGAGAAGAGTCAGTGCAGGCGTTAGCAGTCATAGCCACATATAATGCAAACGTGTACGGCAAGAAAAATAAAAAGCAATCAGCAATAAGTTTAAGTATATAAGCGGCATTTTAAAACATAATAACATTAATATGCCTAGAGCATTGAGCAGTATAAAGCCGTAGGCGTTTATCATAAATCAACTGCAAAAACAACTTATTACAAAATTGTAGGAGTGAAAAATTCATAAGTTTTGAAAGGCAAGAATCACATAAGAATTTAGCAGTGAATATTTACTAACTCGGTCAGTCGAGCAGTCAAGAATTTATCATTTAAATTTAACGAAATTAATTATCAAGTAAAGGCAGCTCTACTTTAATATCGTCAATAAGTAAGTGGTAATGACCGTTTTCGGCTTTCCATGCTGTCTTCTGCTTCATAGATTTGGCTTTTTTAAAGAATGGCAAGAGTAGCTTACGCTCTTCCTGAAACAGCTTGGGTAAGTGCTCAGTGACATATACTGTACCCAGATTCAGTTCCCTTCTCTTAGCATTGTAGCTCTTCAACTTAGTTAGATTATTAAAAATTCGTCGTTTGTCGGAAGCGTTTGTTACTTTAATGATGATGGGACGGTTGATTTTGTGATCATTTTTATACACTGGTTTTTGCGGCAAGCGATGGTAGTCGACTAGTGGAATTGAAGAGGGGTCCGAAATCTTAAGGCCATCTGTCAAAAATTTTTGAATATGATCTAGAGTTTGTACGGGAGTCTCCCATGCACTTTCTTGATTCTCTGGTATACCATGTATGAGAATGTTAAAACGCTTTTCGTATGACTCTTTCATCACAGCATTAGCTTCTAGTTGTTTGTTGATATTTTCCAAGCAAACTATTCTAGATCTCAGATTTTCAATTTCACTGGAATCAGCTTTTGAATTCACGCGGTTATTAAGATCTTCAATTTTGGTATTAAATTTTCTTTCTATTTCATCTAAACGAGTACCAAAGCTTGACAAGGTTTTATCGAAATCATCAACTCTCTTTGTAAGAATGGAAACTGCTACTAAAATTTTGTCTAGTTTTTGTTCTAAAGTACCAGCCATTATCAAATGCTCTGTGTCAGTTTAAGTACTTTGCCTCGAAAATCTGTTGAAGTGTTCGGCTGCTGACTGCAAGCTTTCTGCTGTTCAAACACGTCTGCTCACGAGCATTGCAAAACAAGAATGTATCAGAACTTTATGAAGACCCTGTACTACAGCTGTTGCATAATTTTTTTACCAATTACCCCAACGTTGATCCCAGACTAACATGGTAAACTTCAGTGCTGCTATAGTGGCTAAACGTTTGTGCTAACTAACAAACGTATCTGTGTGCAATTTATGATGTGAT
Organism: Trididemnum miniatum; assembly: GCA_964006365.1. Lineage (NCBI taxonomy): Eukaryota > Metazoa > Chordata > Ascidiacea > Aplousobranchia > Didemnidae > Trididemnum > Trididemnum miniatum. Next base: position 24,010,530 of record OZ023242.1, on the reverse strand, counting down.
GAATGTCATCCACCACCCCTAACTGTCAAAGAGGAAGCTATCGTTGCTTGCCTGGCGGCACAAGTTCTGAAACTGTTTGAAGCAAAGCTTTGCAGTTCTTCCAGAAAATATCCAGTGCTGAACCTTGTAAGTTTTTTCATGAAGTTCACAATTCGCATCTCCACGACCAAGGTTTAAAATTCTTAATCCACAGCCGCAATGCCGCTACTACATATTGAACGTTCCATTCCGCTAACGCAAGTCCGCAATGACATTTTTAAAAGTTTTAATTTGAAACCGCAAGTTCGCAATTCAAACATTTTTCAAGTCCGTAACCGCAATTCGCTACATAAAAATTTTTGTAATCCGTAACCGCAATTCGCAACATAAAAAGTTTCCATGTGATTGTCACCCCTGGCCATATCATACTACCCTGCTGACGAAAGAAAAAATAACAGCAAATCACGATAAAAATTTCTAAGTACATCTCTACAAAAGTTTCTAAACGAACGGTAAAGACTGATTATAACTAAGCAATTACCGACACAATTCTTGGCTGAACCGCAGGTCTATGTTAAAATGCCGCCTGACATTTGTCGTCCGAGACCAAGGGCTTGCGCAAAAACTTTTTGAGAATGGACGCGTGAAAGACTTTTTTAACCTTAAAGTATGATTTTTGTGGCAGAATCGTTTAACGTATATAAGAGGAGGCCAAAGGGGGTTGCGTGAACGGGACCCCTTTATGCATATGGCATTGTCAAGAATTTTTAGTTTTCAGATTTGACGAACGCGGTCTTTTCTACACGCCTTATTTGAAGAAAATTATTCTCCCTAATTTTAAACAACTACACGGCTATAGCCTGTAGAGAAATTACCTGCACGGCTTGAAAAAAAAAAATTAAACTGATTAATTCTCTCATATTCAAATGAACGGTTACTACAGCGCTATAGTGTAGGTTAGCTACTCGAGAATAGCCCATTCAAAATATAATTCCGACCGAAAACAAACCAACACAACTTCACATTTTCTTACTGAGCTGACCAATCCAAATATAATCTTATAATAAAAGCGAGCCGCGTAGAAGAAGTAGCGAAAATTGGCGAAAACTGGAGCAGTGTCATCAATCAGAACAAACTAATTTAGCGGCAGCAGGTTCTCATTATGAAATATTAACCCAATACCCGATACTGTCTCCGAAATGAAGCAAAATTATTATTTTTGCTGAGAGCAATGCTCGTTCAAAAAGGCCGAAGGATATTTTTTTGCAAATACAGTAATCTGCGCGTTATATGCAATTCGGAACGCAGATAGCCCTACCTAATGGTAGCAGGATTGCTGCAAGCATACGCTGCAATACAAATTACAAAGATGGTCTTAGACAAGGGGAAGGGGGGCTGTGCAACAATTATAGGGGGGCCTTTTGGGATCCAAATTTCAAAACTGCCGTAGTATGTACTAAAAAGTACGTTGTAATAGGCATTTCATAGGAAGTTACTTGAGAAGCACCAGTCAATCAAGGAAGCAAATTTAATGTATGTAATGCACAGTAGAAACATCATTTACTGCCAGTAATCGATAGACTATAACAAGACTAGGGTTCAGTTAAAATCTTCCAGAACTTAGGAAAAGGTAGAGACCTGGAATAAGTTGCTTATTCTACTGTATATATGCAATATTGGTAGCTTGAGTAAACCACGAACAAGTTATGAGCATCCAATTGGTCATGCAAATCATTTACGATTTCCTGTACTTGTTTGCAAAGTACAGATAACATCTTCAGACGCGTTTATCGATAGCCTACGCGACACGCGACAAAAGTTATAATGTAAGTAACTGTAGAAGCATTTTGCAGGTTTTCGCGTGATCGCAGAACAGTAAAATAAAACAAACGAGGTGCGAACATTTTTTTGTCGCGTTGCCGCCTGCCGCGTATCTGTAAACTCACTTTTTTTCTGGAACATCACAAGCACTTCTACGTTTCTCATCATGAGTTCAAACTGATTGGTTTTGAACATCACTTTTATCAACATTATCTGGAGCATCTGTTTGACTTTTGCAACTACATTGATTCTGATTTATGGAAGTCTGATCACCAAAATTTTGTACAAGGTATTTTGACATAGATCGTCGCAGTAATTCTTGACTAGCTAGCCAATGTCGTTTTTTTTCAAAACCAGAAGCACACTTACTATAAACACGAGGCATAGCAACAAGGGAATAAAAAATTACCTCAAGCTATTGCCTAGTCTAGACTCAAGAGCACTGACATATTATTGCAGTAACATACACATCAAGAGGTAATTACAAGTTAAATTACTTAAATAGGCTACTGACATATGTTTCTTCCATATTAATACCAAATCTACAAATTGTAATGACTATTTAGTCTATAATAACCATAATATACAGAAATTGCTAAGTTTCACTTCAAGGTGACTCAGCTTCGATTGGAGATAAAAAAAAAAACGAAATGGTTTAAAATATTGTGTACTATGTTTCTATGCAAAAAAGTTTTATTAAAATGAAGATTCTTTTTAGGGGAACTTAAACTTGGGATAACTAAAATCAATTTTAATGGTTTGGTTTAAGTTAACATAAAGGGAAGTGGTTTTTTGGAGTTTCCGCATTGTTTCTTTTTGAGGTGGAGCCTTATTTTCAAAGGGGATTCTTTTTGAGAGGGGCTTTATTTTCAAAGGTGGCAGGAAGTAATTCCTATTCGGGAGAACGGAAACTAATTCTAATGATGTATATGGTTCAAGTTTACAAAAAAAGTGTTTTTTTGGAAGTTTATGTGTCGATTCCTTTTTTTTTGGGAGAGGGAGGTGCATATTTACAGTGGAGGTGGCTTCCTTTAATTTGGGATAACCAAAAATAACTTTATTGATATGGTTTAAGTTTATATAAAAATTTTTTTTCATAGTTAACGCGATGATTGTTTGTGAGGGGGGCCTTCGTCTTTATTGAGGGGGGCTGTGCGGACGCACAGTTTGCACATTCCTAAGACCACCAATGAGTTTTGCAATCAACAGAACCTGTAATTTAAAATTGTGTTTGTTCAATCATGGAGCTTGCGGAATCACATAACTTTGCGGATCTCCTAGAAAGTAAATCCCCAACCGCAAGTCCATAACTTTTAAAATGCAATAGTCCGAAAGCCCATAACGTTTTTTGAGCCCGTAATTGCGGAAGTGCGGAATTAGTTGCGGACTTGCCCAGCACTGTTGGTGAGGCAGTAATCTAGCATGTAACCGTAAGTAGGCTATAACTATAACTCCTAACCTCTTGATTTCATTTTCAAAATCAAAATCTTTATCGTGCTCACGCTGTTACACCGAAACGTGCTACAAGTGGCGGCGTCCATCTCCGCGAATCAGCGCATGAGTAACTCAGCTTCAAATAAATATCGCAGCGTTTGCGAGACTGTGTCAGATTTTACCGTTCCGTTAAATAAACCCAAAACTTCTTGGGCTCATAGCGATGTCTTACTCACTACGCCAATCGGCCGTTTTACGAAATCAATTTACAACGGCATGACACATTTTTCTGGCTATTCTAATTTCAAAGTAAGTTTTAAAACTTCTTGATTAGTGTTCCTTGAATACAGAAAATAAAATGAGTTTCTTTTGTTGATCTTTAAACCATGATTATGTTTTGTGCATAGACTGTGACCAACATCAGTTTCCTCAAATTGCTGGTTCAAATTCAATAGGCCTACTATTCCCTGGTCCTGTCGAGGTCGGTTCTGAAGTACCATACATATGTGACGGCACTGTACCTGTTGGATCACAAAGCAACATTTGCTCTCAGGAATCGCAAGGATGGCAAAACCAAGCTCCTGAATGCATTTTGGGTTAGTTATTTATTCACCTGAAAATTTTCAGGATGTATTTTTCGTTTTTTCAATGAAAGAATCATGCCTAATTAACAGCGAGATAAAAAATCAATTTGATCGTAAAAAAATAGGGAACAAGCTAGAAAGTTAAAAAGACTAGAAAAGTTTTCTGTTGCAAGCAGTTTTCAGGTTGAGCTGTGTTGTTTACAAAGAAATGTTCCAACCTCGATTTTTCATCTTTACACAAGATGAAAGATTGTGATTAGTATCTTGTTATGCTTTCGTGATTTTTAAGGGGTTAGCTGGTCTTTGAAAGGTTTAGTCGAATGTTGGCCTGCCCACGCCAGGGCCCATTCAAACTATGAGCGGCCTTATGGGCCTGTTTGCTCAATGAATCCCTAGTGATCAACGATCAGGCTTTTCTCTACAATTGATTTCCAAAACTAAAAATGCGAAAAGGTCTTGATGGTCGATTTCAAAAAAAGGTCTTCGTTGTGCGTGACGAGGCCCGAGGCTTCAGCCTGCCTATAGCCTATAATCATCAAGACGCACATGCGGAACACTTAGGTCTGTGATTTACACAAAGTTAAGTCACCAAAGGCACTGCTCGAAGTATTCGCAAATCTGTCAAATATTATTATCTAACAAACATACAGAAGATTGCGCTTGTTACCAGCGAAGGGAAGAGTGACAGCCTGATGCGTTGAAAGGACACTACTGCAAAACAAACGACCACAACTTGGCAAAATTGAAAAAAAATTCCAAGACTCGAAGGATAGCCTAGCTTCTTGCATAGTTGGATGATGAGTAAACATGGACTAGAAAAGAGTTTTCCCTTGTTCAGTTGGGAGGATTTTAGAACCACTTTCGGCGAGTAAACCCACATATTTGGAGCCTTGTATGTTCATGTGATTTGGATTAAACATTCAAAGAGATTTGATTTGTATGAAAGAAAGGATTTGTGAGTGGACAACAGTACAAATTTTGGTGTGATTTGTGTCAAATGTTAAAGTTTTGTGCATATTGAAAAGAGTGATTCCCAATTTAAATGATTTGAAGGAAACCACCGTTTGGTAGAACCAATTAGCGAAAGTGTGTGGTTGTAAGGTATGGGACGCGATAAGGAAAAATGAAATCACAGTGAATCTTGAAACTGAGCGTTTCGATAACAAATATTCGGCTTTCTTTGTCAGCAGTTTAAGCCAGACAGTACAAAACTGAAAAACTTAGTCAAAACGGCCAGTTTTAACTGTTATAATTATTAAGTATATAACAATTGTAACGATATAACTCTTTAATTAGTTTTTGTTTGAAATGTTTTGTCTACTGCAGAAGATTCTAGACCGATGCGTTGTTTTCTGAAGTTTAATTCGTGGAATTGTTTCGTAAGGTTGCATTATGAAGTAATAATTTTTACTGGCGTAATTTTTTTGTGAATATTCTGGACAGATCTCTCCGTTACGTAATTTCACTGGGTCAAAATTTGTGCTTGTGGCGTCAAAATTGTGTTTACTGTGGTTTGGTGTGAATTTTTGCATGTCATATGTTTTTTCTTTGACGTCACTATCGTGTTTGCTGTGAGTTTTGCATGTCACGTGATTTCTCTTCTTGTTCCTTTTTGAGAATCTTGTAGAACGTTCTCGAGCTTGAATTTAAAGTATAAATAGGCGTGAATTTTCTAGCGTAGTTATTCAAGTGTATATTTAGTGTGCGTAAAGTAAGCAATATAGTTGTATGCTGAAGGGTACAGCCCTTGTTGTATGATGTTACTGAAGTGAGCAGTGGTGCTTGTGTTTATTGAAAAGTAGTACGGTGAGTACCGTGGCTAAGTGAGTTAAGTTGGGTCGATTATTATATTCGTTTGGTGAAGAAGGTCTTGGTTTTTTCGTGAGATCAGATCTAAGAACGAATGAATTCCTACGGCTTGTCACACAATTCTTATCAATCGTCCTGTCAACGAAGTAATACCATGTCCTACTTTATGGGTGATCCCAAATGAGTTGGAGATCTCTTGCTGAATCATATATCCATTCCTTAAATATATAACAGTGAGAATTTGGCAGCCGGTAAAGAACTTAAAAGCTTACAGTAGAGCGAGGTAGCGCTGTGTAAGTCTATCACCCTTCATCAACCGCCCTTACGCAAGTAAATTTCATCTTTCAGATGATTTGATTTTGTCAGGATCACTCATCCCTTCGGTTAAATATTTTTTAAAGAATTTATCCTTTGTGGTACGCATATCCACTCGTGTGGCTACGTCACCATTCCAGTCAAATTCTTTACGTGGCCAGGGTGAAGATATCATTATTACTTCCTGTCTGGTAGGCCAGGAAGGACATTGCTTTTTAGTTATTGATCTTGATGAGAAAGAGGCATTTGGTGGCTTTGCTGATAAAAATGACTATGAGCAAATGACCACGACGTGAGCGTGTTAACGCAACTGTATCAAAGTATTTGACCAAACAACAAGCTTCCTTGTGGGGTCCTTGGATAAGATGCTTTACTAATATCATCTCTGCTTGGTATAATCTAACAAGCAGCAAATTAAAGAAGTCAAAAGCAAAGCTCCAGCGGAAGCAAAGACAACTTTTCAGCGAGTCTGGATTTGTTTTTATTGCTTCCGTCGCATGAAAGAATCAACTGTTTCGCAGATGATGGTGAATGCAACGAGGCAACGGACAACTGCGATGGTAACGCTACGTGCTTGAACACATCTGGGAGTTTTATGTGCATGTGCGCTAATGGCTACACTGGAAACGGAACAACAGGAAACTGTTTGGGTTAGTAAGTAGAATTTTATTCAATAGGTGAGGGCAATTACGAAAATGATTAATATTGCAGATATTGATGAATGCAGCTTGGGAACGGACAACTGCGATGGTAACGCTACGTGCTTGAACACATCTGGAAGTTTTATGTGCATGTGCGCTAATGGCTACACTGGAAATGGAACAACAGGAAACTGTTTGGGTTAGTAAGTAGAATTTTATTCAATAAGTGAGGGCAATTACGAAAATGATTGATATTGCAGATATTGATGAATGCAGCGAGGGAACGGACAACTGCGATGGTAACGGATGGTGCTTGAACACATATGGGAGTTTTATGTGCATGTGCGCTAATGGCTACACTGGAACAGGAACAACAGGAAACTGTTTGGGTTAGTAAGTAGAATTTTATTCAATAAGTGAGGGCAATTATGAAAATGATTAATATTGCAGATATTGATGAATGCAGCGAGGGAACGGACAACTGCAATGCAAATGCAGCGTGTTACAACTACATTGGCAGCTTTATTTGTTTTTGTTATCCTGGATATATTGGAACAGGAGTGATGTGTGTAGGTGAGTACGTTGAGTAAACACAAAATTCTGAAATTATTTCAAACTTTGGTATCAATAATAAAATGAAATGTATTTCATTAATGATTTTACCGACCGGTTGGGGTAGTGGTTACAAACGTGGGTGTTCGAATCCCGATTCGGTGAAATTGGATCCAACGGCTAGCCTCCGCTGCGACGTTTCTATTCTGTTTCTTTTTAGTCGCATATTCATCCTCCTATCACGAGAAAGCGATCAAAGCGCTATAACGAGCTCGTTAGGAGTTGCCGGCCATCTGTCTACCACACCAAGGTGAGACAATCCCACTAAGTGCCTTTCCCAACGGCATAACAAGTAAACTTGCTTCCTTGTTCTCTACACTGTCCCTTTGATGCTGAGCGTCAAGCAGGGAAGCTGCGATTACCAATTTTAAAGTCATTGGTTTGACCCAACTCGGAATCAAACCAAAGTCTACACCTCCAGAAGCAGACGATCTTACCACTGGGCCATCTGAGCTGTTTCTTGCAAACCGCGTTGCCGTGGCGTTAAGCCGCGAAGATGGGTCTCGCCACTCATTACACGCTTCGGCGAGTATAATGAAGGTTTGATTTTTGATCTGAATGACATTATGAAGGAAATCTGTGATTATGTTTAGCACAATTAATATAGGATTAAAATCACCATTGACAAAAGAACAATGTACTTTTATAATGAGCTTAAAGAAATGTTTATTAATCATCATCCATCCAGTTTTAATTCGTTTTTTTCCTCGTCACCGAAGGTGGCCGAATACACCTCATCCCCTCCGCGATCGCTTTCACTCCTTCCCTCCATCTCGTTCGATCTGCAGCTTCTTCGATCTTCAACCCGACTTTCTTCACACTCCCTTCCACCTGCCTCATCCATGTCATTTTTGGCCGTCCTCGCTTTCGCTGTCCATTCACTTACATCATCACTGCCTTCTTCAGTATATTATCATCTTTTTTAATCACATGTCCATACCATCTTACTCCATTCGCCTTTGCCATTCTATCTAACGTTTTCTTCAAACTCAACATCTCCATCAGCTCCTCCGTATTCTTTCTATCCACTAATTTTACTCCACGCATTGACCTCACCATGGCTCTTTCAGTTCTTCTCAAAATTGCCATTTCACTTTCCCTCAAGCACCATGTTTCACTTCCATACAACATTGCCGATCCAACACTACTTTGGTAAACCATCCCTTTCATTCTCAAAGAAAATTTTCTTCCACGTAACAACTCTCCGCATTCTCTAAATTTCATCCATCCTATCCTTACTCTTGAGGTCACGGCAGTTTCACACCCACCTCTAGCATTCAGCCTTCTCCTAAATAACAAAATCCCTTCACAGTCTCCACTTCATCGCATAATACCTCCACTGGTTCTTCCGTGCCATCTTCAACATCTGTGCATCTTCTACAAACAAAATCTCTGGCAGAACTGCAGGTCACCTTTTTCATCTTGGTACACCTTCCATGCATCCACTTCATACACTGCGTGCAACACACAGCGTTAGACCCTACCCTTTTCCCACATACTCCACAAGGATCTATTTTGTTCGATGTAATTTCACCTTCCTTTCCGCTCACCATCATCTTAGTCTTTCCAACATTCACTTTCAATCCCCTGCCTTCCAAAGCTCTTTTCCACTTTTGGAACCTCTCCCGTAACTGCTCCAAACTTTCACTCATCAGCACCAGATCATCCGCGTGCAAAATTTCATTCAACAATCCTTCTCTTGCATGCTTTGTCACAACATCAACCACAATAGCAAATATTAGTGGTGATAGCACAGACCCTTGATGCACACCAACCCTTACCCCAAATTCATCCGACGTCCCTGATCCAACTATAACTTTCGTCCTTGAACCGTCATATAAACTCATCACTGCTAGCACCAACACTTCTGCCAATCCTTTCTTTCTTAATACCCATTCCATCACTTTTCTCGGTACTGTATCGTATGCCTTTTCCAAATCCACAAAACACATGTACAACTTTTTGTCTTTTCCACAAAATTCCTCTTGCATTCTCCTCAGAATAAACAACGCATGAGTCGTGCCCTTCCCTGGCATAAAGCCAAATTGCATCTATCATTACCAATTCTCTTATTCTGTTCTCCAACACTCTCTCCACTATCTTCATTGCATGCTTCAGGAGCTTTACCCCTCTGTATGCTCCACAGTCCATCGCATTCCCCTTTCCTTTAAAGATTGGAACAACAACGCTTGTTTTCCATTCTTTTGGCATACCTTTTCCATCAAGCACTCTCTGACAAAGCTTCTTCATTACTTCAACACCAAACGTTCCACTTGCTATTATCATATCCATATTTACTTCTGAGGGACCAGCTGCCTTTCCCAACTTCATCTTATTCATAGCTTCCATCTCCTCCTCATCAGTTACTCCTTCAACTGCTTCTTCAACCATACCTACTTCTACCATCTGATCCCATTCATTTTCCACATTCATGATCTTTTCCATGTGTTCCTTCCATAATTTCTCACGATCTTTCTCTCTGACTACAAGTCTCCCATCTTTATCCTTCATGCAATCTCCACCATCTATGTCTTTTCCCTCCTTTCTCATGAACTTCACAAACTTGAAAACGTCGTTTGGTTTGGTGCATAGCACATTCATTTCTTCTTCAGCCTCTTGCCTTATGGCTTTCGCAATTACTTTTTTTGTTTCGTTTCTGGCCTTCCTAAACTTATTGTTATTTTCCGTAGATCTAATCGTGCACCACTACTTAAGCGCTTTCTTTTTCCGATCTATCGCATCCTTTACTTGCTCGTTCCACCACCATGTGTTTCCCCAATCACCCCTCGCGTTCGTCTTTCCACACAATTCATCACAAGCTTTTAAAACTCCATTCTTATAAGACCCCCACAAATCCTTTGAATCAATGTCCACCAATTTTCTGATTCTTTCTTCAAACTTCTCTTTGATCTCTTTTTCCTTCAGCTTCCACACCCTCCATCTCACTCTTTTACTCTTCTTCACTGACTTCTTCAATTTCTGCTCCTCCACATCCACCACTACTAACCTGTGTTACAATTCCCCAGGGATAACTTTCACATCTCTTAGACACTTCCTCTTTCTTTTCCAACTAGAACAAAGTCTATTTCTGTATCATTCCCACCCGAACTGTAAGTCACCTTTCTTTTAATCCTTCTTCTCGAACCAAGTGTTTGCTACACACAACTCTTTCTGGTCAAAGAAATCTAGTAACATTCTTCCTTCAGCGTTTCTTTTCCCTATTCCATACCCTCCATGTATACCTTCAAATCCTTCCGCACATTTCCCGACATGGCCATTGAAATCTCCCAATCCCAACACCAACTCATTTTCGTTTGCCACGCTCCACTCACGTGTCATTTCCTTATAAAATCTCTCCTTCTCAGCATCTGGTTTTCCACTTTGTGGTGCATAAGCACATATTACTCTCACCACCTCTTCTTCAAACACTAATATAATGTTTCTAAATGTTTATGTTTCTAAACATTTAAATGTTTTTAAACGTTTAAATATTTAGCTTACTGTAATTGTTTGTAAAAATTTTTATACTAGTCTAGCATCATTGCAACTAAAGCGAAAGGCGTTAGATACTGAGGTGGCTGCTTGATTTGAAGACCTTCAACGGTCATTTCGCAGTCTCCTTTCATTCAGCCACTTCACGGGAAAACTCCCACTACCTCTAATCTTTTATTATTTCAACTTGCCTTGTTACCTTGTGTTGGATTGTACTGCATGAAAATAAATATTTTGATTTGATTTGATTTGAATGGCCATGACTCTGTCACATTTTCTTCTGACATCTACCACTTTCTCACACAGTTCTTCTTTTATCAATATACCCACGCCTCCAATTTTATCATCATTTCCACATCACCATAGTTTATACCTTCTTCCCTTAACGCCAAAAAAGCGATCTCCTTCACCTCTCCATCTCACTTCCTGCAAACAACATACATCCTCCTTTCGCTTTCTCAGTTCTTCGCACACCTCCGTTCCTCTGCCACATATACTCCCTACATTCCAGCTTCCAAATCTTACTCCAGTCTGTTTTTCCACTTTCTCTTTATGAATCTTTAACCTGGGGATTCTTAGCACCCCCTGTCCATTTAAGGGCTGCCGGGGACTGGGGGCCAAAATTTTTCTTCGCATCATCATGAGGTTTTATTGGAGCATGTATTTTATGGCCGCATGCCGTTGCTGACGCCAACCACAGTTCTAAGCAGTGGGCCTAGCCTTTGCCTAAAAAGGCATGTCCTGCAAGGCAACAGGGTTGCTGAAGTAGTTTAGCCGGCCAGTCGAGACCGTTGCCCTTGTGGCGCCCCGCAGAGGTACTACCCAGCTAAGCGTAGACAATGAGACCAGTATGCAATGTACACCAAATTCTGGTCGATTGTACAAAGCATAAAAGTACTACCTATTCTCTACGCTAACCACATTAATGAGTTAAAAATACAACTGTGATGATACACTCGCCGAGTGTTCAAACACACCAGCAGGAAGCTTTACATGCACGTGTATTGTCGGCTATACCGGAAATGGAACCACAAGAACGTGTGTTGGTGAGTGAATCTCGAACCTGCCCAATCATAACTTTTTGTTGCGTTCATTTTCTTTGTTATTTAGATATTGATGAATGCGCCATGAATACGCACAATTGTGATGAAACACTCGCCGAGTGTTGGAACATACCAGATGGAAGCTTCACGTGCACGTGTATTGCTGGATACACCGGAAATGGAACTACAGGAACGTGTATCAGTGAGTAAATTTTCATCAGCTTTGTTTTTTCTGCTATCACTCAACGTCGACATGCAAAAGACCCATTTGTTGCTTTGTAATATCCACCAGGCGGTTAGTATTGTGATTACAGACATCGCAACCGGTGGGGGATTTCCGTGCTGGTCAAATCAGACACAGTATTGCCAACGGCTTGCAGCCGTTGGGATGTTTTTTCGGAGACGTGTTGCCAGGTGCGAAGCCGCGAAAGTGGACCTGCCACTCATTACACGCTTCGGTGTAATATCGCGAGTATAATAAAGATTTGATTTTTTTGTAGTACTTGTCATAATTTGTTGTGATATAGATTTGAAAAAGGTAAGACTTGTAGAAGTTGATTTCTTGAGCGTAATTCTTATGTGTTGTTGAAACAACAGACATAAATGAGTGCGTATTTCTAAATGATCCATGTGATATGAACGCCGCATGTGTGGACAACACGGGAAGCTTCACGTGTACCTGCGATACTGGATTCTTGGACACGGGAACTGGACTACCTGGAAATTGCCAAGGTGAGTGAAGCTGTTAAATCTAAGGCAAGGCATTATTTGAATTCGCAAAGTGAAGTAAATTCATAGCATCGTAAGATGTTCAAATGCGTGTCAAGTGGTTTTATCTGACAATTTTTTCTCATTAAATACTTGCGTAATATTGCTTTCATTTGAACATAATTATTTCTGAATTTGTATTACGAATCGTTTCCTGAATGTTCTTAGTTCTTTTTGGTGCCTCCTGATATCAATTCATGACAACTCGCATGGAACAATGAATCATTTCATATGAAGTCAGAGTCGGAGAAAAGAGGAAATGAATCAAAAATGAAAACAAACGATGCACCGAAAAAACATTGCTTGATGAGTGGTTGCATTGTGACTGCGCTCATATTTTAGGTTTATTTTGTAACCGTGGATAGCATTTGCTGGAGTTGGAGTACAAAACTTAACTTTTATCTTGTTCCGCACAAGGTTCGCGAAACCTCAAATGAATTCTTGTTACTACAACACTTACTCATGAGTTAATTAGATATTTCTATGTTACCAATTTTGAACAATATCAAACTTTTAGTATAAAAAGTTTAAGTTTGCTTTAATAAAGAGATTATAGCCAATATATTAGTAATCATTTTACCATCGTTTTGGCAAGAAGTTCTATCATCATCAGTATAAAACCAATGCTTCTGTAGTTTTACACTGATGATGGTACAAATTTTTACCAAAACGTTTGAAAAATGATTACTAATTTACTCGCTATGATCTTTTTATTAAAGTTGAGTTCCAAAACCCATGTTAATGCTCCAAGTTAAAGTTTATTTGTTGTGATTAAGACATTCACTGAGTTGTTTGTTGAAAATCCAGATCTAATAATATTTTAAGATATCGCTGAATGCGGGGTCAGTGATACTTGCGAACCTTTTCCTGCTGGTTCATGTATGGATGGGGGTGGTACTTACATTTGCATGTGCAATAATGGATGGACGGGTAATGGGCAAGCTGGTAATTGCTCAGGTAAGCAACTAACATTTCACTTCAAAATAAACAATAATGATAGAAAAAAGTTGCCACGCTGCCGATACAAAACTTGCATGAATTGTTGTTATTTTAGCTGATTAGATTTAGGATATTCAATGCGAGCAACTGCTGATAAATTTGAAGTAAATGCTTTTAGTTGCATCAGCAAACAAAAACCAATAACCAGCAGGTCAGAACATTGTTTATAGAACATGAACAAAGCCAGTGCAGTTTTATATTTAACAGATCAGAAGGTCGTGTGGTAAGAACGTCTGCCACTGTAGCTGTAGTCTTGAGTTTGATTCCGAGTTGAGTCAAACCAATGACTTTAAAATTGGCATTTACAGCATCCTTGGTTGACGCTCAAAATTGATTGTTTTAGTTGTCATGTACCTGATGAGACCCATAAGGTCGAAACATTGCGCTTTGTCGTGCATTATTTTGTGTTACTATTTGCTGGTATTTTGCACTGGTTGTGCTGAGTAAATTCATGCATCAAATGTTTGGGTTTCTTACATCCTTGCCTGGAGAAGAGTGATTCTGCCCTCTTTTGGTTAATACGGGTTAGGTAAAGAAAATATGGTGGGACATGCATATCTACATAAGATCCTTTTCTAATGTACAGTAGCGAAGAAACTTTGTTTTCATTTTTTATGACCGTAGACACTGCAGGTAGGGCAATGACAACCCATTTTTGAGCTTGTGACGCCCTAACTTTGTGGCAAGGTGAATTTCACATGCTTCTACTAAACTGCAAACTTTGCTAGCGTATAGATAGCGCATCATCTCGTCATTTCTCACCCACGAGATGCCACCGATAATCTTCAACCAGAATAAATTTTTCCTTAGACTACAATTGCCTAAAAACACCAAATCTTTTTTACTCTTTATCGCAAGTCGTAGTTAAACCTTCTACGTTTTACTACAGTGCATTAGATCTCACCGCGGTATGAGACAAGCCACAGAAGTACAACAGAATATAACTTGCTATCATTTCAGAAATTGATGAATGTTTGGATTCACCCGGCAGTTGTGATGCGCTTGCTACGTGTATGAACACACCAGCAGGAAGTTTCACATGTACGTGTGCGGATGGATACACAGGAGTTGGAACACTTTGGAACTGCTTCGGTGAGTAGAACTTGTGTAACTTCTACAAAAACTTTGTTTATGGTGTTTGTTATATATAGTTGTAGCGTATTAGTATTTTTACGCTTTGGCTTTTCTCGTGATTTTCCATGAAGCTAACCAGCTCGGATGACCGATCTGAGAGAGCGTCTGCCTCTAGCTGTAGACTCGGATTGATGCTGAGTCGGATCGAACCAATGACTTTACAATTGCTATTCACACTTTCCTTGGTTGACGCTCAACATTAATGAGACAGCGTGGAGAACAAGCCGGCTAGTTCGCTTATTGCGCCGTTGGAAAAGGGGTTCAGCGGGATTGCCCCATCTTAGAGTGGTAGATAGGTGGCCGGTAGCAGCTCCTAAGCGAGCTTTTTATAGCGCTTTGATCGCTTTCTTGTGATAGGAAGATAAATATGCAAGCAAATGAAAAAAAATGCATTTTGATGTGAAAATGTTAGAAATATGTTGGTTCTATGCTACTTCAGATTACGTTAAAGATTTAGTTGTTCTATCATCTCTGCTGTCAAAATTTAAACTGTGTTTTTATAGTTTTGTGGGCAAAGAGATTACTAACACAGTTGAATATTCAGGATTGCACGGAGTGTAACCAGAATGCTCAGTAGGAGGTTTTTGAATTGGTTC
This sequence comes from Trididemnum miniatum, assembly GCA_964006365.1. NCBI lineage: Eukaryota > Metazoa > Chordata > Ascidiacea > Aplousobranchia > Didemnidae > Trididemnum > Trididemnum miniatum. The sequence continues at coordinate 23,995,303 of OZ023242.1, read as the reverse complement.
CTGGTTAAAAATATAAAAAAAATCAAATCTTCATTACACTCGCGGTATTACATTGAAACGTGTGAAAAGTGGCGGGATCCATCTACGCGACTTAGAGCCTAAGCAGCACAGCTCCGCAGAAACGTCGCAGCGATGGCGAGCCGTTGGCGACATTGTGTCCGATTCTACCAGCCCTGGAACCAAACCCAAGGCTTACCGTACCGGTGGAGATGTGATTAACCAGTACTTTTTTTTACTTCCTGATTAACGGTGAAAATTAAATTTGTCAGGACTTACATTTGCTAAGCAATCCAGCGTCCAGTAAGGGGGGTATATTTTTTAACCGTGTCAGTGTGTTGATCAAATGAAGGCCCAAACTCGTATTCTTTCTCATTACGAACTTTGTTGTTTATGAAATATTTTCAACACGAGTCATTTGTTAATTTTTTGTGTTTGAATAAATTGAATGATATTTTCAGATGTTTTGAATTGCGGTATTGATGATGATTGTGATCCTGCTCCATTGGGTTCGTGTACCGACGTTATGGGAACTTTTCTGTGTGCATGCAATTCGGGATTCAGGGGAGTTGGAACACGTGGAACATGTATTAGTAAGTAACGAATATGGGCGACAGTAATAACGTTGAACTTCCCAAAAATAGGATCAAGTTTTTATTGAACTCGCGGTATTGTGCCGATCGAAGCGAGTAACGAGTGACGGTCCAACTTCGCGGCTAAGCGCATGCTGGGCAACACAGCTTCGAAGAACATCGCAGCGATGGCGAGCCATTGGCGACTCTGTGTTCAATTGGACCGACCTGGGAATGGAACGCCGATAACAGTTTGTTCGACCACCTCGCTAGCCGGCAGGCATGCTAATATTAAAATACAGGTAACTTTGATACTAGGAACTTCACCGTTTTAAACCATGAAACTGCCTAGTTATATCACGTAATTTACCTGATTTTTCATACACATTTTTACATAATTATGAGCTAGCTCTAGATAAAGCTTTTGTATTATATTCAGTGATGACCACGATAAACCTTGCTCCACCAAAGGGATAACGATAATCGATAACTTCAAAAACGCCCTGGGCGATCCCATTAATTGATAAATCTGAAATTTTTAAAGCGATATCGGTAATCGATAAATTATCGCCGATAAATTTTTCCGATAAATGTTTCGGTGAATTTTCGATGTGCTTGACGAAGTTGTTTTTGCAAGTCACATTGCAAAAATGTGTTTCTAGAGATTTTGAAAAGAGAGCAGTTGACGGACTCTGTAGTGACATTAAATAAAACAAAGAGAAATGTTTTTAAACTGCAACAACACTTTAGGAACACAATGTATTTTTTCCATAGCGCCAACTCACTGATTTTAAACACTGTGTGCATAAAGAATCGTTTATCGCGATAATTTATCGGCGATAGCAAAATATATTACAAAAGCGATATCGGTAATCGATAAATCAAAACTATTTTGAGCGATAACGATCATCGGTAATAAATTATCGCCGATAAATTATCGCGATAAATGCCCATCTCTGATTACATTTTTAACCGCTAAGGATGATGAATGCTGTATGAATCTCAACAGTAAAACTTGAAAATACGCTATCGCGAGTCATCATAAAAACTTCTGGCTTTATGTGTTCATTTCATCTTTAGTGAACCTAAACGTTGTATTAAAAAATTAATCTTCAAGAGTAAGGAACCACGCTCACCTGATAAGTGGCAATATCAACGAAAACCGGTTCATGGGTTGTGATAACCTTGACAATGTTACTGAGTAAATATTTGGATCAAAGTTGTGCTTTCTTGCGTAAGCGCCTGATGGATACCGTGATTTCTTAAAAAGTCTACGATATTTAAGTCTTTAAGTGCACACATGTATTTTAGCTCGTTGTTGTGTACCTTGCTAAGTGTATTCCAATGAAAATGTTCCAGGACAATAAGGAACTAGTTACGAAATAACTTATAACTGTTTAACGCTTGATACAGATGTAAATGAATGTGCTGAAAGCATCGACGACTGTGATATTAACGCCGCTTGCACAGATCTTCATGGAAGTTTTTTGTGTTCGTGTAACCCTGGATACGCAGGCAATGGAAAGTTTTGCCTCGGTAAGATTATTTTTGAGTTGATTCTACTCAATGTTTTGTGGTAAAAATGTTTCCAAAAAACTTGTTTGAAAAAGTTGCCAGTGATATCAGTAGCAACTAACCGAGATTCAATTGATTAAATACCATTTTATGCATATCGCATTACTAACTTTTGTTGACCCGCTTATCCTTGGGGGGTTGCGGTGGCAGCTGCTCTAGTTGGAGCCTCCCAGCGGCTCAATCCTTTCGACGAAGGATAGATGTTTTGGTGGAATCCAAGACGAGGTCTTCAACGTAATCTTGCTCAGAGTTTTGGGGTGCGTCGAATGTTTTTCATGCGGAAGTAGTGTCTTGATAGCTGAATTTAATTGTTTGATTTGATTCAAAAATCCAACAGTCCGTCATTTCACGCTGACGCGATCATCAAAGAGTTGCGAATAGAAATGTTAATGACCATCATTGACCTTGCGGTTAATGACCATGCACAGTTGCACACGCTCATTGCATTATTTATCTTCACTCAGCAATTGAATTGAAACTTTTTCCGTCGAAGTAAAAGTGGCATAAAAATAAATTAATTATCGTTTTACTTTTCGTGATATTAATTATTAATAGCTTAATAGATCAATGTAAGAAAAGTCTTGTAATGTCTGACAGCCTGTGTCTCCTTGCAATATCAATAATCACTTTCGTAGAGCGAGACAGCGCTGTTTCTGGCTATTAGCCTTCATCAGCCGCCCTCAGGTAAGAAACATTCATCTTCCAGGACGAATGATCTTGCCAGGATAACTCATCCCTTCGGATAAATATTTCTTAAAGAATTTAACTTTTGTAGTTCGCATTTCCACTCGTGTGGCTACGTCACCATTCCAGCAAACTCTTTACGTAATGTTTACGTAATAATACAGTCATCAATCACTTTCATCAGAGATATTATGCTTGAGTCTCTTGCACAAAACGTGAAACATATGCTGCAGGATATTTTATGTCTTTCAAATGATGCAGCGCAGCGTAGTGGCTTGGAACGTCATTTTACAATGACCATAATCGCAAGGTTGATGGTTCAAGTTTCACCCAAGCCTTGTTGCTGTGACCTTGGATAAGATGCTACACGATAATTATTATCTCTGTTTGTTGGAATCTAACAAGCAGCAAAATAAGAAAGTCAAAAGCAAAACTAAAGTGGAAAACTCACAAACTAAGGCAACTCCTAGGCAAATCTGGATTCGTCTTATGTATGGCGCCGCAGTCGCTTTCTCAAAACAGAAGGATAAAAATGAAGAAATAATTAATTTCACGTAACAGAAGGATAAAAATGAAGTTAGTAGCCTAAACCTAACAATTTTTGTCCACACAAAACTCTCTAACAATCATAATTGGTTAAAATATGGATTGTTCGTCATCATCTTGTTGCAGCTAGCAACAGCTGTATGAATCCTGATGTAAATTGTGACTTGAACGCGAACTGCATTGACGTTCCTGGATCTTACGTATGCAGATGCAGAAGTGGATACACGGGAAATGGGACTTCCTGTCAAGGTATAGCGGAAATTTTCAATGCTTGCTCTCAAACCAAGGCTGTATTAAGGCTTTGTAGCGCCCCAGGATCATTTTTTGGTGACCCATGCTCATCTGCAGACTTGATTTTGAAGTCATTGTTTAAAAGAGGGTCGATTTATGGGGTGGGGGAGAGCTGTGGGTTTATCTTTAATTCGGTGTTGCCTGTGATGTTGAATGACCTCCTAATACATAATTGTTCAACGGAACGATATCACCCCCCAGAGGGCGTTTTCGACCTTCAGAGAGAAGATTGTAACAATAGTTAAATTGGGGGCCGATTTTGCTTTTGAGGGGTCGATTTGCGTTTTTAGAATTGCCAATATTGTGAACAATTGAATTCTGAATAGAAATGAATTCAGATTTAGTAGCAGCACATGTAATGGTCTCTCGAAAGAAGTTTAGCGGACGTGCATACCTTTTTTTTGTTCTTCAATTGCTTTTAGTGGAAAGTGGGTACTCTGCGGACGTGAGAACCTTTTTTCTTTTTCTTGCTCGTTACCTGATTTTAGTGGAAAAATGTGTGCTCTGCGGACGGGAAAACTTTTTTATGCTCTTCCCTGATTTTAGTGGAAAAATGGGTGCTCTGCGCGCGTGAAGTCCTTTTTTTTTGCTCTTTACCTGATTTTAGTGGAAAAATGGGTGCTGTGCGGACGTGAAGACCTTTTTTGCTCTTCACCTGATTTTATTGGAAAATGAATGCTGAGGGGACGTGAAGACCTTTCTTGCTCAACACCTAAGTTTAGTGGAAAAATGGGTGCTGTGCGTACGTGAAGACCTTTTTTTTGCTTTTCCCTTGATTTTAGTGGAAAATGGGTGTTGTGCGGACGTGAAGACTTTTTTTTGCTCTTCACCTAATTGTAGTGGAAAAATGGGTGCTGTGCTGATGTGAAGACATTTTTTTTGCTCTTCACCTGTTTTCATTGGAAAAATCACATCAATGCCCTGTGGGGGCAATTTCATCCCACATTTTCCAGGCATTTTTCGGGGGCGATTGTGTAGTAAAGGTTAAAGACCCCTGTTCTAGTAGGAACAATTGAATTATTCCTTTCCTTTTTGCTTTTCTACTGCCAACTTATCTGTTGGTTGCTGTTTGCTGTTTTTGGTACTCGTTTAAGACTCTTATTGACAGTAGCATAAACAAATACTGGTAATGAGAAGTTGACATGCACACAATGAAATTCTACTTCAATAATAATAATTGTTGTAGATGTTGATGAATGCATGGCTGGTTATGATGTCTGCGATTTGAATGCTGATTGTATCAACACAGAGGGAAGCTTTACTTGTATTTGCAACCTTGGGTTTGAAGAAGAAGGGTCATCGTGTATGGGTAATTAAAAAAATACGATTTTGCTTAAGATCTAGTCAAATCAAAAGATGAAATTTTCAAAATAATTGCCGCACTACGCAGAAGCGTGTAACGAGTTGCGGGATCCTTCTTCGCAGCTTAGCGCCTGGGCAGCACGACTCCTAAGAAACGTCGCAACGGTGATGAGTCTTTGGCGATATTGTGTTTGATTTTACCGGCCCGGTAATCGAACCCTTCCCTCCCGCGCTGCTACCGATTTTGAGCTACTGCCCCGAATGGCCGGTTGTTATAATCTTGTGTCATATTTATATACCGGTACCTCAAAAATTCATAAAACAAGATTGGAAAATATTTGGATCAAAGTTTTGCTTTCTTACACGAGCTCCTGATGGTTAACGTGATTTCTTAAAAAGTCTACGATATTTAAGTCTTTAAGTGCACACATGTACTTTAGCTCGTTGTTGGGTACCTTGCTGGGTATATTCCAATGAAAATGTTCCAGGTCAATAAGGAACTAGTTGCGAAATTACTTATAACTGTTTACCGCTTGATACAGATGTAAATGAATGTGCTGAAAGCATCGACGACTGTGATATTAACGCCGCTTGCACAGATCTTCATGGAAGTTTTTTGTGTTCGTGTAACCCTGGATACGCAGGCAATGGAAAGTTTTGCCTCGGTAAGATTATTTTTGAGTTGATTCTGCTAAATATTTAGGGTTGAGAATTAGCAAGGGGTGAAAAATATTTGCAGTGAAAATATAAATGGTGAAAAAAATCCTAAATATTAGGTTCTTGTTTCCAAAAAACTTGTTTGAAAAAGTTGCCAGTAATGCTGGTAGCAACGATCCGAGATTCAATTGATTGAATACCATTATTTATGCATATCGCATTACTAACTTTTGTTGACCCGCTTATCCTTGGGGGGTTGCGATGGCAGCTGCTCTAGTTGGAACCTCCAAGCGGCTCAATCCTTGCGACGAAGAGTAGATGTTTTGGAGGAATCCAGTTCGTTTTATATATGGCGCCTCCGTCGCTTTCTTGTGACAGGAGGATAGAAATGAAGAAATAATCATCAATTAATGATGTTAATGGCCTAAACCTAACATTTTTTGTCCACACAAAACTCTCTAACAATCATAATTGGTTAAAATATGGATTGTTCGTCATCATATTGTTGCAGCTAGCAACAGCTGTATGAATCCTGATGTAAATTGTGACTTGAACGCGAACTGCATTGACGTTCCTGGATCTTACGTATGCAGATGCAGAAGTGGATACACGGGAAATGGGACTTCCTGTCAGGGTATAGTGGAAATTTTCAATGCTTGCCCTCACACCAAGGCTGTATTAAGGCTTTGGAGCGCCCCAGGATCATTTTTTGGTGACCCATGCTCATCTGCAGACTTGATTTTGAAGTCATTGTTTAATGGAGGATGCGATTTACCGGGTGGGGGAGGGGAGAGCTGTGGGTTTACCTTTAAGCCGGCGCTGCCTGTGATGTTGAATGACCTCCTAATACATAAACTTTAACGGCGACGATATCGCCCCCCAGAGGGCGTTTTCGACCTTCAGAGGAAAGATTGTAAGAACAGTTGAAATTGCTGCGTAAATTTTGCAATAAATCACAATCTGATACTATCAATAGCCTAGCATCTGTTACAGAGTGTCATAACGTTCTATCCTGTAACTAAAAAGAAATCAACCCAAATCTTCATTAACTTAAAACTACCCTGAAGCGTAATACATGTGGCGGGGGTCCATTTCCGTGGCCTAGCGCATGCTGGGCAACACAGCTCCGAAGAAATATTGCCGTTTTAGCGAGTGATTGAAATTTATGATTATTTTGTTGTAATAATTTATAGACAGTAGAGTAAATTAAAGGTAACACACAAAATGCCGTACGATTTTTCGTATTGTTACGCAAAGGTAGGTTAGGATACGAAATAGAAGCTATGAAGGAGGTTAACGTAAACTTTGCATGGCTTGGGGGGAGCTAATCGCAGAATCATTCCCAAAACAACAAATAAAAAGCATATTTGCAAAAATTGGGGCTCTGTGGTAATTCAACTGATGGAAACAAGATATAGGCCCCTGACTACCAGATAGCCCCAGGCCTTAGAAACCCTTAATCCCGCCCTGTCTGCGCACGTGAAGGCCTTTGTTTTCGCTCTTCATCTGATTTTAGTGGAAAAATGCGTGCTCTGCGGACGTGAAAACTTTTGTTTTGCTCTTCACCTGTTTTCATTGGAAAAATCACATCAGCGCTTTGTGGGGGCAATTTCACCCCACATTTTCCAGGGCAATTGTGTAAAAAAGGTTGAAAACCTCGGTCCTAATAGGAACAATTGGATTGTTCCTTTGCTTTATGCTTTTCTACTGCCAACTTATCTGTTGGCTGCTGTTTGCTGTTTTTGGTACTCGTTTAAGACTCTTATTGACAGTAGCATAAACAAATACTGGTAATGAGAAGTTGACATGCACACAATGAAATTCTACTTCAATAATAATTATTGTTGTAGATGTTGATGAATGCATGGCTGGTTATGATGTCTGCGATTTGAATGCTGATTGTATCAACACAGAGGGAAGCTTTACTTGTATTTGCAACCTTGGGTTTGAAGAAGAAGGGTCATCGTGTATGGGTAATTAAAAAAATACGATTTTGCTTAAGATCTAGTCAAATCAAAAGATGAAATTTTCAAAATAATTGCCGCACTACCCAGAAGCGTGTAACGAGTTGCGGGACCCTTCTTCGCAGCTTAGCGCCTGGGCAGCACGACTTCTAAGAAACGTCGCTACGGTGATGAGTCTTTGGCGATATTGTGTTTGATTATACCGGCCCGGTAATCGAACCCTTCCCTCCCGCGCTGCTACCGATTTTGAGCTACTGCAACGAATGGCCGGTTGTTATAATCGTGTGTCATGTTTATATACCGGTATCTCAAAAATTCATAAAACAAGATTGGAAAATATTTGGATCAAAGTTTTGCTTTCTTACACAGGCGCCTGATGGTTACCGTGATTTCTTAAAAAGTCTACGATATTTAGGTCTTTAAGTGCACTCAGGTATTTCAACTCGTTGTTGTGTACCTTGCTGGGTGTATTCCAATGAAAATGTTCCAGGTCAATAAGGAGCTAGTTGCGAAATTACTTATAACTGTTTACCGCTTGATACAGATGTAAATGAATGTGCTGAAAGCATCGACGACTGTGATATTAACGCCGCTTGCACAGATCTTCATGGAAGTTTTTTGTGTTCGTGTAACCCTGGATACGCAGGCAATGGAAAGTTTTGCCTCGGTAAGATTATTTTTGAGTTGATTCTGCTAAATATTTAGGGGTGAAAATATTTAACAGCTCAGATGGCCGAGTGGTATAGAGCGTCTGTCTCTTGAGCTGAAGACTCGGGTTTGATTCCGAGTCGGGTCAAACCAATGACTTTAAAATTGGTATTCACAGCTTCCCTGCTTGACGCTCAGCATTAACGGGACAGTGTGAAGAACAAGCCGGCAAGTATACTTGTTGTGCCGTTGGGAAAGACACTTAGCGGGATTCCCCCATCTTGGTGTGGTAGACAGATGGCTGGCAACTCCTAAGCGAGCTCGTATAGCGCATTGATCGCTTTCTCGTGATGGGAGGATAAATATGCATCTAACTAACTATTTAGCAATGCTAAGGGGTGAAAAATATTAGCGGTGAAAATATAAATGGTGAAAAAAATCCTAAATATTAGGTTCTTGTTTCCAAAAAACTTGTTTGAAAAAGTTACCAGTAATGCTGGTAGCAACGATCCGAGATTCAATTGATTGAATACCATTTTATGCATATCGCATTACTAACTTTTGTTGACCCGCTTATCCTTGGGGGTTGCGATGGCAGCTGCTCTAGTCGGAACCTCCAAGCGGCTCAATCCTTGCGACGAAGAGTAGATGTTTTGGTGGAATCCAATTCGTTTTATATATGGCGCCTCCGTCGCTTTCTTGTGACAGGAGGACAGAAATGAAGAAATAATCATCAATTAATGATGTTAATAGCCTAAACCTAACATTTTTTGTCCACACAAAACTCTCTAACAATCATAATTGGTTAAAATATGGATTGTTCGTCATCATATTGTTGCAGCTAGCAACAGCTGTATGAATCCTGATGTGAATTGAACGCGAACTGCACCAAGGCTGTATTAAGGCTTTGGAGCGCCCCAGGATCATTTTTGGTGACCCATGCTCATCTGCAGACTTGATTTTGAAGTCATTGTTTAATGGAGGATGCGATTTACTGGGTGGGGGAGGGGAGAGCTGTGGGTTTACCTTTAAGCCGGCGCTGCCTGTGATGTTGAATGACCTCCTAATACATAAACTTTAACGGCGGCGATATCGCCCCCAGAGGGCGTTTTCGACCTTCAGAGGAAAGATTGTAAGAACAGTTGAAATTGCTGCGTAAATTTTGCAATAAATCACAATCTGATACTATCAATAGCCTAGCATCTGTTACAGAGTGTCATAACGTTCTATCCTGTAACTAAAAAGAAATCAACCCAAATCTTCATTAACTTAAAACTACCCTGAAGCGTAATACATGTGGCGGGGGGTCCATTACCGAGGCCTAGCGCATGCTGGGCAACACAGCTCCGAAGAAATATCGCCGTTTTAGCGAGTGATTGAAATTTATGATTATTTTGTTGTAATAATTTATAGACAGTAGAGTAAATTAAAGGTAACACACAAAATGCTGTACGATTTTTCTTATTGTTACGCAAAGGTAGGTTAGGATACGAAATAGAAGCTATGAAGGAGGTTAACGTAAACTTTGCATGGCTTGGGGGGAGCTAATCGCAGAATCATTCCCAAAACAACAAATAAAAAGCATATTTGCAAAAATTGGGGCTCTGTGGTAATTCAACTGACGGAAACAAGATATAGGCTTCTGACTACCAGATAGCCCCAGGCCTTCGAAACCCTTAATCTGGCCCTGTCTGCGCACGTGAAGGCCTTTGTTTTCGCTCTTCATCTGAATTTAGTGGAAAAATGTGTGCTCTGCGTACGTGAAAACTTTTGTTTTGCTCTTCACCTGTTTTCATTGGAAAAATCACATCTACGCTTTGTGGGGCAATTTCACCCCACATTTTCCAGGGCAATTGTGTAAAAAGGTTGAAAACCTCGGTCCTAATAGGAACAATTGGATTGTTCCTTTGCTTTATGCTTTTCTTACTGCTAACATATCTGTTGGCTGCTGTTTGCTATTTTTGGTACTTGTTTAAGACTGTTTGTAACATTTATTGTCTGAACTAGCATGAACAAGTACTGGTGATGAGAAGTTGACATGCACACAATGAAATTCTACTTCAATAATAATTATTGTTGTAGATGTTGATGAATGCATGGCTGGTTATGATGACTGCGATTTGAATGCTGTTTGTATCAACACGGAGGGAAGCTTTACGTGTATTTGCAACCTTGGGTTTGAAGAAGAAGGGTCATCGTGTATGGGTAATTAAAAAAATACGATTTTGCTTAAGATCTAGTCAAATCAAAAGATGAAACCTTCAAAATAATTGCCGCACTACCCAGAAGCGTGTAACGAGTTGCGGGATCCTTCTTCGCAGCTTAGCGCCTGTGCAACATGGCACCGAAGAAATGTCGCAGCGATGATGAGTCGTTGGCGACAGTTTGTTTGATTATACCGGCCCGGTAATCGAACCCTTCCCTCCCGCGCTGCTACCGATTTTGAGCCACTTCCCTGATTGGCCGGTTGTTATAATCGTGTGTCATGTTTATATACCTCAAAAATGCATAAAACAAGATTGGAAAAGCAACAAACTAAGCAACAGCGTATCCATGCATTCGTACAATACAATACAGCCTACTTTTTAGACCCACTCAGTGCTCGTGGTGTTCACAACTGTTCACATGCATATCATGCGTATCAACTTGCGATGGACATGCAGAACAAAATAAATAAAGATATTATGCAATACTGACAAGTTATAAGACTAGTTAGCTGGCCAGTCTGGATGGTGATTATCACTGTTTAATCTTTAAAAGTGATTTCGGACATAAGATGAATGAACTTGTTTTGCTTTGTTTTTTGATAATTGTATGTTTTAGTTCGTTTTCAGACTTCACTCTCTTGTGTTGTATTTGTATTTAGTTGCATATTTATCCTCATACCACGCAAAAGCGGTCAAAGCGTTATAAAGCTCGCTTAGGAGTTGCCGGCCACCTGTATACATCTCAAAGACGAGGAATCTCATAAGTGCCTTTCGAAATGACACAAGTAAACTTTCCGGCTCGCTCTCTACACTGTCTGTTTAATGCTGAACGTCAAGCTGTGAATACCAACTTTTACGATAATGGTTTGGTCTGACTCAGATTCAAACCAAAGTTTACAGCTACTGAGGCAAACGTTTTTGCCACTAGGTCGTCTGAACTGTTACACTTGTATCTTTCATGCTTTGCGTTGTAGAAATTGATGGTTGTATGGATTCAAATGCGAATTGCGACCCGAACGCAGAATGTATGAGTTTACCTGGGTCTTACATATGCACATGTAGAGATGGATACTCGGGTGATGGAACGATGGGAAATTGTAATGGTAAGTAGACAAGTTTGATTTCGTCGCAGTAGTAGTGTCTTTTAGTTTCGCAACGTTAGCATGATAAAGAATACGATAAAATGAAGGAAATATAACGATGGACCTTATGGTACAAAAAAAGGAGCAACAAAACGATTAGCGTCATGGCATGCAGGTAAGGGAAGAATAGATAAAAAAGAGAGTGGGCATGGTTGCAACATCCAGACGTGTTCATAAATATGCGCATTCCACAATTGTGGAAGGATTAGTGTTATTTTATTTATTTTTATTTATTTAATTGCATGTTTATCCTTCTATCATGAGAAAGCGATCAATGCGCTGTACGAGCTCGCTTAGAAGTTGCCAGCCATCTGTTTACCACACCAAGATGGGGGAATCCCGCTAAGTGTCTTTCCCAACGGCACAACAAGTATACTTGCCGGCTTGTTCTCCACACTGTCCCTTTAATGCTGAGCGTCAAGCAGGGAAGCTGTGAATACCAATGTTAAAGTCATTGGTTTGACCCGACTCGGAATCAAACCCGTGTCTACAGCTCAAGAGACAGACGCTCTACACCACTCGGCCATCTGAGTTGTTATGTAGCCCACTTGCTAAAATGAACACAGATGTAATAAATGGATTGTTTTGTACAAATGCAGATATAAATGAATGCGCTGAAAGAATAGACACTTGCGATGTAAACGCTCTGTGTCAGAACGCCCTGGGAAGCTTCACTTGTATATGCTCGCTTGGATTTCTTGGCGGTGGACAAGCTGGAGATTGCACGGGTGAAAAATTTTTTTTTATGTGGTAGTAGTAGTAGTAGTGTCTTTTATTTCTGCACCGTCAAAATAAAACACAGCGACATATGATTTCAAATATAAACGGACGCAGAAAAGGGAAGAAGCGACAAAACGATCAACGTTGTGACATGCTAGCGAGAGTGAATCTTGAAGATGAGGGGATTAGTAGGCATGGTCGCAACACCCGAAATGTAGCAACAATAGAGAAATTAATCTGATTTTGAGAAATGGTATTTTTATGCTTACAATATTATTCGTAGAAACCCAGAGGGCCGAGTAGAAAAAGCGTCCGCTTCTACAGAGCTCCAGACTCGGATTGATTTCGAGTCGGCTCAAACCAATGACTTTGATATTAGTATTCACAGCTTTCCTGCTTGACGTTCTGTATTGAGAGACAGCGTGAGGAACAAGCTGGCAAGTTCACTTGTTGTGCTGTTAAAAAAAGCATTTAGCAGTATTTCGTCATCTTAGAGAGCCAGGCAAGTGGCCGGCAACTACTAAGCGAGCTCGTTATAGCGCTTTGATTGGTTTCTGAGGGAGGAGAATAAATTTGCGACTGAATCTGAAAAACACATTGTTTTTAAAATTGTTCGAATAACATCATTTTGTTTAAAAAAAAAAAGTTACAAAAAACAGTCGTAATGGATGCAGAAGAACCGATTTTGGAATTTATGGCAAACTTGGTTATTTGTTTTGCCACTTACAAAAATTTCAAATTATTTGAGAGTATCCTACTCAAGTGCTTGCTTTTACACGTAGCTGATCCATGCTTCCAACTTAATTGTGCTGCCAATGCTGAATGTGTAATTTCGTCGGGTTCGAGTACGTGCATTTGTGACGATGGATTCCGTGGAAATCCGAATGAACTCTGCGAACGTAAGTGATGGTTGATTTGTAGAATTAAAATCATTTCAGAACATTGTTGCTTTTTTTATGTTTGAATCATTTTTTTTTGTTAGAACTTAGGAGTGTGTTGCAAGCGTAAAATTGGATACGTAAATCGGTGCCCTTTGGGTAGTTACGAAGTTTTTATCTACATTGTTAGATAGTTGACAATCAGCAATGTTTTTTGATGTGTACACACTATTTGCTTTCCGTGAAAACTATGGTAAACATGAAATTAAGGAAACAAAAAGAGATAGTTCAACAACTCCGATACCCGAGTGGGTAGAGCGTCTGCCTTTAGAGATGTAGGGTCGGGTTTGATTCCTAGTCGGGTCAAACCGATGGCTTTAAAATTGGTATTCACAGCTTCCCTGCTTGATGCTCATGCAGCATTAAAATGGCAGTGTGGAGAACAAGCTGCCAAGTTTATTTGTTTTGCCGTTGTCGTTGGGAAGAGCATTTAGCAGCATTCCCCCATTTTAGAGTTATGAACAGATGGCCGTCAACTTCTAAGCGACTTCGCTATAAGTATTTCAACGATTTCTCGTGATACAAGGATAAATATAAAACCAAACTCAAAAAATACAAAATAACACTGTACAGTATAATTATATTTTGCATTGTTTTAGCGTATTGTGATGAAGAAGTAATCGTGTTTGACGGTGTATCCTACACATTTTTGGATACATGGGAGGGGCTCTTTGCATATTCTGTGGAGACGTGTCCCAATTCAGGTGACGCTTTAACGCATCCATGAGAATGTATAATGCATTTTTAGTGTTTTGTGTGGGGATCACTGTTGTAGTTTTCTGTAACTTGTTCGTAAGATTTTCAAATACTTTTTTGCATACTAGCATTTTGTATTTATAGTTGTAATTTTATCTGTAACTCATATCATGAGAAAGCGATCAAAGCGCAGTAACGAGCTCGCTTAGGAGTTACCGACCATCTGTCTATCACTATAAAGTAGGGGAATTCCGCTAAGTTCTTTTCCTATGGCACAACAAGTAAACTTGCCACATTGTTTCCCCACTGTCCCTTTGATGCTCTGCATCAAGCGGAAAACTGTGGATGCCAATTTTAAAGTCGTTAGTTTGAACCGACTTAAAATTGCACACGAGTCGACTATTCCAGAGGCAGACGATGTTATCACTTAGCCATCTGAGCTGTTGAACATTAAATAGACATTAGCAGGGCTGCGAACTCGAACTCGCTTGAACTCGATCGTTTTTGTCGAACTCGAAAAATAAAACTTTTTGAACTCAAACTTGAACTCGAAAAAAAACAATCGAGTTCGAGTTCACTGATTGAGTACTTTAATTTTATTGATTCAAATCTCTCAAAACGAAGTTTAGCCTACTTTTGATTTTTGTTATACTGTACATTGAATGATAGCAAATTTGCAATTTTGGCACCGATACTGCACTGGCATTTCATTTTGCGTTGTCTCATTGAAACTTATTTATTGCATCATAAACGGTGTTTCGAGAAATTTCAATGAAAACGCAGCTACACTGCAGTAACAGTTAACTGTTATTTGTGTGGTGCTGCAATCTCTGTTCCAACTCTTACTAAGTGGGTCAGGGGCGGATCCAGGGGTGGGGGGACCTTTTTCAACAATGCTTTTGATGAATACAATTTTTCCATAATTTCGAACCTCTTCTACCACAATAATTACTACGCTTTATACTGGTACACCGAAATCGAAAACGTGCGAAAAAATTGCATCATACCGGCATGTGGTGAAGACCCCAAAATTAAGAGCAAAAAATTCAAATACAATTTGCCTTAAAACTTGTTCAAGAAGCACTAAAATGGCCATCATAGAATGCAAATTTTCAAAAATTTTCCGGGAGAACATGCCCCCGGACCCCCTTAAAACCGTTACTGTCCTCATTTTGCTTCAAACTAACTCAGCCCGAAAATTTACGCTCAAAAATGTCAAACTTCGGAGCCCTCCCCCTAAAAAATTCTGGTTTCGTTCCTGGCTTGAAAATATTAATTCAAAATAGCTCAAACGCCCTTTCTCGGATCCAAACGTCTTTGTTATTAGCTAACATTCAAACTAAATCAAAACTGTATCCCCCCACCAAAATTTTCTGGATTCGCTGCTGGTTAGGGTATGTTTGTTTAAGGGATATTTTGAACAAGGCTGTGAACTCGAACTTGAACTCGATCATTTTTACCGAACTCGAACTTAAATTCGAAAAATAAAAATCTTTGAACTCGAACTTGAACTTGCAATATCTTTTGAACTCCATTAAAAATCGATCAAGTTCGCAGCCCTGGACATCAGTATGTTTGTGAAATATTAGCAAAGTTTGAGCGGTTTATTGTACAAACTGAGCCAACTAGCGTTAAAAGTGACGATAATGATTGTCTTGTTTCGTGGAAATGAAAGGGTAGGTGATGGGAGCACGTTGCAGCGTTTGTCTTTTGACCAATTTAATATTTCATCAAATGTTTGACTATTTTTGAAAAACAAATAATTTCATCACAGAAACGGATTTGATTCGACAAAGTGTCAGATTTAACTTTCCAGTTAGCGTAGCTGTCCAAGACATCGCTATCGGCGCGCCAGCTTTTCGTTCGATTCTTAGGCCGGTCAAATCAAACAAAGCCTTTTCAACGGCTCGCCATCGCTTCAACGGTTCTTCAGAGCTGTGTTGCACAGGCGTCAATTCGCGGAGATAGGGCCCGCCACTCGTTACACGTTTCGCGAGCATAACAAAGATTTGATTTTTTAAAAATTATACAGACGATTTGTTGAAATTGTTACTTTCAGCTCGTCCTCAGTCATCTGTCCTGTGCAAGGATTCGGCGTTTGATACATCAACACTTGTCGCTGTGAAGTGTAATGTTACGTTGGAATCTATTACTACTGTCGGTTTGAACCATGTAAGAGTGTTTTGGTGTGTCTGTGAACTGAACGGAATACTGACTTGCTTAAGTATTTTGTGTTTGTTTGATTGTGCTTGCGATGAAGAATGCTTTGGAAGCATACGACTTTGTACTTTCGATTTTACGTTAATGTTTGTTGTTTGTTATCTTGTTGTGACGACATAATGCCGTAGATGACATACGTTGAACGAGTTCAGATTCGTGACACTGTTGCCAATTTTTTTGATTAGATTTTGTTTATTTTTGTTTTGGTGCCTAATGCTGTCACGTATGCACTGAGATACACTCTGAGATTGAATCGTTTTATCCAAGGGCGGTAGCGAAGGTGGATTCAATAGTCTTACGATCATGACCATCGTAAAAGCTGCAGCCTTGGTCAAGAAAGGTTATCATGACTGTGCTACTGATCATATTTTTTCAGACTTTGGATGAAACCGAGTTTGAACGTTTGACCAATGAAATTCGAATTGTAACTTCAGGAGAAGATCAATCTATAGCTATGGATGACGTGAAAGATATATTAGCTGTGTTAGATACAGCTGAAACACAAAACTTTGAAGTAAGTGAATAGCAATCATACGTTCCATGAAATTCCTTATAGGGCAATGCTGTTTTTGACCTAGAGATCCTATGAACCTTGCATGACCTGGTGGTGATAAATCCCTAACTTCGAAACCGCTTCATGAAGAGGCTTCGTTTTAAGTTGTTATCAGTTGATTGAAATCGGATTTCCAAAATTCCGTACTGTTTCATACAAAACAAGTCTTTTTAGCTCCAATATGTCGTTTTGGCAAATAAAATTTGTTAAATATCGGTAAGGTTGCCTTATGTTTTAAGGTTTTTAAAGAGTGCATCACCAACTTGTGGCAAACATCGAACAAAAAATATAAAATTCAAATCTTCATTATACTCGCGGCATTACGCCTACACGTGTGACAGGTGGCGGGGCCCATCGTCGCGACTTAGCACCTGAACAATACAGCTACGAAGAAACGTTGCATCGGTGGCAAGCCGGTGGCGACACTGCCCGATGTGACTGGCATGGTAATCGAACCGAGAACCTTCCGCGTCGTTCGCGATGTTGCTACCCACTACGCCACCGACCGGTAAACTCCGAATAATGTTTGTTTAGATAAATCGAAATTCATGGCAGAATGCTGTGTCTATCATTGGAGTAATTGCAGTCTCTCTGGATGAAGAGACTTCCTCAGATGAATCAGTTGAATTGAAACAAGAAGTTGTAAACAAATTAGAAGAGTTTTCATCCAAAGTTGTTGTTCCCAATGACACAGACGTGATTGAGATAGAAACAGAAGATATTCTTGGAAAAGTAATTTATGTTACAATGCGTTTGGGTCTTTGAACAAAAACAAATGCGTCTTTTTGCAAATCGGAGGTAAAGCTACGGGACAGCCGGTGCTCATAGCATCAATTGTGTCGGCTATTCTTCAACGAATGACCATTTCAAACATTGATCATGAATGATCGAACGGTGTTAGTGGACAAGCACGACAAACAACACACATACACTTAACCCTTATTTGTTCTTCTTGTTCGTGCCGAGCGCCTGGTAAAAAAGCTACAAATACTATTTAAAAGTGTTTGGTGTTACCCAATATGGAATAAAACTCTATTGGCTGCATAACGGACGCTGTTAGCCGATACATCAAATCAAGGTCCAAATGGGAGATAGATTTTTGGTTTGTTAGGTTGGTTCAGCTTGGTGGATTTTAAATGATTGCGTGTTGAATCTGTTATTTTTCAACTTCAAAAGTGATGTTTCGTATTTTAGTATCATTTTGACCTACCGATTTGGTGCTCGACTGAATTTGTGCAATGCATTTAGTCATTCATTAGCATTTCGAAGCTAAACTAAAATTTCCACCGTCTTTTTCACTGTGTTTTAGTTGAATACTGATACCTTCTT
The DNA here is from genome assembly GCA_964006365.1 of Trididemnum miniatum. Taxonomy (NCBI): domain Eukaryota; kingdom Metazoa; phylum Chordata; class Ascidiacea; order Aplousobranchia; family Didemnidae; genus Trididemnum; species Trididemnum miniatum. The sequence continues at coordinate 23,977,262 of OZ023242.1, read as the reverse complement.
TGTTGGGAAAGAAACTGATTAAGTTTTGGTTTTGTTTTGAATGAGAATATCTGATCTTTTGGAATATCTGATCGTAATGAGAACATCTGATGATCTGATCTTCTGGCCAAATAGATAGACTTCGGTGCATTAAAATTTAATGTAGGGTAATGTTCAGAAGTACAAGACTTCTGCAACCTAGACCGGTTTTCTTATGAGTGAGTGCATTCATGTTTTTTGATGTTAACTGTGATGTATGAATGGTGAAACAGGTTTTTCGACCCAATCTATCCACAAACGGCAATCCAAATGAACCCGAACTTCAAACCATGACGAGTGGCTTTGCCAGTGACATCATTCTCCACTCGGAAGGAACAAATTCCACAGAAAAAGCAGCCAACTTCGAAATTCCATCAGACGCATTTGAAAAGGCAATGGCTGCCCGAGCTGACTATAACGGTCAATTTTTTGTGATTTATTACAAAAACAAGGGTCTTTTTCCGTCTCAGTTGAACACAACACCAGTGAGTTTGTTGTAAGACTTGTGTGCTTTACAGCAAAGCTGATTGGTATATCAATTGATGTTTTTGCAACATATGATTTTCATTTCAACTGTTTAAAAGTCCAAGTGGATAGAGCGCCTCTTATAAATCGGTGATTCGGGGTTTGGTCGGGTTAAGTCAAATCTGTGACCCAGGAGTTTGCTTTCAAAGCATCCCTTCTTGAAACCCGCATTAATGGGCGCGAGTAGAGAACAAACCTGAAGATTCAGATTTGTTTGTTCGTCACCGTCAAAATTAAATACTGGTAGCAATATAGTGAACATACTCGTAAATACACTAGCATAATGGTCATTGACAATATGCATTGAAAAAAAAAAAATTACTTTCACAGCAAATGTACGTGATGTGACACTAGGAACGGCACTTAACGGAAATCCTCATGTTTGAGTGCTGTAGCAAACCATTTTTGCATCTTAGTATTTGGAAGAACAAGCCGAGGAAACACACGCTTGAATTTCGTGATCCAGTTTCGGGCTTCGTTAAAACACGGCATCACTATTTTTACGTGATGATTTTAGCAATTAAAACAAAAAGATAAACAAAAACAAGAATTGGTGAGGCTAATTTTTATTGAAAATCACACATGACATGATGTTATGCAAAAAGGAATGGATAATCAGGTTTTAAACTTTTGTTGCAGCCAATATCCATAAGTCTGGGAACTAATATAACTGTAGAATCACTGAACAATCCAATTGACATTGAATTCACTAATCAACCATTCCAAAATGGAATAGAAACGGATCCTACAAATGAACTACTGGTAAAATGTAATATACTAGTTGTCAGGAATTAAATTGTTCATACGTGCATTTCTCATTTCAAACCGACTCCTAAGGCAGTATATGCGTAATTTTGAACAAAAATATTTGACGACAGCAGTTAAGTGCGCCATAAGCTTAGCCTAAGCATTTTTAGTTTGAGATTGGTGCACGGCGATCTATTTTATTTTTCCATTTCAGGCTACCCGGACTGAACTTGGTTGCAGATTTTGGGATTCTTCAATTAACGATTGGTCGTCGGAAGGTTGTTGTTTGGACCAATCACAGTTTCCACCAGTTTGCCAGTGCAGCCATTTGACCAACTTTGCTCTTCTTGTGGTTGGTTCATTTTCTTCAGTTTTCGTGTCTACTCACTACCAACTTTTTATTTTTTCCTCCTCAATTGCTTCTTAACTTAGCCTACGACGTTTATCGTTTCGTTGCGTTCTTTTGTTGTACTCTCCCGACTTATCCATGTATACTTTTCGTTTAATGTGACTGAAATGAAACACAAACTCTTACGGAACAATTTTACAGCGTAATATTGGCCTATTGGTTAGAGGCAACACTATCGCCGTGGGAGTTAGTGGGTTTGATTCCCGGGCTGGTCAAATCGGACGCAAATTCGCCTCACCTCTGCGATGTTTCTTCTATTTCTCAGGCGCTAAGCGGCGGAGATGAGCTCCGCTACTGATTGCACGCTTGTTCGTCATATCGCGAGCATAATAGAAGTTTGATCTTGATTTTTTGATGGTTCATGATGGAAGTACAGCCACTTGAAAGTCTTTGCTCGGAAGTTGGGGCTGCCTGCAGAATTTATCTTACTGCTATGTAACACAACATAAGTGAAGTTTTGGATCACATTGGAGATAATATTCTTCTTTAACTGCAGTGTGTTCAAAGTGTTGCTTTGCTTTAGAAATCAAAACGATACTATGATTTTTGATTTTGCACCTAGATAAAGAGCTATTGCGTTGTTATAGGCACGAGGCAAAGTTCCAAATGATGTTGCTTTGGATGTTGTAAGCGATGTTGGATGCGTTCTATCCATTATTGGTCTTGTTGTCACACTGCTTTTGCATATAACCAACAAGTAAGGTTTGCCTGTGAGTGAATTGCTGATCGGTTGAAAACATACAAGTAATGTTATTGCTGAATAGCAACATTTTACCAAAGCTATACTAGCTGCAGAGGCCTTCGTCGAACGCGATGGCGAGATTGCATTGACGATTTTGGTTGGTCTCGCCTTGGCATCTCGTCAGAGCATCTACCCTTCGAGATGCTTGGAGGCTCCAACTCGAGCAGCTGCTCCTACGACCCCGCAAGGAAGAGCGGGTCTAGAAAAGTTAGTTAATTTACTAGCTTCAGATGTAAATCCCTATGCATGAAATGCACTAAAAATATTTGCTTAACATGCGAAAAAAGAAAAAACTGTAGCTTTTACTACGTTTTTTGGTGCTGATATGATTAAAATGTTTCTGGCCTTTACTAGTCACTAGCAATCACGGATAGATCATAAATTTATTGACAATGTATTCATTTTAAAGAGATCGAAGACCTCTGAAGTCGACCAAAATCTTCGCCAATGTTTGCACCAATTTGATGATCGCTTACGTCTTGTTTCTTGTCGGAGTTGAGAGAACTCAAAACTATTCTTCTTGCCTTGTAATTGCCGTCTTCCTGCATTACTTTTTCCTCACCACATGGTGTTGGATGTGTGTTTACAGTCTGGATGTGTATCTCAGTTTAGTAAAAGTAAGCATATTTGTTTACTGAGCAAAAAGCGTATCGCCAGATAGATGGATATAAACCTCAAGGAGTGGGTTTTCTTGCTTTAATCAAAAACTAAGCTGAGCATGGTTTGTTACCTCAACTAATTTGGAGAAAACTCCACAAGATTTGCTGTTCCTAGTGAAGTGAAGCTGCAAATTGAACAACATCAATAACAGCCTTCGAAAATTACAAAGATGAGCTGTTAATCAAGTCCTATTACGCCAATCTGTTGCAGCCTCTCGTTTTAAGTCTCAGACTAAGATCATTTTATTTGTCCACAAAGACGAAAAAAAAAAGTAGCAGCGAAAATAAATGCTGTAATAAAGAAAAAAAAAAAAAAAAACATCATGCACAAACCGCTCACATTGCTCAAACACATACGGTACCGTAAGAAAAGTACTGTAATGTTTTATCAGAATTATTCGAAACAAATAAAAATGTGTTTGTGTTGTTGTTATTCATGTTTGTTTACCAGATTTTTGGTAGTCCTTCGGAAGGCCCATTTATGAAGAAAGCTTTCTTGTTCTCTTATGGAGTTCCATTTCTGATTGTGGTGATCAATGTTAGCGTTACCGCTGGTTACCTGGATACTTCAACGCTAAGTCAAACCTGCAATGGAGGTAAAAAATGCTAGCGATACCAATCAATTTAACAATCATGTATCAGTGATATTTGTTATGAATACAGCAGGTATCATCTAGCACTTTTTAAAGCAATGAATCAAGATAAGATACTGGTTCAGAAATGATAGTTGGCTTACTTCCGAGGTTTTGAGCTTTTACACGAAATTATCGTAATATTTGCCAATTGAACTATTGGTTACTACTGTTTGCCAATAATGAATAATTGCAGGCAAGAGAGTTGAACTAGCATTGGCTTGGTGATCCATCTCTTTTATTTTAGTTACTGTTTCTAGATTTTTTACTGAAAAGCAAAAGTACTGATGAACGTGTTTTGTATCATTGTCAAGTTGTTTTAAGCTTCGCGGAAGTTGTGCATGGCTGTGCAACTGTAGTCACAATGCGCTAACCCAAGACTAGATTCAACTACAGTATATCCATATGCGTGTTGAGATTAGATTTCCCGTGCTTTCATAGGTTCTGATGGGTTCCTTTTCTTAGACCTAACTGCTAGAGAACTTTTGCTGAGTTATGTTATTAATTCCTAGAGAACCCATTTGCCTCATCATTATACAGAGCTGATAATATGTGTTGGATTCACGGAAACTCGCTCTACTTTGGGTTCTTGCTTCCAGTCGGAATTATGTTGCTTGTCAATATTGTGATATTTTGTATTCTGTTGAGGAAAGTTGTTTGGAAGAAAAAAAAGGTAGGTCTCGGCTAACGAGATAAAAAGTTTTATGCTCGTTTTTTATGGATTATCTGATCAATCTTTGTTAGAAACCAAGCAAGTCTATGACCCGCCAGAAGGGTGAAACAGACCGTCGGTTTTTATGTCAGATGTGAAAGCTTCCGATAATCTGAGCCAATTACAACACAAGATTTTGGCAAACTGAAAAGCCCCTGCGGCCCACACTTATGATGAGGTTTAAAATTGAGCGGTGTTTGTGAAAATTAGAAACTGAAGCGTGCCTTGACCTTGGTAAAAAGTTCGCTTTGTGTGACCCACATGTCCCAGGAGAAAACAGCCCAAAACCGCTGTGTTCAACACCGGTTGGTCGAAGGTCTGAAGATCTTAGCTTGTCTAGCCTTGACATTCCACCAGAGCATCTACCCATAGGCGTAGCCAGGGGGGGCCAAAGGGGCCATGCCCCCCCCGAAAATATAAATGAAATAACAAATTATCGTTAACGAAATAAAAGTTTGAAACTTTTTGCGCCTCTGGTGTATTTAATCGTTGTTGACTTCAAATAGCTGTTTTGGTGGGGGAAGGGAGATCGGGCGTGGTTTTATAAATTCTTATGCTTCTAAATTTTATAAACATCGCCAAACGCCTAAGTTTTTCTGCAAGTCCCTAGCGAGTGATGTACAGACAACACGCTATGGTAATTGGAAGAAATAAAAGTCCCGTTGAGTGCTCTGTTGTTATAGCACGATGCACAGTTGCACACTGCTGCAAAAACATTGCTTGTTTGATCAAAAAGTTAACCTACCGATGGGAGTATTTTCCTTAAAATTCCTTAACTGCGCGATGCGTCACAATTAAAGTTGAATCATATTCAAGCTTTTCTCCATAAAATTGTACCAAATCAATTAAACCGCATTTCTCAGTTTTGCGTTAAAATTTATATAATAGCGACGAGTGTAGATCACCATTCACGAATGACAAAATGTCGAATCTAAATAGGTAAATTACTTTCAACAAATGAAATGATGTACCGGGTATGCGTTCATACACAGTGCTCGAGTCGTAAAAACACTTATGGGGGGGATGGTACAACTTTTTACGCAGACGCAAGGAGGGATGGTCACTATACTCAGTACTTGCAAGGGAATGGTTTACGCCAAAATGCATTATGGGGAGATGGTGTTGTTTTTCGGGGGGATGGTACCCCCCCGCATCCCCCCTCAACTCGAGTACTGTTCATACATGATGAAAGATTAGTGTGTCTGGGTCAACAGCGTAGGCCTAGTGCCTAGGCGCACGCACTGCGCAGGAGCCCCTTCTCCTGCGCAGTCCCTTGGCCCTGTAATAACCCTTGGCCCTGTAATAACGTGCTAAAACCTAACTTTTAGACTAATTTCTCAAACTAATAATGGTCGCCGCCTCCTTTCACTTTTTATTAGCCAAGCTTCTGTTTTTAGACATAAATTAAGCTGCGAAAATATTTTTGGATTTTCCATAGTGACTGCACTCACTGCATGCCTTTTTTCGATAAAAAAGTGTGCTAAAATGAGTATTTTTTATGTGAAAGCCGTAAAAATTCGTTAACGGCTGGGGGCTATGCCCCCAGACCCCCTTATTGCCTCTGGTGGCTTGAAGTTTCACCTTCAGACTTACCGTTGTGCCCTCTCCCCTAGCCAAATTCTGGGAGCGCCACTGGCGTACTGTCTGACAATTGCTTAGTAAAATTTTACCAACAACTACCCGTTTTCGAGAAAAAGTTAAAATTTTAGCATAATTTAGCGATCAGCTTAAACCTTAAACAGAAATTTCACAAAATTTATGTTTTCATCGATATGAGGGGAATATGCTGCATTGCTGCAATAAGTAACTGACGTCAAGATTTAAAAGTTACAAAATTTGGCCCCCCCTCAATTTTTTTCTGGCTTCGCCCTTGCATCTACCCTTTGTTGCAGAAGATCACGATACATGGAGGCTCCAACTCAAGTAGCTGCCTCTGTGATTTTCCTTGTATAAGTGGGTATAGAAACGTTAGCTAGTTTGTTAGCTTTTGTATGCATCAGTTGATCGAATTTTTAAAATCACAATACCATTGAGCACACAATAATCTTGCTTTCATTCTTTGTAACTTTGTAGATCACATCCAGTGCGAAAAAGGCTTCAGTAAAACGCAGCATGTACATTTCACTGACGTTGTTTAGTACGATGGGAATTGCTTGGGTGTTTGGTTATGTCATGCTTATATCAACTGATCCAACATACTCCACTGTTCTCAGTTGGATATTTGCTCTCTCTACTTCAACACAGGTTTGTTAATTTCTGTGTTTTAATTTCCTGTATGACACTCAGTTGTGGTGTGGCACTGATTGGTTGGCGGAAGGTCTATGGTTCGAATCCTGTGGTCAAATCGGACGCAGTGTTGTCATCAGCTTGACGTTCCTTCAAATCTGTGTTGCCCAATGCCCACTCCCAAGCGCTAAGTCGCGGAGATGAATCTCGCCACTCAGTACACGCTTCGGCGTAATACCACGACAAATAATAAAAATTTGATTTTTTTGAGCATTTCGTTTTTGAGTACACCGTAAGCAAGGGCATCAGACGATTGTTTTGAGGAGGGCAGGGATCTTTTCATGTTTTCTTACCACGAGAATTAGATCTCACTTGCACAAAGCACAGCTTTTTTTCATAAAGTAGTATGTATGTCGAAGTACGTCATTTTTCCTTGCCCTCCTTGCCATTTCTTGCTGACGCCCTTGATCATGAACTTAACCCACTCTGTACATTTGGTTATGGCGATGGCGTTACCCATACGAATTTACACCAAAACATGGTAGGCCCTATTCTATCGGATTTGGTACACTTGACGGATTTAAGAGTAGCATAAGTTAATATTAGGATCAATTTATTGTAAGAATAAAATATATTTTAGGGGATATTGATATGTTACACGTCATGCCTACGTCATGCGAATGTACGAAACGAAATTAGGAAATCGATTCGTGGACTGTCTTCTCGCGTTATGAGAAGCGAAACATGGAAAAAGAAGAGCGAATTTGATTCTGTTGCCATCACAACCACCACTAACTTCAGCTCCACCGTTGATGTGACGTCGAATGGCCAGAACAAAGAACCGTGACCAGGGGCATAGACAGCGGAAAATTTAGAAGGGGGAAAACTAATTACAAAAGTCCAAAGATTATAAACGAAAGATTAGAGGCATTTTTGTCTGTGTGAGCAATGCTGGTTTAATGAATTTCGAATACAATTTAAAAATTCCGTCAAATGGTTATAATACCGACTTTATTTTTATCCTGTCATTTATTAATATAGCCCATTTACTTATAGATAACCTTTATTTTATTTTTTACTATTAACATATAAGTTTTATTAAGTAATCTCACTACTATTAAGTGACGTATTGTATTAATCTGTTATTGATTTCTGTAAACTGTACTGTTTCTTTCATTTTTTAAAAAAGGTTTGCTCAGCGAAACTAAAAAACTGTGAACACATTTTAAAAAGTTGTAGGTTATGAATATACGGTTCATTTAAATAAAGGTAGTGTCCTCTCAATTTTGTGTCATTCTTTCCCTTTTGTTTTTCGCAGGGTTTGCTAGTCATTTTTTGAAAGCGTTGACTCCGTGGTGTGCTAAACGTTTTTGATGCCCAGAGCGAATTTCTGAGAAAGATGCCCAAGCAACCCTTTAAAAAGTCTTAAAAAAGCCTCCTTTAAAAGAAAAAGCTTGGTCTTTCACGCATATCGATCGCCCCCGTACTGCATGCTACCCAGGGCGAGTGCCCCCTTTGCCTTATCTTATATGTGGTGACATTAATATTACCTCTAATTTTATTCTTGAAAACTTTCTAATAGATTTGGCTTCTAAACTAAGTACTGTCATTGAAAATGGTGACACTGTTCACTACCGGTTTGAAAAATTTATTAACTAATTTACGAACACACTTGACAATCATGCGCCAAAAAACAAATTATCACGAAAAGAATTAAAATTGAAAAGCAAGCCTTGGTTTACCAAGGATTTGATTAAATCAATCAAGCGTAAAAACTTGCTGTTCAAAAAACTGCTAGCTAGCAGAACAAAACAAGCCTACTAGAAACAATACCGGAATAAACTCACACATATTAAGCAAGTACCTAAGCAAAGTTACTATTGAAACCTCATTAACTAATCTAGCCATAACTCAGCTGTCCTCTGGCAAATGGCAAACGATATTACTAAATATAATAAGAACATAAAAAAGACAAAATAAACAAAGTGATGAACAAAAAAGGAGAAGAAATAGGACCAACCATGGCTTCGAAAATTAACCTCTCCTGATAATTGTACCTTCTTCGCAACTTTCCTTAATAAACCCTCAAGAACAGGGTCGCCGCCACGGGGGGGCGACCGCCCCCCCAATGATTTTTTTACCATTTTTCCAAATCGCCTAGAACCGCAGAGTTTTTTCAAGGGGTAGGGGGTGACGTCAAATGCTTTTTTTTTTTTTTTTCTTTTTTTTAAGAACCTCACAGCACTGTTTCCAAGACCGTGAAGCTCAGTTTGTTGTTAGATTATATTGATAATTGTAGTAGTTAATATCTAGCTCACCCAAGCTTCGAACCGCATCTTGCCGCACGCGATTGGCATCAACATGCGTCACAGACCGCTCAGCCACCAGGGAAGCCCGTCAGATGCTTTCGGCAATGTAAGTTTTGTAACGAAGTGTGTAGCTCCATCTCGTGTTCTGATATTCTTCGACGTTCCTAATTTCGCAATTTGCAAACGCATGTAACAGAAGCAATCACTGCTTACCAGTGATGAAGGTCTCAAGACCGGTCTCGGTCTCGAGACCGGTCTCGAGACCAATTTTTAGCGGTCTTGGTCTTGGTCTCGAACATATTTTCGTGGTCTTGGTCTCGAGGTGTTGTGGTCTTGGTCTCGTACGGTCAAAACTGGTCTCGAGACCGGCTTGTTTTTTGATACACCATGTAAACCTTTTGGCTGTTTTTTAAAACATGTACTATTGTTGCCCCTCTCGGACGCAATAGACTCTGGTTTAACTCGTGATTGTGAGGTGCGAAAGTTGTTTCGTGTCGCGACTTAAGCTAAATTCTCGAAATCCCACGCACACAACTCATAGCTCAATACAGAATGCTCTAAATCCCAGCACGCTACCACGACACAACTCAAAAATTCAAAACAAAATTTTTAAATCTCACGCTCGCAACTCATAGCTCAATACAGAATGCTCTAAATCCCAGCACGCTCACTCGACATAACTCAAAAGTTCAAAACAGAATTTTTAAATCCCACGCTCACGCCACATTAATTTGATTTCGTATACAGCGAAACTAATTAATAGCAGGAACGATTTATTTTAGGTTACAAAATAATGTAATTGACAAACTTCCGATGCTTGCTCCGAAAATTCCGCCGAAACACATGCTCAAGAAAATCATTCCACCACCAGCTGTTCTTCCCCTCCAGAAAAAACACCCGATGCTTCGGAGGCGCCAAGATTTTTTGACAAATATATTAGTAAAAGGAAACCAGTTAATCAAACTGCGAACCCAAGATCACAACTCAAGAAGTATTTGAGCGAAGTGGCAACCATGACTGCAGGGCCTTCAAACATCTTTGACTTTGGGCAAAAAAAGAGCAATGAATTTCCTGCGTTGTTAAAACTTGCTAATCATGCATTTTGTGTACCCGCTTCATCAGCTCCCGTTGAGCGAATTTTTAGTGCGGGTGGGTTAATGATGCGGCCACACCGAGCAAGGCTCTCGTCGGACATGTTGGAGATGCTTGTTTATTTGAAGTGTAATTCGCAATTTTTAGAAAAATAAAAATTTGCTATACAGTTTATTGTTGGTGTTTTAGATCTGTTTTAGTAAGCCGAATAATTGCCGGTCTCGGTCTTGGTCTCGGTCTCGATTCTTGCTGGTCTCGGTCTCGAACCATGGGTCTCGAAAAACACCCGGTCTTGGTCTCGGTCTTGGTCTCGAAAAAATTATCCGGTCTCGGTCTTGGTCTCGGTCTCGAAGCATGTGGTCTCGACTACAACACGGCTGCTTACTGTGAAAGACAATGGTTACAATTCATATCAATGACCAGCTGTTGTATCATAAAAGCCGCCTAAGATATCTCAATACTTCGTGAAATCATACCTGGCTTGACGTACTGTAACTTCACGAAGCTAGTGTAACGTTTTGAGAAATTTAAAGTAGCAACGGGCAAGTAAGGGCTTTTTAGCATCAGAAATCTCTTAGGTTTTAGCAAGTATTGATTATACATAGATTGATTGGCAATCCAAAGCAGAATGTAGTTTACTGCGCTTCAGCAATATTTTTGTTGTTGGTTATTTCTACACAAGACATACTCAGACGTAAGCAAAGGATGAAAAGATAGTATAGAAAAAGGAAGGCGCAACAAAATGTTTAACCGTTGAAGCATGCAGATTGCAGACCCATAACCACTATCAGTGATGGGCACGATAAACCTTTTTCTGTAGTAAAGCGATTTGAAAAAAAATAATCGATAATTTCAAAAAACCCTAAGCGATACCGATAATCGATAAGTCTCAATTTTTTACAGCGATATCGGTAATCGATAAATTATTGCCGATAATTTTTTTCAATAAATGTTGCTGTAAATTTTCAATGTGCTTGACGATGTTTTTTGTGAGTCAAATTGCAAAAATGTTTTGCTATATATTTCAAAAAAAGAGAACAGTCCACGGACTCTGCTGCTGCATTCAAAACAAAGACAGATTTCTTTAAATTGCAACAAGACTTTATGGACACCGTGTATTTTTTCCAGCTTTTGTATCGAATGTATTTGTATTTAGTTGCATATCATTTATCCTCCTATCACGAGAAAGCGATCAATGCGCTGCACGAGCTTGCTTAGGAAAGTACGAGCTCGCTTAGGATAATAATTTTGCGAAGCACTCAGAATTAGGATCAAAAATTTAAATAAAATCTGCCGGAAAATTATTCGAAAAGCACTAAAACAGCCATTCGCAGCATGCGAATTTTCCGGGGGAGCATGCCCCCGGACCCCCTAAAACTTTTCTGGTTTCTCAATCAGCTTCAAATTTGTTGTGCCGAAAAAAAAGTTGCCTGAAAAAATGTGGAAATTATGCCCCCCCCTTTTTTTTTTAAATTTAACTGATCTTAGGGGGAGCTAGCTACTGTAATTCTAATTTGATATTTTGATGTTTCGCTGTTATTTGCCCTGAAGTTTCAGTTAAATTTGAAGAAAAGTTAACTGTGACATCATAATAGAGCTCTAAGAGCTTTGTACACTTAAGGTACCAGGAAATCTAGCAGTTTTTGCGAATTTGTTCACTTTTGTCACGAAGTTGCAAAAGTTAGAACGTTGGTTTGATGAAAAATTTAAGAATTAAAAAAGTTATGGTAAAAAGTGTGAAAGGCTACTTTAGGAATGCCGATTAACCTGCATCTACGCAAAGCTAATGCGTCTATCGTCTTATTCATGTTTTCGTGTAGCTCTGCAAAAATCACAAGTTATGACGTCATTTCGCCCCCCCCCCAATGTTTTTTCGTGGCGGCGCCACTGCTCAAGAACTTCTTGTTTTTTGCAACCAATACTCGTCGATGAAATCTTCCTAATAAGAGACCTAAACCCTAAGAAAAGTAATGATCATACCGACATACACTTTATAAATCTAAAAATAGCGGCCTCCATAGTAGCACCGATTTTAACAATACTCTACAATAATTGCATAATAGAGGAATTTATCCTGATATTTTCAAAATCACTAAAGTTTTACCAATACACAAAAAGCTTTCCCAAAACGACTGTGCAAGCTGCAGACCCTTTTCTCCTCTGTCTTCGTTCAATAAGATTTTTGAGAAATGTTTGCATAATCAATTATATTCTTTTCTAAACAAACACAACCTCATTAAGCCAAACCAGTTTGGTTTCAGAGCCAATTGTTCCACATCACAAGCGGTGACACAACTATGCGAAGAATATGTATTACTAACCTAGACAAAAAAGAAACAACTTGCTCAATTTTTCTCGATCTAGCAAAAGCTTTTGACACAGTAAACCATGAAATATTAATTGCTAAACTAGAAAAATATGGAGTGCGAGGCAACCCTCAGCAGTTAATAAGGAAGTATCTCACTAACAGAAAACAATACACTGAGGTAAATGGAACAAAATCCAAGTCCCTTCCCGTTACTGGTGGGGTCTCCCAAGGCTTAACACTAGGCCCTTCGTTAATATTAATACACGTTAACGATCTACCAAAAACATCGCAATTTCAAATAAGATTATTTGCAGATGACACGACTCTTACCTTTTCCCACAAAAACATAATCAAACTAAACTGCATTGTCAATACGGAACTTAAACATATCGACAACTGCATGAAAATTAATAAATTATTTATCAACCTGTTATACCAAGACCAAATTTGTGTTAATTACTAGAAAAATAGCACACAATCAATTCCACCTTAACATGGGTTCGTACTCCATTGAGCGAATACATCAAATCACATATCTCGGATTAATTCTTGATGATAAATTATTGCGAAACTCCCACATTCAAAAACAATGGTCTAATTTTGCAAAACACTGTTGGGCATTACTGAAGATTAGAAAATATGTTGATTTGTCTGCTTTAAAGACCATGTACTATGGGTTAGTCCATCCTCATTTGCAATACTGTATTCCTGCCTCGAATCTGGCTTCCAATACCGTTCTTGACCCCTTGATCGAGATGCAAAAAATAGCCGTTAGATACATGACAAGAAGTCCCCAAATTACACCATCTAAACCACTATTCTCCAAGCTGGGGGCTTTCAGTTCAAAGATCCAGTCAAATTAGAAACAACTACAATTATGCACAATTTAAAGGAATCGTCTAAATTTTTTAATACAAGCTTTCCATCAATCTCAGCGATACACAAACACAATACAAGACAAGCAAATAACATGAACTATTTCATACCTACAGTCAGAACAGATCTAAGAAAAAGTTCTTGAAATATGTAGGATCAAAACTACGGCACGATATTTCAACAAACTAAAAAAATTCCCAACCCAAGTTTTCAAAAAAAAAACACAAACAATTACTGCTATCCACTTACTCCGACGCTTGAAAAAACCTATCTTTTCAAACCAAACTTGTGCACTTTTCAAAAAGTAAACTGCACAGCACACAACACTACTATTTACTAGCGCCATCATGTTACTTCAGTTACCATTTTTATCTAATCACCATTTATTGCAAAAGGGATTTACCTACCGTTTACACACAGATTCCTTACCAAATTTTATGCACTGGTAATTGCGAATGTTTATAATGTTAAATAAATATATCGTTTACTTACTCTTCCCGCTTTTACTTATTTGTTGCTGTCTTATTATGTTTATGTATTGAACTGTAACACCTTTAAATCGTCGATGTTCAACACTTGGCGCTTAATGCGATCTGTTTATCTTACGTTATTGTACCGAAACTGGCAATATTTTATTTATTTTTAAATTACCGGGTATATTGATTTATTACCAACATTTCTTTACCTTGAGACGTTTATTTTCTAAGCGTTATGCTATTACAATCACACTGTGTAAAGATTGTCTCTGTATCATAGTAGCTTATTGTTCGTTTCGTCTTGTTGCTTTTTTCGTTTTTTTGCTCTATATTTGTGTTGAATTACTGGTGGCAGCTGACTAGAAGACTTTACGAAGTTACTTCGCTGCTATCATGTTTTGCGCAAAAATAAACATTGATTGATTGATCACTTAAACGGGTATGTTTTCAATTTTGTAGTTGCCTTATTGTCATTTAAATGCATAATTGCACTGAAATTTTCACTTTCTGAACACGGTTTGAAAAAAAAAGGAATTTGATGAGGAGGTTATGTTATGTGGAACATTAGTTTTAGAATTTTTTTTTAATGTACGTATTTTTACTGCCATATTTGGATCTACATTTGTGAAAAAATTGTTAAGTTCATTGAAAATATCTTCGTAATCAGTTAGGATTTCTTTTCTCTCGGTTTCTAATGTGTCTATTGGGAAGTTGTTTTTGCCATCCCGATGCAATATTTCATTAATCAATTTCCATTGTTTAGAATCTTAGATAGATCTTTTTTACTTTTCTCTATCATTGACGCATAATAATTTTGCTAGGATAATCTTTTGACAGCAACAGCACTCAATCTATTAGTATATTTTTTATATCTTTCGATCAAGAGATCATCATTCTTTTTGTAACATTTTTTGAACAAAGCATTTTTGGTTTGAATGGATTTTAGTATATCTTTACTTATCCATGTTTTTTTTATTTAAATGAAATTCTTTTCTTGTTTGAACCCATATACAGGTAGGTTAGGCTCACCATACGTCCTCCTTTTTGACCAAAAAAAATTTGTCCCCGAAGGACACCAAAAACTGCCCAAATGTATTCCTTTTCGGCATGATGAACAGTAAAAACATGTCAAATTATTCTTCCACAAAAAATTTTGGGAACAGGGGAAGTTTCAGTGCAAACTACGGCCTGCGGACGAGACGACCATTTTTTTTGTCTTCACTTGCTTTTGGGCGGAAAAGTGGACATCCGTGGCAGGGGCATAGCCAGGGGGGGGAGGGCAAAAGGGGCAATTGCCCCTTTTCAGTTACCACTAGCCTACAAACTTTTTTTCAGTTACCTTTATGTTTTCAGTTACCACTAGCCTACAAACAACGATATATACTAATGCTATAACGTGAGTCTACTAACAACGCAAGCAGAGGCGAATTAAAACAACTCGGGAGATACCTGTGTGTCCTTTTTTGACAAAAAAAACTACGCTAAAATTAGAGTTTCTCTTGTAAAAATCCTGAAAATTTGTAGCAGCTTGGAGCAGATCCTCCAGACCCCCGATTGTGCCCCCCCTCCCCCGTTTCCAAATCCTGAGTGCTTAACTGCACAAGCGTATGAAGTTTTGCCCCCCCCCGAAATTTTGGGCTGGCTACGCCACTGATCTGCGAACATGATGACCCTTAAAGAACCTGCCCTTCTTTTGCGTAGTGAAAATATGGTAACTCTAAGGTAGGAGCATGTTGACTCAAAATCCGAGTTAAATTATTTAGAAATTTATCAATGGATTCGTCTAGGTCAAATTTTTCAACGCACCTAATAAAATTATTAGTTTCAGTAGATAAGACGTAAATATCATCTAGGAAACTTTCCCTGTTAAATTTTTTCATAACCCTTAATAAAATTTTTTGAGTTTTGTTTGCAGGATTTAGTGATAATGTGCAAAATATCGGCATATGGTCGGAAATTTCAAAAGTTAAAATTCCTTTACTTACAATGTTGTTGCTGGCATTAGTGTATTACACTAAGGTAGCATTTGATTCTGTAATTCGAGTTGGTTTGTTAATAAGGTTAGTGCATTCTTCTGAGTAGACTGCAGTTTGATATAATCATAGATATTTGGCTTAATTTCTTTTTTTTAAAAGGTTAATATTAAAACCTCCACATAGCAAGTAGTCTTGCTTTTTCTGAAATGTTTGTAATAGTTGTTCTTGAAATTTGTTGAAATTACTAGTTGGATGTCCGTATATAACACCCCTGGCTACGCCCCTGATAACATCTATTACCACCACTGTTTTTGAGGATAGTCTAATGTCGATGAATAAATTTTCAGAATCATTCGGATCAAATTCTAAATGTAACCTTCTTGTAGTAATCAAATTACTTTTTACATAGAGACCAACACCTACTGCCTTCAGCATTTCTACTAGAGTTGGACAACAAAAATCTGTAATTTGAAGTCATAACTGACTCACTTTGTTATCATTAAGTTTAGTTTCAGATATTGCAAGAATAGATGGGCATTGGTTTAAATCAATTAGTAACTCTTCTAATAAACGTTTGTTTTTAACTAGAGATCTTGCATTAAAATGTATCATGGATAGACTTCGTTTTTTGAAAAGAATTAAAGAATTTTTATACCATTCCACCAGAGTTTTCTTTATTAGAGTTGTCCGACTCTATCACGTAATTTCGCTTTTACACATGAGTACTTATAGATCGATTTCAGCAGACTACAATCAGATTGCATTGTGAAAAGTGACCTAGCGTCCAAACGCCGAAGTTAGTCAAACGAATTAGCCAAAACTGATCTCAATTACGTGAAGGATAGTTTTAAAAACATTTGCAGGAGAATTTTTAGTGATTATATGGCCTAGTTAGCAAAAACTGATTTAATAACGTGAAGGATAGTTTTAGTGATTAGGTAGTCTATATAGCTGTACATTTAGCGTGGGTTACTAAGACACCCTTTGTTGAACACAAGCTGCATTTAGTGATAGACTAGAATTCCAGTCTAAACGTCATTTCAAATGAAAATTGATTTTTATCATTAAAAGTTTTGGAGTAATATTTTCAGGAATTTCACCCAAATTGAATTTGACATTTTCTTGAATGCAAAATATTTTACATTGATTATTTTTGATATTTTATTAGACCTTAGCTGTCAAAATAGCTATTAAAACTTATGGATCCCATTAAATGCTGGGAAAGTAGGGACCTATCGCACAATTTTTACTGAATTCAATTTTTTGTCCAACTGGTTGGATAATACATTGGGCCAAATGCTTGTTAGTTTGTTGGACTTAATTGCAACGACATCGCTATCGATGCGGGAGGTCTGGGGTTCGCGCCCTGGGCCGGTCAAATCGGACACAGTATCGCCAGGTAATCGCCACTGCAGCTGTTTTCTTCGAAACTGAGTTGCCTAAGCGCTCAGCGGCGGAAACGGGCCACGCTATTCGTTACACGCTTTAGGAGAAAAAATGTCACTCAAACGTCCCTACGTGGACCTTTTGTCAATAAAGTCGTGACCTTCCGACCGCTGCATAATAAAGCGATTTAAAGTAATTGCAAATGTCTCTTAAAAATTGTTACTGTAATCGGAAAACGAACGAATGTTCATTCATGTTAAAATGTTAATAGTAGACTCGCTTAACCACCAGTGCACAGAGATGGGCATTTACTGGTGATATAGTTTTGATTTATTGATTACCGATATCGCTTTTGTAATACATTTTGTTATCGCCGATAAATTATTGAGATAAACGATTCTTCATGCACACAGTGTTCAAACTTACTGAGTTGGCGCTATGGAAAAATACGCGGTGTCCAAAAAGTCTTGTTGCAATTTAAAAAAATGTCTCTTTGTTTTGTTGCCTCGGCAGAGTGCGTGCACTGCTTTCTTTCCTTAAAAATCAAGAAAAATATTTTTGCAATTTGACTTCCAAAAAAGCTTCCTCAAACCCATTGCAAATTTAGCGCAACATATATCGGAAAAATTTATCGATTACCGTTATCACTTAAAGAAATTGAAATTTACCGATTATAATCGGTATTGCCCAGGGATTTTTTGAAATTATCGGTTATCGTTATTGCTTAAGTACAGAAAATTTCAGCCTATAGTGCCCATCACTGCCAGTGCAAATGAAAAATTAGCCTAGTATTTGAACGATGGGTTGTCGGTACAGAACATCAGAATAGCTTTGAAAAAGCTGTTTTCGCCAGGGAGTCGAACCGTTTAATTTTTCCGGTTCAGGTTCGGTTTGGGTTCAACAGCGGTAATTTTTGCTTCCCCGGAAATTTTTGAAAATTGACATGCTGTATTGGTTAATTTAATGATTTTTGAATACTTTTCACGCAAATTTTGTTTAAATTTTTTGACCCTAATTTTGAGTGCTTCGCCAAATATGATGCATTTTGTTTGCACGTTTTCGACGTACGTGCTAAAGGCGGAAGGCGGAATTTATGGAAAAATTGTATACATCAAAAACATTTTTGAAAATGGCTGGTGGGAGGATGCATACCCCACATCCTACCCCCTGGCCATGACCTATAGAAACCATCAAAAGAGTCTGGTATATTTTAGTCCCTTGGCACCATTAATTTTGTTCTTGTTTACTAAAGGGCAGAGTCAAAAAGGTGGGGGGCATGGCACAATGCCCTCCCCTAAATACCTTCTCGTCTCCACGTTTCGGCCTAAAAAGGTCTTGATGGTCCGATTTCTAAAAAAAAATCTTGATAAAAAGAAGGTCTTCGTTGTTCGTGACGAGGCCCCTCATTTCTCCGAGGCTTCAGCCTGCCTAGTTTATTGGTAAATCCGGCTCTGGTAACAGTTGATTAAATCCAATCCTTTGATTCTGTTCATGGGAGATCACAATTGACAATTTGCAAGGTAAATTTTGTGAGATACTTGGTTCTTTTAGTCAAGAGGATGTTGGAAAATTTTTCATGATTTATGTTTAAAAATGGCTTATCGAAGAAAAATGATGGTGGATTTGGCATTAAAAAAGATGAGGCGGAAACAAGGCGATTGGACAGCGTCAGTAAATAGGAACGAAGAAGTTTAAGCTACATTTTGAAGAAGACTATCAAGATGTTCAGTTTTTAAAATCGAAGTTCAGACTTGACACTACTCGGATGAAAAAAGCTCAACCATAAGGTATCCCTAGAGTGAAACGCCAAAACATTCTCTAACTGAAAGACTAGTTTTCTGCAGCTAAAAATATTTTTGGCCAGAAATTCCTGTGAAAGATGATAATGCGGAACTTGTTGAACAATTTGAGTGATGTTTCCTTCGCAATATTATTTTTTATTCGTTTTTTTTTCTGTTTTGAACCAATTAAAATCAACCATGCTTTGACATTATGACATATTAGGTTTTTAATGATGAAAACCTTTAGGTTTTAAAATCAGTTTAATCATGAAAAACCTAGTAAGTAGGTTTATGATCAAACCACGCCGATGAGTACCATAAAATTTAATGCACTGAACAAACTTCTTAGCATCATTATCAAAGATGAAAAAATAAACCTTCAATTTTCCTTTAGGAGCTTAATTCTGATGCAAAACAGTTTTTCAGCTTTTTCTCAAAATTGCTTCAAATTGACTTACTACGTTTTTCCAGAATACAGGAGCTTCGTTTTTTCGCGTAACAACTGCAAAACTTACGTAAGTGAGTATACTGCTTAGTAAATGTGTGATAGAACATAAATATCATCTTAAACCAAAAGTATTAGCTGCGTATAAGGTATGTATATTTTTGTAGAGTTTAATCTTTACCGTAACGGCTACGTAGGCATTTTGCAACTCATAAACTGCGACATCATTCGTATAATTATAATAAATGAGTTTCAAATTGCTTAAAGAGCTCACTATTTAAGCTTTATGATTCGTTCAGGTTCAGGATAGAGCACAAACTTAATGAAGCACTCTGCAAGCTGCATTGTCACTAACGTAATTTGTAAACAATTTAACGATACAAAACTTGAGAGCGACCTGTAAAATAACGCTGTCTACTAGGGTAAAAGTGTGCTAAAATTGGCAGTTGACCCCAAAAACACATTCTAACACAATTTTTGGTTGGTGCCACTTAGAGGGTGCAGGCACATCCCCCGTAAAGTTTCGTAAAAAGACTATTTTACAAAAACATCAATATCTCAGCAACCACAAAGGCGAGAAAGTGGATCATTGGCTCAAAATGACCGGAAGGTACAAGTTTATATTACCTCTATAAGAACAATTTTGTGTATTGGCGCTAGAAAATGACTATTTTTGCAAAAATGTTACTTTTACAAGAATTTAGTGCTCATATTTGATATTTCTACATTTTGCTGAGTTTTCTACATTAAATTAAAAGTTACGTTTAAAAAGCTCTAGAGTACTTAGTTACGGTATGTGCATGCTCATATATGCTATTAACTGCTACTTTATGACCTGCGCTTGTTAAACTTTTATCTATTTTCTTGATTTATAGACACCAAACACCTGCAAACTTTTGTGCTTCTGCCATTCAGCAATAACAAGTCGGTTTGTAATTTCCAGCGAAGGAAACTGCAGTTCAACTCAAACCTAAATCTGGTTGATACTATTTTAAGACTGCTGAAGATAAAATTTTACAGTTCATAAACATTTTTGTTTAGGTGCTTTTGGAATAGTTTTTTACATCTAGGCTAATGCAACATCTAATGTAATTATGCTGACCAGAAAATCTGCCATTAAACGTGTGCGGCAGTGAGTTGATTACTATGAATTTACAAGTCGAAGAGAATTTAAGCCAGGAATCCTTCCTACTAAACAAGATGCACTGGAGAGGCTTATTTACGAAGACAAATGGTGGTAGAAAGAGGCAACAAATACTGTTGCTGAAGAATTGTTTACGATTTGGATTCATTGCGATGTGTATTGCATAAGTGTTAGTGCTATAAGTTGGAGAATTTCTAAACTTGTAGATGAATTCCGCAAAATTGATTCGATTTAAAAAAAAAAAGAAGATCGGGAAGCACTTTTGAGCAGAAAGCAAAGCTGTTCCTAGAAACTACGGGGAAACTATTTCATATATATTGTAACGACAAAAGTTTTAAGTTACGAACGGACAAAAATGATTATGCTTTTTACGAAGACCAAAAGGGGCCTCGACAAGGAAAATGTACAAATGCGGAAGAAAAATTGGCCGAATCTGACTTAAACTTTATCAAAAAGGTTACATCCAAAGAAAAAGATGTACCTTCAACAAGTTTAATCAATTTCGATTCAGCTTTTGACATGACGATGACAGAGATTGGCAGTGATACTAGCGAAAGTGAGGAAAGTTCTTCTGCCTTTTCGATTAACGTATTGTTTTCGAATCAACAAATCGAGCAAAACAGGTCATCCTTGAGAGTAGTTGCTGTAACTTGTGAAAGATTCGGTATTTCTGATAGAGCAGGAGCTGCTGTTGCTACTGCCACTCTCATAGCATTTGGCATTGTAACCGATACAAACAAAACGAATGTCATTGATCGCAGTAAACTAAGAAGAGAGAGACAAAAATATTGAGAGGAAATTCAAAAAGATGAAGAATTACGATTTGGAGCGGTTGATAGGATTTATATTGATGGAAGAAACGATGCTACCGTCTTAAGTGTAAAACAAGGCAATAGCTATCGTCGAAAAACGATCATTGAAGAAGACTACGTACTGGTAGGTGAACCTTATGAATTTTACATTACCCATGTTACTCCAACAAATGGAACTGGTAAACAAATTGCTCAAGCGATATATAACGCTCTTGAAAAAATATCTATGAACGATAGGCTAAAAGTTATTGGAACAGATAGAACCGCAACTATGACGGGAAAAAAGTCCGGTTGTATTGCCTCCCTAGAAACCAAGCTTGGGCGTCCATTACAATGGATTGTGTGCTTGCTGCATCTCAATGAATTTCCACTCCGGCATATATTTCAGCAATTAGATGGTTCAACAAAAGGGCCAGATTCGTTTTCTGGGATGATCGGCAAGCAACTAAATGGAAGAGTGTCATCTTGGACAGTTGATAATTGTCAACCTATTCTAAATGATCAATTTCCTATTCTTCCTGATGAAGCAATGGAAAATCTCAGCAGTGATCAATATATGCTTTGCTAATGTGCCAAGGAGTTATGAAGGGCATTGTTGATACAGATTTGAAATACCTTGAAGTTGGTGGGCTTTGTCATTCACGTTGGTTGACTTTGGCATGCCGCATTCTCCGATACTATGTTTCCAAAAGCAAACCATCAAGAAACTTGCAAATTTTGGCTGAATACCTTGTTCGGATTTATTTTCCGGGCTGGTTTCGCATTAAGCTCCACAACAGAATTACCGAAGGTTCCAAACATTTCTTCTACATGCTCAGACTTATTTCCAATTTTTCGAATGCTGTTGTCAATGATGTTGGTGTGAAGGTGTTGCAAAACAATGCTTTCTTTGCCCATTATGAAAACATACTTTTAGCCATGCTTGGAGATAATGATCAAAACATTCGCGCTATGGCGGTAGACAAAATTCTTCAAATCCGAATTCAGAATTCCCAACAAGACGGTGAACGTCTAGAACGAACAGATCAAGTACAGATGTTTATTATTCCGAAGATAAATGCTGGAGACAAGGCATACTATAAAATGTCAGACTTACAGCTTACTAACATGCATAAATCACCAGCTACCACGTGTATGTCAGAAAACGCTTTGCAACAACTAGCCACAAACAAACTTGAGCTAAACTATCCGTTCCATAACCAAGCAGTGGAACGCCACATTCAGTTAGTAACACAAGCTGCTACTGCCGTTAAAGGTTTCGATCGAAGAGACGGCATGATAAGACAGAAAATCAAGTCCAGAAGACTAATGCCATGCTATGGTACAAAAAATCAATTTAATGTCTAACATTTTGCTGACGTTAAATAACAAACTGTTTGAACTTTTTTATGTGTGCGTAAAATGATTTTCTTATTTTTGTGAAGTGAGGAGCGCATTTCACCAGTGTATTAGTATTAAATTTGAGACCATTTTGGAAAGAAATTCCATTCCATTTTAAGAAAACAATTTAATGTGTAACATTTTGCTGCGTACGGGTGTGTACTTTTCCGCGATTACCCGTTTTGCTGCGTGTGCCCTTTTCCGCGCTTGGCCAATGCTTATTATGAACGTGTGTTTCTAACGTAATGGAGTGCGGAAATAAAAACGAATTGATTGATTGATTGATTGAAGAAATCATTTTCTGAATGTCACATAATATTAAGTTGCTTTTGTTTATTGCTGTTGTTCGCCATTTTTTCTGCAAAGCAAAATATTAAAAGTAAACATTGATACTATCCTACGAATCAGCAATGAATGAAATTTGAGAAAATACGTTTTGAGCAAAAGTTAACCAGATTCAGAGAAATGTTGAACTTGAGCACTAAATTTTTGTAAAAATAAAATTTTCGCAAAAATAGTCATTCTCTACTACCTGTACACTAAAATGTTCTCTTAGAAGTAATATAAACTTGTACCTTCCGGGCATTTTGAGCCATTGATCCACTTTCTAGCATTTGTGGTTGCTGAGATATCGACATTTTGATAAAATGGCCGATTTAGGAAACTTTAAGGGGGATGTACCTGCACCCCCTAAGTGGCACCGACAAAAAATTGTGTTAAAATGTGTTTTTGGGGTCAACTGCCAATTTTGGTACACTTGACTTTTTGATTTGAAAAAAAAAAGTTTTTTTCACTCCACCCTACTGTCTACAGTAGCCTAAAAATTTTGAACGGGTTCCTCAGCAAAGCAGTCTGAAATGCGAAATTTAAACAAATTTCAAGCCTGAACCTGAAAGAGTCACGTTACGCGCTCCTTATGGCTACGATAACCAGGGTTGGAAATATCGAATAGAAATCGATATCGATGTTTTCTACTTTTTCGTCATCGAATGCTAAAATTCTCTACTTTTTTTTCATTATCGATTTGGGCTTTTCCCTACTTTTTTGCGTGGTAAATCGATATTAATTAATCGATACTTTTTTTCTGAATCAGTTCTTTCAAAAGTTTTTATTTTTTGATATTTTTAGTATTGATACCTTATCTGTTTTTTGTGGTGTTTGCAGATAAATATTTTACTTTACATCCGCATAAGACCAGTTAGCTTGTGGAAAATTCCGTATGCATTATCATTTTTTATTTCATTCCAAAATAGGCCTATATCACGAAAAAACGTTTGCTTAACGTTTGGTCACTTAGTATCGCAGGCCAGGGCCAGGCAGTCCAATGCAGTTGTGAGGCTAATAAAGTGGTTTTTGAATTTTTGTTCGCCAGCTTTTTTCATTGAAAAGATTAGGCCTACATCTAATATAAGAATACTTTCATGTTTCAAACATCGTAGAAAAAATTTATAGTAAACAGCATCTGAGTAGGCCAAGATCAAAGGTAGAAAGTATTTAAGAGAAAAAGTGATATTTGATCTTTTTATAGTGAAAAGGGAAAGTGAGTAAGCTTTCTGGTATTCCTGTTTTAAACTGCCCATCATAATATGCTATGCTTTTGATACAGACATTCTCCGCTTTGCCTAACCAGAAGCCCCCCCATTAGCATCAAAATATGTTGACGCTGTCGCTGTCAACTGAGTCAGAGAAAAGTATCGATTTGACGTTATCGATTGATCGATATTCTCTACTTTATATTTTTGTTATCGAATGTAGGAATTCGCTACTTTTTTTTGAGGTATCGAATATCGAGTTATTCTCTATTTTTTCATTATCGATTTCCAACCCTGAAGAATAACCTAACGTAATTCCAGTCTAGAAATACCAGAACCACCGGCGTCTAAAGCAAATTTCAAAAAAATTTTCTGACTTTAATTGTATTATATAATTTTAATAAATGAATATCTTTTGTTTTACAAAACAAAATAGCTTTAATTTCAACGAAAAAGACAACGCAGAACAGCGATTTTACTACAGTTTACCATATATGCGAACTCGATTTGATGGCAACTATTTGCTAAAAGCACTTCGTCACGCTTGATTGAGCGTTAATGTGAGAAGTGTCTATTTTAGGCTTCTGGCGGTTACGTTCTTTTGTCTGTTGGGAAATACCATACTCCCCTACCTAGATCTGGGGAATCTCCCCGTCATTTTTTTACCAGGTTATTTTTGTTCGTAGTTTGCAGCCTGTTTGTATCTTTTACAGTTCTAAGGGTCAAACTAACGCAACTTCTGACTAGAATAACATTCTTCTGATTAAACTACGAGACCAGATCTGTAGATGTAGAATTGTTATAATCCTGAATCTGGAAGATGATAGAATGAACGAAATGGGGGTCATGTCTAATATCAACCCCCACGCTTTTTCTGTCTGCCAACCTTAACCTAACTTATGACTTAAACCTAACCTATAACCTGATAACCCTGAACCTGACCCTAACCAAATTTAGCCCTAACCAAACCTAGCCAGCACCGGTAACCCTTACTAAATTTAACCTGGGTCTCCCTTACTAAATTTAACCTGGGTCTCATCTAGAATAAGCCCCGACGCTTTTTCTGTCTGCCAGTCTTAACCAAACCTAACCCTAACTGAACCTGGCTCTCTGGGGGCTAATGCTGGACCTAACCCAAAAATGTGAGGTACCGGTAAAACTGTATAAGCTACGAACTGACAAATATAGTTAACATGCAAAGACTGAGTACAGACCTAGACTTAGTCTGTTAGCTCACAGTAGCTGAGTAGCCTGTATGCTGGTATGTGCAGATTGGAGGTCGAAGATAAAGCACCGGTACTGAACAGCTGTTGGATGGTTTAGTTTGATATAAATTCAATAGCCTACTGTAGGCTACTGGTATTTAAATTAAGGCAGAGGCTAAGGTTACCGGTACGTGACCATAATTTTCGTTTTCTGAATTCAAAGTTACGTAATAAGGTTATGTGGTAAACAATTTTATTTCTTTTCTGTTCTATTATCTTCACAAACCTGACTGTTAACCCCAGGTCACATGAATTCGTATCTAATCAAAGCCACCG
Organism: Trididemnum miniatum; assembly: GCA_964006365.1. Lineage (NCBI taxonomy): Eukaryota > Metazoa > Chordata > Ascidiacea > Aplousobranchia > Didemnidae > Trididemnum > Trididemnum miniatum. The sequence continues at coordinate 23,951,534 of OZ023242.1, read as the reverse complement.
AAACAAAACAAACCAAAGCTGCAATGAGAATCAAACCCAAAACTAGTTCAGCGCTTCCCATTATGCGCTGCGCTCTATCCACTGAGCTATTGAGAAGTCGTGGCAATCTAGCAAATAATGGCATTTATAAACGGATGCTTGTCGCACAACTCTCACGTAACTTTGATTTGAGAAAACAATAATTATGGTGACGTAACCTTAGCCACTGCCTTAAATTAATGCTGTTACTGCTTTTATGTGCAAACCTTGCACAGTGCATGCTGTCATTATTTTCTAGTGTCTAGAGCACCAGCGGTCTTTTTCTTTTGAAATTGATCTTTCTGTTCACCAAGTTACATTAACTTAAGTTTCCAGGCAAAGAAAAGAGCAAATTTTTGTATTTGTATCACCTACAAGTGTAAGTTCAGTGTCCTTTGATTTTACAGAGTGCATTATCCTATACCGGGTAGGCCTATGTTATACACAAATACTGATACCATAACCTACAAAAAGCATGAATTATCGGTACTTGCAAAAGTTGTAGAAACCCCTGCAAGTTATAGTAGGCTAGTTGTTGTAGTCAAGCCAAAAAACTGCCGATATAGCCTTTCCAACACGGAGTCTCAACAGTTCAACTGTCAAGTTGATTCTTCTCGATTGTTTTTGAATCTTCATGAATCAGGAAGAAGGTTTGCATATATTAAAATGTACATAAAAGTTGAACAGCAAATGGATGTATGGTCTTAGGCCTACTAAACACCGCAAAGGACAACAAAAGACCTTAAAATTGATGTACGGTAATTGGGTTGCCAGTAACTTCGCCACATGGTAACTTCGCCACACTTTGAGAAGGTGAAGGGAGATGTGGGGATAGTAGGAAAATGTGTTGGGGTGTGGGGGGAGGAGGGAGGGATGTGGGAAGAGGTATGAAAGGAAGTGTAGGAAAGTGTGATGGGGTGTGGGGGAAGTAAGGGGAGATGTAGGGAAAGGTGAGGAGAGGAGATGTGGGGAATTAAAAGTGTGTTGGGGCCCCACACCTCAACACATTTCCCTACATCTTCCCCATTACTCTCCCCACATCCTTTCCCCACTTGCCAACACACTTCCCCACTCACCCCATACACTTTCCCACACCCTCCCCACACTTCTCCACTCCCCACACATCTTTCCTTACCTCCCCCCTCACCCCAACACATTTCCCTACATCTCCCCCCACACTCCCCATATCTCTTCCCACAGCTCCCCTGACCTCCCCCTACACCCCAACACACTTCCTTATTCACCCCATGCACTCTCCCACACCTCTCTCCCCACATATCAAAAAGCCCGATAAAATTTTTTACGGCAACCGGGAATTTAAAGTCTTGTTTCAGTGTAGGCAATGTAAATTTTCGATGTATGAAAGTGTGGCGAAGTTACCATGTGGCAAAATTACTGGCAACCCGGTAATGGTACTAAACACCTCAAAGAATGACAAAGAACCTTAACTGTTAAATTACTCTCCTAAACATTTTAAAGAACAACAAAGAACTTGGAATTGTACCATAATAAAGAATGATAAAGGATTTTAAATTAGGGTTAGACTAGGGTTAGATCAGGGCTAAGGTTAGGGTTTTAGAGTCCTTTGTCGTTCGATACTTTGCAGTGTTTAGTAGATCAATTTGAGGTTCTTTGTCATCCTTTGAGGTGTTTAGTAGGACCCATGCATATATGCCTTCAAGTAAAAATATCTACCAGTATGACACAAAATTTGTTGAGCTGTCAAACAGGAAGTCAAAGTGTATGAATACATCTGTAATTGTCGGCGTGATATATCGCAGTTAATTCCAGTGTTTTACTCAGTGAGTTCCTAAATGAGTTATAATTGAAAACCTAGGTTGCACAAGAAAAGATATTATATTACTGGGTGACTGGAACCATTGTTCCCTCTAAGATTTTACTAGTGTGAATTTGCCCAAATATAAAAATTACTCAAAATTTGCCCTAACATTTAAAGGGTGCAATGCAAGGTCTGGAATACATTTTATGTAAAATAAGAGTTTCTGTGGTAAAACACTTACATTTTACGCAAAAAACTTGAGCAGTTTTAACTAATTTGCTTTTGAATCATTATAGCAACGTGCAAAAATTGAAATGTTTTGCCTGAAATTTCTCATTTTTCTCAAGTTTTGCACCTTAGAGGGAACATTGACTGGAACTATCCCAAAATCGATTGAAGAGTTCCTAGCTGCAAAACATTAAAACATCATCCAGCATATCATTTTTTGGAAGCATGTGACAGTGCTTCCCTCTCGCAGTGAATGTTTGAACCAACTGTGGTGAAAGGTGTTGGAGCTGGACACACAATCTCATTTTGACTAATTATGAAAGTATGAAAGTCTGCTTAACAAAATAGCTCTTTATCCACCAATTGCTAAGAGTGACCATGCTGCAAATAGTGATTAACGTCAAAGAAGTGCAATCTGTCAAAGACCAAGATGTTATCATTGACAATAAATTAAGTTTTTCTGAGCATGTTGATTTAATAGTGTCTGCTGCAAACAAACTGGTTGGACTAATTAGATGATAAATTATATCTTTAGACAGATAAGGCTTTGCTATTGTATTCAAACCATTGGTTAGATCAAAATTGAAGAATATTACAATAACGCTTCTTGGTACATATACATCAAAAATGATACATTAATAATTGAAGCAGTTTAAAGAAGAGCCACTAAAATATTTCCTGGTCTGAAAAATATGCCAAATCCTGACCGTTTAAAAGCACTTCAGTTACCCTCCCTAATTTATCGTAGATTAAGAGGTGACTGGTACATTCAAATGCAAAGGTGGGCATTTTTTAAAAATTGGTTGGAGCGCGGCGCAACAAAGCGCAAAAGTTCTGTTAAGTCATGAAACGCAACGCAACTAGCGCAACCTAATTTTTAAATTGACTGAAGCGCAACGCAACTTTTGCAATCAATTATTTTTTCGCATTAAAGCGCAACGCAACTTCCGCAATCAATAATTTTTTTGCATTAAAGTGCAAAGCAACTTTCTCAATGAAAGATTTAATAAAGCGCAACGAGTAGATGTATAAGCAATGCAATTTTTTCTAGAGTTATTTTTATAGGTGCTTTTAACAGCACGCAGTTGTCTACAATGCGACGATTTTAATGCAAGTGACTGTAACAGGATTTTGCATGGTCAATGAACAGGAAAATTAAATAAGAAGCAAAAAAAGATGTGTTGCTGATGATTGCTTTCTTCATCTTCATCCTCTTATCACGAGAAAGGGAAGGAGGTGCTGCTTAGGACGAATCCAGACTCGCTTAGGAGTTGTCTTTGTTTCCGAGTTTTCCGGTTGAATTTTGCTTCTGACTTATTTAATTTGCCGCTTGCCAGATTTCACCAAGCAGAGATAATCAGCGTGAAGCATCTTATCCAAGGACGCGACAACGAGACTAGGTTGGGAGTTAAACCATCAACCTTGCGATCATGGTCGTCGTAAAAACGTTGCTCCAAACCACTGCACCACGTTGCATCATGGCGTGCCGTTAAAAGCACCTCATCGCGGTAAATCATAATTTGCATGTGCGGCAAAGTTCTCCACAACAAGTAAATACGTTTTATTCAACACTCAATGATCTCTTTAAGCACTTGCAATTATTTTAAAAAGCATAAGACTTTAGTGTACCACATTTCTGATGAGCTGAAAATTTCTGCTACAATAAATTGACCTATAGGCCTATTGTACGCATCAAGAAACAAACTGCTATTCTATTAAAAACAGTTACAAAAAACTGCTTACTCCACCACATTGCGCTTTAATTAATCTGACAAAGTGCAATGCAGTATTTCAACTTCCGACAGTGCGCAACGTAACAAAGCGCAAGCAACCAGATTCTTCAGTTTGCAGCGCAATAATGCGCACACTATTATATATTTTTTCAGTTCGCAACGCAGTAAAGCGCCAGAAGGATTTATTTTCCTTGAAGCGCAGCGCAACTTGCGCAATGTCTAAAAATAATTTGTCAAAGCGCTTCGCAACTTCTGCACGTGCGGAAGTTGCATAACTAGTGCTTTGCTCTTCAAATTGCGGAATGCCCACCTCTGTTCAAATGTATAAATATTTGCATGGTCATTATGATGTAAACTGGTCTAACATAATGTCTTTAAATAACAGTGTTGAATATTGATATGATACAAGAGGTCATAAATTTAAATTGCATAAAACCTCTCGTAAAACCTAACCCAGAAAAAAGTGTTTTTGTTCTCAAAGGTATCAATCATTAAAATTCTCTCCAAGAAGATGTGGTTTTTGCACCTTCACTTAATAATTTTAAAAATCAACTGGACAAATTATGGTGCAATAATCCATTAAAGTTTAATCCTGATTGTCTTTGATAGTAGAGTGTTTTATGCTTGTACCGGTATTCATGATTATTAATTCATGATTACATCACACTATAAGTTTTTGTGCACGCTGCCAAATGTATTGTTACTTACATGTCAATTGATTTGCCTAATGCTGTAGTAGCATAGTATGATGTGTTTACCTCAGTAGCCTATTCAATAAATGCACGTATTAATTACAAGGAGTGTGTTTTCGAAATCTTGCTTGTATACATTCTACAATTTTTCACTTACAGTAATTTAGCTTTAATACTTGAAGTGTTTTGTCAATTGTAATGTTTTTCGGTGCAAAAGCTTGTTGTGCTTGTAACACTGTTATTATTAACATTAAGGTCACTAACCCTATCCCCAATTTTATTTCAAGTTACTGTGCTGCTCATGACGTCATACCAGCATGCACTGTTTTCTCTAAGATTTTGGCAAGAGCGGGTTTGCCCAAATATGAATTTTAATAAAAAATTTGCCCAAGGATTTACAAGGTTAAAAAAAGTTTGATCCAATTTTAGCTGCAAAGTCGAGTTTCCAGAGTATAAAACTTGTTTTGCTCCAAAATATTGAACACTTTGATTCAAATTCGGTCAAAATCCAGCATTTCAGTTGACAAGCTTTCAAGAAAAATCAAAAAATTTGCCTAAAATTTTTCATTTTTCTCAAATTTTGCACCTTAGAGGGAACAGTGCCAGCGTGACACCAACGTCATGTAAAGAAACAATCAAGCAGTGCGGTGCAGCAATGTTTTGATAATGGAAAGCGAGCCGGTGCTCTAGACACTAATAATACCTTATTTTATCAGTTTGTAATCTTCTCTCCGTTGTTTGAGAGCATTTCTTAGTAAAACAAAGTAAACCAATGTTACTGGCTCATAAAAATAGCTACATATATATTTGTTAATTGTATTTTATGTTTCAGAAGCCATTCTGGTGCTGTTGATTAGTACACCTACGAACGGTATTGTTGTTAGTACTGGTACCAGATACAGAGGGTTTATCTTACATCTATATATACCTGTATACACTTAAGACTTTAGTACATCAATGCTTACAACGTGCTGGTATGCCAGAACTGCAGAAAGCATGCTGATGCTATAGTCTATACATGTTTACTCTTATTGCCAATGACAATATCACACAGTCACATATCATACCATACTACCAGTACATAAGTAGACATACTTTGATTGAGGAGTGTAAATCGTCTACCAAATATGTATGGTACAGTGGTAGGCTTGCCAACTGATTAATTAATGCAAATTCAGCTCAAATCACACTAGCTTAGCCACAAGTACCGGTATTTCTTCAAGAAGTTCAAGTAAGAAGTTACTTTTGATAAGTAAGAAGTTACTTTTGTTGCAGCATTTTAGTAAGCTAGTCCACGGTAGTTGTCAGATTCACTCTGTTCCCTCTAAGGTGCAAAATTTAAGAAAAAATGAGAAATTTTGGGCAAAGTTTTTGAATTTTTGTTTTGATCTTCTTGATTGGAATGATGATTTTTGGCCAACTTTGAATCAGAGCACTCAATATTTTCGAGCAAAAGTTTAAGACAATATCTAGAGCACCTGTCCGGTTCCCGTAATGAAAACGCTGCTGCACCAGACTGCTTATTTGTTTCTATAAAAGGTTTGCCAGGCTCTAGACTCTTCCAAAGTTACGTAGATACTAACTGGAAATTCAACTTGAAGGCAAAAAGTGGATCAAACTTTCTTTAGACATGCTAAATGTGTCGGCATTAAATTTTGTAGAATATTTGGGCAAATTTGCACATGCTAAAAACTTAAGAGTTAACAATGGTCTGTCAGTTTATCAGCAACATGGCTTACTGGTACATAATACTGCGCGCAGGTTACAGATTCTACGTGATGAGTTTGATTCATGGCTGGAGCAGTTTGCTTATGAAATATATTCAGGGTGGCTGTTGACTTCAAGAGTCACTTCCCAGTCTCCTTCAACAGCTCAATCTGTCAAATTTTCTGTTTAACGTAATCTGAAAATGAACTCAGTTATACAATATATTTATTTGTTATGTTACTGCTACATTTTGTTCAGATGCATATGTAAATTGTGCATTGTTTAAGAGTGTTTGCTTTGTTTGTGGAAGTAATGTTTTGAATATTGTTTTGGTTCAGACACAACCTCTAGGCTATTGCTACTTGTATATTTTTTTCGGTACCATGTTAGCAATGGTACAAATATATATCTATAGACATAAAGTCATATTGGGGTCACTGTCGCAAAATAGGAAATTGTATTACTTCGCTGACAGGACGATTGGTAAGAATTGTATGACATACCGTAGGAATTAATTTGTTCGTAGATCTGACATCACAAAAAAGCCAAGACCTTCTTCACCAAACGAATATAATAATCGACCCAACTTAACTCACTTAGCTACGGTACTCACCGTACTACTTTTCAATAAGCACAAGCACCACAGCCCACTTCAGTAACACCATACAACAGGGGCTGCACTCTTCAGCATACAACAATATTGCTTACTCTACGCACACTAAATCTACACTCAAATAATTTACGCGTATTTATACTCTAAATTTAAGTTTGAGGACGTTCTATAACATTCTTAAAAAGATACAAGAAGAGAAATCATATGACATGCAAAAACTCACACCAAACTATAGTAAACACAATTGTGACGTTACAAGCACAAATTTTGACCCAGTGAAATTACGTAACGGAGAAATCTGTCGAGAATATTCACGAAAAAAATACGTCAGTAGAAAATTATGACTTCATAATGCAACTTTACTATACAATCCCACCAATAAAACTTCGGAAAACAACGCATCGGTCTAGAACCTTCTGCAGTAGACAAAGCATTTAAAACAAAAACATATTAAACAGTTATATCGTTAATGGCGGTAGTAATAGGGTTGAAAGGGACAACGGCCAAAGCTGACATAGAGGAGACAAGTTGAAAAGAGTGTAAGAAGAGGTGGTTCGAGGTGGAGGAGGCTGCAAATTGGACAAGATGAGAGATGGTGTGAGAGTGATTGCTGAGGAATGAGGTGCATACAGCCACTCTCAGTCGCAAGGAACACACCAGATTGAAGCTGCGTGATAATGAAGAAAATAATAAGCAATGTAAACACAAATAGCAGTGCTGAAAATAAGGAAACTGCGACAAAGTGCGATTCAACAATAGAAATGCAGCATTTTTAAACGTTAGCACAACTGCTGCACGTGATGGCACTGGAACAAATTGTGTGTGTGCTGTGTATCGCCAAATACCCTGCATTAGTCATTTTTATTTATAAGATTAAAGCTCTGTGTTTGTCGCAGCAAAAAGCTCACGTTGTTCTGGACATTTAAGCCGTGGTCACACGGAGCGATTTGATCGCTGCGATTGAATCGCAGCGATTATCGCTACTTCGAAATCGCTGGGATTAATCGCTTCTGCAGTGGTCAGACGTAGCGATTGGCCTCTTTTTAATAGCTCCTATTACTGCTCCACTTTTCTTCGATCTTTTAATTTTATTGAGTTCAGCACGATAAGAATCCTTTATGTTTTTTATTCTCTTTTTCAAGCACTCTTCGTTAGGTATGTCAAAGTTAGCAGCAATTTTTATTTTATTTTTGACTGTCGTATTTGTTATGATTGACGCCGAATAAAAACACAATACAATACAATACAAAATTAATTCTTCCATCAATTTTCTTACTGCTTCTTCCCTCGCATTTTTCTTTAAGTAAGTTTCATGTGACGCATCCCATAAAGCTTCGTATCCTCTAAATATCTCCAAAAACCTTAAAGTTTCTTCTGCGGTCCGCCTTGCGATTTGTTCCTTTGCCATGTTGTCACCTCAAACTCAAAAGCTCGTCAAAATGTTGCTCTTTTGATTCAACTCTGGGTTTGAGCATAGCAAACGCGCGAAAATTACGTCATAGAAGGAGTTCATACGCGCGATTTGGTCACGGGATCAATCAAATCAGGATGATTTCGCTACATTTATGACAGCATTTGCTCACGTGATCGTTAAATTTTGGAGAAATCGCTACGATTTGCAGATCGCAGCGATTTTTGGGCTGTGAGAGTGATGAGCGATGGGCGATAAAGTGGTCACACGAAGCGATCAAATCGCTCCGTGTGACCATGGCTTTAGCCTGGCTATTATTACTGTTGCTAATCAATTAATTCGAAAAGGTTTCATCACTGGGTTAGTTGGCTGCATTTAAAAGCGTTGGCTGCACTTAAAAATGTGGTGATCAGCACAGTTGTGCCAAAGAGCCTAATGATGCTAATTAACAACTACATACTGGCAGTTCATTGTGCAAAATGCTGACAAGCAAGTATTTAATATTGAATTTATATTTAGATTATCTCTGGTAATGAAGTTGAATTATAGTATTAACTGTGGACAAAGGTTCGAATTGTTAAAAACTGCGATATTTGTTACCTTCTAATGTCATGTCGTCATATCAATGCACATCAGATGAAGGAGATAAGGAAGAGGCATTCAGAAGCATGCTTAATGGTGTTTGTGTGGGGTTTGATGATAAATTGCTTGAAACTATAAAGTACCAATGTTCGAGTCACATTGGAAAAGGAAAATTAGAAACAATCAAAAGCATCACTGATTTATTTGCAGTTCTTGAGCAAAGAGATGTTATTTCTCAAGATAATGTTGATTTGTTGCTTTCATGTTTGGACAGCATTGACCGTAAAGATCTATCTGCTCTTGTTCGACGTTATGCTAACGAATGGCTTTCATCTACTCCAGAAGAAAATTCAAAGCTTGTGCAAGATCAAGAAACTGCGGAGAAAAAACTAGCGCAATCTACTTCTGACAATATTGCCTCACCTGTTACTGTTCCCGAGGGAACAGTACAAAGTGATACTTTTCCTTTTCCTACTGAAGGTTTCCAACATGACAACCCAGCAGCTCTGAGTCCATTTCATCGTGAACTGATTACATTTGTGTCAAACCAGCTCACGTTTAATTGGCAATCAACGGCAAGACATTTGGGCATATCAGACAATATTATTTCAGCTGCGCAATACAATTGGCCTCATGATTTAAGGAAACAAATTTTTGAAACGTTTGCTGAATATGCCAGGTATGTAATAATATCTGTTGAATGTTTCAAATTTTTGATCAGTTATAGGTTGCCTGCATTTTGCTGAAGAAACATGGTTGATTTGTCGTATTACGAATATTTTTGAAAACCTACTAGCTTTTTAAGCTATATCGGGTGCAATATCAGCGAAAAATATCGGCAGTGATTTTATATTATTTGTTACTGCTGTACATCAGAGGCTTCCAACCCGTGGTCCGCCGAAGCTTTTGGTCCGTTACACTTTCTACATTAGTTAGTTAATTTGCCCTTAGGTGCTGACACGATATGGAGTTGCAGATACAAGTCCTTAATAGCTCCTGGTATAATGTCCCACTAATGGTATAGAAAATACAACACGTGGAGCACGCTCACGTACACTGTGTTGCTTCGATTGTTAAGTTAAATTAAACTTGTACGTGTTATGTCGTCATAATCAAACGTGCAGTCACACGTGAACGCGTTCATATCTCTGCGCACTTTGCTCGTGCCATGATACCGGTATTCTCTTTTCATTTTAAATTTAGCAATACGGCGCAAGAAACGAAAAATAACAAAAATAAAGTGTGATTTTTTTTAGTTTGTTTTTACCGTAATTGCTTAGTGTTGTCATGGTACTAAATTTTGGCCCGAAAGAATTTTTTGAGAAGCATACATGGTTTGGCCCTAAAAAGAAAAGTTATTGTCCGTAAATTTTTTGCGGAAGGCTACGACGTGCTTTATTGCACCCTGATTTTAAAGATGTGTTAAAGCAAGTTTAAAAGCTGTAACAATTGCACCGAGCAAAAAGAAGAATGTTGTTAAGCCTGTTTCCAAGACTTGCTTTTTTTTAACAGTAGGTCTTGAGCATATAAAAATTGGTTGAGCAATTTATATCGTTTCCTGCTTTTTCGTTGTCCTATTGGTCAAGAAAATAAATTTAAAGCAATATGATGACTTTTTTGAAAATAGGCTACCGGTACTGCATGATGCAAAGATTTATTAACCACATGCAGGGCGTTACAGAACTGCGCGACAGTTTAGTAGCGGTACCTGTACGATAAAACACCAAACACTTTGCAGTAGTGCAATTCCATAGAAGGTTTTGTTCAACTTTTTGAGCTTCATCCAACATGTTAAATCTCATCAATTGAGTGATGCGATGGCAGTATACTCAGCATATACTTTTCATTTTTTTAAAACAATTAGACTAGATATGCTTCGAAGTAGAGTTCAGTTCACGCAATTTATTTGTCCTCAACAGCATCAATAAAGATAACAGAAACAATAAACAAAAAAGAAATGAACACGACTGGGTGACTGCGAAGGGACCTTTTGGTCTTCGAATCTAGGGTTTTAAGCTGCTGCAAATCTGCAACTTGTGCTTTCTACTTTTTTTTTGTATTTTGCATAGCTGTTTATCGTCCTATCACGAGAAAGCGAACAAAGCGCTATACGAGCTCGCTTAGAAGTTGCCAGCCATCTGTCTACCACTCTAAGATGAGGGAATCCCTGTGTGCTTTTCCCAACGGCACAACAAGTAAACTTGCCGGCTTGTTCTCCACACTGTCCCTTTAATGCTGAGCGTCAAGCCTGGAAGCTGTGATTACCAATTTTAAAGTCATCGGTTTGACCCGAATCGGAACCCAACCCAAGTCTACAGCTCCCGAAGCGGATGCTCTTACCACTCGGCCATCTGAGCTGTTAAATATATTTTTGCTTTGGAGTTAATTTAGTAGCCTCTTTGAAACAGGTCTGATTTTGTTGACAGATGTCGGTCATTAGACCTAACTTAGGTTTTGAAAAATAAACATGTATTAATGTGCTTATTTGGTAGTATATTTCTCATGCTTATTGCTGGTTTAGTGAAATGTTATTTTGTTATAATTTCATTTGTAATTAAATCTAGTAACCTTGCCATACACATTGCGCAAGATTACACCACGCCCTATCAGGTTTCATTTTTTCATGATTGATACTTTGATCAATTTGAATTCTTAAAACTGGACGTTTGGACAAGATGATTCAGCTGTCATCATCAGCAGTGTAAGCAAGTCAGAACAAAATTAAAAGAACTGGTATCTACAAGTGACAGCGTAACCCAGGCATCAGGTGAAAATAAGCTGAACTTGCATGCACTCCTGATGATGACAGCTGAATGTATGTTGTTGAAACGTTCAGCGTTAAGAAGTACTGTGTCTTTATTTTTCCTCTTGAGATATTTTTGTCTTATGGTAATTATTTTCCTGAATATTGTTAGATTACGGTGAAAACGCTATTTTGATAAATACTTCAATAGTGTTACTGGAACCGAATGAATAATGTAATTTGATTCTCAGTTAAATGCAAACGTACTTTTCACGGCATATGGCATGTGAAACAACAGTTTCCTTTTTGTTCATTGGTCAACCTCAGGCGAAACCTTGCTGCGGCAAGCGACAAAAACACGCGAACTCCGCAATCATACCGGTGCAATTCTGGACGTTTTCTCGGCAGGTTTTTAAGCAATTAGATGAACTTGACAATATTAATGAAAAAGCAATCCAAATAAGATTTATAACCCATCATCACTTATCAAATCATGTAGACCAGTATGTCGTTGGTCAGCTTGAGCTCTTGTCACGTGCTGTCACAATACAGTTAAGTGAATATATGTGTGCTCTTCTGCAAGTGTTGGTTCGACCTGTTGAAGCTGAAGCTGCGAGCGTGAATGGCTGATATAAAGAGGAAACAGTCTTTAAATTTTACAGTTTTTATTCTAAAATTCACAGCTCAGATGGCCTAGCGGTAAGAGCGTTTACCACTGTAGATGTAGACTCTGCTTGATTCCGAGTCTGGTCGAACCAATGACTATAAATGGGTATTCACAGCTTTCCTGTTTGACACTCAGCATTCCATGGACAATTGAACATGTTGAGAACAAACCGGCAAGTTTAGTTGTTGTGCTGTTACGGAAGGTACTTAGCGGTATTCCTCCATCTTAATGTGGTAGACAGACGGCCGGCAACTTGTACGCGAGCTGGTTATAGCGCTTTGATCGCTTTTTCGTGATAGGAGGATAAAGATAAAACTAACCGCATTTTTTGCGTGATCAGCTTCCGACGATCAAAAAATCGCTTGTGTTTTAATTACTTTTCATTTCAGAAATGGAGGTTTCGTGTCAAGGGAAAATTTGATTGAAGCATTAAGTGTGAGTGGACGCAATGATGTTGCACAAGGTCTGCAACATCTTCCTTTGTAAATTGCCTTTTAAAATTGCTTCCTCGCAGTGGTGAAAAAACCTGGTATCAAAGGGAACTGTCAATGTTCGTCATACCAATGCGTATTTTCCTGTAAAGTTTGCAAATAGAATGCTGAAGCAGTTGATTTGCCTGGTTAGAAGGGTCTCCGATGTTTTTGTTGGGGTTTATTAGAGCTTTCATGAGTAAAATTTTCTACTGTTGATTATTTCATTGGTTGTGTTGCGAACCGTTTGTGGTTTTCCCCCAAATATTTTGTCTGTTTTGTGCATGCTTGTGTTTTATCATCGTAAAAGTCTTTACTCAAGGCTTGGCGCCATCGTGGTTGTTTTTTTGCTGTATTTGACATTTGAACTACTGTATGTCTACAATGAAAAGCAAGGTGGAGATATAGTTTCATGTTCGTGCAACGCTTCGGCGTAATACCGCGAGTATAATAAAGATTTAATGTTTTTTTGATGTGTAATATCTTCTTTCACTCATATGTTGCCTCTCCGTCTTTCAGATAAGACAGCACTTTGACAGATGGCTGAGTGGTAAGAGCGTCTACCTCTGGAGCTGTAGACTCGAGTTTGACTCCAAGTCGGTTGAAATGACTGTTAATATTGGTATTCACAGCTTCCCTGCTCTACGCTTAACATCAAGCCGCCGGCAAGTTTGCTTGTAGTGCCGTTGGGAAAGGTACTTAGCGGGATTCCCCCCATCTTAAGAAACTTCTAAGCGAGCTCGTTATAGCGCTTTGATGGGTTTGTCGTGATAGGGGGTGCAGCTAAATTCAAATAATACACGTCCATCACATTTTTCTTACTTCTTCCTCGAATCTTGCTGTGAGCTCAGCTTGTTTTTGCTCACGTGTCTATTGTATAAATCACCAAGTTGCTTGTTGCTCAAAAAATTTTGCAATTTTTTCTTATTTTTCTGGTGTTTTGGATCACTTTGTAGGTTTTGCGCTGTTGTAATATCGCTTCGAAGTTTTATCAGTACTAAATGATGTTCCAGCGATTACTGATTAGTACTGACTGTGGAAAATTTTAGAGACTTGATTCAGCCACCTACTAACGTAGGGATATACTGTTGTACTTGATAAGATATATGTAATGCTTTAAAACCTGGCTAATAAAGTTGCATCCCCCACATTCTTTTAAAGTTTTAATTAAGCTTGATTTCCGAAAATCTTTCTTGGAAAATGCAACGTCTATTTTGTTGACCTCAATAAGCAATCTGAGAAAAACTACCCCTGGCAATTTTCATTCTGATTTCACGTTGGCCTTAGATGTACAGCAACTTAAGAATTAGGTTTCTTTTTTTTACCTTGGTCTCAATTTGATTATCCTTCTGACTTTATGAAAGTCTAATTTGATGAAATTTATTTTTCGAAGATAATGCATGAATGTGATGTTTTATTGCCATTGAACCTCAATGGCGTGGTCCGGGGGCACCGGCACCTGGAGAACCCCCTTATTTTAAAGTATACTTGAGCATTGTTTAGTTTTTGGTCTGTTATGGTGATTTGCCCCCTAATGACTACGCCCCTGTTGAACCGTATCTGGTTAGTCGAAGTGAGTTTGAATTTTTCAATCGTGTTTTGCTTTGTAATTACTGCGTTTTTCAAATTTGAGTATATTTCAAGGTTGTTTGTTTATGAAATAAAATGTTTTAGCAAGTAACTAGCACAGTGATTCTCAACCTTTTACAAATTGTGTTGCCCCTTCTAGAGACTCGACGGATGTCGCCTCCTGCTCAGCGATAAAATATTTTGTCGGTATTTCATTAATAGTAGCTACTTACAGCCTTTCGCTGATGTTAAAGACTTTAGTGGTTAATTACCATTAATAATGCATGCGCTTGTGGTCCCCTGGTCATTGTCACGTGACCCCTAGGCAGAGATGGGCATTTATCGCGTTAATTTATCGGCGATAATTTTTTACCAGTTATCGTTATCGCTCAAAATAGTTTGGATTTATCAATTACCGATATCGCTTTTGTAATATGTTTTGTTGTCGCGTTAAACGATTCTCTATGCTTACAGTGTTCAAAGTTAGGGAGTTGGCCCTATGGCAAAATTCACGGTATCGATAAAGTCTTGTTGCAATTTAAAAAAATCTCTCTTTGTTTTTTAATCCCACGACACGATCCGTGTTGATGTTTGTTTTTTAATCCGATTTGTTTTTTAATCCCACGACACGAACTGCTCTCTTTTGAAAAATCTATAAAAACACTTTTGTGATTTGACTTAGGCTACAAGAAAAAAAACTTCGTCAAACACATTGAAAATTTACCGCAACATTTATTGAAACAATTTATCGGCGATAATTTATCGATTACCAATAACGCTTTAAGAAATTGAGATCTATCGATTATCGGTATCGCCCAGAGCATTTTAGATATTACCTGTTATCGTTATCGCGTTAGTACAGAAAGGTTTATCGTGCCCATCACTGCCCCTAGGGGGCCAATGGTCCACGGTTGAGAACTTTGTAGGGTTCACCAAATAAGAGGGGTCACCAAATGTAACGGCGCGCGATTTGACTCCGATTGATCTCAGAACTTCATTTATTTAGATGTAGGTGGCATAACACAGCAATATTGTTATACAAAACTCAGTATGTGTTCCGAATGAATGAATAAGAGGACAAGAGGTCTATACCGTATTTATAGAGATGCCGTTTCCTGCTTGTTCGTGGGAACAGGAGTATTGTGCTATATTATTAAAAAGATTTTAGCAATATAATGATAAATATTAATCCATGCGAACAACAACAACTTAAGCAATATCCGTTCTTGGTGAATATGTATTATGTAATCCTTTGTTAACGGACATTGATATCACTACATTCTCCCCTAGGTTGCCAAAAAATTGCTAACCATGATGAATGAAAAATGGCAAATGATTGAACAAGAAATTACTTGGGCCTACACAGATTGAGGTCGTTCACAAATGAAACGGGGCGTAAAGTAGTAATTGTCACGTGAAAGGCGAAAAAGAAAAATAGTCCAGTAAGAACCGCGGTAATTAATAAAAACAGAATCATCAAAAACTACTATCTATTTTATCAGTGGTAACCACAGGCGAAATGTGTGAATGGTTGATTGTGGTATGTAGGGTGGGTGTGGGTGTGTGTACGTTAATGAAATCGTGTCCGATAGAAGTGAGAGGCGAATTGTCGCTTTGTTTTATGTCCAATTCTTCAAAAGCAAGATAGTTTCGTTAGAAAGGTTATCACAGCAATTGCTCATTATGGAAGCGTTCTTTTGCTGGAATATATAAGCCAATGCAAACATTGTGAAGCAAAACACGAAAGCAGTTTGTTATTATCTTAAACAATATTGTTGTAATGTGTTTTCACTAGGGCGATTTTTTATTGACCTAAAACTCTCAAAAAATTGACCTTATTTTATCAAAAAATTGACTTTGATCTAACGAAACAATTAAATGAAAGAACCAGTCCATAAGAAAAAAAAAAAACACTAAAGTCACTTCAGTTAGTGCTTAGATTATAAATGTACGCACATATAATTCAAAATTTTTTTGCTATTCGCTGTATTGCAATCTGTGTAACATCAAAGTATGTTCGAATAACTAATGCATAGTCTTTTCAATTCTAGTGTTTTTGACTATCGGCACGTAGCGACAAAAATATGTAACAAATCAAAACACATCGAAAAGGTTATTTCATCGTAATCCAATTTTGCTAAGATTGCAATCTTGCAAAGCTGTATGAACAGATCTTTACAATCGAAATCAATTAAATCACATCAAGCATTACATGAATAAATTAAGCATATGTAAAACTGTCAGCCGGTAACAGTCAGGCGACAGCATGCACCTCCCTGGTACCACCAACAGTTACGAACCTTTATCTCTGAATTATCTAAGTCATCTCTTTTTAAGTAGGCTATAAAGCAGAAACACGCAAAAAAAGCAAGAAAGCAAAAATTGACCAAATAAAAAAAATTGACCAAAAGAACAAAAAATTGACGTTTATTGACTTTATAACTTCATAAACACTGATCCTACGACCGTGAAATTTTGTTTCCACATTTTTAGAGTTATTTTCTACATCCATAAAAATTGACTTTATTGACATTGAATCGCTGTAGTTATCACGTAGCTTGATTGATTGATTGCGTCATACATGAGTATTGCTTCATTATCATTTGACGTTGATTGACACAAAGAAACTGCTCACAAGATGATGATATTGAGCATGAAAGGCTGTGTCGTTTCGTGTGGAATGTTGCGGTTTATGAATCAGCGAAATTTTCAACTTGACGGTAGTAATCTTTCTTCGTTTTGCCTTCGTTTGAGATTAATTCTGTTCGATAACGACAAGTTCATGTACTCTCATCTATCGGCACGAAGAAGTGTAAAGGAAAGATGCCTGATTGTGAGGGTGGTCTTGTGTCATCGTGGGTGATACAAACTGCAAAAAAATGAAAAGGCGGTGATTCGTTCACAGTAGTCAAAACAATTTGCGATTCACAAATGATTCAAGGAAATTTTTAAACGCGAAATGATTGAATTTCTATTAGCAAAGCATGAAATAATACTACCAAACATTGAAGTTATAGTGTTAACAATAAATGCACATTCGTAGGCCTAACTATTTTTTATAGGAAAGAAAAGCCGAGGACAAGCAGAGAAAAAAAAAACGAAAGAAACATGGAGTTTTTTTTTTTAAATGTGACATAAGCGCACATGAAAAAGTTATTGAAAGCGAAGTAATCACATACTTTAAGTAGAAGATTCATTTTTCCCAAAGCTTTTCATCTGACACTCTACAGGGGAAATCGTCAGAATGAAGAATAAGTGAACCGAACTGATTTAAAAAGGGAAAGAAAGAGCTCTGATTGGTTAGAAATAGAGAGCTGTGATTGGTTGGTTAGAAGTAGCCAATAGAAATCAGACAGAAGAGCTCTGATTGGCTAGAGAGTCAAAGGGTTAAGATAGTTTTAAAGAATAAACGAAATCTTTTTGTTTGCGGAGGATAGGTTTCAGAGATTTAATAAAAGTAGCTTCTAGAGCGGAAAGATGAAAGAGAGAACGACCTCGAGCAAGAATTGAAAATTTGTCGTCATTGTAATGAGAAGCACATACAGGGTTATCAAGAAGATGTTGACCAATAGCAGACTCATGAAATTGCCGAGGAGAATTGTTGGCTTTACACCGACGAGGAAGGTTTTTCCGGCTGGTTGAAATGGTGAATTTAGGGATGTGTTGTTTGATACGCTCTTGAAGACGTTGAGACGTGCGACCAACGTACCGACTATCACAGTGGCACACAAATAGGTAAACAAGATTGCTGCAATGATGGGAAGGCAACACGTCTTTTTTCGTAGGTGGCAAGAGCTGTCGGGTTGTAAAAACAACACGTGGTTCGACGGCGAAGTAGCAGCGTTTGACTGCAGAGCTGATTTGTTTTTCGAACCTCGTCGAAACGTTCCCTAGCCATGGGACATGCAGGTATACCGGGCACTTGTCTGCTGAATGGATCAGTTTGGCATTGAATTGCTTGAGCTTGCGTTGAAAAGTCGATGTGATTACGTCTTCAGGGTAGCCGTTACTGGTCAAGATTGATCGAATTTTGTTTAATTCCGGCTCCAGCTTGCTTTTCGAGCAAATCATAAAAGCTCTGTGTACCAGAGTGGAGATCAGATTGGTTTTCCGCTTGGTGGGGCTAAAGGAATTCCAGCGCAGGTGCTGGCCTGTAAAAGTCGGTTTCCTATATACTGAAGTTACAAAATCAGAGTTTTGCCTTTCTACCAAGACGTCCAAAAAGGGAAGGGAAGAGTTAGATTCTTTTTCCTGGGTAAAGCGTAGGGAGGGGTGGAGAGAGTTAAGCTGGGTAAAGAAGTTGTTGCAGTCGTCTTCATTGTTGAAGGCAACAAAAGTTATCTTTCTTCTGTACCACCAAACGTCTGATCAAATGTACTTTCTTCGTTTTTAGCTTCATGCATGAAAAAAGTTTATCTAGTGTTTCGTTGCAACGAAAAAAGTGAGGACGGCCTTTAGTTGCATTCTGCATTTCGCAGTGTTTGAAGCTTTTCTAGCTTTGTTTCCAGCTCTAATCGCGATATGTGTCGCTAGTAAAAAAGGTGTGGGTTCGATTGATAGCTTTGATAACGTCATTGCTTAGCTATGAATGAAAAATATCGAATGCAAGACAAGCCTAAACTTGCACATTGAAACTCGAGCCAAATGACGTATCCTTTACGTTTCTTCATTTTATTTACATTGCTTTCGTCGGTTGTTGAGATGCAGAAAAAACATACCCAGGAAAACAGAAATCGTATCATGCAAGCAAGCTTGTACGCGTGTTACTTGCTCGGGTGTTGCTCCGATTCCCCATAGGCAGCAATAAAAAAAATTTACTCTTACCCATGTAATTATTAGTGACAAAACTGTTCAGTGTCGCTAGTTGTATCAGAAATTTGACACAAAAACTGAATTTAAGAATCATCATTCACCACAGGCAGAAAAATGCATGCATTAGTTAGTGAAAAAAAAATTAGATTAGTTTAATAAAATACATTTGAATAACTGGAAAGAAATTGAAAAGTTTTGAATAAAAATTTACTCCACGTTTCAGAAAATACTAAAAAAGAAAAATTGTTAAAAAGAAAGAAATCGCTGCAATACCTTACCGAATTGTTGTAACTGTCTAAAAAACGAGTTTACAACAACGTTGAAGTGACGCTCACATTGCACGAGAAAAAAAAAGGATCAATTGCTAATCAATCTATTCGTTTTAAGGATATAATCGACTCCAGCTTATGCCTGCAATATTTATTTACAATAATTTGCAGCCTTGTAGGTCGGTGCATCGGGTGTCTCCAAATGTAGAGTTCACCAAATAAGAGGGGTCACCAAATGTAACGGCGCGTGATTTGACTCCGATTGATCTCAGAACTTCATTTATTTAGATGTAGGTGGCACGACGCAGCAATATTGTTATACAAAACTCAGTATGTGTTCCGAATGAATGAATAAGAGGACAAGAGGTCTATACCGTATTTATAGAGATGCCGTTTCCTGCCTGTTCGTGGGAACAGGAGTATTGTGCTATATTATTAAAAAGATTTTAGCAATATAATGATAAATATTAATCCATGCGAACAACAACAACTTAAGCAATATCCGTTCTTGGTGAATATGTATTATGTAATCCTTTGTTAACGGACATTGATATCACTACAACTCCTGATCTGGTAGTAAGGTTGTTTAGCTGTATTTTTTTTTTTCGATTTGCGTCAGTTTGTTGACTCATATTTTCTTTTTAGCTGAGCTTATATTCATGGTATTCGCTTGCAAGCTCCTCGATTCTAACCAGCAAAATTTCAAATTGAGCAGAGAATGTGATTGTAGGCTAATAGTAGCCTACAGTAACTTACTGTATTGACTGTATTTCAACCCAGCTGTTGCTGCCTCACACCCATAGGTGGCGGAATCGGGGGACCTTGGCCCCCACTTTTTTTTCGGGAAGGATTTACGCGTTTATTTCTACAGTAATACCTCCGCATAAATGTATTTGAAACTTAATAGACTTACCATCGAAATTCAAATCCAGGAAAGAGCGTAAATCCAGAGATGTTTTCTTTAAAATTTTGTTTGTGGGGTGGGGGAACAAAAAAAGTGTAATCTTCTTGAAGCAAAAAAATTAGCTTGCGGCTTGTGACTGTCAAATTGAGCATCTTAACATATAAAAGGCAAACCAGCGATTGGTAGCATCTAAGCCAGGGGTTCTCAATTTCTCAAACGTAGCCCTTGGCCCCCCAAAGCAACCACAGAGCACAGAGTGTTCTTTTGGGAGCTACGAGCCACGATGGTAGGAATCATTAATGAATTATAACAGACCGGGACTTTTAAACTTACACACTACAGGGGCCACGGTCATGTAGAGGTACAGTCCAGGGGCCACGGCACAGAAAAGATTGAGAATCACTGATCTAAGCTTTCAGTATGGAAAAAGCATTTTACGGTATGTTTTGAGACGAGGCGAAGTACAGTGGTTGTTGCAAGTGTCGTTTATAGTAAACAATAGCAACTAAACGCAAAACTAAAACTCTCCATTAATGCATTGTATACCCTACTATCTGCACTAATTTTGCAAACAGTCTCTGAAATGAAATGTGGTCTGCTATATTTGCAGGGTGCGAGGGGCGGGGCTAATTCTCAAGAAGGAGGGAGCTTTGCTTTTTTCAGGCTTAATTTAACGTTAACGACTAACCTTCAAATCGATAAAATAAGCAGCTGTCATAAAATAAAAGCGGCGGACTATGCAAAACATCTATCGCCTAGTTTTGAAATTTATTTTCAATGTAGGCCTATTTAGATTTATTAATTCCGTTTGTTTTGCTGTGCAGTGCTAACCCTAGCAATTCCGTTGCCCACAAAACTGCTTTTTGTAGTCAGAGAAAACAATTAAAACGTTTCGATTCTAATTTTTCGTGTGGCGATGCGATTTATGAAGTTCTGCTATTTCTCTACGCATCACCGCGTCGGCGTAGAAAATAATGTTACCTGGAGTTGAGTTATTGATCATCCCAATTTTATCTTTTCGTATGCTCCAAAAAAGCTTACTGCTTTCAATGTTTCCGTGACCGTATACGTGACGTACCGTGAAACCTCTATTTGAGCGCCACAAGGCCGCAGCGCTCCATTTTTCAACCCTTCTCTTCTCCTTTTCTGGCATTCTATTAATAAAGGTGTTCAGTTACAGCAGGGGTGGCTAACCAGTCAGATGCTAAGAGCCACATTGCTTGCTGTGTTTTAGCAAAGAGCCATATCACACACAAGAGAAATTAATCGCATTAATATCACCATATCTCTTAATGATACGCATATTTTTGCTTTGCCAGATTTTAGTAGTATACCGGCCGGATAGCTCAGTTGGTAACGATATCGCTATCGGTGCGGAAGATCTGGGGTTCGTTGCCTGGGCCGGTCAAAGCGGACGCAGTGTCGTCCCCCCTGCGATGTTTCTTCGCACTTCGAAGCTGTGTTGTCCAGGCACAAAGCCGCGGAGATGCACTCCACCACTCGTTACATGCTTCGTCGTAATTCTCTCAACAAAGTCATTATCACGTGATAATGCGCCTTATGCGTTGCCAAACGCAACATGATTACAGAACTAGGCTGCTGATAGAAGAAACCAACCATGTGAAAGAAAATTTTATGCACTTTAACCACAAATAACAAAGCCAGAACCATTTGATGCATATTTAAATTCCATAAGAATGAGATTGATAATGGTCATTGAAACTTAAACGAAACGTCTCATTTAAAAATGTATCAATTTGTTCTGGCTTTGTTATTTGTGATTGAAAACCATATGAAAAAGACCCGCATCGAATCGAGGAAAAAGCCGCATGCGGCTCACGAGCCGCCGGTTGGCCACCCCTGAGTTAGAGGATGGTGCTATATGTTTTGACTAGTTGGCTAGAATTTTGGAAAGATATTAAATTTAATTAATGAAAAGAAAAAAATGTTAACAGAGTTAACATTTAACCTTCAAAGAAAAAAAAATCTATCGTAACTGAGTTACTGTTAAGTTAAGTAATCCAAAATTTAATGCGGAAAATCAGGTGACACGTCCCTGGGTAGCCGTTCTTGTTGTTTTCAACACCTTCCCTTGTAGTGGCACTACAGACTGGTGGTGTTCAATTAGGGGGTAGCGCTCTGTTTTTTAATCCTTTCCCTATAGTGGCGCTCAAATAGAGGCTTTGCGGACGGTTATGGTATTTACAGCAGCTGTTGGGGTTTGCCAAAACAATAAACTTTAGCCACACAATTACCCTGTCCACATGTCCAATTTATGTGGGCTTCAAACCCACGGTTCTTGCTTCTAGTTTCTGCATCACAATGAAATTTTTGACGTCATAACATGAAAAAATAATTGTAATGCAGAAACTAGAAGCAATAACTGTGGGTCTGAAGCCCATATATACTGGACATGTCACATGTGGACAGTTACTGCGGTACGCAGATCATTTTCTGCGGTACGTAGATCATTTTTGCTTGAAATCGCCTGGTATTTTTTCTACGGAAGGTCTGAGGGGTACAGGAGCGGCACTGCCCCGCTAATAAAATTGCGTGATTGCTTCGTAAGCATAACGGCAAAGAACAAGGTTCAGGAAACAACGCCACGTAATTCTTGTTATTATGACAATTACAAAACAAGATTATCAATGACAAAGTATCTAGCACTTCGAAATCAATATCTGAAAAAGAAGTAGGTATGACGTCATTTGAGGCTCAATGGTAGGGTTGTAACCCCCAAACCCCCCCTTGGCTACGCCACTGTTACACACTATAAAGGCCACGGTCGTTTAGAGATACAATCAAGGTCAAGGGGCCACGGCTCAAAAAAGATTGAAAATTTGTCATCTAAGCTTTCAGTATAAAAAAAGCATTTTACACTACGTTTTGAGACGAGGCGAAGCACAGTAGCTATAAGTGTCGTTTATAGTAAACAATAGCAACTAAAATCAAAACTAAGACCCTCCACCAATGTATTGTATACCCCACCATCGGCACTGACTTTGCAGGTATAAGTCACTCAAAAGAATGTAGCCTGCTTTATTTGTAGTGTAATTTTTCACCATGCGAGGGGCGGGGCTAATTCTCGGGGAGGTGGGAGCTTTGTTTTTTTAGACTTATATTTGACGTTAAAATCGATAAAATAGTGTAAGCAGCTGCAACAAAATAAAAGCGGCGGACTGTGCAAAATATCTATAGGCTAGTTTTTAAATTGTTTTGAATGTATTTAAATTCTTGAATTCACTTTGTTTTGCTGTGCAGTGCTAACCCTAGCAATTTCTTTGTCAACAAAATTGCTTTTTCTAATCAGAGAAAACAATTCCAACGTTTCGATTCTAGTTTTACGAGTGGCGATGCGATTTATGAAGTTGTACTATTTCTCTACGCATCACCTTATCAGACTATCAATGCAGGAAATAACGTTAATTGGAGTTGAGTCATTGATCATGCCAGCTTCATATTTTCCTTTTCGTATGCTGCCAAAAAGGCTTACTGCTCTCGTTGTTTCCATAACCGTATGCGTGACATTCCGTAAAACCTCTATTCGAGCACCACACGACCACAGCGCTGTATTTTTCAATCCTTCTCTTCTTCTATTAGGCTTTGTGGCGTTCTATAAGAGGTAGGCCTAGTGTTTAGTTAGAGGATGGTGCTATATTTTTTGACTAGCTGGTCAGAATTTTGGGAAGATATCAAATTTAATTAATGAAAAAAAAACTTATAACAGAGTAAACATTTAACCTTTAAAGAAAAAAAAAAACATCTACCGTAACATTGTTACTGATAATAAGTAATCAAAAATTCAATGCGCAAAATCAGGTGACACGTCCCTGTGTAGCCGCCCTCGTCATTTTCAACGCCTTCCCCTGTAGTGGCATTAGAGACAGGTGGTGTTCAATTAGAAGGTGATGCTTATTTTTTAATCCTTCTATCTATAGCCGCGCTCAAATAGAGGCTTTACGGACGGTTATGGTATTTACAGCAGCTGTTGGGGTTGATAAAACAGTAAACTTTAGCCACACAATTACCCTGTCCATATGTCTCAGTTTATGTGGGCTTAAGACCCACGGTTCTTGGTTCTAGTTTCGCACCAACATCCAAAAAGTCGATTGATAGTTCTCGGCCAGCTCATAATTCAATTGTATGTTGGAGTGAATAGAATTATGATGCTTGAATAGAATTAAGATGCTTGTACAAAATCAAAAAAACGAAATAGTTTCAGTTTTAGCTTGTTTGTCTGTAGGGAAAATTGAACAATGTAGGCCTAATATTAAACTTTTTTATTATGATCTGATGTACATTTTGTATTGTGGAAGGTCCTCAAAGTGCCTATTTGTCTTATTAAAACAAAAAAGGTGATCAAAAAGGTATTAAATTAAAAAAAAAGAGGAATCAGAACGTGACAAACTTTGATTTTAAGTGTGTATGGACTAGACGATGTTAATACGTTAAGGCCACCAATCAAGACTTAGTGACTATATATATTAACGTTATTGTACCATCAAGTAACAAACAAGCTCACATAAAATTGAATCCATTCGGGACACATGAACGTCATGCGTAGCGTACATGTACAATGCGCTAAACATTAGGCTATACCGGTATGCTCCTATACGTCTTTTTTTTGAAGTTAAATGTTTTACGCATTTAAGTGTCAGCATTAGCAAAATCACTGCGCCGTGGGCTACAATACGGAGACAAAATCCACGTAAAAGAGATTGCCTTTCAATCATATTAAAAGAAATTGAATAAAAGGGCCCTGAGCCGTCCTACTCTAGGTTTGGCTGTGGTAGCTTATTTGGTTCATTACGACGCTATGCGCAGATTAGAGATGTGCTTATCTGTTACTTTTAAATAACTGTTACTAACTGCTGTTTTGAAAATTTTATTTGTTACTTTTAACTGTTGCCTTTTATTCGTTAAGCAAAAACAGCACTTTTGCTAGTTGCAGATACGAGAAATAGCAGAATACAAAAAAGCAAGTGAATTGCCCTAGCAAATTCGAGAATAACGGATAAGAGAAGAAAAGTTTACAAGTAGATTCGATAGCAACAGATAATTTCTTAAACGAATAGTAACAGTTACCAAGTAGCAGTTAATAGCCTCCTATCTGCTACTTTTAATGCTTTTTCTGTTTGCTAGAATGCTGCTCTCTCATCCACACAGAAGTAGAGTAAAAGAAAAAAGCATTGATAGCATCGCCATTAACTGCTACTATTTGTTTGGGAAATCATCTGTTACGATATATAGAAAGCAATATGTCACAGACAACAACATCACATCAACAACTGAATCTATTGAATATGGGGTACCTCAAGGCTCTACACTCGGGCCATTGTTATTTTTGATATATATTAATGATATTGTTAATAGTACATCTTCACTACCTAGGTTATTTGCTGACGATACTTGTCTCAACATCAACGCAGACTCACTTTCAAACCTTGAACTCATCATTAATTCAGAACTTAAAAAAATTTCAGAATGGGTCAATGCTAATCAATTAACTATTAATCCGACTAAATCGAACGTACTTCTTGTCCCACCAAAACTTAATCGCGCGTCTAATAACATTACCGTTGCCATCAACTCAACGCCAATAGAAGTAGTTAAAGAAGCCAAGTATCTTGGACTAATAATTGATAACAAGTTAACCTTTGGATCACAAATTGAATATTTAGAATCTAAACTTTCTCGGGCAGTTGGCATAATATCAAAACTCAAACTTTTTTTTCCTTCGTCTGTACTTCTAAAACTTTATTACGCGTTATTTCACTCAAATTTATTGTATGGGTTATTAATTTGGCATAATACTTATTCAACATATACCAATAAAATATCCAGACTTCAAAACAAAGCCATAAAGATGATTGCTAATTCAAAACGTACTGATAAATGTGCTCCGATATATGAAAAGCTTAAAATTTTGCAACTTCACGATCTTCACATCTATGAAACAGCGGTATTCATGCATAAATTCCATAACAATAAACTACCAGTTTCTTTCTCGCAGTATTTTAACCGAATTGCTGCGATTCATTCAGTTCATACAAGAAGCAACACCTCTGGACTTACATACTACATTCCACAATACAAAACAACTCGTCTACAGCGCTCCCTAAAATATACTGGTGTGAAAATATGGAACAAAATACCTACCTGGATCAAAACTAAAAGTTACAGTCAGTTCTTAAAACACCTCAAATTATACCTACAATGCAACTAAACATCTCCTCTTTCTTTTACCTTTATTTATTTATTTATTTATTTATTTTTTTTTTTATTTTATTTATTTTTTTTTTTTTTTCTTCTTTTCTTAATATTACAGCAGATCCTATACGAATCAGCAGAATAATGCACAGCAACTGAGAAAAAAAAAATTATAATTTTATTATATATATATATACATATTTTTCTTTGTTTTTTTTTTTTAAAGCAAGGGTGGTTGCTTGACTCGAAGACCCTTAGACGGTCACTTCGCAGCTTCCCTATTGCATTCATTGTAAACTTTATTTTTCTTTTTCTATATTGTGTTATGTTTCGTTGTTGAACTATAAATTTGCTCTTGTTTTTATTTACTATAATTGTGTAAATACCGTATGAATGCAATGAAATAAATGAATCTTGAATCTTGATACTTTTTATTGCAAGCGCAATCGCGCATTTCTATCTACTTCTGCGTAGATGAGAGAGTAGGCCTAGCTCTCCAGCTGACAGAAAAAAGCACTAGAAGTCGATGTTGAAATCGAGATTGTAGCTTCTTAACAGTTACTTTTTAACTGTTATTTTTCAATTTGCTTAATTGCCACTATTCTGTAAGGAAATTATTTGTTACTATTTAACGAACTGTTATTTTTTGTCCACCTCTAGCGCCGATAGAATTTAAATTTAGCTTAGCCCTAAGTTACGTTTTCACAAATTATGCAATTTGGTTGGAAGAGCGGATTGCACTTTTCGCAATGATTTTACAAACGTTTTAATTCCTATTTTTCAAAAAGAAATTGAGTTCTCTGAAAATTACAAAAATTGGAACCGAATTGAGTCCAGGGCTGTAGCTAATGCATGGCTAGATAGTAAAACAGTCAACGCTGTGTCAGTACCAACGTTTATTTCTTATTTTTTATCATCCCAACCAAACTCTGCTTTCCTGTAAAACGTTTTCAAAGAATGTCCCAAAGCTGAAATTCTATGTTTCTAAAACATCGCTTGCTGTGTAGTTCCGGCGTAATTTTGACAGTTGGAACAGCCTTGGCCTTTCATTTAATCTTGCAACGAAGTATTATTGTTTTTCACTATATGTGATAGCACGGTAAATTCACTCGGTGATAGTCCTTCAAGCCATAAAGGCCTGTAATTATGTAATTGTAATTTTGTTTTAGGTAAATTGCCTTCACTTTATTTAATCGTGCGTAATATCTTATGTGTTGTAATATTGCTGTACCTTCACCATCTTTGTGTAAATATGCGTTTTAATTATGTAATTGTGATATTGCTTTAGGTTATTTGTCTTTTCATATGATTGTGCTATCTCTTTACCGCTTTCGTTACTATTGTACCTTCGTGCATATTCGCGTTGCATTTATATTTTTCCTTTTGCCTGCCGAATGAGATGACTTAACTATATGCGTGTGAACAAGGAGCATCTAGACTAGAAAACCCTAGGGTTATTCGGTGCTCCTTGTTTCTCAAATCTTTCGTTATGCTTGTTTTCTTTTCTTGAGTGTCAAGAAATTGTAAAACTGT
Source organism: Trididemnum miniatum (assembly GCA_964006365.1). NCBI lineage: Eukaryota > Metazoa > Chordata > Ascidiacea > Aplousobranchia > Didemnidae > Trididemnum > Trididemnum miniatum. Next base: position 23,923,593 of record OZ023242.1, on the reverse strand, counting down.
AAAAACTGTAAACTGTAGTGAATTTAGATTAGGCGCTAAAAGTAAGTCCATGAAAGCAATGTTCTTGTTTTCTTTGGATATCTTCCACAGCTTTTGAAAAACTTCGTATATCTCATAAATGGCATTGCATAATGTGCACGGAAAACAACCTAAAAATTGCAGTAGTTGGCAAAACCAGTTTTGACTATAATGTGCCCAATTTCTTTTTCAATGCGGTATGAAATAAGTCCCCGATGTAACGCAGTTTTAAAATTGAGAATATAGGTCTGGTTTCGTTTTTAGTATATCATCTTTCTTCGTCTTTAGGGATTTTTACTAGACGCATTTTGCTGAAAAAAATGAGAATTTGGTTAAATCGAGAGGGATAGTCGTTTTTCTTCTGACATAACAGAGATAATTTTGAAGTCTTCCTGCATTAGCGAATCAAAACTGCCAATTACGTAAGCTCTGAGCAAGAGGTTCCTCTCTTTTTTAAGTTTGTATTTCAAAAGCACAAAGCTTTGCCACTTTACAGTAGCACTGTAAAGTCCGGTATGAGTGGGCTTGCGGAAGGTTTTTAATGTTAAGTTTTCATCTTGGTTATCAATCCACACATTCAAAAAGTCGGTTGATTGTTCTCGGCCAGCTCATAATTCAATTGTATGTTGGAGTGAATAGAATTAAGATGCTTGTATAATTCAATTGTGTGGACTTGTTTTGCAAATGGAGCAAAGCAGTCATCAACATATCGTATCTATAAAGTTGCAGAGACTGGGCTGAAATTTTTTGACTTTGGTTGATTAGCCAATTCATCCATACGTCGGAAAGTAATGGGCGAGTGGGTACCTCATCGCTGCACCATTAACTTGTTTGAAGCACCGTATTGTTTGCTAAATTGCAGCGTAGTTTTTTTGGTGGTCGAAATAAAAACTTTTTAAAATTGAGAGTGGCTAAGACTATACCGGCCAATAAGCTTAGTTGTTAAGCACACGCTAGCGGTGCGGTAGGTCTGGGCTTCGATTATTGGGCCGGTCAAATCGGACACAATGCCGCCAACGGCTCGCCACCACTGCGACGTTTCTTCGGAGCTGTGTTGCCATGCCCAGGCACTAAGCAGCGGAGATGGGCCCCGCCACTCGTTACATGCTGCGGCGTAATACCGCGAGTGTAATGAAGATTTGATTTTGTGGCTAAGACTATGAAATAAGGCTTTTTTATTAAGATATGACTTTTCCCAAGATTGTTATGGTGCATTAAACATTAACAATTGGCACAAACACAGGACAAGGTTCGGCAAAAAGTCATGTTGTTCAATCTTCTCGGGATTTCATAAAAGTTTGTAAAAATATTCCAAGGTGTAAAAGAATAAAATGAAAGCTGTTTTTCAAGCCCAAACAGCCGTATTTGCAAGTTTTTTTGATGTTGAAGAAACAAATAGACCTATTTTATAACATTATATCTCTCGCACACATCATATGGCAACTACAGTATGTGTGTGCTTTTACGAATGTAAAAACAGATATATTTGCGACATAACCAGTGGCGTAGACACCGATCTCCTCTCTTTGACGAAGTCTAATCTGAAGTGCGCCTAGTGCTAGCCTAACGCCCTAACCTTATCCTATCATATTTCTGAAGTTTTTGACCATCTGTAATTTGCCCCGTTCTCACCCTACATTTTTCACCGGCTACGCAACGGTTTATAGCAATTGCACTTGTTTGGTTACAAAACCAACAAACGTGAAGGTAAGCAGTGTACTCGTTTGCAAAAGTGGAATTTTTTTTCTGAATGGACTGAACCAGAACTCAAGAAAGCGCAAAAGTTCTTAACGAAAATGAAATGCAAAGCAATTAACTTAATTTTATTTTTGAATTAGTGGAAGCGCAGCACAACTTCGAGCGTTGACGCGCCAATTTTTTGCAAATGTGGATGAAGTACAACTTTTTTGCAAATGTGGATGAAGTTTTTTACAACTTTGAAACGCAGCGCGGTCTCCGCCGTGAAAACTTCAGCGCGGTGTAATGCACAATTTTTCTCGTAGAGTCATGGGTGCTTTTTACCTGCATGCTATATACGCGCCAACGTGAAACCGATTATAATGTAAGTAAATGTACCAGTGTCGAGTAGCCGATTGACGGAAAAATAAAAAGTGGAAATATTTTGCAACCTTGACCAACTTGCGCTCACAAAACACAACCTACTTTCTTCAGTTCGCTGCGCAATAAAGCGCAGGTTGGAACATTTGTGTCAGCTTGCAACGCAACAACAGCGCACGCTATTGTATTTTTTTCATTCGCAACGAAATAAAGCGCAAGTTGCGCACAACCAAAAGTAGTATGCTAAAACGCGTTTTGCTTCAAATTACGGAATACCCTCCTCTGCTCGTTTCTTATGGTGTAATTTAGCGAACACTGAACACTGAACACAGTGAACAGGCACAGTAAGAAATATTTATCCTGTCTACATAAACACTATTTGTGTGTCGAAAGATTTGCAAGTTCTGCTGAAAATAAGGTAATTTAACCCACCACCTACAGCAGGGGCGTCCAACCCTAGGTCCGCGGACCACTTGTGGCTTGCCAAAGCTTTCAAAGTGGCCCGTTAAGCTTTCTACATTGGTTAGTTAATATGTCTTCACGCGCTGATACGATATTTTGAGTTACAGATTCAAGTCCGTAAATAGCATGTGCTAAGGCATCCAACCAAGGATACAAAAAATGCAGCGCGTGCATGCACGCACACTGTATTGTTTCGATTGCTTTGTTGATTAATTAAACTTGCACGTCTTTTGTCGTCATACTGAAACATGCTGTCACAGCATAGACTACTATACTGTATAATGGACTGGAAACTAGACAACAATAATGCGCATTATGTAGCCGTCCATGGTCACACGTAAGTGATTACGTGTGCGTATTTTTCATCGCTTTGTTCGTGCTAGGACATTTTGCTTTCATTTTAAATTTAGCTGTGAGTATAGCAAGCAAGAAACGAAAAATAACAAAAAAATAAGTTATGATTTTTCAAGTAGCCTAATTGTTTTTGTAATCGCTTATATATTGTCGCCATGGTATTAAATTATGGCCTGCGAAAATTTTTGAAAAGCAGATATGGCCCGTCTCTCATAAAACGTTGGACGCCCCTGACCTACAGCATGCTGCTTACTCAGAATGAAATAATTAAATCTTACAGATTATTAATTGAGTACACGAAGTCAGAGGCGCATACAACGTTCCCTCTAAGAGCTTGCTTAGTGTGCGCGGAATGGAAGGCCGTGTGAGCTCCAAAAAAGGTCTGTGCAGAAAATTTGAAACAATAGAAAAGAACACAACATTTTGAACGAATATAGGTCTAGTAGTAACTGGTTAGGTGCGTAGCTCTGTCTGTCGAGATCACGGTTTCATCAACCTATTCTCATATATATTTCTTACTTTCTAATATAACTCTTACCTTCCATTTCTTTATTTTCTCCTTTAACCTCATGTCTTCTGTGTATTTTTCATTTAAGCACACAAGTAGTGGTATAGCGAGAAATTTGAAAGTAGGGAGCCATAATTTCCACGTTTTTTTTCAACCGTATTTTTTTTCGGTAGAACTACTGTAATTTGAAGCTGATTGAGAAACCAAAAAACTTTAGAGGGGTCCAGAGGCATGCTTCCCCGGAAAATTTTTAAATAATTACATACTGCAGTGGCTATTTTAGTGCTTCATTTTGAATAATTTTCACGCAAGTTTTGTTTCAATTTTTTAACTCCGATTCTGAGCGCTTCGTCAAATATGATACATTTTGTTTGCACATTTTTGATTATGCGTGCTTATCGCGTAAGGCTTATCTCTATCAAAGAAGTTTGAAACTATGGAAAAATTGTTTACATCAAAAACATTTTTGAAAATGGCTGATGGGAGAATGCATAGTTGCATACCCCTCATCCTACCCCCTAGATCCGCCCTCGCCATAGGATATAGAAACCATCAAAAGAGTCTGGCATATTTCAGACACTTGGCACCATTAATTCTGTTCTTTTTTGCTAAACAGCAGAGTCAAAAGGGGAAGGGCATGGCACAATGCCTACCCCCTTAATACGCTCCTGCACACAACTAACTATCACATGCCTTGAGCTTATTAGCTTAACCCTAGGCTTTCCCTTATCAGAACCGTACTTCCACGAAACATCTTCATTTTGTCAACAACATGCCGTTTTCTTATCACGAGTTTTTATCGGCAATGCGTTCTATATTACCACTGAGATTGTCAAACCTTAAAATGCTCGATTAATTACGGGCACCGTAGAATTTCATGGTATCACTGCACATTAATTAACTGATTGCACTTTGAATTTGTAAAACAATATAGTCAAATCTCCAATGTGGGGCTTGCTTCCAATTGAAATCACGTATTTACAGTAGCTTGTCTTGCTGTCAATACTTATGTAGTGCGCGGCAGAACGAATGTACTGCGCGGGGGTTCTCGGCCAGCTGCGCGGCCGCGCAGCTTAGAGGGAACGCAGGGCGCAAAGAGCGGCAAATTCACATGAGGGCAGGGGAGGAGAGCGTTGCCAAAACAAATTGAGTGGGGCACAAACGTTGCAATATTCAACTTTAACTTTTTTTGGATAAGGCCTATTCTTGGTTTACCTTATATTTAAGCTCATATTTCTGGGTATCTAAGGAATGAATTTCAAGGATATTTATCCTAAATCAATGGTTTTTCCCTACACCTTATGGCTCTCGGGAACAACTCCACCAGTAGTGGAGGTGCTTGAAAGTTGTGAAGCGTCAACACCATCTTCAGCCTTAGCGCTACTGTTTCTCGCCAAAAATCATTAAGTTTGCCTGTTTAGGAGGTCGATTCAACATTTAGCTGTTCGTGATCTACACTCGTCGCTATATAAAAGTTGATGTGCAAAGCTGAGAAAGGCGAATGAGATTTAGAGTATTTTTTAGTATTTAGTAGCATATTTATCCTCCTATCACGAAAAAGCGATCAATGCGCTTTACGAGCTCGTTTAGAAGTTGCCAGCTATCTGTCTACCACACCAAGATGGGGGAATTCCGCTAAGTGCTTTTCCCGACGGCACAACAAGTAAACTTGCCGGCTTGTCCTTCACACTGTCCCTTTAATGCTGAGCGTCAAGCAGCGAAGCTGTGAACATCAATTTTAAAGTCATTGGTTTGACTCGACTCGGAATCAATCCCAAGTCTACAGCTCCCAAGGCGGACGCTCTTACCACCTGGCCATCAGAGGTGTAAAATTTCACTGATCTGTTGTAGTTTTATTAAGACCAGCTTTATAGTTCTGCTCCAATCGGAAGCTTTTGAAACAACAACTTAATGTTCTAAACATATATACTTCAAATTTTGTTTGATTTTCCTCGACACATGCAATCTCTAACATTTTTAGGCAGGCCTACATGAAGTCGTAGCGGAAATTGAAATTTTTTTTGCTTTGTAATAGCAATAAAAAGTCGCCATTTGACCTAAAAACACCTCACGCAAAAAATCAGCTTCATTGAACAAAGTTTAAAATCCCCGCAAGCCAATTGTAATTTTCAGTTTTTGCCAAAATAGAGCCCAAATCTGACGCTTAGTTGGCAAGTTTAAACATTGTTTATCAGAAACGTAATGGTGAAATTAAATTGGGGTTTAGTCCGAAATGATCTCCTGTAAAATATAAACTCATTAGGATAACGTTGTAAATCGCCGCAACCCAGTTGCAATTACTTCAAAAATCAGCAATATTGTCTAATTTTGATGCAATAAAACGAATAATGAGAACAACATGTTCCGCTATTTAGAATAAGTGCAAATCTCAAATTCAGTCTTACAGGCAACTACCTTTGTGGAACCACTCCGGAAGAGGAACCGGGATTGCTTTCCAAAAGAGTTTTACGTTGAGCGACTCAGTAATCACAATTACTTCCGTGACAATGGGAATATCATTGACGCGACAACTTTCTGTTTTATAAAATATCGCCTTTCCTGTGTGAAGTTGCAGTTGATATCCATCTTCTGGGCAGAGACTGTCGTCAATTTGTGAAAAATCTTTGATTTTATCTTGAAGTTTAAAATCGTTAATTTGGTCAGGAAATGCTCTTCTTGTTGGTGATTTTCTTCTGGTTGGCATAGATGGCAAAAGTGATTTGGATACTACACCATCCAAATTTGGATAGATAGAAGGGACAGGATTTAATTCCCATCGAAGCGTTGTTCGCACTCCATTTTTAAGATATTTTTCTTCGAAATGTTTGGAGCAAACACCACTGTTTTTGGTCGGCTGCCACTCCTTGCGATTAACAAACTTGATCCAAAGCCGATTAATTTCAGGTTTTTTTCGGAAAGGAAAATACAGACTAGTTTTCCGGAATCTCATCAACTTCGTTTATTGTTTTTTTATATCCAGTTTTGCAAAATGCAACGGAGCAAGTGTTAACCATTTTTTAAAATGCCTGGCTAAAGCTGTAGCTACTATTGGTTGGTTTTACAGTAATTTATTGTATCAATTTCACTCTAAACATTTTACGCCGAAATAATTTAGGAATATCAGGCAGTTACGATGGTTAATTACAACAAACGAAAATTACTAGATAAGAATAACTTTCTTCAATACTTGCTTACTTTCTACTTAAAATATCTTTTCGATTGCACGACTGTAAAACTGTGAGGTTGATAAGTCTTCCGGTGTAACTCCATCCTAATCATTAATAGCCTTCGCAACTGATGACATAATAACATTACTACAACGTTACTCAAAATAATAATTTTTATGTAAACTTACAAATGATAACACATTTAAGAGAATATAACCTTTTCCGTTTAGATTCAAATCTGTGACCAGATACTACATAACTGCTTCTCTCGCATTGCAAAGCAATTCTGTACTGACCAAAAGTACAGTGATAGGGAGATTCGCAGTTTTCGAAACAGTAGAAAGTAGGTCAAACGTTACAGCAGTAGCATCCTGATTGTTGATGCAGACAATTGTCGCCAAAAATAGAGAGTAGCGATTAGAAAGTTACTCTGCTAATTTTCTGTCAAAAAGGCAAACTGTTCGGCCGTGTTGATTTTAGTAGGCCATGAATGAGTTCTTCAACAGCTCAGGCGAGTCACGGAGCATGTGCCGTAAGAATTTCTAGCAAGCGATAACAATGAAATGTGGGCTGTTACATCAGAGGAGGCAAAAGCGGGAGCTTATAAGTGTGCCTATAAAGAGGTTCAGCTCACAAATTTAATAAGCCTTGAGGATTGCGGAGTATCATTAGTGCATTCCATTCACCACACAAAGCGGAGTTTGGCTGCAAGCTTACTTCTGTGTTTATTAGCAAAATGTAGGTCTTCATCTACCTGTTGGAATTGTTCATTGAGAGGCAGGTGTGTCGCAACAACAGCAGGGTTGAAATACAGTCAAAATAACGCAGTACAATACATCCATTACTTTGTCTAACCTTTTCTGATTTAAAGTCCGAGTAATCACTGCCAGGTTTGGAATCATGCTGGCATACTGGCTGTAGCACACAAAGGCAATCATAAATCATAATCAAATCTTTATTATACTCGCGGTATTACGCCGAAGAGTGTAACGAGTGGCGGAGTGCATCTCCACGGTTTAGCGCGTGGACAACACAGCTCCGAAAAAACATTGCAGTGGTGACCAGCCGTTGGCGTCACTGAGTCCGATTTGATCGTCCCGGTCCAATACCTCAAGCACCATGATGAATGGCTTAATTTGAAAATTGTATAGATGAGGCGAAGGATTTGTTACAGGATCCCCCCCCCCCCCCCCCCGCTCTCTCACACACTTTTTTTGATTGCAAGTCTGAGACTTGCAGTACACCTACATGTTTACCCTAGGAAATGTTATACGTTGTCCAATAAACAATAGTCTCAGACTTGCAATTAGAGAAAGTGTGTGCGTGTGTGTGAGAGAGAGAGGGGGGATCCTGTAACAAATCCTTCGCCTCATCTACACAATTTTCGAATTAAGCCATTCATCATGGTGCTTGAGGTAATGGGTGCACTCCCCGGACGATCAAATCGGACTCAGTGACGCCAACGACTGGTCACCACTGCAATGTTTTTTTCGGAGCTGTGTTGTCCAGACGCTAAGCCGTGGAGATGCACTCCGCCACTCGTTACACTCTTCGGCGTAATACCGCGAGTGTAATAAAGATTTGATTATGATTTATGATTGCCTCTGTGAGCTACAGCCAGTATGCCAGCATGATTCCAAACCTGGCAGTGATTACTCGGACTTTAAATCAGAAAAGGTTAGACAAAGAAATGGATGTATTGTACTGCGTTATTTTGACTGTATTTCAACCCAGCTATTGCTGCTTCACACCCATAGGTGGCGAAATCAGGGGGAATCGGGGGACCTTGGCCCCCGCTATTTTTTCTGGAAGGATTTACGCGTTTATTTCTACAGCAATACCTCCGCATAAATGTATTTGAAACTTAATAGACCGACCATCGAAATTCAAATCCAGGTAAGAGCTTAAATCCAGAGATGTTTTCTTTGAAATTTTGTTTGTGGGGTGGGGAACAAAAAAAGTGTAATCTTCTTGAAGCAAAAAAATTAGCTTGCCGCTTGTGACTGTCAAATTGAGCATCTTAACATATAAAAGGCAACCCAGCGATTGCAAGCCAGGGGTTCTCAACTTCTCAAACGTGGCCCTTGGTCCCCCAAAGGAACCACAGAGTGTTCTTTTGGGAGCTACGAGCCACGATGGTAGGAATCATTAATGAATTATAACAGACCGGGACTTTTAAACTTACACACTATAAGGGCCACGGTCATGTAGAGGTACAGTCCAGGGGCCACGGCTCAGAAAAGATTGAGAGTCACTGATCTAAGCTTTCAGTATGGAAAAAGCATTTTACGGTATGTTTTGAGACGAGGCGAGGTACAGTGGTTGTTGCAAGTGTCGTTTATAGTAAACAATAGCAACTAAACGCAAAACTAAAACTCTCCATTAATGCATTGTATACCCTACTATCTGTACTAATTTTGCAAACAGTCTCTGAAATGAAATGTGGTCTGCTATATTTGCAGGGCAATTTTTCATAGTGCGAGGGGCGGGGCTAATTTCAGGAAGGAGGGAGCTTTGCTTTTTTCAGGCTTAATTTTAACGTTAACGACTAACCTTCAAATCGATAAAATAAGCAGCTGTCATAAAATAAAAGCGGCGGACTATGCAAAACATCTATCGCCTAGTTTTGAAATTTATTTTCAATGCAGGCCTATTTAGATTTTTAAATTCCGTTTGTTTTGCTGTGCAGTGCTAACCCTAGCAATTCCGTTGCCCTCAAAACTGCTTTTTGTAGTCAGAGAAAGCAATTAAAACGTTTCGATTCTAATTTTTCGTGTGGCGATGCGATTTATGAAGTTCTGCTATTTCTCTACGCATCACCGCGTCGGCGTAGCAAATAATGTTACCTGGAGTTGAGTTATTGATCATCCCAATTTTATCTTTTCGTATGCTCCAAAAAAGCTTACTGCTTTCAATGTTTCCGTGACCGTATACGTGACGTACCGTGAAACCTCTATTTGAGCGCCACAAGGCCACAACGCTCTATTTTCCAACCCTTCTCTTCTCCTTTTCTGGCATTCTATTGATGGTGGTGTTCAGTTACAGCAGGGGTGGCAACCAGTCAGATGCTAAGAGCCACATTGCTTGCTGTGTTTTAGCAAAGAGCCATATCACACACAAGAGAAATTAATCGCATTAATATCACCATATCTCTCAATGATACGCATATTTTTGTTTAGCCAGATTTTAGTGGTATACCGGCCGGTTAGCTCAGTTGGTAACGATATCGCTATCGGTGCGGGAGATCTGGGGTTCGTTGCCTGGGCCGGTCAAAGCGGACGCAGTGTCGCCCCCCTGCGATGTTTTTCGCATTTCGAAGCTGTGTTGTCCAGATACAAAGCCGCGGAGATGCACTCCACCACTCGTTACATGCTTTGTCGTAATTCTCTCAACAAAGTCATTATCACGTGATAATGCGCCTTATGCGTTGCCAAACGCAACATGATTACAGAACTAGGCTGCTGATAGAAGAAACCAACCATGTGAAAGAAAATTTTATGCAATTTAATCGCAAATAATAAAGCCAGAACAATTTGATGCGTATTTAAATTCCATAAGAATCAGACTGGTAAAGGTTATTGAAACTTAAACGAAACGTCTCATTTAAAAATGTATCAATTTGTTCTGGCTTTGTTATTTGTGGTTGAAAACCATGTGAAAAAGAGCCGCATCGAATGGAGGAAAAAGCCGCATGCGCTTCACGAGCCGCCGATTGGTCACCCCTGAGTTAGAGGATGGTGCTATATGTTTTGACTAGCTGGCTAGAATTTTGGAAAGATATTAAATTTAATTAATGAAAAAAAAAAAAAAACTTATAACAGAGTTAACATTTAACCTTCAAAGAAAAAAAAATCTATCGTAACTCAGTTAAGTTAAGTAATTCAAAATTTAATGCGGAAAATCAGGCGACACGTCCCTGTGTAGCCGTTCTTGTTGTTTTCAACACCTTCCCTTGTAGTGGCATTACAGACTGGTGGTGTTCAATTAGGGGGTAGCGCTCTGTTTTTTAATCCTTTCCCTACAGTGGCGCTCAAATTGAGGCTTTACGGACGGTTATGGTATTTACAGCAGCTGTTGGGGTTTGCCAAAACAATAAACTTTAGCCACACAATTACCCTGCCCACATGTCCAATTTATGTGGGCTTCAGACCCACGGTTCTTGCTTCTAGTTTCTGCATCACAATGAAATTTTTGACGTCATGACATGAAAAAATAATTGTGATGCAGAAACTAGAAGCAAGAACCGTGGGTCTGAAGCCCATGTATACTGGACATGTCACATGTGGACAGGCTAAATATGGCTAGTAGGCGAAGGAAATCTGGTCATTGTTTTTGGCTCCCCTCCCCCCACTTTAGAAATGCTTCCGCCATCGCTGCACACACCTGTTTCCTAATAAACAATTCCAACAGAGAGATGAAGACCTTCATTTCGCCAATAAACACAGAAGTAAGCTTGCAAGCCAAATTCCGCTTTGTGTGCATGGTGAATGGAATGCACCAGTGATACTCCGCAATCCTCAAGGCTTATTAAATTAGTGAGCTGAACCTCTTAGGCACACTCATAAGCTCCCGCTTTTGCCTCCGCTGATGTAAGAGCCCACTTTTCATTGTTATCGCTTTGTCGTAATTCTTACGGTATATGATCCGTGACTCGCCGGCTGTTCAAGAACTCAGTCTGCCTTTTAATATTCACTAGTTTGCTGCCTATTAGAATGATATCAAAAATACCGCATTAAATGCTCAAAACACCACCCAAGCAAACTTTGACCTGATAAACCATATTTCGTTATTTATGCGCTTTTCTGCAAAGCAATACAAGGGAAGCGCGTAAATACAGTATGGGTTATTAGGTCAAAGTTTGCTTGAGTGATATTTTGAGTAGAAATACTGTAGTTTGGGTAACCTTTGAGATATTACTATTTAATAAAAATGTGATGCGTATTTACATGCTGTAAGAAGCTGAATTTGAGATTTACACTTATTCTAAATAGCGGAACATGTTGTTCTCATTATTGGTTTTATTGCATCAAAATTAGACAATATTGCTGATTTTTAAAGTAATTGCAACTGGGTTGCGGCGATTTATGACGTTATCCTAATGAGTTTATATTTTACAGGAGATCATTTCGGACTGAACCCCAATTTAATTTCACCATTACGTTTCTGATAAACAATGTTTAAACTTGCCAACTAAGCGTCAGATTTGGGCTCTATTTTGGCAAAAACTGAAAATTACAATTGGCTTGCGAGGGTTTTAAACTTTGTTCAATAAAGCTGATTTTTTGCGTGAGGTGTGTTTAGGTCAAATGGCAACTAATGCTATTACAAGTTTTCCTATTTTCGCTCCGGCCTAACCTATATGCGTGCTAAAAAATTGCTCAGGCCTTTGTGCAATCCAAAAAGAAATGAGAAGCGTCAAAAATTCAACACAGAAGCTTGGAAAAGTTCTGGCCCTTTTACTTTTTCACTGACACGCGGATTCTTCACACTGGTAAAAACAGATGTGGTAAAGATCCACACAAAGTTAAAGGGATGCGCTGTAGTCAAGAGTTGGATCAACTACAATTACTTCGAACTGCTAATAATTACCTTAAAACTTGTAATTTGATCAACAAAATCATAGTTATGATTACATTGCGTTGTACTGCAATGCACACGCACAAACTATCTCTGAAACCATAGCGGACCAGAAAAGAACAAAGGTAAGACATAACATGCTGTGATGCTAATGTCGAAGATAAGCAATGCAGTTAAAAGTGTAAAGAAAAAAGAAAAAAAAAATGCGAGTGAACGTGGTAAAGCTAAAAAGTAATTTGGCCCACAATTTTTTAAGATTACATATATAATTACGCAGAAACACAAATATCAATTACATTCGTACTGTAATTACATGAAAAGGTGTAATCAATCACAATTAATAGCAATTCAGGGGCGTGCATAGAAGTTTGAAAAGTGGGGGCGCAACTTCTTGTTTCCGTTTCCACTGAAAATATCGGTGAAAACCAAATAAAAGGTCTTTACGTCTTTCGACGTCCAATTTACTCCCCAAAATCAAGTGAAGACCAAAAAAAAGGTCATCCGTCCTCAGATGTCCTGTTTCCACTGTTACCACGATGATTGGAGATGTATATCAGCTGATATTTCAGCAGCCCAGCGGCCCACCCTGGATACGCCCCTGCAATAACTGAGATTGATCCAACTCTGGCTGTACTACAAAAATACGTTATGAAGCAGCCAATAAACCCAACGAGTGCATAGTCGAGCCATGTTGTACGCTAAAAACACTGCATGAGTAGTAGGCTATATGCTAAATATACGTTGCGGCAGAAGTAGGCTTACCACGTAAGTTTTGCTGTGATGAGCGACGAGACTAGTCTGGTACAGCATTTTGAAGGCTTGTTGGGTCTACGCATATTGCCTAGCTGTTAATCACCGTTTAAGAGAACTGGAGCCAAAACTTCGCCGCAATGTGGCAAAAATTCATACTAACATTGACGAGGTAGTTGCGCAGAAACAAGCGCATCCATTTCAGATCGACGGAATTCTTGGTTATACGTGAGATAGTCAGCTAGTTTTAGAAGCCTACCTAAATAGGTTTTTATGAGTTGTTATTAACTTGTGCTGCCGCAACAACTTTGTAACATACTAGCCTATAGCATATGAAGTTGAATAGGATCGAATGACAAAGGATCTAAGATCTCAAAAAAGCCCTGCCCTAATAAGGTTAGGAAAGTCAAAGAGATAAGGTACAATTACATACGAAAATGTATCAAAATACGTGAGTAGGTTTCAACCTGGGGTACGTAGATGCAAAATCGGACGCAATCGCATTTTGTGTAAAAAGACATATCCGTCAAATTGGTTCATCAAAAATCGCACAAATCTGCATGAAATGCAAAATCGGATGAAAATCGCATTCTGTGTAAAGCCACCTTTATCTTCCATTTTGCTTGCGGATAAAGGGGGCCCCACGTGAAGTTTTCAGGGGCCTCAGTTGGCCTAGCACCAGCACTACTTTTATCACGGTTCTTCTTACCCATAAAATAAACCCCAGTGTTGAAAATGTGTTGCTACACAAACGTAATGTCGTGGATCGGAGTTAATCAAAAGCAATCAAAAAATTGGTCTTTATATCAACTGAGCTCCTGCCGCTCGACCACGTTGCCGATTCGGCCGACTTAGATAGAGTAATAATCCATTTTTAATGACGCAATGCTTTTGGAAGTTTCCTGTGTGTCACATGATCTCATGCAATAGTTTCATGGCTCGCTAGTCGAGCAAGACGATAACGTGGACAAAAACCATGAAAATATTAGTGCTACTACCCGGTATCCGGCCGGATAGTGAAGCACCGGATATTCGGTAAGTCGGATTTTCCGGATATCCGGTATCCGACTAATTTGCTATCCAGCACATCCCTACCTCCAAACGCTGAGTATGGTTCTACTAGTGAGCGCGGCTCGTTCGTAAAAAATATCAATTTTCTTGAATAATTGATTGGCGGGCGGTACAGGACTTGAGAATAACTTTGAAAAAAGCTGTTTTCGCGTTAGGCTTCAAGAAACCCTTGATCATAACTCTTTTACAGTAGCTTTGACAAAAGCTGTTGGCCCCAGAAGCTTTTCGTCGGCGTCAAGCAGCATGTTGCTAATCCACATCAAGCAGCATGTTCCTAATCCGCATCAAGCAGCATGTTGCTAATCCGCATCAAGCAGCATGTTCCTAATCCGCATCAAGCAGCATGTTCCTAATCCGCATCAAGCAGCATGTTCCTAATCCGCATCAAGCAGCATGTTGCTAATCCGCATCAAGCAGCATGTTCCTAATCCGCATCAAGCAGCATGTTCCTAATCCGCATCAAGCAGCATGTTCCTAATCCGCATCAAGCAGCATGTTCCTAATCCGCATCAAGCAGCATGTTCCTAATCCGCATCAAGCAGCATGTTGCTAATCCGCATCAAGCAGCATGTTCCTAATCCGCATCAAGCAGCATGTTCCTAATCCGCATCAAGCAGCATGTTCCTAATCCACATCAAGCAGCATGTTCCTAATCCGCATCAAGCAGCATGTTCCTAATCCACATCAAGCAGCATGTTCCTAATCCGCATCAAGCAGCATGTTCCTAATCCGCATCAAGCAGCATGTTCCTAATCCGCATCAAGCAGCATGTTCCTAATCCGCATCAAGCAGCATGTTCCTAATCCGCATCAAGCAGCATGTTGCTAATCCACATCAAGCAGCATGTTCCTAATCCGCATCAAGCAGCATGTTCCTAATCCACATCAAGCAGCATGTTCCTAATCCGCATCAAGCAGCATGTTCCTAATCCGCATCAAGCAGCATGTTCCTAATCCGCATCAAGCAGCATGTTCCTAATCCGCATCAAGCAGCATGTTCCTAATCCGCATCAAGCAGCATGTTCCTAATCCGCATCAAGCAGCATGTTCCTAATCCGCATCAAGCAGCATGTTCCTAATCCGCATCAAGCAGCATGTTCCTAATCCGCATCAAGCAGCATGTTCCTAATCCGCATCAAGCAGCATGTTCCGAAATAGCTACGACTGCACATTGCACACACCCTCCCAGCGAGTGCAACCTAACCGAGTGTGCAAGCGAAAACAACCCTGTCCAGAATGTGACTCGGCAATTGGGCAACACTTATTAGAAAACGACCAATGTGCTGCCAATTACAACGATGATCAATTCTCTATTCTGGACGCTGCGCGCAGTCTTTTCCATCTCAGTCTGCTCGAAGCCAGCTACATTAAAGTACGGCGATCTAATCTATGCAAACAGAAAGAGTTTGTCCACTCTCATAAACCAGTATAAAATTTAGGTTCGCACGACTCGTCGTATCAGAACTGCGCGTGACTTTCCCGCGTTCGCCTATGTAACTACAGCTTCGCTGCCGTCCGAAGCTGATATTTGTGAACCGCCAGACCTTGCTTTCTCGTTGAACAACTTTGACGCACCCGCTCGCGAGTGCGTCATGAAAAGCTTCTGGGACAAATAGCTTTTTTCAAAGCTACTTTAAGAGTAATGACAGATGGCAGTAGCCAACGCAGGATTTTTCAATGGGGGGTTTCAGTGACATTACATCGTGATGACGTAAAACTCTACGTCATCACGATGTGACATCACTGGCAGTAACAGTGTCAATTTAGATTTTTAACGTTTATAATAACTTTTCATCCAACCGGACGGTTATAGCGTAGTGTCACAGATGTTGCTATCGATGCGGAAGATTTGGGGTTCGATTCCCAGGCCGGTCAAATCAGACACAGT
This sequence comes from Trididemnum miniatum, assembly GCA_964006365.1. Taxonomy (NCBI): domain Eukaryota; kingdom Metazoa; phylum Chordata; class Ascidiacea; order Aplousobranchia; family Didemnidae; genus Trididemnum; species Trididemnum miniatum. The sequence goes on along the minus strand of OZ023242.1, from coordinate 23,907,741 downwards.
GTAGTCAACGGCTCGCCACCGCTGCGACGTTTCTTCGAACCTGTGTTGCCCAAGCGCTGAGACGCGGGGTCGGACCCCGCCACTCGCTACCATGCTTCGGTACTGCAGCGAGTTTAATGAAACGAGTAGAGTGAAGATTTGATTTGATTAAAAATAAGAATTTGTATGCAACCATAGCTACTGCAGAGACACCGTATTTAAGGAAACTCCTACTTACCAACTGCTTCACAGCAGCAGCATCAATGACAAAAATGCAGTTCAAGCAAAACACATCAGAAAAGTTGGACCACCGGTATTGTTGCATATCGCATCGTAATAAAAGTTTCGCGAGATCAAATTAGAAAGTTGGACCGAACAGAAACAACATGATAGCAATTTCGGCGAGCTCTGCAGGAAAAAAGTCTGTTTCTTTCAAAATCAAGTAAAAATTATTTTTTCTGCAATTTTCAAGGGGGGGTGACTCCCGGCCCCCTTCCTTGCATACGCCACTAGGGGTCATCTCCGCGACTTAGCGACTGGGGAACACAAAAACGTAGCAGCATTGGCGAGCTGTTGGCGACACTGTGCCGATTTGACCGGCCCGGGAATCAAGCCCCAGATTTTCCTCACCGATAGTCTGTGCGCTTGACCACTAAGCTAACGACCGGTACCGGCCCAGAAATTGAACCCAAAACTTCCCGAGCCAATAGCGATGTCTTTGGTTAACTCCAACTGGCTGGTTTGGTTAACTCAAAGTTATGGCATCGCCAGCGGAACAGTCTGACTACCGGAATTATTGCATCACAATGAAAGTTTCTCGAGATTAATAAGCAAGTTGGATGGCACAGAAAAACGTGACAGCAATTTCGGCAAACTCTGTATTAAAAATGGCGGATCTTTTTTTTTTTTTAAATCGTCGATGGGGGGTTTTGACCCTCAACCCCCCCACTCCGTGCGTACGCTACTGCTTATATGCCATTAAAGGAAACTCCTATTTATTTATTTATTACTTCACAGCAACAGAAATGACAAAAATGCGGTTCAAGCGACACATTATAAAAGTTAATCTACCGCTACTACTACATCACAATCAAAGTATCTCGAGATTAAATAAGAAAGTTGGATGGAACAGACGAAACGTTGGAAATTTTTGCAAGCTCGAAAGAAGGGCGAACAAAAAGCGTATCATTTTAAAAAAGATAAGTTTTCGCCGCATCTCTTATCGACAAGGGGGGGGGACCCCGACCCCCCCCTTTGCGTACGTCACTGTGAAACGATGTACAGAATAAATGATAAGGGTGTATTGGTATGTGGTAGGCCTGGCAGCAAGGGCGCTGAGAAGATATTTTGGCCCAGTGACAAAATAGCTATAGTTTAAAAGCATCAATTCTTCAATCAAATTTGTCAGCGACATGGCCCAGCGCAGGGGTCGGCAACCTGCGGCTTCAGAACCACATGCGGCTCTTTGAACCCCCAGTTGTGGCTCCTTTTGGAGATAAACAAAGACCTTTTTTGAGGAATCATTTTCGGAATAACTGAAGTTTTTGGACCTGACGGTAGTTTTGCGGCACGCGTTGGGTTTCGTGTTGCAACAATCGGACTAATTTGGCTCTTTAAGTGCAAAAGGTTGCCAACCCCTGGTTTAGCGGTGCCACGAGCAAGTTGCAGATTTTACGTGATGCTCGGCTGGAGCCGATCGCGTTTAAAATGCATGGCAGGTAGCTGCTGACTCAATGAGCGCAAGCTCACTTGGCAGTCTCCCCCAATCACTCTTGAATTTTCAGTTTAATCAAAAGCGAGTCGTTAAAGGGCATCATTTACAAACAAAAGTCGTTAGAGGCATCTTCTCAAAAAGATCGCTCAAGCTCAAACAATTCTTTTTACTGGTGACCAGCAGAAAACTGTGGCGAGTTGTGTGATGTGAATTGACGAGTTAGGCGGCGTCAACTCGACCGAAATCAATAAAACGAGGCTCTTCGTCGGGACCAAGCGATAACATGCTGTATGTGGCGCCGTAAGCAAACTGAACGTGTTACTCTCCTGCAATTATACCAATTTATTCTGTTTCAAAACCAATACATGAATTTTTTGCGAATTTATAAACAATTTGACCTCAGAAAACGAACGTAGGCTATGCAAAAGTAAAAATCTCGTAAAAAATGTCCTAATGGGTGGAACCATATTGTTTGAACTAGGCATACGTTAATGTACAACGCTTAAACCCAGAGATAGGAAAGGCTAGTTGTGTTGAAATTCATCTCGTCCATTTACGTTGCGGTCGCCCAAAACCTACTTGGGCTACTGCAGTCAGGTTTAGATTGTGTTTATCACCAAGTTAATCGTGGTCTCAATAAACAGGTGTTGTTAGCTCTGACTTTGCCTTCAACAGTAGACCACTAGTCACCTTCATTTTATTGTAATTTGTGCTTTTATGGTTGCGTTACAGCAGAGGTGACGAACATGCGGCCCGCGAAAGAATTTCCTGCGGCCCACGAACAGTTTGGCGAGACCAGTACTTTTAAACATTTTTTCCCCGTCTAATATTTGCGATGCGATACCAAAAGCTGAGCCCCTGATTTAATCAAGCGCGTATCACACAGTACCTGTAGTTATATAAACGCTCAATACAAATCAACCGTTTCAGGATTCAGCAGCTCATCCATTGTTATGAAATAATACTAACATAACTCGAGTCCGTTGCAGCTTCAGCATAGTGCAGCAGTTTACGAGTAACTATTCGAGTGAGAGCTTAGCTTGCCTTACAATAGTAGGAATTATGTGAGTTTGTGGAAATGAATTGGTGAGGTGGCAGTACTATTTATCATATGCAAATTTTACTGCTTTCTTAAGGTATTTGTTATTCTGTTTTTTAATCAATATTTAATTAGCCGCTTGTCTTCAGCGATGTCTTCAGCGAAAAAGCGAAATATTGTAGATGAAAAAAAAGTATTTCAAAAAGATTGGACCGATATCCGATATGTTTAGGACCAGGAGCGTATTCAGAGGGGGGCCATTGTGCCATCCTTCCCCCTTTTTGACTCTGCCTTTTAGTAAAAAAAGAACAAAACTAATGGTGCCAAGTGACTAAAACATGCCAGACTCTTTTGATGGTTTCTGTAGCTTATGGCCAGTGGCTAATCCAAGGGTTAGGATGAGAGGTATGCATCTTCCCACCAGCCATTTTCAAAATAGTTTTTGATGTATACAATTTTTCCATGACTTCAAACCTCTTCGAGAGCGATAAGCCTGAAAGGAAAACACTTTGTCTTTGCTTTCATAATTTGCTTTTATTAAGCTTAAACAAACTTATAACGTTACATAGGAGCGTCTGTAAATAAACATTTAATATTAACAAAACACTAGTACTCAGCAACTGAAACTCTGGCTTGCTATGCTGTGTCGGTCAATACGATCTGGCCACGTTTTACAATTTTGCAAGCAAGACGATAACGTAAAAGAACAACACTGCAGGGACATTGCTTATTGCGAGGTAACCAGGACAGACCTGCCAGGAAATGGTCAATTACGATTAGCAAACAATAACGCAGTGTAAAGGCAATAATTACATCAAACCCTTACGCCTTAAGCACGCATAATCGAAAATGTGCGCGCCAAATGCATCATATTTGGCAAAGCACTCAGAATCAGGGTCAAAAAATTTAAACAAAATTTGCCTGAGGATTATTCAAAAAGCACTACAAATAGCCATTACAGCATGTAAATTTTCAAAAATTTTCCAAGAGAGCATGCCACCGGACCCTCCAAGAGCTTTTCTTGTTTCTCAATCATTTTCAAATTTGTTCTGCCGAAAAAAAACGCTTTAAAGAAATATGGAAATTATGGTTTCCCCTTTTAAAATTTCTCGCTACGCCACTGTTTATAACTAAAAAGTTATGCGGCCCGCTTGCTTATTGGTAAGTAACAAAGTGGCCTGCGACAGCAAATAGGTTCGTCACCCCTGCGTTACAGTAAGGCTGATCTATACCACAGCTGTTACGTGCGCTGCGTTCAATATTGCGTGAATAAGAGGATTTTTGGCCATAGAATTTATTAAATGTTATTACACAGGTATTTCCTGATGGGTCCAGGATAAGTGGACCGACGGGATCAAACTTCCTACGTAGTTTTTTTTTCACACGGTCAATATATTTATTGTACTTTGATGCCTATATACACTATACAGTGATAGGCACGATAAACCTTTCTGTACTAAAGTGATAACGATAATCGATAACTTTAAAAAAGTCTTGGGCGATACCGATAATCGATAAATCTCAATTTCTTAAAGCGATATCGGTAATAGATAAATGAAAACTAGTTTAAGCGATTACGACAATCGGTACAAATTATCGCCGCTAACTATCGCCGATAAATTATCTCGATAAATTCCCATCTCTGCCTATATACGAACAGAAGTGCAAGAATCCTACCCCCCCCCAACAAATTTTTGATTCACCCCTGCCTTTAATAATATGCGCACGAATGCAAAGAAAAAAATCGTTAGCATGCAAATCATCCGCTTACGCGTAGCAAGTCTTTCCCTGAGCTGGCTATATTGAACAATATTTTTCAAGGAAAATTAATGTTTGGATAATGCTTGAAGTTAAGGTGGGCATATGCACTTTGCAGGCTACAACGTTTTAGTCACCTGCTGCAACAGCATGGAAGACTTAGTCAGCTGTATAGTTATAGTATATATTTAGATGTAGCTAAGGGTTTAAAGTGGTCTACATATTATATTTACGGGTAGTACGAATGATGATGACGAAAAAATCAACACTTAAGTTCGTCTGTTTAGCTTATGCGGTACTGAATACAATGTTTGCAAGTTACGATATGTCATTTTTACGTTGTATAATATTAAGAGCCATTTATTGTATATTGACTCATCTAAGAGGACGTTACGTAGTAGATAAGCTGACTTTCAAAACAGTTTTTAAACGAAGCAGTTTCCAATCTTTGCAATACAGTCAGTAATCGGTCAGAGTTAGACGTATGCCGTATAAAGTTGAATAACGATTAACATGCTTGCAATTCAACGGTTGAGATATAAACAACCGGAACTAAACTAGGTTATAGCAAGTTGGTCACTTCGTTAACGATCAGGGGTTGGCTTGTGGAAAATGTAAGGGGAGATGGGAAATTACGTAATGAGTCAAAGATATCGATAATTTATAAGAATGCTCAGGGGTACGACTGGTTAAGCTTTGTCAAAAAAGGACACAGTACCCCCAAACTTTGTCACTGCTAAAGAACGTGTGATTTTGTTAAGGTTGCTATAGTTCAAATATTTGCAGTGTTTAGTTGCACGATTTGCCAAACACTTTTATTTTTCAACGCCAAATTAACTTTGAGTCAGCTTGAATTTATGCAGTTAAGTTTTGAACCCATGTTTCAATGTTCAAGATTAAGCTCTAGTTGATCTATGATCATGGACCAAAGTTGCAATGGACTTATGGTCTGGGTTGATAGTTAGAAGTTGGATAGTGGGTTTTCATGGAAGTGGAAGGTTTCTTAGGGAATTGCAGTCAAATGCAAAGTTGTGGTTAAAATATAAGACGCAGGATTGCGTCCACAAATCTTTCAATAAGTCGTAATCTGGAGTCTACAAAATGTAGAAAGAGATTTGAAAAAGCATTTAGCCTCGATTTGGAATCGTATTAGTGATAAGTCTTCTTTCTACCTCTGGTTAAACTACCGCCAGCAGCGTAACCTGCAAGAAATTTGTGTGTGTTGGGGGGTAAATTGTAATAGGTTTTAAGATATTAAGGCAGTGTTTAGTTGCGCTTTATGAGTACTTTATGAGAATTATAAGTACTTTATGAGAATGTGAATGTTTTGAGCACATTTCAGATTTGGGTTCGTCAAAAGGAGTGGGAACAGTGCCCCGGTGGCCCTTTTCCCTAGCTATACGTCACTGACTACCGCCACGTAGTTTCCTCATACTCCATAACTTTTAAATAAGTATTAAAGTCTTACTCCATAATTTTTAAAGTCTTTAGTGTGACCCGACCGGGAATAAAATCCCAGTAACCCGGCTACCAAGAGGACGCTCTTAACCGATACAGCAAGCGCCGGTTAAACAGGACGTAACTGCACTAATGGCGTTATTGTACAGTACAACGCAAATACAACGTATCTGCATTTCAGCGAAAGCAAATTAGCAGGCAGTTCTTGCACATAGTAGTAAAATTTTGTGTTAAATAATTGTCATAAGGTATGTGCTGTGATTTATGTTATTCAGTACTGCAATATTGAGCATTACAAGAGCCTTCTGCAGATACGGCGTTTTTGCTTTGAAACAGTGACGATTTTTGGTGTCAAATACAGCAAAAAATACAACTTACTAAATTTTTTTTCGCTAGCAGTTAGATCTAGTAGTTTCGATTTATGCTTAAAATACTACCTTACATCGTAAGTATAAAACAATACCAAAATATTGCAGTTTTCACTGCGATAAAAAAAGAAATAGCAAAGCATGTCAATCTCAATAGTAATCTACCGCATGTGATCACATACGGCGTTTTTACATAGTAACATGCCTCGTGTTCGTCAAAATTGCAAGTAAAAACACCTTTATGCACTTAGTTACGTAACAACGGCTTTTATTGTTGAACATTTCCTGCCACCAATCTTACATGGACTGGGCCCTACTATTTCCTTATTATTTGGGGTTTACCACAGCTTCGCATTATAATAAATGCCTCTTCAAAAATCGAATAGTTTTTAGCGTTTTTCTCGAAATCTATATTTTGTAGATCGGCGTTTTTACCTTTCACGGCAAAATAGTACTGTATATCATTTCTTGCTGAAGCTTAATACTGTCTACCAATATGCTGGTAGTATTACTGATTTTCTTGTCACTTTCCGCAAAGGCTGTGCACCTAAATTGTCCGCAACGAGTTTGGGCTGAATACAAAACTAACGAGGTAGGTTCATGGTCGACCTGTTTATCTCCAAGTTGTTTTACGGAAGTGACATTTGTTTTGACAAGAAATGTTAATTATCAATGTGAGAACAATGATATCGAGTTCCAAACAGAGTTTATCCATCAACATTGGGGAAATTGGTACGTTTGGAGCAATTACCTTTTCAGAATTCGGCCAGGAAACTTGTGGCAATGCACCTTATCGTGCAATGAAGAATACGTGGATGTCCCTTTTGAATACCGAAAATGGAGCGGTTGGTATTGGTATGATTGGAGCTCTCTAGGAGAACTCTCATTTTTGAATAGAAATTGTGACAAGTTATATTGGACAAGCTGGATGGAAACCTTGTCTTGTGGCACTTCGGCTCAATCCACTTCTACAAGATATTGTATGGATTGTTATGATGAAGAAATCAATCAAAAATATTGCCATGGAAGTATTTCGAAGAATGAAACATGTTGGCCAGTATGGAGTGAATGGAGTAAAGCAGAAGATTGCATTTCTTCCGGATGCCATTCCACAGGAGAACGTATACGAACGAGAAAGTGTTTGTATGAAAATGAAAGCGAAGCTTTGGATGTTCAATTGTGTTCCGACGATTCACCAACTAAGACAGAAACATGTGCAAACAACCTCACAGACTGTAAAGTAAGCACCAAATTTTTGACAAACGTAACAACACCTACATTAGAAGAACATGATTCCACTACGAAAAGCAGTAGTTTGGTTACCAATGGTCAAACGCACTTGAGCGAAAATACCAAACTTTCGTCACAAATGAGTAGCGATACATCCAATAGTTTTAATTCCAATTTGAGCGACCACCGTTTGGACAGCAATTCAGGCCTTTACATTGGTATTGGTGTAGTAGGATTACTTCTACTTATTTTATGTGTTTCGTTAATATTTGTATTCTATCGTCGAAGAAAGCGTGGTCGTTCTAGCCAACCTGCCAACGCAAACCTTGATCTTTCACCATATGATTCTGCAGTGGCATCCCCGTCTTCAGGCGCTCAGCCAAATGTTTATGGAAAAGTACCAGGTTCCCCAGACTACGATGCTGCTTATTCCACTGTGCAGCTCAGCACTAACCAGACAACCAGTAGAAATGGAACTTTTGATCCATCTCCGTATGAGTCCGCTGTGGCAGGTTCCATGACTTATGCGGAACAAAACGTGTACGACTATGCAGCAGATTCGCAGGCTGATGATGCAGCCAATTCCACTTTGCATACTGGTCATGTGACTCACGCAAATAACAATCTGGAATCGTCAGCTTACGAGTTTGCAGCAGCAGACACAACCACAGGCGCAGAAGCAAGTGTGTATGATGTCACAATTGATGTTGAAGGCCACGATACAGCTTATTCTACTTTGCAAATGCCATCAAGTGCAGTCAACGCAAATGTGTATAGCGGCATGCCTGATGAAACAAATCAAGAAAATGACTATTCCCTTTTAGCTCCAAGATGATTTACGTTGTGACCTGCCCTGCTAACTTTAGGCATGCGCTAAATACAAACTTCAGAGCTTGCCTATATAAAGCTAGAAATGATGACAACAATTTGCAGAGTAAGAACGTTGATGAATGCTTACGTTTTAGAAAAGCGTAATTGAAAAAACAAAAATACTCATGTTTTATTTTGAATCGATCCTTCATTGCAGACTTAGTAGGACTGCGTGAATCTTTCTAAGCTAAGGTGCAAAACTTCAGATTTTCTCAAACTGTACTGACAGAAGATGCTGTAAATAGTTGGAGAATGAATAATAATTAAAGTTTCAAAGGGTTTAAAACATTTTGTAACACGTTTAATCGCTATATTTTATTGGGGTCAAACTGCTCTGAGAGAGCTTAAAGCGAATTCATTATTAATTGCGTACCAACACCATAAAAAATACCTAAAGCGGGTTTCATGTTTTGACCCACTTGAAACTTGTCGCAAAATCAAAATAAACAGCATATAATTGCGAAACAACCCGAATTGCCTTGACGTAGTTCTTCTATAATGTATTTTTGGCAACAACATTGCAAAAAAGTTATCAAAGTTGGTGATGTCCAGAAAGAATTGAGTTAAAAGCATACGGTAAATGCTTAATGAGCAGTTTTTTTAAACATGACTCTTGATATATGTGAACTATACACACTTTCCACAGTAAACGTACGGCACAGCTGGTGCAGCACACATGGTGCAGGCCTTTGTACGTTAATTTGTTGCTCAGTTCGACAATCGACATCAATCAGAACTTTTGCTTCTTGTTACAAAGCAAACGGTTTAAGGTAGGATGTAACGTAAAACGAACCAAGAAAATAAAAAAAAGCACCAAATCAAACGCTTCCTTTTAATTGTTCATTTATTGTTATGCAACAAGGTATATCCGCAAACAAAGAAAATTCCAAAAGTTAATTCATTTATAAGCTTACATGTTCATTGCATTGGCTCGATATCTTGGTCACCCCACACTGTTCTATTTAGCGAGTAATTAATAATGCGGAACTACATACTGTAAAAACGTTTGCAGCATTGTTTTAAAGTTATTGCTTCGTGTGTCATTTTACATTATTTTTCTTCGGAGTAAAGTCTGCGAGATGCGTTGTTGGCATTTTGTTTCTTTATTATTTAGTGCGCATCCGCTGCGTCATTGCTTCATTGCATTGTGGCTGAAGGTTTTTGATGAAATGCTTTCCTTTATCTGAACAGCGTGCAAGTTACCAGATCTATTACGACACCTTCCATGTAAAAACCGTTAAGTTTGTCTTGGAACATAGATTTCACTGTTATCATCAGCAGCAGGTATACACCAGATGTCCCCAACCGCTGGGTCGCGGAAAGGTAACAACTGGGTCGCGAAAACGCTCGGTCAAAATGGCGGCAAATTACACGAGTTAACATGCGACCTTATAGCCATAGCACATATTGATTGCAAAATAAAAAATGCGATAGTTTCATATAGGCCTATTCATTTGATAAATTTTGTTTACCGCAACTACTTACTCTTTTTAAGACATCTGCTTTTGTGTTGAATTTCAAACTTTAGCCCGTCTGATAAACACTTGACCTCCTAAGTCGACTGCTCTGCAGCGGTGAAAGTAAACCGGTCCGGTAAAAGATTTGCTGCCGTAACGCCGTACTGGTAAAAGATTTTAAATCTAAATCCACCTACAGCACATTCCACAAGCCAAATCCCAAAAAAAATTTGAGAATAGGCTCACTTTTATTAAATAAATTTATTTTTGTATAGAATTACAGTAATTTCAAAACTTTTTATCAAAATCAAAATTCCTTAATACGAACAGCCTTTTATTCAAAGTGCTCGTAAGCTAAATAAACGGGTTTGCTTGAGGATCTCGTCCGCAGCCCAAAAAATCCCCAAGTTGATTAGGACCCGCCGAGACTAGGCATTTGTTTTACAAAAGTTTGGCCACATTGACGTGATAATTGAAGTTTTTATGAGAGAAATTAGGCCTATTTGGATTACGGTAGCAGAGATGGAAAAATTTACTCAATCAGTACCACTTATGAGTAGGGCCATTTTTTTGACCTAAAAAAATTAATTTTTGACTTTATTTTAGTAAAATTTTGACTTTATTTTGACTTAACCGCTTCCGTGTATTATTTATGTCTTGTTGCACTTCATTAATTAAATATGTTTTATAATCTGCAATTTACATAAGTTTTTAAAGAAAAAGGTAGCCACATTTTCTCAATTACTCAGTGTTGAAGCTAATGCAACAAAGCTACGCATGACGTTAAATCCTAGGATAACGAGCCATTGTGTGTACCGGTATCAATTAGTGTGTAATACAAAAATTGCGTTGCTATCGCAACTGTACTGTACACTAACAGTATGTTTATGATTTTTTTAACGAAAGCCACGCAGTATTAATACAGTGGAATTCGGTTAATGAATCCACGGTTAATAAATCCAGCCGCTTATTACATCCAATTTGCTTGGAACGGAATCGTCCCAATCCTTTCCCGTTATAAAAACTTCGGTTAATAAATCCAAGCGCCGCTTAATACATCCAGTTTACGTGCTTAATGCAGTCAAATTTTTCTTCATTATGTGCTAATAAGTAGGCCTACGTACAATATTGGAATATCAGTTTCGTATGGACAAGTACGTACATGTCCTAGCAGCAGAGATGCGGAAATGTTTTCGTCGCTTGGCCCTGGGGCTAGAGCGTACTGGGTTTAAGAAGATGGACATGCTTTGTGATATGAAAGAAGAAGTGAATGGCCATCTGAGGAAAACATTTCCACCGAAGCAAACTTCATTGCGCAGATTTTTCTGTGTCGAATAAATATTGAAAAAATAGTACATTTTGTGCATTTTTGCCGCTGCAGGGGGATATCCACAATGGTGAGATGCATTTTTTGGAAACGCCGTTTATTAAAGCCGCCGCGTATTAAATCCAAAACCGGCTGTCCCGAGGTGGATTTATTAACCGAATTCCACTGTACAAGGACGTTTTATTGTAATACAGCATCATATATTTTTTTACGTTCTTAACATCAAAATTTCTGTCTTTTCTCAGTAATTTATTGAGCATAGAAAACGACCTCTCAACAGCAGCAGAGGTTGGCTGGGCTTTTTGCAAGTTGGGTCAATTGTCGAGTTGGTACAGTTTATTATTGTTTCTAAATCAGAGTTGGATAGTTGTTTGTTAATGTAGTCTTTAATTGCGCAAGGATCATCATCGAACTGCATATTCTTCAGCAGTCCGCATGCTTTGGTTATTGTGCAGGCACTTCCTTTTATGAACTCTACGTTGGCTGCTAGAGTCCGGTATTGATTTATTTTAACCAAGTCCGACACCAAACCTTCCACATTGATAGCGTCTTTTGCTCTACTGACTAAGAGGCCTGCACTTGTCCAACTGTTGACAATGGCACGAACAGCTGGAAGGTTCTCACTATAATATAAGGCAGCTTTAAGCCAAGTTGCCCATCTTGTAATTACTGGGTCACAACAAGATGGCAGACCAGCATCATGAAAATCTTTCTTGCAATCTTTGTTTTTGATAGTTGCTGCCTTGATCGTTGCTATTACTTCATCAATATTTTTAAAATGAGCACGCATCAAAGAAGGGTGTAATTCCTTTAATATTTATCCAGACGAAGACATGTACCGAGCAGCATCAGTCAAAAACGATGAAAAATTTTCGCGTTTTATTTCAAGTTGTCGCAATATGTCATCCACAGTGTGCAGAATAATACTGCTATTAACATTGCGACCGTTGTCAAGTGGATGGCAATTAACGAGAAATGTCTGATTTGGAGCATCTAAGCTGCCCACAAGCACACTAATATACTTTTGTTTAGCAACCTCTGCTTCATCCACAATCAAAAAAACTTTTTTGTCACGAAGTAATTCTTGAATTTGTTTCTCGTTTTGGGATGCCAATTTAGCAACACATGCCCGGGCTGCAGTCTCCGAAAGCAATAGTTTTCCCATTCTAGCGAACAGAGACTTTAATAAGAAGGATGGTTCAGTTTATGAAGTGGGATATCTGCAGCTAAGAATGAAGAAACAACCTGTTCCTTGAAGTTTACTTGATCGAAATGTAAAAAGGTTTGCTTACTTTAAGATTTGCTTTTCGTCTCCAATTTTCCTTGGTGTTGCTTACTTTTTCGGTGGCTTTCCACAAAAAACTTTTTGTCGCATTTGACTAACACGTCGCAAATGTTGCATCGCAAGTCGCCGGCAGGAGTTGCCGAAAACTCATCCGGATATTCCTGGCAAGTTTGCCTAACTTTCGCTATAGAGGATTTGGCTTGTTTTGGCATTCTTTGCTGTGCAAGCTACAACTTAAAAGACCAGTGTAAAGAGCGCAAGGCTTTTACGTTTCATGCATAATAAGTGCTATTTCCTTCTCAATTACCGCACGCATTATTGTGACGATAGTGCAAATATTGCAACTATTTCAAAAGTTCAAATCAAATAAAACTGCGTATAAAATTTTAATAGCAGCTCAAAAATTCAAAAAAATATTTAAAAAATATAAATTTGTTCGTTTTTGTAAGGAAATTTTTGATAAGACAATTTTGACTTTATGCAAAATTTTAACTTTATTTTGACTTAAAAAATCTACCAAAACGGACTCTTAAACACCTAAAACGAACCTTAGTACACATTTGATCATGTAACAAGGTCCTGAAAAAATTTTGACTTTATTAACTTTAGCGGGCCCTAGTTACGAGTCTTTATGGAAATTTTTTTTGATATTTGAGTGTTTGATTTGGATTATGTGGTTATGTTCTTGATTGAAAATGTGTCGTTACGTTTGTGGTTATAATCTTAGAATAATGAGTCAAAAGTAAATTTTGGGAATCTTTCGTAGCCTACATCCCACCCGGCCAAATAGCTTTTTCAAATTTGGTGTCAAAAATAGTTTTGAGGCAAACCTTTTACTCTTCAATATGCACGAAACAGTACTACAAGACATTGTTTCGAGTCTCAGATTAGCGACTCATTCTAATCCAGAGACAAATTAGTGGTTTGCGTTTTAGCCATTCTTGGATTATCTGACATTTCATAGTTCGATAAAATTAAAAGTTTTTTGGATAATTAAAGCGTTTCGGATTTTGTGACCGGATAAGTAGATACCTAAAACTCATTTGCCTCTTTTCATTAGCAACTACGAAGTTTTTTTTTTACTTTCACCACTGTTCTGGGCTTCTGGCGCAGTTCCGGTAAGAAAAATTTTCTACTTTCATCACTGCTGCTCTGCCGCCGGCTCTATACCGACATCTGTAATTTTCTGCATTAGAAATGCTGTTAGCTTGTAAACATGGCAAAATTGTAGAGAAGGTTCTGACGTAAAATAGCAATGGATCGATTCTGATGTAACAAAAGTTCTTGGGAAGCAGAACTGCGGGTTGTAACTCAGTGGCAACAAGCTACTTGAAGAGAAAGACATGCTTAAATCGCAATTAAAAAGTTATACTTTAAGCAGTCTAACCTAGGTATCAAAACGACAAGCTTTTGTTGCTGTATTGTGGGTCGCCACCAGTACGCGAGACTGTTTTCATTCCGACACCGGTCCGCGAAATAAAAAAGGTAGGGGACCGCTGGTATACACTACACATTGCAAAGCACTATGAAACTATCTACTGTTTTGTACTGCCTTGCATGTGCATCTAAGTATTTGATTGCCTTTTTTGTCTGCTATTTAGACAGTTAAGGTGTGTTTGCCGATACACGACATGCAACAACGCGACAAAAATTATAATGTATGTAGAAGGCTTTCGCAGGTTTTCGCGTGATCGCTATGCAGTAAAATAAGACAAGCAAGTTGCGATAAAAAATTGTGGCGTCGTCGCCTGTCGCGTATTGGTCAACACACCTTTATGGGTATAAACGTTTAACTTCGTGAAAATGAACTTTGTGAAAATGAATCATGATTGTAAACATTTGTTTTGATTTGGTTGTGTATCTACCCTTCATTCTTGATGCTAAATAAATTTATTTTTGACTTTGTGGTATTATGTTTATCTTTGTGTTGGTTATTTTTGCGTATAAAATTTCATTGTGTTTTGCATTTGCATGATTGTTAGAAAGCATTCAATATTGTTTTTATTGATTAATATAAATGGCAGCATATTTTAATGCTTAGTGATATTCGCTTAGGAAAGCGATTATGCAACTTTTTGGGATTCGAAATCATAGCATCCGGTGTTGGTTTAGAATACAAAACTTCTAGTACACCGAAAGACGGTTTTTACAGTCTTGTTGATGCTATTTTACAGTGAATGTATATTTTTTTGTAATAATAACGTGAATCTTATAAAACCAGTTGTAGCAGCTTGAGTTGCATTGAACCTAAAATTTGAATTTGGATCCGCTCAGGAGTTATTATTAAATTTAAGTTTAGTTTTTTCAAAGTCAATGAATTTGAATTTAAAAATTAGAAAAAATGAATGGATCGATCCGTAGTAGTGGCTTGTTTTAGCGCGTAATCGTAGGGTTAGAAAACTAGGGTTTTACAGCTTAAACTTTCCTTCGATAATCACACTAATTTCCGATAATGCTCTCGTATCAGTGAGTTCTTAGATTTCTTTTTTGTTCCCGGTAGTCCTGCTTATTCAAATCAATCATCACTGACCTTACAAATTATTGCTCTCTGCTATACAACACTTCTATTTATAAAATCGTAACAGAACGGTTAAAATTGATAAGCAAGAAAGTAAAAGTTAAATAAACTTGACCTCAACTGGGATTTGCTTACAGGGGCATAGCAGCAAAAAATTAAGGAGAGGGAGGGGGACAGTGGAGGAATCACAAGTGACCAAGCATCAATGTATTGTAGCACCAATAATACAATAAATAGGCTACATTTCTATAGCGCTCTTTTTTGACGAAAAATTTAAATCAAAAGCGCTTGACAAAAATAATGAAAAACGTAACAGTGGAAACAGTAGAATTAAATACAGTAGATATAAATATTATGAAGTTGCTATGATAGGTTAGAAAAAATGGTCACTGGTATTAGTTTGAAGTATTTAAATTGGCAAGTTTGTCGAAGAATGTTTTCCAGCATCGTTCAGATTACAGAGTTTGTCAAACGGGGTTCCAGTGCTCTGCTATCATCTTCCCCCTGGCTCGACAGAAGCTGTTTTCTTGAGATATCTCTGGACTTGCTATTTTCTATTGCAAACAGAACTGACAATACATTATAATATTAACACTGAATTACACTTTAAATTGGTCTCCTGCTTTTTTAGCGGAGTCCTTAAAAACATCGTTATCGCTACGAGAAGTTGTGGGTTCGATTCCCGGTTCCGTCAAATCAAACACGATGTCGCCGAAGCTCGCTATCACTGCGACTTTTCTTATGAGCTATGTTGCCCAGGCGCTAAGCCGCGCAGATGGACCTGCCATTTGTTGCGCTTTTCGGCATAGTATGGAAGCATTTCTTACTGTAGGGCAAGGGTTCTTAACCAGGGGTAAATTTACTCCCTGGGGGTAATTTTTACCTACCGAGGGGGTAAATTTTCTGAACTAAAGACTAAAGTAAACCTTAATTTTCAGTATTGAAAGAACAGTAAAAGTACATTGGGAGTAAATGCTACTTTTTTTTTGACAAGGAAACGAGACAAAAAATGTTAAGAACCTCTGCTGTAGGGAAAATTAAATAGTCTTTTACTACATTTTCATTTTAATTTCATATCTTACGCATGATTTGAATCGTAATTTTTTTAATGAACAAAAGTGGTTATCGAAACTTGTTGATAAGTTTTCTGCGATCTACATAATTTGCGGAACATGGGATTACTTTGTTAGAAGTTTTTTTGCACGAAAACTAAAAAAATTTTTCAAAGCACTCAAAAGCAAGCTAAGAATAAGAAGATACGAAAAGCAAGTAACGGAAAGATGCCATAAAGTAATTTTTAACGGAGATTTATGAATTACTCTTGTAGAGTAGTTCTAAAAGTAGACGTACTACTGCTTGCCATCTTGCGGCGAAATTTTAAGTAAAAACGAAGATGTTTTGGGGATCGTATAGTGGAGCAGGGCAGAGAACAAGAGTAGAAATTTTTTCTTTGAGCCTATAGCAGTTCTGTCGCTTAAAGCTAAAACGTGGGGAGGCATCAGCACAGATGATGATGATGGTATCTTCATTTTTATCCTCCTGTCACGAGAAAGCGGCGCAGGCGCTATGCATAGGACGAATCCAGACTCGCTTAGGAGTTGCCCTTGTTTCCGAGTTTTTCGCTTGAATTTTGCTTCTGAATTTTTCAATTTGCTGTTTGTTAGATTCCACTTAGCAGAGATAGCTGTCGTGAATCATCTTATCCAAGGACGCAACGACGAGGCTTAAGTGGGAGTTAAACCGTCAACCTTCCGATTATAGTCGTCGTAAAAACGACGTTCCGAACCACTCTACCACTCTGCCGACTAAATAAACAGTGATGGCCTAAATCTGAGGGAAAGGGGGGGAGGGGGGGGCAAAGTAAAAGTATAATGCAAATATCGAATTCTATGTGGAGATAATCGTGGCCTGTGTATTTGCGTATTCCTAAGGCCACTACTGTAAATGAGAATTTGGAAAGTTCAGCCAAATAGTCTTGCTTGCTTGCTGTTAATTATAATCTCGTTGGAAGATAAAAAAGTAATGCAAAATTAAAATAAAAACTGTAAACTATAAACACAATTGTACAACAATCCTGACACTTGCAGCACATCGAAGTCCTGTGGCAGTTTACCGTTTTAAACTTATCTAATGCTAAAGCTAACGCAACGCATGTCGCATTTTACAAATATGTAGCACTTTGGCGCCTTCTATAGACACGTAGGTGGTCAGCGTCTCTATTTATACCGTTATATTAATGTCGCAAAAAGCTTTTGATAAAAGAAAACCAGTCATTAGCAAGCGACTTTCAATCGTTTAGAAAAAAAATTGTTCATTTGTTTTTCAACGTCGTTATTAGGCAGTAGAATATCTATTTACCTAAGCAAGCATCTTGCCAAAGTAAATACTTTAAATGAATGCCGGTAATCATTTTTTTTTTTTCAAACCTATCATAGCATTATAGTTGTTTTTGCGAATGCAAGCTTCATATTTATATCTACACACTATTTAATTCAACTGTTTTCTCTGTTAGGACTATTTCCACCGTTATGGTTTTTTGTCAAGCGCATTTGATTTGAAGTTTTGTCAGGAAAAAGCGCTCTACAAATGTATTATTATTAATATTAAAAAAGGAAGAAATACCGAAGGGGTTTTATTGGATAAAGCACTGGCGCACAAGCCTGAAATACGCCGAGCGTTTATTATTTTTTTTAAAGAAATCGGTCACTTTGGTTTAACTGTAATAAACTTCTTGAGTTTGAATATGTAAAACGAAAGTGCGACAATCTATACTGGTCCAATTGGGTAGAAACATCGAGTTGTTTGACTTTTTATCGGTTTGTTAAAATAAGGAATTGCACGGATTGTGATGGTGAGTATGCTGATCCGCAATATTGCAACGCAAGCTTCCCATTACAAACACAATGCCAGCCAGTTTGAATTGAATGGAGCGAAACAGGAGATTGTGTTTCATCTCTGTGCAACTCGACACGTGAACGTCTAAGAACAAAATGGTTGATTTTGAATGATGTTCTGGTAGATTTGAATGCTTGAGTGTGAGCCACATGACGAAACAATGTTTGAGCAACCATACTGACTGCGAAGTAATCATAGAGCAAACTTTGGATAGTAAGCCTACGAACGTCATCCGGAATAATTTTGAACCCAACCCATTAGACAAAATACTTTTAAATATTCAAGTTTGTACATTGGCGTAGGTCGCGGGTGTTTTGTGCTTTTACTTTTAAATTTTCTGGTAGGTTCTGTTTTACGTATGAAATCCCAAAACAAAGACGCTTAATGTAGCAGTCTTCAAGTGAATCAGGACTTTGAACATCACATATCTACGCACAGGTTAGAAACGATGATGAAAAACATCGTCACGCTTCGTCATCAAACGAATTACAGCATTTTGACATACCAGTACCTTACGATGAAAATTACTTTAATGCAAATGACATCAACACTTTTCCTGAAAGTAAGGATCGGAAATATCCTTCTAATAAAACTGATAAAAGAGGAATGCAAGATGAAAACAAAATCATTAAGTTGGCAAGACTGAAATAAGTAGAGCCAATGTAAGTCTATATACGTGAAGTATAAAGAGATATTATGGTAGGCCAGAAGACTTGGCCAGAGATATTTTGGTAGGTCAAAAGACCAACTAGGTTAACTGCTCAATGTATGCATAGCTAAAATTGCATTGAAAATCCAAGATCCTGGGTTCGAACCTGAGTCCACCGGATGAGCAGTCAAACCGCGATACTACAGTAGTCTTATAATTGTTTTTTACAGCGTTTATTTAGTAAGTCCTCTGGCCTACCATAATATCATTTGTATTTAGCACAAACTGTTGAACAAGAACATGGTTATCTGTGCTTTGTTTCAAGCTTTTCTGTATCAACTAGTTCGTCTGTATCATCTGTATCAATTAGTTTCGCCCGAAAGCCAGTCTAGCAATATCATGAACAATCATGAAGCGCCTATGGAAAGTCGCATTGTATAGTGACCGATGTTACTTATGTTATAATTGACAACCAATCCCATTCTTAAGGTTTGATTTCGTGCTACGGTAAAAAAGTCAGGGCTGCTGAGAGCCAAGCCCGGGTCCGATACCAAAATTAAATCTGGGTCCCCGCAAAGTGACAAGAAGAATGGTCTGCCCCAATGATAACAAAAGGTGATTCGCCAGAAGAGGCACTTTGTTATATCGAAATCGATTAACAGCCAAAAAAGGTCAATAAAACTCTAAACTATGTGGAAGCGGAAGCAGTGGAAGCGGTCATATTTTAATGGAAGCGGAAGCACGAAAAATATGCCGTTTCCGCTTCCACATCATTCAAAAAAGCATACTGTAAATAACTTATTAGATATATTTTCTTCAATTTATTAAACATTGTTTTGCAATGCTAGATTCGCATGGATGCCAGATCTCAGCATAGGCCATTACTCTTCGCTTATCTTTCAGATAGTACTAACGTAGAATCGCTTTTTCTTTCGGCTTTCTCTAAGTTCTAAAATAAAGCAACTAATTTATCAATAGCGCTAAAAGCAATACTTGACTCTTTTCCAATCACAATCATATCACGAAACAGATAGAGTACTGTCAGGAGCGTATTTAGGGTTGTGCCATCCCCCTTCCCCGTTCCTATCCTTTTGACTCTGTCTTTTAGTAAAAATTAACAAAATTAATGGTGCCAAGTGACTGAAGTATGCCAGACTCTTTTGATGGTTTTTGTAGTTTATGACCAGGGGCGGATCCAGGGGGGTAGGATGAGATATGACTCCTCCACCAGCCATTTTGGAAAATGTTTTTTATATATAAAATTTTTCCATAATTTCGAGCCTCTTCGGTAGCAATAAGCCTTACGCCATAAGCACGCATAATCAAAAATATATGAACAAAATGCATCATATTTGGCGAAGCACTCAGAATTAGGGTCAAAAAGTTTAAACAAAGTTTGGCTGAAAATTATTCAAAAAGCACTAAAATAGCCATAAGAGCACGTACATTTTCAAAAATTTCCGGAGGAGCATGCCCTGCGTACCTCCCTAGAACCTTTCCATTCTCTTTAAAAATTCTTGCCACGCAACTGAGTGCTGAGTATCAACGTTTTCCTCACGAAATGAGTTTCATAGCAAAGTCGCAGTAAAAGACTCCCAGGATTGTGACGCAATACTGTGACTCAATCATTCCTTTACATTTATGTTTGCTTTTTGCCAATTATTGTCTTTACAAAAACGCTTGCTAAAGTTTGACCAAGAGCTTTCAGCGTGTTGGAATAAAAGCTACGATTTACGCCATACCAACGCACTGGTCGTATTTTACTAGTAAAATTTCTGTGAATTTTTTGGGAGCGGAAGCGCTAGGTGTGGAAGCGGAAGCTGTTTACAATTATACCGCTTCCACATCCCTGCTATCAACCTAGGCCAATAACTGGCGACTGATCATTTGTAATTTCGCAGTCTTGTCAAAAATCATTTTATCTTAACAGTTAATTGTACATGTATGGTCAAATCAGACAATCATCAACTTATCATGCGAGCTGAAAAGCCATACTGAGAGTCGGGCATTGTTAAGAGCACACCGTACCGATATTTATAGGCTATCTGTCCTGCAAACAAATACTTACTCTAAACGCAGGTGTGATCTTTACAAAACTCGTAATAACTTGTCAAATTTAGAGTTGCTTAAATCTTTCTGTCTGCTGCTTTCTTTTACATGGGTTTGTGACTCTGAACTAAACAAATTTATGAGATGTGGCTTATGGTTTAATATGCCAAGATACAGCACTCGAGTAAAGGGAGAGTGCGGGGGGATTCCACTCCCCTCCCAGAAAACAACACCATCCCTACATAAAACATTTTAGCGTAAACCATCAGGCCTACCCAACAAATAATGTCCATCCCTCTTTTACGTCTGCGTGAAAAGCTTGCACCCTTTCCTTATTAGTGTTTTCACAACTCGAGCACTACCAAGACAGCAATAACACATCAGTGCTACACTCCAATATACCGCATTGCGATAAGAGCATTGTGAAATCAGAACACACATGACATTTTTTGGTTGGTAGGCTACTTTAGCTGTGACACTGACTTGAGGAAGGGGTAGCACGCTAGGTGTGAGGAAGGGTATTAACGGTTGTTGTTGGCGAGGGGTAACGTCGTCTAGAATTGATCTTTCAAACCTGTATGTCAAACCTGTGATCAAACACTATCGAGCGGCATTCAAAATTACGGGCCCCCCGAAAATTACGGGCCCGGTGCCAAAGGTACACCCTGGAGTCTAGACCCCCCTTTCAACGGCCCTGATAAAAGCATTTTGATTTGATCAAAAGAGTGGAACAGTAAATTGGCTAAATATAATCAAAAACTTTCGTTTTACTACATGTAAAGATTTTGTGACGCACCTTAACGATTTTCGGAGCATACAGCAATGTCATTTTGGAGCAAGTTTGGTGATAACTCGTGGGCCTCCTAAACGTGTTTTAATGTGCTGCAATTTTACGACATGATGATCGATTAATGATTTCTTCGTCTTTATCCTCCTATCGCGAGAAAGCGGCGGAGGCGTTATGCGTAGGACGAATCCAGACTCGCTTAGGAGTTGCATTTGTTTCCATAAGTTTTCCGCTTGAATTTTCTTCTGACTTCTTTAATTTGCTGCTTTCCAGATTCCACTAAGCAGAGATAATCATCGTGAAACATCTTATCCAAGGACGCAACAACGAGACTAGGTTGGGAGTTGAACCTCAACCTTCCAATCATGGATGTCGTAAAAACGACGCTCCGAACCACTGCGCCACGCTGCCGACATAAGAAATTTTCGACGTTTTTAGTCGTCATTTATGTGTCCTTACTGGTCAAGAGTGCTTTTGATGCAAGCGCTTTGTGTTTACACTTTTTTATGTACGATTTACCTAAATAAGATAGAACTGCACTACGAGTGTAAAGACAAAAAAGTTCAAGTTTTTTTAAGTACTGGTGTATCAATCTGACCATATATCAAGAACGTAAACTAGAGCTGCAAATATCAAGAAAGCAATATCTGTACAGGATGGGGTATATAGTAGGCCTACGTTTTCATGATTGTGTTGGTGAGCTTTATACTTGCCGCAATTGTGTTGCGGTTGGTGTTATTGATGTTGCCGCAACGTACGTACAGTATATTTCGGCAAATTGAAAATGTTTCCTTAAAAGAGTTTAGTTACCGTGGTGAAATTGTCTATAAAAAAAGAAAAAGATGATTTGAATTTTGTCACGATGAAAATCTTTACGGAATCAGTTTTTTCGAATAAAAACGTGAGCTTACTACAAATAGAAAATGAGTGGAGCAAGGTGGTTATTTTAACAAATAAATAAGTAACTGAGGTTATTTTCAACTTACGTTGAACAGAAAGTTCAACAGTAATTGAGGAAGACTGAAAAATAAGCTTGCGTTCTTCAAGTCAGCAGCCACCCAGTTATAAGTTAAATGCAATCGGCTTCACCCGTGAATCGAACCCGTGAACGCAGGATCTGTAACCTGGCCATGGTACCGCGGATGGTTCCCAAACTGTGGTTCCTGGCAGTGGTTCGCAAACTGTGTTACGCCACAGTCTATCAGGTGGTACGCGACTAACTTTCAACTTCTAAAACTGGGTTCGGCAACGTTTTATTCCCAGTGTGCCAATTTGTAAAATATAATGCCAAAATATAGTTTGTAACGGCGTAAAAGATTTCCCGCGCTTGGCAATACTTTCTGCAACTTTGTTGCTACTTTCCGTACTTTGAATTGCGCAGCAAGCGACTTTTTTGAAATGTTACTCTGTTTTCGTAACGAGAAACTGCCTTTGTAAAACCTTGATTCTTCTCAGAATCATCTTGTACAAGTGTACAAATTAACTGCTCTGTCATTACGACAAACAAACCCAACAATCCAATATCTGCTGTCCTCGACACTTGAAATTGTCTCGCTCGTGATTTTGACCTCTTGGCTGTAGACATCAAAAGCCAATAAATACAGTGGGAGTGCGAACAAGGGTAATTGGCTTTGATGGCCATCAAATTGAAAAGCCGAAATTGTCTTGAAACGCCAAAACATGACTTTCGATGCGCTGTCGGCGAATCTCTTCCTCGCATTGACCAGCTGGTGGAACAGTGGAAAAAAGACAATTACATCCATCGCATTAAAACTATTTGCTGCGTTTTGTTTAGTTTATGGCTTTTATCTCTTCCTGAAATGACATTTGTTGAACTTTAATGCTGCTACATGCTCATTTTTCTTATCTACAGATGCATAGTTTGTAGTTTGAGCTATTCTAGTCAGATGTAACGTAGATGGTAAGCGAACGCTGTACAAAAGCTCAAAATGATGCCAGGAAATAAAAAGTTTTGGAATCACTGCGCTATGCCATGTCGCTAAATATGAAACATGCTTCACTGTGTTGCTCTGCTGACCTCAGCTTGTAAGAAAGACATCAAAAGAGATTAGCATCAAAAAGCACATGATGTAGTAAGAGTTGTTTTTTTATCATGCGACACAAAATGTAAACAAATGAAAGTGGTTTTCCTCATGATTTGTATACGAGCAATGAACATATGATGTCATAAACAGGGACTCGAATCGAACCGGAACCTGAACCGCAAACCGGTAAAAACCGCTTTTTTTGGTGAACCCGAACCGAACCTAAACCGTTTAAATTTTAAATCATTGAACCTGAACCGAACCCGAACCTTTAATATTTCAAACCGTGTACCTGAACCGAACCCGAACCTTTAAAATTTTATGCAAGTAAACCCGAACAGAACCCGAACCTATAATATTTTGTGGACATAAACCTGAACAGAAATCGTTTAGTAACAATGTTTGAACCTGAGCTGATTCTTAAAAATATTAATAAAATCTCTAGACATGTGCTGCGATGCGTAACATTCTTTCTGCTTTTCAAAATTTAATGAGCCTGAAACAAGTCAGGACAGGTCATGCCAACTTGGCAGGCTAACAGGGAGTCGAGCCTGAACCGCGAACCGGTTCAACCGCTGTTTTTTGGTGAACCCGAACCGAACCTGAACCGATTAAATTTGAGATCATTGAACCTGAACCGAATTTGAACCTTTAAATTTTGGTGCAACTGAACCCGAACCGAACCTGAACCCAAGTTTTTGAAAAATCTTGAGCCTGAACCGGAACGGAACCGTCAAAAATAAAATTTCTTGAACCTGAACCGTAACCGGAGCGATATTTTAAACGGTTCGACTACCTGGTTATAAATAACAAAGAGGAAATTACCTTGATTGCATTGAGGGGTTGGCTCACTGCTGCAGCTGGTTAAATAGAGGTGTTGTTGTGAAATGATTGTGTCAAAATTATTACTTATAAATTATCTTGGCAATGCAGCAAAATCATGCTACAAGTAGGCTAATCTTTGTTTGTTTCAGATATTTTGTTTTGTGAGCAGCAATTTTGTGAAAATATACAGGTAGATGAGCATTATTTATTACATATAGCCTGCTTCAGCAAGATTATGCTGTTTTTTTTTTCGCTGACGCTACGAAATTTGATTCGAACTCACTGTAGCTTCATTAGAAGTTTGCAACTGCGGACAGTGCGTAATGAAAGAAATTTATGTTGTCGGATTTGCGTTTGCAAATTTAAAGTTATGTAATGAAAAGCAGTTATTAACTTGCAATTGCAAACCAAAACTTCAAACGTGGTTGCGTACTAAAAAAATTTTACTGTGTCCACCACTGGCGAAACATATACTTACACAGCAAACAAAACGTTGTCAAGCTAAGGCTGAAGCAGAAGGGACAGTGTGGAAAACAAGCCGGCAAGTTTGTTCGCTGTCCGGTTGAAAAAGGCACTTAGCAAGGTTCTCCCACCTTAGAGTGATGGACAGATGGCTGGCAACTCCTAGTCGACAACATTCGTAGCTCTTTCTTGCAAAAAAGGAGGTTAAATTTCCAGTGGAGCCATGCAGTTTAACCGCCGTGATGGTCCAGTATAACGAAAAATTGTAAATACAGCGTGTAGCTCGTGCGAAAGACAGACATTGCTCTACGTTTTGAACAATAACTTGACTGACTGAGTAAGTAAAGCATAAGTAGGTTTTATTTTTGTATGGGAAGTACGTACGCAATAACACTTAACAAAAAAGATCACTCACGGTGATTGAATTTCCAGTGAGGGACTGTGAAAAGACCGTGAAGCCCGGCCCGAAGAGCTGAGCGGTCGGGGAGTCTGCAGCCTGTCACTCGCCGGGGTAATTATAAAGCAAATTGCAGTGAGGACTGTCTTCTAGTACACACACAAACAGACAAAAAACAGATAAAACAAGCAGAGATGGACAAGATCACGACTTGTTGTGATCTTGAAAATCAAGATCACCCGAAGTCGTGATCTTGGCGATAAAAATCAGACCATCGAAACGATGTGATCTTGAAAATCAAGATCGTGATCTTAAGATCAAGATCACTTATTATTGTACAATTTATTTGTACAGCAAGATACGTACTAAATGGAAATTGGTTTGCAAGTTAACAATAACTAACGTAATACCTCGCTGAGTTGGTGTGAGGGAGAAGGGGGTACAAAGTAGCGGGACCCGGCATGTTTTGATGGGTTCAACCGCAATAATGCTCGACAACTTTCTTAAGGCCTACGTTATTCTTCTGAAGCTCTATAATTGACTTCTGCTCACTTCGGGCAGTTTTACGGCCATCCACGAGCTTACAATAGTCTTTTCACTTCCACAGGGTTTTAGTATTAATACCCTGCTCCAGAGGTCTGGTTTATTGACTTTTGTTGCCCTTATTGTGTTGTCTTACTCTGAAGTTGTACATACCTTACCCATTAACTTGCTGTTAGTAAACGGATAATTGCGTATTCACATCTTCAAAAATTATAATTTTAATCGGGACTTAGAAGGACATAAAACTGCCGCTTGAAAGTTACAATCGAACGAATGTTTAAACAAAAATATACGCATCACGAATAGCCAAGATATCAAATAAAATAACATATTTACAGCACATGAGCATCATTAACAGCGGCGTCAAATAGAAGGACAACTAAAAAAAACAAAAAACGAACGATAAAGTGTATCATTTACGAAGCATAGATCTACCTGGTATCATCATATTTTTATTCTCAACGCGATAAACGAACAAACGATTGAAGTTATACATAAAAATACGTGGGCAAAAATTACGGTCAATACAAGTAAGAGGTTGCAAAAGACTATTGTCCACTCCTGACGAAGTGAATTGGTCGCCGAGTCTGCAACCTCTTACTAAAATCGAGCAAAAACAAGAAAAAAATAGCGCAACTGTTTTGGAAAAGAAAAGAAGCAGGCCTAATTAGAGAACATGGTGAAAAGAAAAAAAAAATGTGTAAAAAAAACTTGGTTGCATCCCTATTGAGGCATGACAAAAGAAAAACAGGCAAAGCACACAGCATAAACAGCAATTTAATAAGTTATTGAGACTGTTGAATAAGTCATAAGAACAATCGTTCGTATGTGAAGCGCTTCTGGCGCACGGGCGTTATTTATTCAACTTTCCAATTGATATGTAAGTCATTGATTGTTGCAAGATTTTAAGTTTGTGGTAGATAAGATGCTGGTTGCCACAGTACTTCCATTGTTGTGAGGAACGATGGCTTCGCAAGGAAGTAAAGAATTCCAAGGCAAGGCAAAGAATTGTCTGTTGCTGGAATGAATAACACATTGCAAGCCATCGGAGAACTCACTCTCAGCTCGAGAGAGCCGGTGTGTGATTGCAGATCCTTGAGTCAGAAAAGGTTGCGTGTCCGTGCTTTGGGTTGTCACCAATGTTGAATAAGTCAAAAGAACGATCGCTCGTATGTGAAGTGCTTCTGGCGCCCGGGCGATTTTTTGTTCAACTTTCCTATTGATATATACGTCATTGATTGTTGCAAGATTTTAATTTTGTGGTACGTGAGATTTTATCGGCAGCGTGGCACAGTGGCTTGGAGTGTCGTTTTTATGACGACCATGATCGCAAGGTTGATGGTTCAACTCCCAACCTAGTCTCGTTGCTGCATCCTTGGATAAGATGTTTCACGGTGATCATCTCTGCTTGGTGGAAGCTGGCAAGCTGCAAATTAAAGAAGTAAGAAGCAAAATTCAACCGGAAAACTTGAAAACAAAGGCAACTTTTAAGCGAGTCTGGATTCGTCTTACGCATAGTGCCTCGCCGCTTTCTCGTGATAGGAGGATAAAGATGAAGAAATCGATCATCATCAATCAAGCAAGATGCTAATTGCCACAAGACAAAGTTCTAACCAAAAGGTAATCAAACAAATAGGCGTTGTAGGTCTTATGGTTGTGTAGTCAAGTCTTTTAACTGATTGAATTTTGTTCAGACGCTTTTAGTCACGAAGGGTTTGCCCCCACAATACCAGTTAACAAAAAATTACAAGCATGGAACATCGTGTTTTGAAATTCAAACACTGGAATTATTATTCAGCTAAAAATGCAACTTAATTTGGTTTGAAATGAACGTGGAATGGCTAACGGAAAAGCACTGCAGACTTATTATGCTGTGGTATGACGTAATCTTAACGACAAGTTCCGTTAACTTGATTAATACGTTGTTTAAGGAAGCAGTATTGAATGAATTGTTTGCATTTTGCTGATCACCTTTTTTGTTCCTTTTTCGTCTTTCTAGTTAATTTTAGCAGGTTAATTTCCACTCGTGCCATTAGTATTTTGCAGTTAACCTTTCTTTGTTTATTATAATGAATACTTGTTCTGTTGCTGAAAAAAGTACAGCATTGCATAGACTGAATATTCAACTTCAATAAATATACAAGAATAAAGTTGGTAATAAATCGGCATTACTGCTTAGCCGGATTACGTTAAAACAATAATTTGAGCAGCACCAGTGATATAGCTTATGATCATGATTTGACTGTGCAACAAATCTGGGTACTGCAAGAACAAACCCTTGGTGACAAAACTGTTTGTGCTTGCTCCGGAGTGAATATTTTGCTTTGAAGAGACTTCGCAGCGATTGCGAGCCGTTACGTTGATAGGTTTGCGAGTTTGCTTGGATAATTTTTCTATTAATTAAACTATTAAATATTTTGCAGTAAATGAAACTTTTTTGTAAAGTAGTATACACTTGTAATGAAAACTCAGCTAATTTTAGCGTTGCTTGCGTCTGTGAGAAGTCAAATTCATTGCCCCCAGCAATCATGGGCTTTATACAAAAACGTTCGAGAAGGCTTTTGGTCGTTCAGCTTACCCTCAAGTGAAAATAACAAGCCAGTTGCATTTGAGATTACAAGACTAACAAACTACAGATGCACAGGCAATAACTTGCAATTTGTAACCACTCGCTTTGCTACTGTTGGCTTTGGCCAAAATGTAAGTAGAAGTAATTATCGAATTTTTCACACTAATTTAAATACAAATGCTTGCACTCAACAATGCGATAGTAAAAGCGCAACTGTTACACTGGAATTCTCAAGACGTTTTTTTAGCAATAATAATAAAGTACATTGGTCGATGACCACTGCGTTTGGTTCATTTGTATTTGCAAAGAAAAATTGCGACAAGTTATATTGGACAAGCTGGACAACGACATCAAACTGCAGAACATCTCGTCAGCTTGATCGGGTTCGAAATTGCACGGATTGTGATGGTGATTATGTTGATCCACATTATTGCAACGGAAGGTTTTCATCACAAACCCAATGTCAGCCAGTTTGGAGTGAATGGAGTGAAGCTGGAGATTGCATTTCTTCCGGATGCCATTCCACAGGAAAACGTATAAGAACGAGAAAGTGTTTGTATGGAGATGGCAGCGAAGCTTTGAATGTTCAATTGTGTTCCAATGCATTATCAAACACGACAGAAACAATTGAAGTAAACATTTTGCAAAACAATTGCAAATCCTGTACCATTGATAGCAACAGTTTGAACAGTAACGTCAGTCTGTACATTGGCATCGGTATTGCTAGTATTGTGCTTGTGTTATTGTGTTTTTTAACAGTTTATACTTTGTGCAGACGCTCGAAATCACGAAGTATACGTCACAATACCAGCAATAAACAAAACATAAACATTGACCATCATGTTTACGATAAAATTTTAGAAAGTGGTTATTCAAAACCATTAAAATACCATTCATCATCATTAAGGGCAAGAACATCGCTAAACGGAACCAGACCTAACGATGAAAATTATCTTAGTCCAGATGACATCAACACTTTGCCATCCTCATTAAATTTAGGTGAACGCAATAAAGTCATAGAAGTAAGTGAAAGACCAAAGTTGAAACTAGCAGGTGAGGATGAAGATGGCTATCTGTGTCCAATGTCTGGTATTCCTGTTTCACCTGGTGCAACTGCAACCGTTTCGGCCACACGCCAGCTGAATTGTAGCATGGACGGTTATGAAGTTCCTCTGGGAAATCGCAAGGTGGAGGCTGACGTTACTTACATTACCATTGAAAACCAATCATGCTCATAAATGATCCATGACGTGAAAAACAAACAAAACAAAATGGCTCGGAAAGAAATGAAACGATTGCATTAATTCTCAAATTTATTAGAAAAAACTTAACTATATTTATGTAGTGTGATATGTGGATGCAATGTGTAGTGGGCAACTGTTTCTCGTAGAGAACAACTTAAAATTTTGCCGATAAACTTAATGCCAAACTTTGAAATGTTGTCCATCACATACAGCTTACTGAGTAAATAGATGTTATTACTTGTACATTCCCTTAATGTAGAAAATTTGCTTATTCTATTGGTTTGAATCGTAAACTTTGTTGACTAGAGGTAGTGAAAATTATGAGCTAAATTTTATTTTTTTTGGCACAATTGAAAACAGAAAGAGCCAATATTGGATCTCTTGTATTGCATCAATTATCTAAAATTTTAAAACTCCACAGCATACGCTGCTGGATAACGTTGCAGCGTTTATATGATTTGATTCTTTCACAAAGGGTTGTGAATTGCTTGGTGAAGTAATTATTCAAAAGTAATACTATTAGAATTTTTTGGCTTCAAACCACATAATTGCAGCTTAATTTTTTTATCTGTGTGAAACGCATCATGGAAGATGAACCAGGTGGGCTACGCACTTCGCGGACCGATCCTCCAACCACTCGGCCAACTTCACCTGCTATGCTATTAGAATGGCTTTGTATTTTTGCGCTGTGTATTCGATCAAATGTTTTTGTGGGTAAAGTGAATGCTTTTTTGCAGCTGTAGACAGAAGGTTCGATTCTGAGTTGGGTCAAACCCAAGCTTTACAGTTTGTATTTACAGCTTACCTTTTTAATGTCCATTATTCAACATTACAGGACAGTGTGGAGAGCAAGCCGGCAAGGCTGGTTCACATGTATCTTTTTTCCGCTTTCTCGTGATAGTAATAAAGATAAATAAATTTTGCTTTACAAACTACAGTATGTTTTTTGAATGATTTTGTTGCAGCTGTTTGCAGCTCCGTTGTCATTTTTTGATTTTATTGCGATGAGTTACATCAGACAGTTTTTTTACAATGTACGCCAAGTCGTGAATTACTTCATCGCATTTTGTTGTTTCAATGTACGTGCATATGCATTGTTTTCACAATTACTTCCAACCTTCTCAACTTTTTTGTTTATGCTAATATGATGTCAATTGTAGTGGTTTGCAATTTTGCTGCTTTGTATTTGCTAGTTTTTGAGCGATATACTTTTATGTTTGACGTTGAACTTTTTAAAGTAGAGGTGTGTCGAGCAAAAAATTTTGGAGGAGGAATTACAACAAACCAATGGCTACAGTACGGTATTTAAAAAAATGTTTTAAACACTTTGAATTAGGTTTCATCAAACAGAAAGGGCCAGTACCTCCCCTCTAGCTACGCCACTACTTCTAAGTATGTAACGATGTCTTAAACTGGATTAATTTGAAGAAGACCGGCTGGTCAGCTCGGTTGTTAATTCCTTGCTTTCGGTGCGGGAGGTCTAGGGTTTGAATCCCGGGTCGATCAAATTGGAGTCTGTGTCACCAACGGCTTGCTACCGCTGCGACGTTTGTTCAGAGCTGTGTTGTCCAAACGTTAAGCCGCGGAAATGGGCCCCGCCACTCGTTATACGCTTGACGTAATATCGCGTGTTTAATGAAAATTTGACTTCTAGAATTTTTTGCTTATTACGCTCTGAGATATGTGATAAGTGTTACTCACAGTTTTTCCGTGGTCTATCACGCTGCTGTCTTCCATACAAAAAAAACGTATTACGCTAATTTGAAATATTTACAATTCAAGTAAATTGCTTTAAGTAATGACGAGATGAAGTTTGTTGGTTTCGCTTTCGTTAGACATCATATTGTATATCAGTGACGAATCAATACACTTTCTGTAACAATATGTTTCGTTTGATAAAAGAGCAATGTAATTATGACAAAAGTTGTGAATTTGATCACACTAATTTCACATAAAGCGATGTAACTGCTAAAATCGATTTCAAGCTCTATCAGTCGCAAAATTTCCATCCACCATTTAAACATATAAACTGTAAATAATGCTTAATGGAAGCATCTTAAAGCTCAAAATTTGCTATAATATTGACCTCTAAGATCATCACACAGGTGGACATCAAATTTGT
The DNA here is from genome assembly GCA_964006365.1 of Trididemnum miniatum. Lineage (NCBI taxonomy): Eukaryota > Metazoa > Chordata > Ascidiacea > Aplousobranchia > Didemnidae > Trididemnum > Trididemnum miniatum. Next base: position 23,876,151 of record OZ023242.1, on the reverse strand, counting down.
AGTTTCGGTTGAGCGTAGAGAGTATTTGTATAATTTGGGGTCGCTGATTTCAAATCTGCAAACGATTTTTTTCCATCACGTCAGGATTTTGCGCAATTTTTTAATTAACTTTTTATTAAGTAGTTGGTAACTTTTGTAGCATTATTCATTAGTTTAATGCTTATTATCCTATGTGACGTAATGATGATGCCACTTATTTTCAGTACAGTCATTGGCTAAAGTGAGCGTTAAGTGCTTTCACAGCAGTTTCCAGGTTTTTTGTTGTCTGTCAAGTAACTGCTCCAGTTCGTATGCGCGAAGAATGGTAGACAAGCTCAGGTGGCCGAGTCTCCAAGTCGGATCAAACCAACGACCTTAAAATTGGTATTCACAGCTTCCAGCTTCCTTACTTGACGCTCAGCATTAAAGGGACAGTGTGAAGAACAAGCCGGCAAGTTTAATTGTTGTGCCGTTGGGAAAGGCACTGGATGGGATTCCCCCGTCTTGGCGTGGTAGACAGATGGCCGGCAACTCCTAAGCGAGCTCGTAGAGCGCATTGATCGCTTTCTCGTAAAAAATGAAATGTTGTGTGGTTTTATGGCGCTTTATAACTGCTAGGGTCTTTTAGCGCCAGGACTAAATTTTGTCAAGAATTCACTGACGTATTTGGATTCTCTGTGCTTTCTCGTGATAGGAGGATAAATATGCAACTAAATATAAATACAATACAAAAACAAACAACATAAGCTGATAGGTGGCCATACAATGACAGCATATTGTCGCGTACTCCTGGGCATAAAAACATTTTCAAACGTCCTATGTGTATCCTTCTAAGGCAAAGGTACACACATCAACTGAGGATACCGGTACTTGCTAAATCCTGTCATGTGCCTGGTGCCTTGCCACTTTTCAATATTATGAACGAACTTCTGTAAGACTCATACCAGTAACATCACACTTCAAAATTTCAACACATAATGAAATAAGTGACCTATCAACTGAAAAAGTTTAAGGGCCAAAAGTGTGTGACTGAACGTGGTGGTTTACGTTCATTTCGATATAATCCAGACTATCACCACAAGAATATGATTTTCTAAGTTGTTCGCGCGCCACTTTCGAGCTTATGGCGTGCCACATTTGGCACGCGTGGTCTGTTTTGTGCACCCCTATTCTCAGGTAGTACTTCCACCTCTCCATTTTAAATTGGGTCTCATGAAGTGGCATGTTATTAAGCTTGAGATCAAGGGTGGGCAACTTTTCTAGTCGATGGGCCATATGTGGGAAGATGAAATCCTCGACGGGTCGGATTATTGGATGAATCGCATTCAATATCTTAAACAACTGCTAATACTATGGTCGCACTGATTAAAAGAGCAGAAAAGAAAAAAAAAAGAAGAGGTCTGCACGTCTTCAAATGCCTATATTCCACTGAAAATATCAGAGTAGAACAAAAAAGGTCCTCGGCTTGATTCACAGTAGGTGTTTATATTTCTGTAACTGCCGGCGGGCCATATGCTGCTTATGCTTACTTTAGAAGTAAGCATGGGCAGCATACGGCCTACATTGCCATATTGCCAACAAATTTTCTACTTCCTATATCGCCAACAAACTTCCAAAACTAAGCTGTGAAAACGGCTATTTTTGCATGCCCACAAATTAGGCAACTCGTCAAAGATGATCAGTTTCAGGTAACGATGACATCTGTGGACAAAAATGCACGATTGTTGTTCAAAGAACTGGACAGCGGTAGACCTATGCAAATTTCTTGATAATGAGAAAGATCCCAACTGCAGAATCATTGCAGGAACCATGTTAGGCAATTTTCAACAGCTTTGATGCCGAATGAGTATAAAAGTGCGATTTTTACATTTTCACCTCAAATTTTTCTCTTCAAATTCGAGTGCAGTGAGTTACGAACAAGGTGAAAGGTATCAATCACCAGGATTTGAAAACAATGGAAACAAGGTACCAGGAACGAAGGGACTGTTCAAAAATGGCGGACTATTGATAGTGATTAAAACGTGATTGCCATCGATGAAACAAACCACTAAGAAACACGCGACACGGGCAATGTATGCCAACTGGCAAAAAAGCGTAACTAACTGTGTGATCTTATTCTTGCGTCAATGATGCCGAAGTAATATTCAATTACTACACGAGTAATCTGTATTTACTGGTAAAATTATTATAATTTTTGCGACAAATTGTGACGTCATAGAGCGTTTTCGAGTGCAGGTTTGGAATCAGCGGGGTCGAATTATCCAAACACGTCTACTTTTATGAAAATAACAGAAACTTTAAAAAAAAATATCCACCGGTGTAATTATTATAACGGGCAAGCCAATATTTTACGCTCTACAATACTTCACAAAAATTGCGCCTAACAACACTGCTAATGATGCATTTGCGACTTCAAATAACATTTTCAGGTTAAAACAATGCTCAGCTTGCACTGTAACAAAGCTTTGAAAGTTAGTAATATTTTGTGAGTCGGGCTTAACAAATAGCTGTCAATTCTAAAACGACTGCAGTTACACTATAATTTGTAACTTCAATTGTACATTAAAATTTTATTTAGTGACTGGCTTATTTTTGCATGGTAGTGTGGTGGACCTTAACTTAACTACGGTGATTGATTAATAACCGTAAAAGAAATGAAAATTGTTAAACTTACGTTTGGTGGATTTCATGACCAGGCAAAATCGCTTTCAGTGATCATTGGCAACAACTTAAAAAGGGAGGGCGTGGCAAAAAATCAACTGAAAGCTAACAACTAACAGCTCAAATGGCCTACTTGTAAAAGCGTGTTTCTGGAGCTATAAACTCGGATTTGATTCCCCGGGTCAAACAAAAGACTTTGAAATTAGTGCTCACGGCTTCTTTGCCTGACGTTCAAAATTGAAAGGACTGTGTGAAGAACAAGCCGGCAAGTTTACTTGTTGTGCCGTTGGGAAAGGCACTTAGCGAGATTACCCCATCATAGAGTGGTAAGCAGATGTTCGGCTACCCCTAAGAAAGCTCGTTATAGCGCTTTCAACGCTTTTTTATAGGGGATAAATATGCGGCAATTTGCGACATACGTTGACTTTACAGTATCTGGCGACCTGTAGCTTCTGCAGCAGAGAAGGCTCAATAACTTAGTCAAAGCTGGTAATTTCAAATATCAGATCAACCGATTTAGCATTAAAATTGTATCATTTCTACCTTGACAGCCTGTTTCACGCTGAACGCGATCTTCAGGAGGTATATGCGAATAAGAACTGGATAAAAACTGAAATCTTAAAAAATAGCCAATTTTGCAGCGTACGTTGTCCGATGCGAGACCGCGAGCCCCATTTGAATGGCAATGAATGGGGCAAGATGCTATTAGATGGTCTGCAGTCTGCTCGTTTGCTCCACACTCGCATGCTGGTGAGGGAGCCATACTCCATTTGTGCATTGCTAAGCGAAATAGACCAAAGCCAGTTTGGAGGCGATTAAGCTTGTCCCAAGCGGGCCTGGGGAAATGCATTCCCGGTGGCAGATAGCCGACGTCAGCAATGTAACCATGGAGTTGCGAGGCACGTTCCTGCCACTTCGTGTTTCATCTGCAATCCGCCCAGCTACCTGCCGAAATAATGCTCAAAACATCAGGGTCGTGTAGCAAATCTTAGAGCAGCTGGAACATTAGAGCGTCTAGATTTGAGCTGCCGGTGCCCCTCGCAAGGAGGGGACAAGAGCCTCTCACGAAGTATGTGATTTGGATCTTGTGCACGGCGAGCAAGAGACAGTATAGCTCTTTTGTGTCGAAGCTCGGATGGCTGGATGCCTGCCAGGACATACAAGTCATTAGTTTGTGTGGGCGGCAAGCATCCGGTCACTAGGCGTAAAGCATCGTTAATTGGCGTGTCAATGATGCGAGTGTGGGCACTGCTACACCAAGCGGGTACACAGTACTCAGTAGCAGAATGGACCAGAGCCAAGGTTGTTGTGCGCAGAGTAGTGGCACCAGCACACCAGCTCGACTCCGCCAATCGTCTCAGAAGCCCAACGCGAGTTGTTAGTTTTTTTGACAATAACTCTAGGTGTTGGCGAAACGTAAGAGTCCTATACATCTTTACTCCCAGGTAAGTTGATGTGATGGAAAAAGGTAGAGCACGTCCTTCAACCTACCTTTTTCCATCACATCAACTTTGATTGTGAATTCACGTCGTGCCTCCCTGTTGTGGAGATGGAAGGCTGCTGTCACCGTTTGGTTTACGCTGAGCTTCAGTTTCCATTTTTGGAGAAACAAGGATAGTGTTTTCATGTCCTGGGTGAGAGTCCCCTCTAATGTTCGCTAGTCTCCTGTGGAGTGCAGGATCGCCAAGTCATCTGCATGAGCAAATGTTTTGGAAATTTTCGTTGACAGATCATATGTATAGATGTTGAATAAGAGGGGAACTGGGACTAAACCTTGCGGGATGCCGTTTCTCAATCGCCGCAATCTGCTGTGCGGGCCGTTACCAGTGGTGAGGGTAAAGCTGCGATTTCGGACAAGCTCTATGACCAAGGAAAACCATGTACCTGTCTGGCAGCAAGCGCAGAAGTTTGCAGGTGAGGCCGCGATGCCATACCATGTCGTAAGCTGCTGTGAGATCGAAAAACACAGCACCACCCTTCTTAGCTGAGAAGCTATCGTCGATTCCTTGTTTTAAAAAAGGGACTTGGTCAATGGTTGATCTTTCGCATCGAAATCCTGTTTTGCTCTTGGGAAAGTAGGAGATCTATGATCGGTTCAGTGCGAACGTGAATAAGTCTCTTGTCTCTCCATGATTTTATAGAAGATACACAGCAAGGAGATTGGTCTATAACTCTTTGGGTCTCCACGAGGCTTCACTGGTTTTAAAGTAGCAACAACTGAAGTCACCTGAAGCTGAAGACATGCTTCGATTTGTGTTGAGGTAGATAATTTACATCCCGCATTTTGCGTCATTGCTGACGTTTCAAGTGGGATAATTGCGCAACGTTCTCGTAGTTCCAAAAATTGAAAGCATACATTAAGTAAATTTTTTCTATTTTGCTCAAACAACTTTTTAATTTTATCGACTTAAGGAAATGTATTTACATTTTTTTTCCTCAAACGTAAACGTGCAGCGGTATCACCCCGCATTATTATATTGTAAAGTATCATTTGTAGAGAGCTTTATATATAGTTTGCAGAATTTGGATCTCTAAACTTGATAAAATTAACTTTACTCTGGAGCATATACTTGATGAAAATTTTCGAAAGCAAAATTACAAATACAGTAATAGAGTCAGAACAAATTATTTGAAGTGTAACGACTTCAGCACTCTCTATTTCCTTAGGCTCAAAAATTGCTACTTTGAAACGTGTTAGGTCCACAACTATTTGAGTCAATTCAACCGAGGATGCAAGCTGATTAAACATTGATCAATAATCGCTTGAACCAATGACATAACATTGCTCGGACTGAACCATTATGTAGAGAATTAACAATCGCAATTAAAAGAAAAGCATTAGATAAATACTAAACAAACTGGCGAAACTCTATTTCGCAGTGGCGAATGCGACCACAAAAACTCCTCACACACGCACACTGGACAGTTTACGTCACATAAATTAGTATTACTGGAAAGGCAAAAACTAGTAGTCAGCTCAGCACGTCTGTTACGAGCTGAATAAAAAAAACTGGAAATAACGTCAAGAAGATGGTAATTGCGGCAATGGCAAAAGGCAAATTTGCATGAAAGAATTGGCAGCACATGTAGTTGACCGAGTGGTTGATGCCTTGGGCCGCGAAACTGGTTTCGCGGGTTCGTTGCCCAACTAAGTCATCTTCCATGATGCATATACTTCACTGATGTAAAATCTTAAGCTGCAATTAAATGGCTTGCAAAAAAGGCTGCACACGGCGGGCGGCTGTTTACGCAATCGAGTTGCTGCAACGCCGCACGCAACTTTCAACAATCCAGAGATCGGTTTGCGAAGGAGTGCCGCTGCTTTACATGAGACGTTTTAGTTAATCGCGAAACCAGCGCTGAAAGGAGGAAGTCGAGGCAATTAATTTGGAAGTTTAATCAGCGACATTGAAATTGCTGTAATAAATAAGTGAGGTTATTTTTAAATTTTAACCGTATGATTGTATGAATAAAACTGACGCTGTTGCTATAATTTAACCGAAACGGCTCATTTGATTATGTTTCAATATATTCTGGCTCATCTGCCTGTTGCTAACGGTGCGGAAGGTATAACGCTAACAGTGCGAGAGGTCTGGCGTTTGATTGTCGGGCAGGTTAAATTGAATGTGGTGTTGCCAAGACCGCTGCGACGTTTCTGTGTTGCCCAGGCGCTTCGGCATAATACAGCGAGTGTGATGAAGATTTGATTTCTGAAGTTCTTGCTTTATAGCTTCACTTTGTTAATTTGTCCCACATACTCTGTTCGTGTTCATTTGATACAAAACGGTTAGAGTAAAAAGTTCAACGAAATAACAAGTGTCGCAAAAATGTGAGTGATTACATTCCAGCAATAAACAATAAATCAAACTTGTTTTTTTCGAAAATGCAAAGTTTTCAAAAATACCATATTAAATTACGTATATCATTTCAAGCAGTAAAATTGTTTCATTGACGAATGCTTCACATTTCTGAAAATGAAAATGGAATTTCTGCCAATCTTTCCATCGCGCCAAAGCAATAACCTACATTATTTGAAGCAGTAAATGATGCTGTCGTGACTATAATTGGCATTTTTTTTGTTTGTATGTCAACAAGAGAGCAAATAAATCATATTGAATCTGATATCTACCACCCTCAGACAAAGGTTATTTAATAACTTCTCCATCAAAAACTTTGGAAAGTAAAATTTCTTACATTTTAGAGACGCAATTAAGGAACTGAGGGTGTGTCAAAAGCACAATCAGCATATCGTTACTTTGAGTAGACAAAGCAAACGTCATTAACATAGCGATTTTTGTTCACAAAAATAGCATTGCGAAAAGCAAATATTGCAGAACAAGTAAACTTTAAATCTAATGACGAAATAGACCAACAGCAACACACTTACAGTATTTGACAGAAACGGTAGAAAGAAACTTAATAAAATTTTTGAACCGATAGACCAATTACAGATTTATTAGCTGGTATGCTTTCGGTCATGTTTAGCTTAAAAGAAGTCTTTCCGACCATCAAAGCGGGATACTTCAAAAAAAGTGATTGATGAGGTTGGAGAATAATGCATTATAAAAATGTTTTCAATAGGTATGTGAGTTTTGATATTGTAAGTCAATTGGTTTGCACACACTCCATATGTTTTAACCACTTTGGAATTTACTTGTTCAGCAGCAAGTAAATTAATTTTAAAGCGGAAAAAAGTAAAAGGTAAAATAAAACCGAAAATGTGATTTTAGAAAGTTAGATTGCTCGAATTGATGACCAAAAAGTCTGTTTGCAGCCTCCCTGCTTTATGTACTTTTTAAACACGTAGACACTAATTTTTAAACACGAACGATTAGTTTTTCAGGTACTAAAGGTAATGCTATAATTTAATGAAAAAAAAACAGCTGTTTGATTAAAACTGATTCCCATAAAGCCAAAGTTTTGTTTGTTTGCTGGCGATGAAAAAACTATTGAAATATCAAATTTTTTTTATTCATTGCAATTTGACTTCTGAACTATCTTCAGTTGTTAATTTGAAATTGATTTTAAAATCAACTCAGTGAGCAAATCTTTGATTTGAATGATTCATGATCCAAGATAAGCTAATTTTTAAGTTGTTTAAGTGGTTTTGTATTGAACTCTTCTGTATTTTTAGTTTTTGCTTGCAAATTTTTAGCATTATTTTATGATTTTTACAACCAATCGTAAAACCAAAATACAAGTTTGTGCAACTGCGTTTTGCTTTTTTTTGGTTTTCCTTTTCCATCTGATTTGTCGTTTGTAGTTTAATCAGTCGTAATCACGTATTCTTGTTTATTCAGAATTACTTCATCGTTTCATTACCTTAGTGTGAAAAAACAAATGCTTTGTCAAATATTTGAATTGAGTGCCGCAAATATTTCAGTGAAGTCGGTTTTGTTTACTCGCGTGGTCTATTTTAGCCAATCATAATCAAGGGGAGGATTTTCCTTACGTAATCGTAATGAATTAGCAGGCTGTAATTGCCGCGATGATAGTATTTTTGATGGTCGTGGCCTTAACAAAACGTTTCAAGTTTTTTGTTCTGTAGTTCACAACAGCAGGAAATAGTTATAGCCTAAAGAATTCAGTTAAAAATGTCCGAAAAAGCAATTAGAGCTCTGCTTGATATCGAGTATGCAGTAGTAAAATTGTTTTCAACGTATTAAGTTTCAACCAAAGACGTTTAAATGATTGCTGGGTAATATTTAGGGCAACCAAAAGTCAATACAGTCAAATATTTTTAACTGGCTCAGAAAGCCATCAAACTTCTGCAAAGCATGTTTCAGCTTCAAACTAAGCGTAGTTTAAAAGTTATTAGATCAAAATAAGGTCAAAATGTCGCGTAAGGTCAAAATCTGCTTTTTAAGTCAAGATACAAAATATGCGTCGTTTTTTGTTTAATATGCATTGTTTAATTAATGAATGAAACAAATTACGTCGTAATGATTGGTTGCCAGCTTGTGGAAAATAAACCGGTATTCCCTTTTTCAACGTAAGCGCATTAAAACAGCATTCGAGTATAAAAGTAGTTAACTGTGTTTATGACGAGCAATCGTTTTCGAATAATTCCAGAATTTCATTGTTATATTGGAGTGGCCGCAGATCGAGTTTTGAGGATTAGTTAAATTCTGCTCTGATCTTAACAGTGTAGGAAAGTTAGCTACAGTGATTCGATTGAATTGTATTGTATCATTCAGAATTCTTCAACTTTAAGTTATGCCGAAGATCAAACCATCATACCCTTCGAAGGTGAAAGCTGTGGCCGAGTTTAAGTCAGCACCTAGTGCCTAGTGGTGAATTGTATTGCAAGCTATGCATTATTTGCATTATTCCAGAATAATTTACTGAACATTAATATTGTGTCAATTTTAGCGCTATTTTGTTCGTTGTTTATGTTGTTTTCGTCGTACTTTGTTCATAAAAAACCACTCAGCATTATTTTTACCTGCTCAAACATGTTGCCGCTTTTTTTTGTGATACATTTTTATGTCAAAAATAACGTCAAAATTTTAATTTTTTTAGGTCAAAATTTTAAAGTTTTTAGGTCAAAATTTGGTTGCCCTAGTAATCTTACATGATTTTACAAACCAATTTACCTGCTACCGACAAGGGTCACTAAGATTGGATTTTGCAGAATCTAACATTAATGTCCATGTTGTTCATTCCTTATAATATTGACGTTGTACAAGGTATCCCAAACTTCCAAAAAGTGTTTTTTATGAAACAAATTAGAGTTTTTTAAATAAATTTTTATAGCAAATCATTGTTTTTTGTATTGATACGCAAAAGCAAATAGAGCCTTAAAAAGATGAGCTACCAATATTCTCGCTATAGTGTACACAAAAAACACGAAATAGGCCTACGAGTTAGCCAGCAAATATTGCGTGGACGAATATACATTTCTAAACATTATGACTATTTACAGCTATGATTTTTTGTGGACAACGATAAATTTTTAAGCATTAGTGTGGTGTTATAGTGTGATGTTGATACGACATATCAGGAAGCATCATGTCCATAAAAAATTGTGAAACGGTAAGACAATGTTTTTGCTAGGTCATGAAAGCTTTGAAGTTATATGATAAAGCACTTCAAAACATAGAGAATATGAGACGAAAATAGTTTATGGAGGAAAAATAAAAGCAAAAATTTCCCCTAAGTGGACGCGTTCTATCCTATAGTGTTGCTGATTTACACCGATGTTAAAAAAAACTGCATTTTTGTAATAATCTAGAATGTTTTAGTTACTAGGATATCAGCTTTTGTTTCTTTCTTCCATAATGCAAAGATGATTTATTTTAAATTGTCTACAAGCTAAATTTCATGGACTGCTGTAAAAAGCTGTAAAAAGCAGTACTTATGATCGATGTAGTAAGTGTAGTCCCATGTTATAAGTGTAGTCCCCAAAAGTTCATAGACTGACATCTATGGTTTTAGGAACGGATTAAGGGAAGGCTTTGCGGCGGCGCGCCCTCAAAAAAGAATCTGGGGCTAAAATCAGATCTGCAAAAAAGCATTATTAAGCCCTGTGAAAAACAGATTTGGGCCTCCCCGAAAAATTTAACGCAGTCCTGGTTGTCATGCCAACGTTCAGAATTATGGTAGGGCCTTAGCCATGAAAGTTAAAAAGAACGAAGGTGCGTGATGTGGAGCGTGATTTGTTTTTGTAACAGAAATATGTTTCTACAAGCAAATGGGTAATCGGTTGAGTAGATCAGCTTCTTGTTGGATTGCAAGAGATATGAATGATTTTACGCATGATGCGCTTCTGAACTGAAAGTTTGACTCTACTTTTAGGTTGATGCTGCTGAAGCAAAGAGCAGGAAGCATAAGAAAAAATCATCAAAGAATATTCAGCGACATTCAAACAGTCATTCAAATACAATTTATAACATTTATCATTCTAATGTCAGCTTGCACTCTGGAGATCAGTATTACAACCTCAACAAACCTGTTCAACTGATAAATCGCCCTAATACTTGTGTTGCAGGTGAGACTATTCGATAACGTTTGGTTAGCGTGAACCAAGCCTAGGCAATCATTACCACACCTGCCGTCCTTCTGGATGAGTGGTTTTCAACGATTCGCCTACGACAATCGATGGCTCCCCGGTCTTAAATTGTTTGTTTTTTCAATATACACTCATGAAAACCGGCCGTTAGGTCAGTTGTTAAGCGCACAGGCTATCGGTGCGGTAGATCTGGGGTTCAATTTCGGGGCCGGTCAAATCCGCACAGTGTCGCCAATGGCTCACCACTGCTGCGACGTTTCTTCGGAGCTGTGTAGCCCAGGCGCTAAGCCGCGGAGATGGACCTCGCCACTCGTTACACACGCTTCGGCGTAATACCGCGAGTATAATGAAGAATTGGTTTTTCAAAAGGGTTTAAGGTAGTCTGCAATAACTACACTAAGTTTTTGTACGATCACAGCCAAGCGATTTTAAATTTTCTGCTCTGATCGATTATCTAGCTTCAGTTTTATTTTCGACTTCGACTGCCAGCGTTATGCTAGGCAGCAATTAAAACGAATACGATTTTCAAAGTCGTTGTGTGCCTGAAACAAGATAACAATGAGTGTTATTACTTTTTTATGCTTAGCAAACGTCACTCATGTAGACATCACAGCACAGTTTTATTGTTGACAAGTGATCACTTTTTTTGAATTTTAGAAAACAACCCTGATGCCAAATCAGTTCGCTCTGAAAACACAATTGGATGTTCTTTCTGTAGAAAAATATTCGACAAAAGAAAATGCATTACGTCGTTTGCGAAAAGAGATTGCAAATCTTCCATCGAAGGGAATTGGTACCAAAAGTTTTTTTGTTACTCTCAAAAAATCCGTAATGCACTCGCAGGGGGTGGCCGCCAGAGAACAATTACTTGGCCATCTCAAACGTCTTTCAGCCTAGTATGTCTAGCAAGACATTATAATAACACTAGGCCTATAGCATTACAGTTCTTGGATTTTATTGTTTTTGATTCAGTTTTGCTTGCGTTTAGCCAATGCAAAACTTCGGTCGGAAAGTTAAAAAAAGAAACTTACATGTCAGTGGTTGTTTGCTGTTTTTTTTTTTTGTACATAACTATTTTTCGAAACTTGAATTTTTGCTGAATTTTTCAATTTATTGTTTTGCTTTTTTTTAGACAATGATGATTTATCTCTACCAACAGTTTCCAGAAAAACAAAGCCACCAACACAATCATCGTTCCGTGTATTTCCACAATCTTTTTTGTTTTGTGACAGCAAAGATTTGGAAGAAAGTTGTGCAATAGAAATGAGAATTTTCAGATGTTATTGACTACCGACATTGAGTGCTAAAGAGATCAACATAAAAAAATGCAATGCATTTCTACCACTGAAGAAGAGTTCAACAAACTGTAGCAGGCAAGCTGCTGCCGTTTTTTCTCAAAAGCTAACAACTACAATTGTTATGTTTTTGCGATAATGAAGATTTAATGTTTTTCACAATTGCGCAAAATCCTGATTGTACAATTATGACGTTATGACGACATAAAAAACCATGGGAAATTTTGTTTATAATTTTAAGACGTCATGAGAAACCATGACAATTACAATAGTAGTGTTATTATTTACTTATTACCACCAAAAAATTTGTTAACAAAAAGTTAGCGAAATTATTATTTGCATGTATTGGTTATACCTCTTGACATTTACGAAACTAAGTAAGGCATGAGTTCGATTTTTGTACAGATAATAAAACATCAATTTTCGAGTCGAAAGCTGTAAAAAAATTTGTTTGAAAAATTTGTAGGATTATCTTTTGAGAAAAAACGGCAGCAGCTCTGATCAGAAAATATTTGTTTTTTCTTTCTGCATTGCATTTTTATCATCAGAGTAACTTTTCAAATTTAAAGTTTCATTTTGTCAAACTTGTCGTTGTATTTATTAAGAAGGGGTGTGAAGGTTATTTGTTGTCTAAAATTGTATTTTGATGATAGTTTTTCTATGTAAAACAAGACTTGGCAAATTAAGACAATATTAAAGTTTTGTTTTAGCGGATAAAATGGGTTTTGTCTTTTTTTATTGTGTTTCTTCACCACAACTAAAAAGTAATGTCCTTCCTGACGGGAGACTTCCTCTTGTTGGGTCAGAGACTATAACAGCACTCCATCACCAACAGTGCAAAGCACTTCAGTAAATCGTACCGCAGAGCGAGACAGCGCTGTTTCCGGCTATTAGCCTTCATCAGCAGCCCTCAGGAAAGAAATATTCATCTTCCAGGACGAATGATCTTGCCAGGATCACTCATCCCTTATCTTCACTCATCATCTTCACCTAAGCTTACATATTTTGAATTTGGGCTGAGCCTGGCCCGTTTTTACATTTAAGGTTTCAAGCTGTTTTGATCGTTCGTTAACGAACTCTGGTGCTGGGTTTCTGACTACTTTGTAAGGTGTAGTTTATTTCTTATATCTTTTATTGTTCGATTCCAGTAAATTTTTAATGTAGTAACATGTCGTTTGTAGGAGATGCGTGTCTTTGTTTAGAGAAGGTGGAAGCGTATTTGCAAAAATTTTCAATCGCGACGATTGAATTCAGTCCGTGTTTTTTGAGCTGGTGAATTAGATCTCTTTATTTTGTAATAGTCGTCTAAATATTCAACAATGAAAATAACATTGTTCATGTCTTGTTGTTTTCTTTTTTTATCACTTGAATGAAGCTAAAAATTGTTGTTTCCAATGTTTTTGATTCACTGCTACTGTGTACATTATTATATGTGGCGTTATTGTGCACCGCCTTCCAACAAAAGTTATGCTATTTATGTTTTCTCGTACTTTTTAAAATTTAAGGTGTCGGAGATTTTGGATTGTATCTACGAGTTTTCTCAGAAACTTTACTTAAAGAGTCCGAAGTGCGCTGCGTTAGGTCGAAATTTTAAAGGCTTGACTTTGAAACATAGGAGAAGGTGCAGACCTGCTCAAGTTTTTTTAATGTGCGTCTGCCGACGCGCGCCACGCGAAACGCGACAACGATAATCCATTAATAAAATAAGATAATTGCGTAATTTGTTGCATTCAAAACGCTGTAAGCCCGATGGCAGAGAAATAAAAGAGCTTGACTTTCGATTACATGGTCCTGGGTTCGAACCTAGGTCTGCTAATCGTAGAGTTGTTTTTTCAGCAAACATTCAGTAAGTCTTTTAAAAGCTGTCATGATACCTTTTTTATAATGTAGCAACGGTAATAGGTTTTCGCGTGGTCGGTAAAATAAAAACAATTGTCGCCTGCCGCTTACTGGCAAACATACCTTTAAACTTTATCGCTCAATAAACTTTTTATCGTTGTAGGCAACTGCATGTAACGTCTTTGAGGGGGTCATTGTGCCATGGTCCCCCTTTTGAATTTGCCTTTTAGCAGGAAAGAACAGTATTGCTATAAGTGATTAAAATGTGCCAGACTATTTTGATGGTTTTTGTAATTTATGCTCTCCTTTCTTTCATAATTTCTCGCTAAGCCATTGGCAATCGCATTATATCACAAAAAAATCAAATCTTCGTTATACTCGCGTTAATACGCCGAAGCGTGCAACGAGTGGCAGGGCTCATCTCCGCGACTTAGCGTCTAAACTACACAGCTCCAAAGAAACGTCGCAGCGGTGGCGAGCCGTTGGCCAGCCCGGGAGTCAACCCCAGACCTCTCCCACGATAGCCCAAGCGCGTAGCAACCTAGCTAACAGCCGGTCGCATTATGCTACGAGATTGCAAAATCGTAAATTCATGTAAGGTTTTAGCGATACGCAAGGTTTGTTGATTACGATGCCGTAATGGTACTTCCTTCAAACTTTGGCCATGCAGAAGAAACTGAAGAGACTTTAATGACGTACGGTAATTCATTTTTAATTTGGAATTCCTTTGAATTTGTATGGATATGCACTTGCCTTACATTGCCTTATATGATAGTTTTCTGATTCAACGAAGCTGTGTGATTGGCTAGCTATGATGTCATTTGTGCCGGGTTAAAAACAAGGCGTAAACTCGTAAATGTGCGGGTTATCACGTAGAGAAGATTACCTCACGGCAAGAGGTTTTGTTTCATTGTTGAAACAAAGCAATAACAGAAAAGATTCAAAACTTATTGCGATGAAATATTTTCGATTGAGTATTGAATTATCAAAAAGCATATTGTGTCGGAAACAATGGAATTATTTTCAAGCACTTGGGCTCTTTTCAGGTAGCTTTGAACAATTCATGATGCAATCTTAATTCCAAGCAGACACAACCTTGTTGAGGAAAAGGATACGAATAAAGAATAAAAAAAGAAATTGCGTTTAAAAGCAGAACTGATGAAGACAATCAGTTTGTTTTGGGCAGGGAAAGGGGGTCACGGACGAGAAAACAGCATAGAGATAGGAAACTTTTTTTCTAGCTGCATAAAGTAAACTATTTTGTAGGCCACTTACTGTAACTTCACGTGGTGGGTACAGTGATATTTTTATGTATAAATTGATATAAAGGTATCGTTTGTGTTAAACATGCTAGAATCTTTTATTTTTCTGACAAATTTGGTTAAAATTAGGTGATAGTTTAAATCTTCACTTCTAGGTCAAGTCAGTAAACAAACATGCGTCGGAGTTTGAGTAAATTTGATCAAAGAGCGTTATTAGAAGTTTACAACTTTCAAATGGTAAAAGTAATATCTGTAAATATATTTGTAACTTGTAAGTACAGGCACTTCCCGACTTGCGAACGAGTTACGTTCCGCACGTTTGTTCGTATGCATCCTCTGTACTCTTCACAGCGCTGTTATTCGGTGAACAGTTCAATACGAATTCCAACCAAACATTCCTAAATCACATACGTAACACATTTAACTTGTTTTCTTATTCTATTTACACAAATACCGTATAAAATACCATCACAAAATACACTTACATAGGTATGCAGTGAACGCATTCGAGACCACCGAAAACCATCTAACGACAAAAACTAATCTACTGTAGAACGATTTATATTGAATGTACGGGCAACATTCAGCGTTTTTTCACCACTATCAAGCTTTTTTATAGTCGCCACTTTTGTTTCCTACCTTACAGCACAGTAGCTTATTGTTTGGTGATAATAAGTCGCTTGTCGTAAATCTAATCAAATACAGCGGTGCTATGCAGTCCTGCGTGGCTTGGGTAGTAGCTGAAAGTCATATGTTGCACTAAATTATGAATTCGAACTTGCAGAAAATTTTGTTCGTAACTATGGATGTTCGTAAGTCGATTATTCGTATGTCGGGGAGTGTTTGTAATTCGTTTTGTAAGCAATTCATTTTGTAAGTAATTCGTCCACCAACTGGCTGGTTAACGCAGTTGTGAAGCACGCGCTATTGGTGCGGGAGGTCTGGGGTTCGATTACCGGGCCGGTAAATCAGCACAGTGTCGTCAACGGCTTGCCACCGCTGCGATATTTTCTTTGAACTTCATTTCTTGTATCTATTGCTGACAACCTGCTACCTGTCTTCATGTCGCTACTTTTTTATACGAGCCGCTGATAATCCATCGATGAGTGCAAGAGAGCAGAACAGAATTTACTTTTGTGCATTTTTTTGATATTGCACAACAGATTTAGGTTTACGTGAAAGCAATATTTATGCTATTGCTGATTAAACTCAGGCTTCGGACCACCTCGTCCGAAATAAAGCTTGACTGTAGAAATTTTAGGTTTGTTTATTTTAAGAAATCTGGGATGCATTTTCGGTTGTTGTTCTAATGAAACGGACAGTTGACTGAGCAAAAGCATTACATTCACAATACATCGCAAGTATCTGTAAGTAGCATACTCAGCAGTCATGAGAAAACGCGCAACCCCGCTACCTATCCCAAGTACGCTACCACCTAGAGTGCACGATAAAGTGTAACCGGTTAACATTTATTTCGACCTATAAGATCTCATCAGGTGCACTAATCCCCGTAAGCAGATCAGTCTGCCAGCACACTTTAACGCCTTTGGAGGGCGGAGCTAGAAGCTAGCAAACAAGCAAACAAGCAAAAAGCGCTGCTGAGTATGCTACTTACAGTACAGATACTTGCGATGTGTTGTGAATGTAATGTTGTTGTTCTACTAGGCTTTCTCTTTATTCTTTCTTCTCGGCTTCTTAGGACAGAGTTTTTGCAGCGTAATATTGAAGAAAAACGTTCTGCGGAACCATTTTTAAAGGTTTTTGAATTTTTTAGATTTTGGCTTTCCAGGGTAATATTAATGCAACACTATCAGCAAATTAATAACAACTTCAAGTATTTGTGTAAAAAAACTTTATTTGTGGATAATTGAACGATGGATACGTTGCCGTCAGCGGATGAAGATGTAAGAATGTAAAACTTTTCATAGGGGGATCAAGTGGGCACAAAGGAGATCTAGCCCTTCCTAAATTTTTATTTATAGGTTACATATTATTACATTGGTGCTTTAATATTTTCAGCCCCAATAACTGCAAAATCAGTTTGTCCTACTAAAAAAATTGATTTGAAAAAAAAATGCTTGTTTTTGCATTTGCTTTTTAGGCAAGTGCAATGTTGTGCAAAGTCATACATCCAGTAGGCCTAATCAAATTTTTTTTGTTTCTGAATAATTAACTATTAACCAGACATTCGTAAGTTATCTGCCACTCTATCTCATCAAAAAAGATTTTTTTAAATTAAGATATCTTCACTTGTCACTTTCATAAAGTAATCTCCTGTGAGTTAGAACTGAGAGAGTTACACCCCCCATGAATGGCTGCTAAGCCGAGGGTGTTTTTAGTCAAACAATCCTACCATTACTATTCATACTAGAACTAGTAATTAATGTAGTTCGAAATAATCTCTTTTATGATGCAGTCCACCCCCTCCAATATCATTTAAACCCCCCATCTCGGCTAAGGCGATGCCCCTATACTTACCAAAAGTTTTTAAAATTTGTTTCAATGATTCTAAAAAGATTGTGTTGTTTCAGCCTGGTTACATCAGTGACACAGACTCGATTAAGAGAGGAGGGTCGTGCCCCTGGTGCATTGCAATTAGCAGAAGCAAACTAAAAAGTAAGGCGAATAGGTCTGTTGCAGTAACATTACTAGATATTTTATGGAAGCCAAATTAAGAAATTAAAAGTTTTGAGAACAGTCAAATCGAACAACGTTGGACGTTTTATTGCATTGATGACATTTAAATTAGGCAAAACTTTTGATTTAGAAATGCTGAAATTGGTAACAGCAAATAATTTGTTAGTCGTCAGAATCAAAGTGTCATCCACTGCAGAATCAGATGGCCAAGGTTGAATGAAAGTTTATGACAAAAAAATAAGATTTGATTGATAAATTATGTGAGTATCCAATTACGTAAACCCAAATTGTGCTTAATTTAATCAACATTGTTGCTTGTATTGTATACGTATCAACTTACAGTACGCATGCTCATTGTTGTTTCTGTTTCAGAAAATAAAGAAAAAAGAAAAAAAGACAAGAGAAAGTTAATTAATGATACTGATGTAAGTTTCTTTATTTTACCAATTTAGAAGTCACAGGAGTGAAAACATCAAAGTTCACATTGTCTCAGTGAGCTGACTTTTGGTGCTGACGTGAATGGCTTGTCTTTCTTCATGCTTGACTATAAGGACTTGTGTTAGTTTTTCTAATTCCTTCATTTTCAACATGTAGCCTAACATCCATTTTTGTATTTACAAATTAAAGGCAAGTCTAAGCTCGCAAACTTACGCAAGTCACGAGTTCAAGGTCCATTTCAGCGTCTGCGAAGAACTGAAACGCTGGAATTGCTAAAGTAATGGTAACAGTAAATTCGTGGATGAGGCGTTGATTTAAGTGTGGCCATCCACGGATTGAGCTCATACTGTTCATGCGCAAATACAAATAATACTGCCGGAAAGCTAAAGTCATTCTACCAATAACTTTTTCATTTCAGTTGAATTTCAGTTTAAAAATGTATTGAGAGTAAAATCATTACCAAAGCAGTTTTGTATCATTTTTCAGGGTGAATACAATGCGTTAACCAATGCATTGCATGGAGACCCAAGTAATGAAGACGCAGAGCATGAAGATTCTTCTCAAGAAGAAACACAATCTCAAAAAAGCTTGATGCAGACATCACAAGAAACTAAAGAGCAAGTGCATTCCGAGAACGAAATTCCCAGTGGCAATGATGAAGAGCTCTTTCCATCAAGAGGTTTTCATGTTGAAAACGTGGAAAATTTATACATAGATGCAAGAGAGTTTGTATCCAAACAGCACAGTACAATGATCAGTGTCAATTCTAGCGAAAATGCAAGACAGAGTCATTCTGGTAAATTCAGCCACAATCTTTAGGATTAATTTTGATTGTAGTCAACCGTTGATGCTAAACAACGTTTCGGTAGTTTTATTTGAACGGAATATCTCTTTCGAAAAACCATTCTGCTTGTTCGTTTTTCAAAAGTTTAATCAAGGCAGTTTCACAAATAAAATAATGTTTTTTTAGATGAACCAGAAAGGGTTGCATCTGAAAGTGCTGTATCAAACGAGGAAAGGCAGAGCACTGCATCTACAAACTCAGTTTATAGGGATGCAAATTTTGAATTTGCGTGTTCGGAACCAGATCTTACAAATGACGAGAACCGTGATGATTCATCCGGCGACAAGCATTTTTATGAAAACATAGAATCGGGTAAGTATTGATTAAAGCAGTGGTCGGCAACCTTTTTCGCACAGCGTATCGGCTTAAACTGAATTTCTTTTTGCGGACCGGCTCTTGAAAAATCACAAATGTTTTAGCAACAAAACAGCTAGGATTTAATCAGAACCGAATACCTCGATCATGTTTCAGCCTACTCGGACTAAAATATTAATTTTTTAAATCTTGCTGCAGCTTTGCTTTAATTTTTTTTAGTAGTTTCTCAAACCTGATTTCTAACGTTATTCTTCTCTTAACAAGCTGATTTAGTCTAACGCTATTTGATTTACACAAGATTTGCAATAAAATGACAGCATAATCAAATGTTCGCTGTTAAATTAAAAGATTTTCCTTTGCAACTTGGTTAATTTTATGGTTTTGAGTAGATTTGCTTAACCGGATCGCTAAAATCGTGCTACAAAGTATTTTTCAAAATTTCCCAAAATTGCGTGTAACGTTATAAAAATGTTTCAAGTTTAAAGCATTTAATTTGAAAACGCAAACAAACCGGTAACAAACTTCACACGGACCGGCACCAGGCCGCGGCCCGGTGATTGCCGACCACTGAATTAAAGGATGATGATAACTATTCAAGTAGCCTATTGGTCAGATATGGCTAAGTTAAACTCTACCTCGCAAACTTGTACATTCTTGTAACCAGGACTTTAACGTATCATCAACAATGTTGAAATCAAATCTTTATTATACTCGCGGTGTTGCGCCGAAGCGTGTGACCTGACGATGGGGCCCATCTCCGCACAGTGTTTGAGCAGCTCACAAAGTCGTTGCGGTCGCGAGCCGTTGGCGACATTGTCCGACTGGCCTGGGAAACAAACCCCAGACCTACCGCACCGATAGCCGCTATCGGTCTTTACTCATTGCGCCAACCGGTTGGATCATAAACAATGTAATGGTTCAAATTACATTTTTTTTAAGTGCCTGGCGGCCAGCGACAGTCGCTCTCAAAAAGATTATCCGGAATATTGAGAAGATTCTCTGGCCCTGATTGGTGGAGGTCTGTTGTCCAAAACAATGGCGAAATGGTCAGTAATCATGTGATGACACCTTCTCTGACACACGTTTTACATCAAGAAAACACATCATTGTGAAGACTTCGTTTTATGGTTGCATCGCGCATTTGCAAATGATTTCCTCACGCAATGGTCTCACACGAGTAATTTAATGCAAAAAAGCACAAAGAGTGAGTTGCCTTGTGTGATCTGGATGTTAATGCAGCTGTACTTTTGTGCACAAAAATTTTGCTTTACCCTGAATCCGCTTTTGTTTTTTTTTCTGATGGTCATATATTGCATCCAAATTCTGGTTAATAAAGCATTGGAAAATCAAACTTTGTCGCGGTTTTCGGCAATGTGTTGTTTTAGTCTTTACTTTTGTGGTGGAGTCATGAAAAATTGTGCACACAACTTTGGTGAAACACTTTAAACTCATTATCACTGGCTTGTTATACAGAAGGCTACCTGTTTAGTCTTATTAATTTTTTGTGGCGGTGGTGACTGTTATGACAGTTGAACTTGTTTTAAGCCTTTTGTATCATGTGACAAGTCTTTAGAGCTGCTATCAATTGTGTTATTATTGCAATAAAAAAACTAAACAAACTAGGGGTACAGTACAAACAGAATAATATCTCTGACTTGTTTGTTGTTTTTCCATTACCTGTATCGCGAGTATCACTACAGCTACCACTGCCTGGTAGTAGTAGCTGTAACGCACGTAGATTTATGTGTTATATCTGATTTCAGCAAAAACAAATGCCTAAGTGCTATTTTCAGTGTTATTTATGAATTTAGAAATTTAATGAAAATGTATTCTGAAGAACATGCAACCAGATTATAGCAGTTTTTTGCACAAGAAGGTTGTATTCCTGATTGTAATTTACTAAACTGCTGCAGCAAAACATGCATAGCCTACTTGCGTTTGTGTGCGACAAGGCGTAGCCTAACCGCGCGCAGGCAACAGGTTCTGCGTGACTCGTTCGACTTACAGCTGGAACCGAACGCATTTGACATCATAAGGGTGGTTGTCGACTCGAAGAGACAAGCGCAAGCTTATTTCGAGGTTTCCATCAATTAGCCTATTATTGAGTTTCCTGTTCAATATCATTTGAAAATAACCTCCTGTATTTATTTATTCATTTGTGTGTGGTTACTTTTAAGTGCCAAGCATGTGTTTCTTCGGTTGTTATTGCAAGGTGATATATGAGGTAATTAATATGAAAAATCGAAACAATTTTTTGCCTACGTTTACTAAACTGTGTATTTAGGCATTTAACGTAATTCTGTGTAATCAATGTAAATTTATTTATTACTGTTGACAATATCTCAAAAACTGCCCTTTTTTCTGTAGTAGCAGAGTTGAGCCATTAAAAAAAACAAAATATATTCAACTATTTAGCGTTTTAATTTGCTTTATTTGAAAAGGACTTGCAGTAATTACTTAGAGACTCTTATTGAAATGACGCATGAAGAATGATGAGAATTATCCGCAAGGTGCAGCATTGGCACAAAATCAGTTTCACAAAACCATCGCTAAAGAGAAAGACACTGTTAGCAGTCAAATTATGTTTTTTAATAAATATTGATCGCTGCAGAACGCATGTACTGCAGCTGTAACTTCGGACGGTTTCATGGTGTCATCAAGTAATTGCAAAATTGGTAAAAATTTTTTTAAGTTTTGTTCTGCATACTGCCGATGATAACAAGTATAATAAATCTACTTTGTTGAAACGTCCAGTTTTAAGAATTACTGAGGTATTATTTTTCACCTTGAGCTATTTTTGTCCCATATTTATTGCTTTCAAAAAATTTGCAAAGTGTTTATGATTTCAATTCATTATTTCAACCTCAAATTCAGCCCCCACGCCATCAATGATGCTGAACTAGTAGCGGCAGATGACGTGTTTTAAGTCCTTGCGACTTAATCGAGCATCACATTGATGTCTTAGGCAACGCTGAAACCATTTTTTTAAAGAAATTTTAATGTCGCCTGTTTGATCAGGGTCAACACAAGATTGTTTTTAGGTGTGCGTGTCAAAGGCGAGTTCAGAGAGATAAGGCGGCTCAAACCCCTTTAAAATTTTGAATTACATAATTGATTCATTGGCACTGCACTTCCATTCTCTTAGACGTAAAAAGCAACGCTTTTTCATTCTTTTTCAAACTTTCATTCTTTTTCGAACTACACTACAATTTTTCATCCTTAGCACTCCCCTATTTTTTTAAAATTCTCCGTGCGTGTAGGAAGAGAGAGGCCGAGAGCCAAGTAAATGTAAAACTCAGATACAATTTTGAAGTTTTTTACTTCTAGACGCATCAAAGTCAAAGATTAATGTATTAATGAGTGTAGCAAAAAGATTAAGATGAGGAGAGACCT
Organism: Trididemnum miniatum; assembly: GCA_964006365.1. Classification (NCBI taxonomy): domain Eukaryota; kingdom Metazoa; phylum Chordata; class Ascidiacea; order Aplousobranchia; family Didemnidae; genus Trididemnum; species Trididemnum miniatum. Next base: position 23,853,477 of record OZ023242.1, on the reverse strand, counting down.
GAGCTCTTCCCTGGTTGTGCCCATGTTCAACTTGTGTCGTAAAATCCACCAGGGGCTACGGAGAGATTAACAATGATGGTGGCCTAAGATCGTTTAAATATGTACGAGCTACACTACACTTCTTGAAACTAGTCTTGCAGCCCTTTTTCAACCAATTTTTTGACGGTTGTTTCATTGTGTGGTGAAGTAATTGATTAACGTCGGTTGTTTAGGGTATAAAGTGCTGCATTTGTCATATTTTAACAAGATAAACGGTTTGCATTTTGGACGTATTTAAACAACGTCCAGGTATGAACCCAATATGCAACCTGGCCCAATCTTGTTTTTGTTAACTTCTATTTCTCCTACTAGCATGCCATCACCTTGATAGTTTTGCTGCCTCTTCCCTTTTTTTGTACCGTGTTATATTTTTTTACTCTTAACGCATTTTTTATCGTATTCGGTGCGGAAATGAAAGACGCTGTACTACTACTACTACTACTACAATATGAAAGATTGCAATGAATAATATATAATACTTTTGATATGGCCAACTGCATGTTTGAAGAAACTATGTCTTGTTTTTTGAAAGTTTTGTGTTTCCTTGTACCGGTACTGTAATAATGTGTGCGACATTTAAAAATCTTACAACAAAAATACATTTTTCTAAAAAATCACTACAGGCTTTATAGAAAACTTTTCTTCTTTTTTAGTATTTTTTTTTGACGAAATATTATTATTGTATCGAAAGCAAGCCTGATACTAAAATAGTTAATATATAGAATTTATTTAATGCGTCAAAAAACATCCTTACATCAAAGAAACTTACCAAAAAATATCTACAGTTTCATTTTAAAACCAAAGGAAAATGCTCAATTCTCTTAGCGACTAGAAGATCTTGGTCGGTCACGCCTAGGCATCCCACCAGACCATCTACCTTTCGTTTCTTAGAATCGAGGTGCTTGGAGGCTGCAACTCGAATACCTGACCCCGCGGCTCCCCAACGACAAGCGGGTCTACAAACATTAGTTAGTTAGTTATTTAAAAACTCTCTCGGTCCGTTTCACCCCTACGCGAACATTAGGTAATCTTATTCAAACATGATCTTTTAGTCTTTATTCGAGCATCATTGATACTTATGTAGCCTTCTTTTCCTTCATTTTTATCCTCTTGCCCCGAGAAAGCGACGGAGGCGCGACGAATTCAGACTCACGCAAGAACTGCCTTTGTTTTCAAGTTTCGCGGTTGAGGTTTGCTCCTGAAGTTTTCCAGTTAAGTATTTTACTTGTCACTTTGTCAACTTAAAAAAACTGTTGAGTGTTGAAGCCATCTCGAGTCACCTGAGTCGTGGGTCAAAAAAATCAAGTGCCAATTGATTATATAGTGATACTGGTTAATGTTTCCTTTCGGTGTTGGTAAGATACATGTCGAATTTTTGCAATTAATTCAAGACTTAAATTCAGGTCTAAGCACAAAAGTTGCTTTATTCATGCAGTCGAAAGCATGCTGGAGAGGTAAGCTGCCGAGATTGTTATTGGAAACAGCATTAACCAGCTCATAGTTACTACGGCACTTATTAACTTATGCAGGCAATGTGCAAACATCAAACAGCGGTAATTTAAACTTTAATTTAAATATTTTGCTTCTAATTAGATCATGCCGTCTCGGTGAGAACACATACTCCCTATCCACATGTCCAATTTTCTTGAGCTTAAGTTCTAGTTTCTGCATCATAATCATTTTTTTTAATAATTATGAGTTATGGCATCAAAAATTGATTATGACACAAAAAATACAACCAAAAACCATGACTCTAAAGCCCGCAAAAACTGGACAATGGACATGCGGACAGGGTAATAAAGTTTCGAGAATTTTAGTTTAGATTTCCATGTTAACGCAACCCTGCTAGAATATCCTAGTATCCATTCACCAAATGCTTAGGCCCAATGAATCACTGTCGACCACCAGCAGAATGGGTATTGTGAAGTAGCAAGCGACATGAATAAGCTCACTGTGTCGCATTCATTATATAATTCGATTGAATTTGCACACTTTATCCTGGGTGGCCGCTATCGTTGTGCGAGGCATTGATACCGGTTGAGTTTTAATGGAGGCGCCCTGCTGAGAGAGTAACAGATCGTCACTAATCGCCAACCAGTTTATCAATAATAAAGACTCATCTTTGAAAAAGTTTAGGCTCCGTTTATGACGTCATAGACGCATAGAGCACGACAACAATCGACAGGAATGAATTTCTCACGAGCCGCTCTTCCGGTTCAAAAACTCGATTCAATTTTCAATAGGTTTTCGGCACGATCTGCGCGCTTCATCCAACATAGCAGAATTATGCTATGTAAAAAAAATCTTAGGTTAAACACGGCTGAGATAAAATGCTGTAAAGCTTCTTTTATTATGTTGTCTATTTCTTTTCTTAGAGTTCGACTCGATCTTAGTTAAAAGGAAACTTTGGAATCAGTTCCTGCTGCGAGAGATTCATTCGCTAGATTGAGTCTATTGACCTGCTGGCGCCATTTTTAACCACCTTTAGTCAATACTACATAAAAAATCAAATATAATTCTAGTAAGTTTCATTCAATTGAGACGTCCTCTATCGGTTGACACACACTACCTAGCCCACCTACTGGGCTGTTGCTCGGTCGGTTAAAGCAACCCTTGCGGCCCCAAATAGGATTGTAATTTTTATATTAGAAACGACCAAAGTTCTGAAATTCAGCTCTAACGAGCATTATTACAGACGTAACAGCATCTTTCTCAGCTTGACAATCCTCATTAAACTGTGACTTAACAATAACCATTCTTTTCATCTACTGCTTCACAAAAGATTCACAAAGGTTTAAAAATTGTTCCAATAGCAAAACAATCTGCTTATTATGACGTACAATGCAGGTAAAATGAACTAAAAAACGAATTTTCCTAATGCTCCTTTTCTTTTTGTGTTCTTTCTCAATTTATAAAATTTAATCTTTTTTAAACGACCAAAAAATTATAAGGAGATTTAACTTTAATAAATAAATATTGTTTTTGTACAAACATCTGCTTACGATTGTTTTCACGTTTTTATGTCTTCCAATTTTCTTTCTCATTATTCCAAACTTGTTTCCTGTGCAGCTTATATCATAATGCACAGAAACATCTCAGAGTTAGAGAACATATTGAAAATGAAGATATTTTTTTTGAATTATCAACGTTTAAACGCAACAGTTTTACAACCAAGTATGGATAATTGGGAGTGTGAACCATTGTGCATTTACTTATTTAAATTCTTTATCGTTTTGTAGTGCAAATGCTGATGAGGGTTTATTAACCGAAATCAATTTAGCAATAAATGATTTGTAAGCAACAATATTGACTGATTTTGTATAACCTACCATTCCACAAACAAATATAGATAATTTCTAATTGTTTTTGTGAAAGAAAAAAATAATATTTAATTATATATCACAACAGAGAAACATCTAAAATCACGTGGGTGGGACATTACGGCTTACTTCTGCAGCCATTGTCAATGCTGTTAGCCAATGCTGGCCTGGGTCTTATGCCATGGCATCAAAAACGTCTAAACGTCTGGTTCTTGTCTGTGATATTTGTATTTGAATTGCTAATGGACATCCTGTTGTACCGTTTGCCAAAATAAAATAACACTTTTTGCTTTCCAACAAAAGGGTTTCAACTAGTAATGGCATCGATTTTGTTTCTTTGCATGAGAGGCGGTGTCGGAAGCAATGAGACTAGTATTGTGACATAAAACAATTTAGTTTCCCCAGTGCAAAACGCTGTCATTTCAAATCGATGAAACAAAAATGTTCACCAGCATTTTTGAGCATCGCTAATTACAGGTAGAGCATTGCTAAGTTTCAAAAAGTAGAGTTTCAATCAAAAACACGTTTTAATCCCCAAAATTCCATTTGAAATATTAAGATTTTTCGTTGTCAAATAATGGAGCATAACTCATATATTATTCATATAAAAAACAAACATAAAATTGTGACGTTGCAACTTGTACTTGAAGATAGAATAATCCAATCTATCCTCAGGATTATGAAGAAAGAATATGTTATTATGACAAATGTAATAGAAATAATAAAATCACGTGATAGCATAGGTTATTTTCACACGGGTTGTGACGCTGCATCATGTCAATATTTCTAAGTTTCTTTTTGCAGAAAATCGTATTTTTAGACGATCGCTGCATCGGAGATGTCGATCAAGCAGCGTTGTTATAGCGACGGCGAAGAGCGATATTTTCTCGAGCAATAAGCGCGCTAACTAAGTGGTAATGTAGGTTGGCTCGAACCAAAATAGATTAACAATTTCAAGGAGAGAGCGTAGAAATGCAATTGCGACTACTTTTGTCGTTTTAAAGAGGTTAGCTGAATTCGCTTTGGGATTTGATCGAAAAAATTAACTCGGAAACCCTGCTGGTCATTTTCTACTCATAATGTTGACTTGTTCCAACGCGCTTTCGATTACGGAAGAAATTGTTACCAGTAGTGACACTGCTACGCCATTTTGCTGAAACAATTTCCATTTAAAATCCAATTATTACCTAATAAAAAGGCATTACCGAGATTTGTATCAATAATTAAGGCGGATTTTAATTGGACGCTACTTCATTGTATAATAAACCTTAACAGGAACTCTCTTACTGTTTTTTAATTTTTCTGTTCGCTACCGAGCAAGCATATTTGTAGTATTCATTACGAGTTTGTGTATTACACTTCTGCTATATTGGAAACGCTTGTCAATAGCACATTTGCCCAGACCACAGGTCCATTTTCGTGAGGCTATGACATTAACAAATGGACTGTGATGCCAGAACTAAAACGAAGAACTGTGGGTTTAAAGCTTACAAAAACTGACATATGGACATTGGGCAGGGTATCAGTAATTTTTTTTGCGATAGTAAAACGAAAAATACAAACACGACTCACAAACTAAACACTATATCAAATAATTCATTCGATGTAACTGATTTCATTTTTCAAAGTGTAACGCCAATTTGTTTTTCTTTTTAGCTATTAGTTATTCTGATTTCTCTACTAAATTAAGCAAACCGAAATACTGTGCCATGTTGGGTTTTGATTTGAAAAATTTACAACGATAAATTAAAAAAACGTGCCTATAAAGTAATCTGTTCACTAATTGAAATATTCCATTCCTGGGTATCTGCAACTTGCACGATGATAAAATTGCTGTACACAAAGATGGACATCTCGTGGTTATACTCTATTGAGGTTAAATGTAATCTAATCTAAGTTGTACACTAAATATGGATGCTAGTTTAATCAAATCAGTCTTCATCATACCCACTGTATTGGGCCGAACCGTGTAACGAGTGGCGGGATCCATCTCCGCAGCTCAGGACTTGTACAACACAGCTCCGAAGAAACATCGCAGCGGTGGCAAGCCGTTGATGACACCGTGTCCGATTTGACCGGCCTGAGAATCGTACCCGTGATCACCCGCGCCAATAGCGAACTCGCTCGTTACGTTTCAAGAAAAAAAATATCAAATGTTATCATTGCACCAATATTTTCGTAGTACTTTTTGTAGGCGCAAGTAATATTACTCTGCGGAATAGTCATGGTTAGAATTATGTAAAACCCAATGATAATGTTCCAAAGATCGGGAAAGCGCTGTTTCGAGCTATTAATCCTCGTCATTCACACTCAGGAAGTTGCTATGACATCTTTTGAGGCCAGAAAAAACTTTTTACTAAATGCTTTTGTTTGTTCAATTGTGCTACAATAAAGTAGAGATCATTAATTCATATCTATTTTTATGGAGGAAAAATAGAGCCGCAATACTTCTTGAAGCTGAACATTTTGACAATATAGATTCAGTTGTCATCGTCAGCAGTGTAAGCAAGGCAGAACAAATCTATGTTGTCGAAACGTCCAGTTTTGAGAATTACTTCGGCTATATTATTCTGCCTTATTGATCTATTTTTGTCCCTTATTTGTAGTACTTCCATTTGTGTTTTCCTGAAAAATTTTTTTGTGAAACACTTGCTTTATGTTTTCTTCTCCATTTACGCGCTTCATCTTCACTTCAAAACAATTTTCACTAATGGAAGTTAATTTCTTTTGTTCTCACATAGGAGCAACACGTAATAAAATAGCCTACGTGACAATTTATAGTTTCGAATAAAAAATCGATGAATTTCATGAAAATAATAAGAATGATTACTAAGCTTAACCCCGATGTTAAACCGATCCCTAATTTTCTTTTGTTTGCGATTCTGTTTTTGTCTGATTAGAGTTTTGCGTAAGCTCATGCACTATTGTTGCACTCACAAGCCAAAATGCATTAAAAAAGTGCAAAATATTTGTTTTAAAATTAATATTCTGTACGAACCTTAGTTGGACCAATTACGTTTTTACGTAATAATATATGTAATGAAATGAATGTAGAAATATTGTTTCCCTAATCTTTTAGGTTGAGCTTTTGAGTTCACCATGGTTACGGTAGGAAAATGCATGATACGATGCTACTTGCTTTGCTTTTGGATTTACAATTAGAGTTATTTTGCATTTGTTTGTTGTTTATATCTGTTATTGTGTATACCGAATTGGCAGAAGTTGGTAAAATGTTAACCGTATAGTTATTAATGGACCCTACAACGAATCTTCCTGTGTTAGGTCAATCTCTATTCAAAATTTGATGCATTTTGTGTGAAAAATTTTGAGATTTCTCGACTCAAGATGGTGTTTAATATCAGAAAAGTTGACACTTGAATATTAGCTATCCACTGCTATAACTACAAACAGTCTTAACTTTTTGTTCTAGATTTTGGATCATTTGCTGACACATCACTGCTGCAGCTCTTTTCAGTAACACAGAAAGCCACGAAATTTTTCGAATGGACGACAGTATCTGTCTTACGGAAAGCGATGAAAACGCGCCGATTGTCTCTCAATATATTTTAACAATAGATGGAACATGCAGTTTTCTAAGCTGCAGCACTTGAATTTGTTTGGCACAATAAATCCTATTAGCTTGCGAATTATGAATAAAATGAAAGATATTTAAAGATATAAGCCGCTAGGGCGCTGTTGTTAAGCGGTGATGTTAGAGAGCTAATTGATTCCAAAAAAGAAAACAAATTTTGACGCACCAAAGCAATTTAAGCAAAGATGACAAACATGCAAAGTACAGCATCTGTGCTTTCTAAAGTAGAGTATTTTTCCACTGCTTTTTGCAATGTGGGATGTTCTTTTTTGTTTCTCCGTACTGTTTAAAATGAAATTTTGACTTTGCAAGAGAATCTGTTTTTTATCTTCATTATACTCGCGGTATTACGCCGAAGTGTGTAACGAGTGATGGGATCCATCTCCGAAGCTTAGCGCCTGGGCAACACAGCTCCGAAAAACATCTCAGCAGTTGCGAGCCGTTGGCGATTCTTTGTCCGGCTTAACCGGCCCGGGAATCGAACCCCAGACCTATCGCACCAACAGCGGTGTGTTTAACACATCTGAGCTAATCGGCACATTAAACCTATACTCAGGGTTACCATTTCGTGCTTATTTTAAAGATTTGTGCTTATTTTCAAGGGCAATGTCTTAGAAAACGTAAATGTGCTTGCTTCTAAAAAACATGCTTATTTTTGAGTCCCGTGCTTATTTTTGAATTTCTAGCGGAAAAAATAGGATTTTTCGGACGTAAAAACCTTTTTTTTTGGTCTTCACCGATTGTTAGTGGAAAATCAGGACTCTGTGGACAGGGTTGTTTTGGTGGGGGGGAGGGGGGGCGGGGGGATCTTAAAATCGGCAAAGTCCTTGTTAACGTTTAGACTTTAGAGCAGAGTTTCTTATACTGGGAAGCGTAAAAGGTTTGCACGGGGGGCGTGAACATAACAGTGACTTAATGATTGAACGTATAAGCTTGTTTTCAAATCTTTTTTTCGTCAAACATCAAAACTTGCTTCTCCAAAACAGCTGCATCCTTCTTATTAAGACGATTAAGACATTGCAAATAAATTGCTATATTTTCTACATGCTTTTTGTAGCGTGGTGAGCAGTGTCGTATCAAGGCATCTCCGAAGTTCAGTCCCCCGGTAGGGGGGTAGAGGGGCATTTGTAGGGGCCCCACAATATTGTTGTGTTAGACTCAGAATTAGAGGCAAAAAATTTTAAAGAAAATTTCGTCAAAAAGTTGTTAAAAAAGTACTATAATTGCAATTAAATAATGTAAATTTCAATTAAATTAAAAAAATTTTGGGGTAGCATGCTCCTGGACCCCCTAGAGTCATCATTGACTTTCATGCTTCAAATGTGCTCTGATTTTGCCACACCCTGAAAGAAACAGCGAGCAGGAAAGTTTGGGGCGCCCCTCCTGAGGAAATTTTTGGATACGTCCCTTGAAACAATGCAGCTAATGAGTCGAAAAAGCGCGAAACTGCCCAAATTATTGCAGATATCAAAGAATTCCATTTAGATCTTTTTGGGGGGGAAAGCAGCAGTCTTCGCACGGCACTGGTGGTAGGGCGTGGGCAAAAATAACTAACGCCAAAGGGTAAGTAACTGAAAAAGTTTACGAACATCTGGCATAAAATAATAAAATTTTTAGCATTATGCAGGCCCCATGGCCGGGGCCAAGGGGCCTGCGTGACCCCCCCAATTAACAAGCTTACTCTTTTGAATACAGCAGTTTTTGTGCTTAATTTCAAACTTTGGCGCCTCCTGATAAACGCTTGGCCCCCCTTAGTCGACTGCTCTAGCGCCGGCTCTGCAGGGCCCCCCTATTTCGAATTTTACCACGGCACCCCTGCCTGTAGACGTGAAGACCTTTTTTTTCTGGTCTTCACCAATTTTTAGTGGAAAATCAGGACTCTGTGGACGTGAAGATCTTTTTGTTTGGTCTTCACTGATTTTTAGTGCTTTCACATTAAAGAGCTTTTGACTTTTTGGTAACCTAACTTCAGCGGGCTTATTTTTTGGTGTGGACCTGTGGTAACCTTGCCTATACTTCATGTTGGGTTGATTTGCACAATTGACGTCCTGCGTAGAATATTTTTGTCTTCGTATTTTACCGCAGGGTTACGCTCATTTTGGTTTGTGAGATTGAGATGCTGTTTGACGGGTCGATTATAGCGCGACTGCTAAAATAGTAACTAAAAAGTAGTATTATTGAGAACTCGCATGATATAATCTCAGTATTAAATGAGAACATCCAGTATTGCTCTTTTATTCACTGTTTTCCGAAGATGTCAAAAATCACAGAGCAGCGCGCAAATTTAACAGTGCTAAAATGTAATGAAATAATGCATCATTTTCTAGGAACAAGACCTTATAAGTTGTGCTCCGTCAAAGTATGCATAAAACAATGATGTAACAATTCAACCGCAAACAGACACAGAAAAAGTAGAAAGTTATGGAGCACCGTTTGGAAAAATATTTACGCGTGAACCTTGTTGTTTGAGCTTATTTAGACCATAATTTGTCCTACTAATGTACAAGAAATATCTGACTTTTATATAGGACAAATTGTACACTAAGTCGGACCAAAAACACACGCGAGTTAAGTCGGACGAAATGTATTTTTTTCAAACAATGCGCCTATGCGCCGTTTGGAAAACAACACTTCTGTGATACATGTTTTATCAAATCATTTAGACTATAATTCGTCCTACATATATTTCAAAAATATTCGGCTTACATATCTTACGATTTTGTCTGACTAATTTTGCGTGCGTTTTTTTGGTCCGGCTTAGTTATATCGGACAAATTATGGTCTCAATAAGCGCAAAAACATGGTTCACAAAACGTATAGTTGTTTTTCAAACGGCGTCCCATAAGATACCAACCAAACAATTAACATTGCATCATGCGGTAATGGAAGGGAAATGATGAGAATAGTAAGAAAGGTTATAACACGCCATTAAACTAAAATCTTGTGAGCTTTCAAACTTTTAACCGGCGCTTGGTGCATCGGTTAAGAACGTCCTCTTGGTAGCCGGGAGATTGGGGTTTTATTCCCGGTCGGGTCACAGTAAAGACTTCAAAAATAGTATTCACAGCTTTCGCGCCTGGCGCTCGGTACAAGCGGAAGTGCGAAGGGTTTTGTGTATGTGTTGTTTGTCATGTATGTCCCTTAACAACGTTCAATCATTCGTGATTGATAATTGTAATGGGCCGCCAATTAAAAATGACCTGAACAACGTGTGCTTGCACCCGCTGTCCCGTACCTTAACCTGTACCTTTTCAAACTTTTACGAAATAGAAAAAAAAAGTTTATCGTCAATTATTTGGCTAAAATTGATTTACATCAGGGGTGGGCAATTATTTCACACGAAGGGCCAGACTTGAAAAACTGTTGAAGCCGCGGGCCGCACGCTGATTGGAAAACAAGGTGAACACCTTTTTTTTTGGAGATCACTGTCCACGTACGAATGTGATCTCCAAAATAAAAGGTTATGATCTCGTGTTTTATTCCAATTTTGCACCGTTGAGGCTTATTTTTTAAAAATCACTGTCGTCCATGATCTCTAAAGAAAAAAAAGGTCTTCCGCTAAATTCACGGTGAGAATTTAAGTTTGTGTAAGTGCCGGCTGGCCAGAATAAAAGGACCGGCGGGCCGGACTTGGCCCGCGGGCCGTAGTTTGCCCAGGTCTGATTTACATCTACAATAAGAACCTGGCATATCGCTAGAATTGAACGGCTGCCTTTAAATATTTATGTATTTATAGGAACGCCTGGTTAGATATACCGAAATATTTTCAAAACCTGTGCCAGTCGAAATTGTAGACAATTTGGAAAAATAGCTTTATAAACATCTTTTACGTCTGCTTTGGTCATTAATTGTCTAGAAATGATGACGTATTTGAAGCATGACGCGCTTTGAAAATGAAAAAAAGCGGCGAGATCACAATCTCGTTTTTATATATCGCCGTGTCGCTCTATATGTGCTCAGTTATTGAAAAAGCCGTCTAGAAAAAAGAATCTTGCAATGAAAACTTCGATTTACGATGAATGCTCGCGTTTCATAAAGAAAGAACAAATGTCGGAAATGAATCCCTCATCTGAATCCCTGTTCAAACACCAAGAGACCTTTCCTGGAGAAGTAAAAAAGTTTTTTTCTCCAGCGACGGATGCGCAAAGTTCAAATCCCGCGACAGAGTTTTCGACTACTGCCGCTGCCTTAAGGTGTTTGCTAAACCAAAACTTTTTGGGTAATTCCCCGCCTTTGCATCATCCCGCTTGGACCCTTACTTCCGAGCAAATTGCGAGAGTGTGTGAAAGTTTTCAAGAAGTCGGAGATGTGGAGCGACTTGCTCGTTTTCTGTGGTCCCTTCCCGCTTCTCCAGCTATTCTCGAGATCCTTGACTCGAACGAGACGGTTCTTCGAGCTCGCGCCGTTGTCGCTTTTCATCAGGGTCATTACAGAGACTTGTACGCCATTTTGGAAAATCACCGCTTTACGGAAAAAGATTCTCATAGCAAATTACAAGTAAGTAAATTTATTGAGTAACAATATTGCACGACATATAAGTATGTTAACATTTTGATCTTAAAAAGAAAATGTTTGTACTAATCGATTGCTGAGTGGGTAGGCCTACCACAAGCTGCAAAAGCAATTAAGATAATTGTATGGAAATATGCAATTTAGTTTGAGTTACAGCACATTAATCAGTGATTTTTTTTTCAAGCAGAGTTATTCCTGTAACTTAATTTTTTATGGATCTTCATTAGTTTTGATTAAATATACTTTCATAATTTATGTAATAATGTAGGAACTTTCATTTTTTAACTGAATAGAAATTAAGTGCTTAGAAGCGCGAATAAGATCATTAGTGGCTGATTTCACTGATAAAAAATACCCAGAGTAGCAAAAATGCTTATTTTTACGTATTTATAAAGTTTGTTTATCTTTGTTTAAACACGGCTATGAATTAATTTATTTAAATATGTTTTGTTTTTTCTGATTGTTTTGCAAAAATTTTGTTTTATTAAAATTGAGTTACAATTTTAACAAAAGCATGTCATGATTTTTTGTGAGTATTCATATGGCATTTATATCATTACGACTCACTAATGGTGCAAATCAATACTTGGAAAGTATATCAATCCAACTACTGTGCATCACCTGAAGCAGAGGCCAATATTAAAAAATGCTTAAATACTTAGGACTTCTAAACCTAGTAGTCTTTACAATTTTGAAAAGCTTGGGATGAAATTTTCGCCCTGTTTTGGTGATGTCATATACATGCACTTTGTGTTAGATTAGAAGTAGATGATAATAATAATAATAGCACATTCGTATAGCGCTCTTTTCTGACGGAAATTCAGATTAAACGCGCTCAACAAAAACAATTACAACCATAACAGCGGAAACAGTTCAATTAAACATAGTAGATAAAATATGAAGTTTGCTCTGGTAAAATCTCCATTTAATGTAGTTCCAATTAACATCCAACATTTTGAGATTGAGAACTTTTTATTTTCAGAACATGTGGCTGGAAGCTCATTATCAAGAAGCTGCTAAAATACGAGGCAGGGCTCTGGGCCCAGTTGACAAATATCGAATCCGTAAAAAGTTTCCATTGCCGAGAACAATTTGGGACGGAGAACAAAAGACTCATTGTTTCAAGGTAATCCAGATTTTACTTTTGTTTACGGAAAAGCATTATAATTTAGTGTTAACAATTTTTATGAAAACAAAACTGTTATGACATAAAGTTTCTACAATGTAAACCATCTCCAAAAAAGTTAAGAAATTTTTTTTCTTAAATGCTTGAGGCTTCATCCTAACATGCTCATGCCAAAATGCCAATGCCAACAATGTTTAAATCATCTGCTACACAACTTATTGAAATGCGTGCAATAGGCCTAAACACAAAAAGCTACAAACAATTGTAGAATAATGTCTGGAGACATTTAAAAGGAAATGATTCCCAAGTTTTTTATTGCAGGAAATCTATTCAGCTTTTTGATACTTTTTATTACTTTTCACTAGTACCTTCAACCACAGGTCCCAAAATACAACCCACTCATAAACTAAAGCAATAATATAAACTTTATCAATAAGCTACAGTTTGACTCAGTGGCTTGCTCCAGTTTTTATCAATTGCGGGAGAAATAAAGTAGTGCTTGACAAAAGTTTGTGTAATTGTAATGCAAGATTTTTATTTTTATTGATTTAATCGGTCATATGATATTTTAGGAAGTAAATTAATACTGCTGTTGTTGCATATAAACATTTTGATTTAGAGCTACTGAACTGGCTAAAAAACGATTAATACCTCATATTTTTGATTTTATGGTTATGTTACAAAATTAGCATTTTCGTTATACGCTAATATTCACAAAAATGACCTATTTAACACTCTTGTACTGAAATGCTGCCTACAACATTGTTGAGGGGATTGTAGGGATAAGACTTTTTCTCTTTCTTAGTGCTATACTTTTTTGCATTTAGAAAACAGTTGGTTTGCTCGAATGGAAAGATTTGTAAAAATATCGTGTTCTCCATAGCTTTAGGGAAACATGTTTTTTGTTGATTTGTTGAAAGCAAAATAATAGCCTAGTGCTTGCATTTGCATCATTATGTCTTTTATCTCTAAAAGACGTTTGTTGTGATGGCCATGACCCACAATAAACACAAGGAATGGAAACATAAAAAAAATTTGCAAGCTTTAACAGCCACTTAATGTGATATCTTTAAGTGACTATATCTTTAAGCTGAGGTTTGACGTGACTTCATGTGATTGCAATGTTTATGATTCAATTTTTTTTGGGGGACAGCATTGGCTGGCTTGTTGTGGAAAGATACGTTGTCGATATTGTTGTTTTTTTGCGGAGAAAGTAAACATAAGCGTACTGTCTACTAGGCAGCTATTTTGTATTATTTTATTTCATTTTAATGGAGCATAGTATCAAAAAGGCAAAAAATCAACAAAACATGAAAAATTGTTGTGTTTAAACTTTCAAATTTGTAATTGAAAGAATCTGTACAGCTTGATGACAGATTTTCTCTAATAGAATAAAAGCCTTATCTCAAGTGGACCCAAACGAGCAAATATTTTTAAAATTAACCTGAAAAAATCTCTGGTGTTAGGAATCACTTATGTCACCTTGCAGCTCTACAACTTTTTGTTTTCTTTTCAGGAAAACGAGAAAACAATTTATTAGCGAACCATTCCAATACTTTTGCTTTTAAGGTCAGGATTGAAACAATTTGCCATGATAAGAGATGAGGGAAGCTTTTGATGCTTTGATTGTTTTCAACCTTTCCGCTCTTAAACTAATACTTTCCGCATGTTATTGATTAAAGCTTGAAATACAGCGGATTATTTTTGGCATCATCAGAAATCCTTGACACCTTCCTAAGCAAAAAAGATCCAAATGCAACAACAATTGCAATGTTCTTGATAAAAAAAAGCTGTTAATTGCATAAGGCTATTTGAAAACTCAAAAAAATTTCTAAAACTCGAGTGAATTCGCACTTGCATAGACGTTTTTTTATAAAAACATATTTAAAAGGTAAAACCAACGCAAACTATGTAAATCTTTGATAACATTACATCCTTTTTGTTTATTTCTGGTCGGTGGTCTAAGTAAATTATGGTTACATCGTCCCCCTAATGTCTTTCTGTAATAGCCTCTACTGTAGGTCAGTCACCAAAAATAGATTGGAGCAAATGGCGATAAATTGCTTGAGATAACGTCATTATTGATACATTAAAGTGAAAACATTTAAATGTTGTCAACCCCTTTGCTATACGATTATGTTTAGCATCTCCTCCCATTTTTGGTATACGATGTCTATGCACCTCTTTGAAATGTTGTGTGGTTCTATGGCGCTTTATAGCAACTAAGGTCCTTTAGCGCCAGGACTAAATTTTGTCAAGAATTCACTGACGTATTTTATTCTCTTTTCATTTCATCCTCCGCGCTACACTTAATTGCTGAGCGTTTAGCAAGTGTAACCGCAGATAGTAGTTTTAAAGTCTTTGGTTTGACCCGACTGAGAATAGAACCCAGCCTACCAGCTTCCAAGGCGAACGCTCTAACCACTAGGCCATGGCGTTGGTTAAAATAGATAGTCTGCATAAAAGCATGTTTTTTGCTCAATCTATTTTACCATAGTTTCTTTTTATCTTGGGACTAACTTCTGTTAACCTGTTCATGAATAGCGTGGCCGAGTGGTTTGAAGCGCCGTTTTTACGACGGCCATGATCGTAAGGTTGATAGTTTAACTTGTGTTTTTGGATGAGATGCTATACCACAGTTATATCTGCTTGGTGAAATCTAACGAGCAGCAAATTGAAGAACTCAGAAGCAAAATTCAAGCAGAAAACTCGGAAACAAGGGCAACTCCTAAGTGAGTCTGGATTCGTCCTATATGCATAGCGCCTCCGTCGTTTTCTTGTGAAAAGAGGATAAAAATGGAGAAGAAAAATATTTCTTTAAAGAAAAAACGATTCGATGTTTTTCTCTTACTTTTGTTATTAGCAAACCACCAAGAGAGGGGGTCAAAGTAATTCTGTTTTTTTTTTTCTAATGTGATATGCCTAAGCAATAAATTACCCTATTTTGTTCAAAAGAGATTTTCTGGTCGAGAATTGTTTTGTTGTTTAACATTTTCTTTAAAAATACACGTATATAAATGTTGCTATAAAATCATTGTACCATATTGTCAAAAAATCTGGTGGGACATTTTCCCAAGGCTTTTCGTGACTAACAGATTGAATTCTTGTAACTGAAAAAACTTTGAATTTATAGATTTGTAACATTTGTGTTTTCGTGAATATTAATATCGGTATTATTCTTTTTTGCTTAAATTTCCAAAAATTTATGAAAAGGAGAGGACTCGTAATTTACTACGAGAACATTACATCGAAGACCCGTATCCCAATCCGAAAAAGAAGCGGGAGCTTGCACTCGCTACCGGTCTCACCGCAACGCAAGTAGGAAACTGGTTCAAAAATAGAAGACAAAGAGATCGCGCTGCAGCCGCAAAAAACCAGTGAGTATTGAGAGTAAAGTTGTAAGAGTGTAGATAAACTCAACAGGTATAGATCAACGCAACAGCATTCCGCATCCTCTCCACTTTGTCTTTTAACACGTGACTAAACTAAGGCTCCTTCTGTCTTACCGTCAGTTTTTTTCTGTTTCACCGTAGCATAAGACTCAGCTCGGCGTAGGCTTAAGGCAGAGGTGACGAACATGCGGCCCGCGAAAGAATTTCCTGCGGCCCGCGAACATTTTGGTGAGACCAGTACTTTTAAACATTTTTTTTTTCCCGTTTAATCTTTGCGATGCGATACCAAAAGCTGAGCCCCTGATTTAATCAAGCGCGTATCACACAGTAATTATATAAACGCTCAAAACAAGTCATCTGTTTCAGGATTCAGCAGTTCATCCATTGTTATGAAATAATAATAACATAACTCAAGTCCGTTGCAGCTTCAGCATAGTGCAGCAGTTTACGAGTAACTATTCAAGTGACAGCTTAGCTTGCCATACTGTAGTACGAATTATGTGAGTTTACGGAAATGAATTGGTGAGGTGGCAGTACCATTTATCATATGCAAATTTTACTGCTTTCTTAAGGTATTTGTTATTCTGTTTTTTAATCAATATTTAATTAGCCGCTTGTCTTCAGCGATGTCTTCAGCGAAAAAGCGAAATATTGTAGATGAAAAAAGAGTATTTTTAAAAGATTGGACCTATATCCGATATGTTTATGACCAGGAGCGTATTCAGAGGGGGGCCATTGTGCCATCCTTCCCCCTTTTTGGCTCTGCCTTTTAGTAAAAAAAGAACAAAACTAATGGTGCCAAGTGACTGAAACATGCCAAACTCTTTTGATGGTTTCTGTAGCTTATGGCCAGTGGCTAATCCAAGGGTTAGGATGAGAGGTATGCATCCTCCCACCAGCCATTTTAAAAATCGTTTTTGATGTATACAATTTTTCCATAACTTCGAACCTCTTCGAGAGCGATAAGCCTTACGCCTTAAGCACGCATAATCGAAAATGTGCGCGACAAATGCATCATATTTGGCAAAGCACTCAAAATCAGGGTCAAAAAGTTTAAAAAAAATTTGCCTGAGGATTATTCAAAAAGCACTACAAATAGCCATTACAGCATGTAAATTTTCAAAAATTTTCCGAGAGAGCATGCCACCGGACCCTCCAAGAGCTTTTCTTGTTTCTCAATCATTTTCAAATTTGTTTTGCCGAAAAAAAAAACGCTTTAAAGAAATATGGAAATTATGGCTTCCCCCTTTTAAAATTTCTCGCTACGCCACTGTTTATGACTAAAAAGTTATGCGGCCCGCTTGCTTATTGGTTAGTAACAAAGTGGCCCGCGACAGCAAATAGGTTCGTCACCCCTGGCTTAAGGCGTTGACAATGGCACCAGTACGAAGCCAAAACGTCCGTCCCAGTACTTTTTGCTCTTTTTTGACTTTGTTTTTTGCAATTAAATCAACAGGTTTGTTGCCAATAATAATTAGCACGTCACGACTCGACCGAGTTCCTGAAACTGTTTCGCTTTCTACGACCAAAAACTTACACAGCAAATTGTTCACTGATTTTGTTCGTGGTGTTGCAAAAATTTGTGCCCTTGTGGTTTAGTTAACTAGCTGTGTTTTCCGAGTAAAATAATAAAGCCAAACACCATCTTGTTGTCAAGGGCTTATTAATGGGAACCAGTCTATGGTGACAATCTCGGCTCAATGTTAAGATTAACCTGAAAGATCTGAAAACATTGTTTTTCAAAGACTTCAAAATGGCGTTGGAATTAATGGCGTTGCGTTTTTTTGTCATTAGTTGTCTAAGTACCGGCCGCTCAGCTCGGCTGTTAAGCACATCGCTATTGGTGCGGGAGGTCTGAGGTGTCGCCTGCAGCTCGCCACCACTCGTTACACACTTCAGCTTAATACCCTGAGTACAACTAAAATTTGACTATTTAATTGTTTAAGTTTGTTAACTTGCTGCATCAATTAACTCAACGCAAGATGAAGTTACAACAAGCAAGTTGAAAACGATTTGCTTGAAGCGAGTGATTTTCTTTTATCCATTCAAGCTATAGGTGAAATCATATTGCCATCACTGGCATCTTTATATAATTTGTAACGAAATCAGACGCTTTTTTGCACTACTTGTTCGTTTTTCACGAAATCTGTTGTAACCAATAGCTTGATCGAGTGTCTTGTTTTAATTCTAGTCGGTAGAATTGCCTCAAGTTTGAACCACTTTTTGCGGCTTCTCGAGTCAAGTTCAGACACAATATTACGTCCTATAGATCAACATATCGCTTTTTCTCGTACTGATGTGTACAGAAATTTTATTTTTTCAGATGGGCCAAATCACTGTAATCAGAAAACTAAGCATAGCTAGGAGTTAGTTGACCAAACGAAATACGATTGTTTTACATTTCTTTATCGCAGTGGTTTTCCACCGGAGTGCATTTCAGGGGCTCTCCACCGGAGTGCATTCCAGGGACTCCTTAAGTTCACAATTTAGAGTTGGGTTGAAATAAATTAGTAAGTTAAATTAATGCACAGAAATTCCTTGAGTCTCTGGAATCTTTCATTGGGGTTCCGCTCTACCAGAAACGTTGAAAACCACTGCTTTATTATCATTGGAAGTCAAACTACATGAAGTTTTTCATGACTGACTACCAAAATGGGTGATACCAATGCTCTTTCGCAATATTTCTTTGTCCTTGGACAATTTTTGATTAAATCAGATCATTTTGTATAATTTTGTCTTATTTTATGGAAATTCAATAATATATAACAAATTTTTATTTTATTTTAGCAACTACAGTAAATTTTCATCGGCATGTTTGCCCATTTTCAATGCTATGCGAGGCTGAAGATAATAAAAACAACAATTAAACGCTACTTAAATAATGTCTTGCTCCTGATGAATGTCTTTAGGCTTGAAACAGTCTGTAGGACAATTGAATTACTACTATCAGTGACAACTCACTGATAGTAATCAAAAATTATATGCTCAACACGAAATCTACTCTTTTTTGTTAAAATACTTCGGTCTCACGAACAAAATGAGGTTCTGCTTGATTGTATTAATATTCTTATGTTCTCTTGATTGCAATATTTTTCAGTCGGCTGCACAATGACGTCACGATTCCATCACAACGCAAGTCACCCACGTCATTTCATGGTGAGGTAATGCGGTCTTACCCAGATCAGTCTGCGATCATGTGGGCCAATAAATTTCCCAATTTTTCCTTATTCCCCCACTACCGCCTTGGACTGTTAGACAACCCTGTTTCCAATGCTAACCCATTCAGCTCTTTTCCATTTTTATCAAATGCGAATCTTATCCCCAACCCTCTCATTTTAGCCCCACAACTTCCTCCCAATGAGGTTCTTGATTCAACTGAAATTGAATCTGTGACGTCAGCAAGTAATTCAGAATCCAAAACGAGTGGGGAGGACAATGACGTCACAGTGAGTAAAGAAGTCAAAGATGACACCTTTGAAGATAAAACTGTGACATCACTGTGACGTATGATTGTAGTTAGGCAGCAAGCTGGTGTATAAGTTGGTTATTTTAATGTTATTTTTTTCACTATTGCATGAATATGTTGCACTAATCGTTGCAAAGGTACCGGTATTAATTGTACATAGACTGAATAATAAACATAATATCATCCTGTCTGTTCTGATGTTTGTGCTACCGGTAATGTATTTATCTGTAGAATTAAAAGAACTTTTGCAGTAGTTGGAGAGTGATTTGGTTTGTCCGGGGGTGTTGTCCCGAATGCAAATACCCAGTTGCATTGCGCAGTTTCATTCAATGTGACTGTCTCTGGTTATTGTTGTCACTTGTGCAACGTGCATTTGGCTATACGACAAACACAGTAGTGTCCTGGCCCCTGGGCGTGCTGATATGGGTCATTGACAACGAGTTTTATCGTCCACTGGTGTTTAACCCTATGTAAATTACAAGCTGTGACAAAGAAGTTAGGTAGAAATAATTTTGAATTTATCCCGGATTTCAAATTCATTTCGATCCTGTTAGATGTGATTCGCTTGGTTGAATAGAGAAGAATTAATCGGATGAGTGTTAGCATGCTAATCATGTCCGGGATATTAATCGTTTATTGATTTTCTCTTCAACTACTGCGATGTCTACTTACAACACGCAGCTTTGCATATCCCTATTCGTCACTTCAATTACCAAGAGGCTGTTTCTATCTACATTAACGTAAAACGCATAGCGATACATCAGCTGATTAATACCGTTCGATAGCCTAATGATGCCAATCTATTGAAAGTATTTTTTATCGGCTCGATAAACTACGATTAGTTTCAAGTGCTTGGAAGCTTAACACGCCCATTTACTACTTATTGAAGTATTGAGAGCAAGATGATACAAAAAAGTGGCTTTTGAAATGCAAAAAAAACATCTAATATTAAATAACTTAGGTTGGAACACTTGGCTAAGGATGAAGTTGCGTTTTTGGGCATGGAATTTAGTGCCTTCTTTTTACCAACTGCAAATTTCCATTACAAATGTTATTTGATCGAAACGAAGTGTAAAATTTGAGATACGCTTAGGCGGACCACGCAGCATTCATAGGAATTTTAGTCGAAGAAAACTTTGCAAAAGTGTCTCACTATGGTCAGCTGGCGTAGTGCCGTAGGATAAAGACATTGCTATTAATGCAGAAGGTCTGGGGTTTGTTTCGCTGGCTAGTCAAATCAGGCGCAGTGTTGCCACCTCTGCGACATTTCTTCGGAGCTGACTGTGTTGTTCAGGCGCTGAGCAGTGTAGATGGGCCCCGACATTAGTTGCACGCTTCGGCCTAACAGTCTACCGTCAGTATAATTAAACTTTGATTTTCTAATTTGAACAGCCAGTTTTGTTAGCTTTTATCCAATATCACTTCAAGTTTTTGCATTAGTTTTATAGGCCAGAAACTATGCTCAACATGCATAACATTTTGTAAAATGTGACGCCCTTCCTGGCCTGCGGTAAGGATGTCGTAAAGGCTTCGTACCACAAAGGCGAAACTTTCTGAAGCCGATAAGTTTTCAAAGATGAGTGTAGGCTACTTACTTGTTTCTAGGCAATCATTGTAAGTGAAAACTTATACCTGAGTTGTACTTACACGTGAGTTCATATTACGCGTGGTGAGAGCTAATAGCTCGAAACAGTGTCGACTCTATGTATGCACGCAAATAATCGACTTGTGTTTAGCGGCACTTTTCAGGGCGACAATATCATTGAATATAATTATGACGCAATATCAACATCGAAAATTATGAGTCTAAAAATAATGAAACCATTTCAATCGAAATAAAGAATAAGATTTTTTATATTCGAACAAGAAATGACAACATTATTTTGTGCTGTATTTTTTTTGGTGGTCCAGTGTAACGGAATAGGCATTTGTACGCTCAAAGTTGCGTCGAATTAAAAGTACAAAGCGGTTTTGCTATGGTTAAGCACAGCTGCATTTTGATCTAACAATGCAAAAGTAAAGTTATTTAATAGACAATGCTTTTGTTACGGTACATAAGTTAAGAGTAAATCATTTGTTTTAAAAGTTTTAGTAAATTTTATGAAAACTTCAAATCACGATTTTCATATGTGGAATTTTGAAACTTTTATCGAATTATAAATCGTCAGTTTTTAGTCTTGAGGCGTGTGGGGCCATTTTGTTTATTTTCATTTGTGCTTGCAATAAGTGATACTGATCCTAGCAATCGATTCATTCGGCAAAATACAATGCATGTTTTTTATACATGTCTTTGAGCTGAGATTATTCTTATGTCAATGTTGATATTGTATCAGGTCAATGACCTGCTAATCTTCCTACTCACGTGATCATGTTTGTTTATGATGCAATAAAGTGCATTTGTGATTTAACAGAGATGATGAAAACCTATGCATTACGGTATTAGTTGACCCTATCCAATATCCGAACGTTGATAATGGATTTATATTTTTTAATCAAAAACGTAAGCGATTAAATGAAACAGGATCAATAATGCAGCCGTTTCCTTATGGTATACAAGTATTGGAAAGAAAGCAAATTCACTTCCAAGATACAACAGTTTCTGGTTTAAAATGTAATACTAAAAATAAGTAACGTAGAGCAAAACTTTATTGACGATACTGTTTGCAAAACACTGTAGTAACTACCATGTCCACTCGGCCAGTCTAAGTGGTTCCGAAAACTTACAGGCTTTGTGCATCACAATCAATTTTTGATGTCATTATTCAAACAAGTAATTATGACATTAAAAATTTAATTGTGATGCAGAAAGCCCATTGGCCTTCGAGACCTCTTACACTGCACAAGTGGACAGAGTGAACACCGTTGGGAGCTCAAGAATAACGGAATGAATTTTCTGTGTTGCTATTTGATAATGTAGTTGAATGATCCTATGCCTTGAAACGTAGCCAGCGATTTCAAAAATATTATAGGTTGGCCTCTGCTAGTTTTACTTTGCCAAACGTGGCTATGCAGGGATTAGTGCAGTCTTAATTAGTTGGATTTGTATACAACGTCGCAACCTTGTGTTTCTATTTATTTGATTGATTATTTACCCTCCTGTCACAAGAATGTAATCAGAGCGCCATGACGAGCTCACGAGTTGCCGGCCATCTGTCTACTATACCAAGACGAGGGAATCCCTCCAAGTGCTTTTCCCAACGACACAACAAGTAAACTTGCCGGTTTGTCATCCAAACTGTCCCTTTAATGCTGAACGTCAGGCAAGGAAGCTTAAATGGTGAATGCCTGTTAAAGTCATGTTTTGCAGTGTTGGGAACGAGTCGCTAGAAGTCGAGTGCGAGTCGAGTCTCGAGTCAATGATGTCGAGTTCCGAGTCGAGTGCCGAGTCAAGTCCCGAGTCGAGTCCTGAGTCGAGTCCCGAGTCGAGTGCGAGTCTTGTCATGCAACGACTCGAGTCAAGTCAGTTTGCACCACAGACTCGAATCAAGTCAGTTTACATACAAACTTGAGTCGAGTCACGAGTCTCGACTAGTTTCAAAAGTCACCCGATTTTAGTAGGAAAAGTGGGAAAACAGTAGCTCTGCGGACGTGAAGACCTTTTTTTTTGGTCTTCATCCGATTTAAGTAGGAAAATAATTAGATTATCAGCAAGTGGCTCGAGTCGTAATGGTCGAGTCCCGAGCTGAGTTCAAGTCACTAAAGTCGAGTCTCTAGTCGAGTCCGAGCCTTTTCGTGCTACGACTCGAGTCAAGTCAAGGCATTTTTTGTAGCGACTCGAGTCTCCCCAACACTGATATTTTGACTCTACTCGAAATGAAGTCTTAGTTTACAGCTCCAGAGGCAAAAGCTCTTGCCACAAGACTAAGGGCGTCCAACTTTTTTGAGTGACGGGCCATATCTGCTTTTCAAACATTTTCGAAGGCCATAATTCAGTACTGTGGCGTCAATTTAAAAGCGAATATAAAAACAACTTAAAAAATCATACCGTATTTTTTTGCTAATTTTTGAGTCTTGCTTACCATACTAAATGCTGAATTAAAAATGAAAGCAAAATGTCGAAGCACACGCAAAGCGCACAGAAATGTGAACGCGTAGCCACTTACATGTAACCATAGATTACAGTAGCCTAGTAAACTAACTATGATATAATGTGCATTGTGTCTAGTTTCCAGTCCATTATACTAGTCTGTTGCAGAGCTGGAACGAGGACCGACCCTACCGAGACCGAGACGAGACGTCATAGCTTCGAGACCGAGACGAGACAAGACTTTTGCTGCTTAAGTCAAGACAAGACAAGACTTTAAAGCTACGAGACACGAGACTTCATAAGCCCAAAATTGCAAAATATAAAAAAGATAATAATGTACTGGAGTATGGGCTCTACTGAGCCTGGTTATTGAAATATTTTTATAGCAAATGACATTAGCAAAAACAATACAAGCAAATGAAGCCGTCGCGGTTGTGAACTAACTTCACCAGCACGATGTATTATAAATGTGTTATTGGTCATATGCTTTTAACGATTGCAATTAATGATTTAACGAGTTCACCGTAATAACAACGAAACAGCTTATTTTTATCACCGAAGATTTAAGTCCTTGTAGCTTGCAAGGCAAGCAGTACCTTTCACAGACGATTACACGGCCCAATATTTTTTTGTAATCTAACGAAAAAAATAACAAGAAAACTTTAAACAAAAAGTCAATGGCAAGCTATGTTGGTCCAGACCATGGATGTCGGCATTGCGGCGCACTATCCTTTGTTAAAAAAAACTTTTTTAGCAAGTTAATCAAGTATAAAGCACGAGAGTGTTCATGAAATTTACTCAAAATACTTGATATTTAATAAATAATGAATTAATTAGCACAAATATCTTAAAGTCATTGTGACACCATGCGTTTTTGAAAATCTATCTGGTTAATAACTTTTTCACAATAAGAGCTAGTTATTAAAAGGTAATCTTTTCTTCTTAGAACTATAATCTAAAATATTGGAATTTTGGTGGCTTTGCGGCCCTGTTAAAATATTTAATTTTGCAATGGGTCCCCAGTAAATTAAAAGGTTGGACATTCCTGGTCCAGACCAGTGCTTCTCAACCGCCGGTCCGCGGACCGGTAGCGGTCCGTGTCTGCTCTTCTGCCGGTCCGCCAAATAAACTCCATAATTATGTCACAATTACTTCGAAATTGGGCTTTTTATTATAACCCACTAGGTTACGCGCGCACAATACTTTTTTCCGTTGGCCAACAGACATGCAGTGGCTATTTCTATGCGCAAGCTTCATAATTATGAAGCTTGCGCATAGCCACTCATTTACGACAAGTGGTTGTAGTTGTATATGAAATCTAAGAACAAAATTTAACTAAAATTCACCAGAATGATTACCGGAATTTGATAGTAAAACGGAAACAACCGAACAAACAGCGGAATACTTTTCTTTCAAAAACACCATTAACGAAAATCAAGTTGGTGGTTTACCGGCCGGTTAGCTCAGTTGCTAAGCGCGCGCAATCGGTGCGGAAGGTTTGGAGTTTGAATCCCGGGCCGGTCAAATCGGTACAGTATCGCTAACGGCTCGCCACCGTTGCGACGTTTCTTCGGAGCTGTGCAGCCCAGGCGCTAAGCCGCGGAGATGGGCCCCGCCATTCGTTACACGCTTCAGCGTAATACGGTGAGTATAATGAAGATTTGATTTGAAGTTGGTGGTTTTAGCACTTGGTTTTAACATGACGTTTTTGGTTGGTTCGGTCCTCCGGTACACAAAACTCCTTTCCAAATTTTACCTATCCGCAACCTGAAAAGGTTGAGAACCATTGGTCTAGACTACTATCGAATGCATGATTGCATATGCTTAGTGGTCGAAATAGACTAGTTTTCATATGCTGCTCGCAAAAAGAAAGCAAAAGCCTGCAATTCTGTAGGCTTGAATAACGAAGCAAAAGGCTTTAAACAAAATGTAGCCAAATATTTTTGCTAAGTGCAAAATCACGCACAATTTTTTACTTTGAATACATCGGGTACGTACCATTGTTGATTGCTTCCGCATCAAAGACCTGAATGTTGTTTCAAAGTCAAAATTTCTTCATGTCTCGATTGAGACATGACGATTGTCCAAGACTTTTAAGGTCCGAGACCGAGACGAGACATTGGCATAGCGAGACCGAGACACATCTCGAGACATCCAGCTCTGGTCTATGGTGTGACAGCATGGTTCAGCATGACGACGTAATACGTGCAAGTTTAATTAAATAACAAATTAATCGAAACAGTACAGTTTGCGTACATGCACGCTCTGCATTTTTTATATCATTGGTGGGACACCTTGGCACATGCTTTTTAAGGACTCAAATCTGTAAGTGTAACTCAAAATATCGTGTCAGCGCGTGAGGACGAATAAAAAAGCTAATGTGCAAAGTTTAACGGGCCAATTTGAATTTTTAATATAAATATATTTTTTATTTTGCAGTCAACTCCCGTTAATCGGACACCATTCGTTCCAGTGAATAATGTCCGATTTGCGAGGTTGTCAGATTAACGAGTTAGCATGGAAAACATAATAGGGCTACATTGCAATGCAGGAATTCCGTTCCTCGACAATTTGTGTCCGATGGCGAGGGTGTCCGATTACAGGGGGTTAAACGCTCAGCAATTAAGCGTAGCGCGGAGGATGAAATGAACAGAGAATAAAAATACGTTAGTGAATTCTTGACAAAATTTAGTTCTGGCGCTAAAGGACCGTAGCAGTTATAAAGCGCCATAAAACCACACAAACACACAACATTTCAACTTCAACTGTCCTTTTACCAATAGATGCTGCAGTAAAGCAATGGCGGCTGCTTCACTCTGCCAGGAAATTTTATGGGACGATTTATATATTTATTTATTTCATTTGATCTTAACTTTTATACATTTTGCAGAATCTGTGACACCTGATGAGTCGTTATCGACGAAACAGTCTGTCGCGTTTTTAAATTTTTGAATTATAACTGTGATTTTAATGCTACGGTTCTGCTCTGGTTTTTATTTACGAGCACTCTGTGCAGGAAATTTACATCACAATTACTTTTTTTTCAAGCCACTTAATTGCAGCTTCGGATTTTTGTGGTAGTGAAGTGCATGCATCATGGCGATGACCTAGTTGAGCATCGAACCCGCGAAGCCAGCTTCGGAGCCCAATGCACCAACCACTCGGCCAACTCCATGTGCTACATCACAATTACTTATTTTTTTTTTTATTTCAAGCCACTTAATTGCGGCTTAGGGTTTTTTTTGATAGCGAAGTTTGTTTTGTTTTTTTGATAACTTTTTTTTTTTTATTTCAAGACACATAATTGCAGCTTAGGGTTTTTGTGGTAGTGAAGTACATGCATCATGAAGATGACCTAGTTGAGCATCGAACCCGTGAAGCCAGCTTCGGACCCCAATGCACCAACCACTCGGCCAACTCCATGTGCTTTGATAGTGAAGTTGCTTCAACATCATTAAAACTTAAAGGTCTGCTGCCACCTAGCGGAGTCAGACAAACATCAAAAATGTCGAGGTTGGCGCTTGAAGTCAAATAAGCCTGTTTGTCTTATTTCTAGCAAAAATACCTGCTGGCAAAATTTTTTTGATTTTGTTTTGGTTTTTCACCAGGAACTTACGTCTTTTGCGTGGGACTGGTGCTCACGCACCGGCTTTAAAAATTACCATTTGCATTTGTTTAGACCCTGAGCTAGGCTCTAACCAGCCTGTTTGTTTTTCGTTATTTTATTTAAAGCTGTTATGTTTCAAGACAGCGCACCTCAGCAGATTTCTTATTTACCTAGTTTTTTCTTACAAGAACAAAAAGTTCTAAACAATCTGAGGCAAAGCAATTGCACGACTAAAAACATTACTCTACACTCTAATTTTAAATCCGGCACTTCAGAGACGTCGATGTTGTCAGAGATGGCGATTTATCAGCGATAATTTATCGGCGATAAATTATCGCCGATTAATCATCACGATAAACGACTCTTTGTGCACACAGTGATCAAAGTTAGTGAGTTAATTAGCGCTATGGAAAAAATACACTGGGTTCCTAAAATGCTGTTGTAATGCAAAAACATCTCTTTTTATTTTATTTAATGCCACGGCAGAGTCCATGAACTGCTCTCTTTTCTTGAAAAATTTAGAAACACATTTTTGCAATGCGACTTGCAAAAAAACTTCGTCAAAATCATTGAAGATATACCGGAACATTCATCGGCGATAACTCTGGTCTACACGATTTTTGCGGCAGAATGTCTCTTGGTGGTTTTTACCTAATTTAGGAGCGCTGAATCCAAATCTGGCATTATTTTGTTTCCATCACATCACCTTTTTGAGATAAAAGGTATCTTCATTACAAAATAATACAAACAATATATGAACACTATCTTGAAATGCAGTGGCTGGTTTGCAGCAAGTCTGCTGCAACTTTTATCACAAAAGCACAAAACCAGATCCCAAGATTACCGTGCTTTAAAAAACATCACTGGACGTCATCCCCAGCACATTGCATTTGATAAAATAGATATGTCACATTCATCTTGAATATTGAAAATTTTCTTTTGAGCGATTTTCGTTTGTGCACAGCGGTGGAACTCTTTCTCTTCAGGTTCCAGCAGTAATCTGCCCTCACATGGCAGTCCCATCGGCCCTGGTAGCGCTCTTCCATAACTCTAATGTTTTGGTGAAAGCGCTCACCTTGTTCTTCACTGATGTCCCCAAGGTTTTCTGGAAAGTATTCTAGATGGTTTTTCAGAAAGTGTAGCTTTATGCTCATAGAACATTGCACCTCTTGCATGCTAGATAAGAGTTCTTTCACCAGGTCTTGTACTTGAAAAGTGCATCAAGGCTTCATGCTTTTATTCCCAGGGCCAGTCCTAAGCCTCTTGGAATGGGTTTGCCCAGAACATCTTGGGTAAAACTGAATCGTCTGCGGACTGGCGTAGGGCGATTCCATTCATCCATGTACAAATGGGGTGCTGCTCCTTCACCGAATTGTGAGTGTGGTGCCTCTGAGCAAACTGCAGACCACATCATTTCTACATGCCCCCTACATCGTGCACCAAAAGGAATACAAGGTCTGTTGGTCCTGGATGATGACACCCGACGCTGGCTTAAAATCAATGCCGTCAACATCTAAACCGTCGGAAGAGGATGCCCAACCACACGACGACGACGACCAGGTCTTCATAGTTTTCTCGCTTTCTGTTATCAAAGAAGTTACTTACGACCAAAGAAAAAGCATTCCAAGCCCTTGCTTCATGAGCTGTCACTGATGCTACAAAGTTTGGATCTCTGAGCAACTGCCTTATTTGTGGGCCTATAAAAACTCCAGCCTTTTTCTTTTCTTCACTAAGACCTGGAAAAGCTTGACAAATGTACCTAAAGCAATCTCTGTAGTGATCAAGAACTTTAACATATTGCTTCATCACCTCAAGTTTTATATGAAGTGGCGGCAAGATGATCTTCTTAGCATCAACTAACGATTTGTGAATAATGTTTTTATCTCCAGGTGCCAAACTGCTCCTTGCTGGCCACTGACCTCTTATCCAATGCTCATCTTTGGCTCTGCTATTTCAATAGCAAAGAAAACAAGGGTATTTGCTGTAGCCATCTTGCTCTTCCAAAAGAAAGTTCATCATTTTTAAATTCATGCAAATCATCTTTGGCTCTGCTGTTTCAATAGCAAAGAAAACAAGGGTATTTGGTGTAGCCACCTTGCTCTTCCAAAAGAAAGTTCATCATTTTTAAATTCATGCAAGTCATCTAACCATGATCATTGTATTTTAGTGTTTCCAGCACATCCTTAACGTTTTCATAAGACTCTTTGAGTGTCTCAGAGTGCTCCACTGGAATCGATGCACATCTATTTCCGTTGTGGAGTAACACGCACTTCATGCTTCGTTTTGAGCTCACACCTTAATGACACAATCTGGCACAGAAAAATGCTAATTAACACCGAATTGGAAACCTTGCTATAGAAATATCAGTAAAACTCAAACTGAGTTTGTTCTCATGTAACGCCCACAAACTGGTCTCTAAATTCACACCTTCATTATACTGCCTACTACTACAAGAATATTCTTCCATACACGAAACTCCTAAGGTTGTTTTGAAGGAATAAACGCAAACTGCTAAGAAGGGTTCCTGATTTTCACGTGGTTATAAGTTAGCAAAGCCCATTCTTTTAATGACTAGAGGTGCTACGTAAACACTGTTTGAAGCATTGCAGTAGATGCAGCGCGCTTTGTTCATATATTTGGGTCATTCGTCAGCTCGCGTAAATGTATTCCTTTGAAGTTGCCAACAGTGTTTAAATCATTTACTGCCGATGTTTATGCTTGCTGAAGAAAGGGTTTTATCACAAAAAGCAGAGCACCTTTAATCTCCAGGCTTGTGTAGGATTCAATGTTTCATCAAAGGTGATTTCGGTAAGAATGCTTGAGCTGCTGCCTTTACACGGTCAACATACCGCCACTATCAGAAGTAAAAATTTGGCCGGTAAGTGTAAAAATGGGCAAAAGACGTAGGGAAAAAACCTGACGTGATGGAGCAAATCTGAGCTCAGAATTGGATTTAGCAGCCCAAAGTGAGCCTTAATCGATTATGAAAGTTCACGCCGCAAATTTTTTTTCTATTTTTAGTAATTTATCGATTATCAATATCGCTTCAAAAATTGAGATTTATGGATTATCGGTATCGCTCAGGGCTTTTTTGAAGTTCAATTATCGTTATCGCTTTAGTACAGAAAGGTTTATCGTGGCCATCTGTGGATGTTGTGTTTCGTAACTGACCAGCACGCACGTCATTGGTTTTGTTCGACCAGTTTACGTTTTGAGAAGTTTTACGGTTTTACTCGTCAGAGTGGTTTGCTTTTGTTGTGAGGTCAAGGCAATTTTTAATTTGTTCTTTTAAGCCTTAAAGGCAAGAAAACTTTTATTACAAATAAACCTTTATGCAGTTTCATACAAATTCTAACCTTTTTTTACAAGGAAACCTGCTGATGATGAAAATTTTTGCTGAGTCACTGAATGTTTTGGAAAAGCAAAGCACTACAGCTGTGATCTCAAAAGCGGGCGGTATCTCCCCGAGGAAATCTTGGCGAGATTTAGGGGTAGAGGGGTGGTGGTGACAGAAATAGATTTTTGGTTCAAAATTGTTGAAGTTGGCGAGTGAGGCATCAGAGAATCCCCCGACACTTCTTTGCAGCGGTTTGGATTGAACTGGGAACGAGTGTTTAATCGAGCGGTGTGGCTTGCACTTGGTTGAACACTCAATCGAGTTGGGGGTAAAGGCACTCATAGGCGGATTCAGGGGGAGAGCTAAGAGAGTGTAAGTTTCTAGGTAAATTTCTACTGATACGCATTACCGGTAGTCTACTATGTCGATATTTTTCGACCCACGAAACTGTAAGACACGTATTTTTTCAACTCCAAGCCCCTCTCCTCCCCCCAAAAAAATTTGGATCCAACCCTAAATATGGATAATACACGATGGCGTTATTTTGAAAACAGTAAAGTGTCAAGCTATTTTGTTTATATATTGGCATTTATCATTATAATTGGAATCGGGAAGAGTTAAGAAGAAAGTTGGAAACAAACTGCAGTTTCATATTTCGTTACTTGTTGGTTACGTAGTCTAGTTTCTGATGTATAATTTTCTTTATGAAAGAAAAACAAGCCGTCAGTAATTCTTAAAGTTGGACGTTTCGTCAACACAGGTTCAGCTGTCATCATTAGCATTGTAAGCATGCAAGGCAGTACAAATTGACTTATTTTCCTACTTAAGCTATTTTCGTCGCACATTTATCGTATTCCCAATTATTTTCTTCATAGTCGTCATGTGCTTGCGCAGGGGTTTACCGTTTCAATTTCGTTTCAATAAGCAAGAGGAAGTGAAGTGCGTAAGTTATGCCTCTATATTTATAGGAACTATGTAATAGTAGCTGTTAAAATATAAGATATGATGCACAGTGTCACAAACCTAGCTTCTTAACAGCATTGAAACGAGAGGAAGCAAAGAACCTTAATGATTGATGATTCTTGGTTGTTTCATCAGTGTTGTAACGAATCTGCATCAATCAAAACGAGAAGAAAAGGCTTGTGATAAAAATACAGTGCACGATATCATAGATCTGACAACCTAATAAATAACACATGATTTTATCATACACGACCGTTAAGAGTGTTAAGACCGCTTTAGTTCTCTCCGACGGCAACTGTTTAGAAAAGGGTGAAAACAAATTTTGTTCCCTTTCTTAATTCTTATTAACTAAACCCCTTCTTAATGAGAGTGAGCGGTATGAAATTTTTCATTTCGACATCATACTCACTGTCGCGCAATAGAAAATGGTATTACTTCGCTGACAGGACGATTGATAAGAATTGTATGACAAACCGTAGGAATTAATTCGTTCTTAGATCTGACCTCACGAAAAACCAAGACCTTCTTCACCAAACAAATATAATAATCGACCCACCTTAACTCACTTAGCTACGGTACTCACCGTAATACTAACACAGGCTCCACTGCTCACTTCAGTGACGCTATACAACAAGAGCTGTACCCTTCAGCATACAACAATATTGCTTACTCTACACACACTAAATCGACACTCGAATAACTACGCTCGAGTAATTTTAAGATCGAAAATTCACGCCCATTTATACTCTAAATTTAAGTTCAAGAACGTTCTATAACATTCTTAAAAAGAAACAAGAAAGAAATCATATGACATGCAAAAATTCACACCAATCTATAGTAAATACAATTATGACTTCACAAGCACAAATTTTGACCCAGTGAAATTACGTAATGGAGAGATCTGTCCAGAATATTCACGAAAAAAATACGTCAGTAGAAAATTATGACTTCATAATGCAACCTTACGAAACAATCCCACGAAAAAACTTCGGAAAACAACGCATCGGTCTAGAACAGTGCTCCGCAACCTTTTCTTACTCACGGCACACTAAAACCATGTCCAAATTTTCGCGGCACACCTCAGCAAAAAAGCGCAAAAAATTTAGTTCCTACTACAAATATGGTCTACAGCCTATGGTACCAGCTGCTTGTACAACCTAGGTTGCTTGCGATTCCTACGACAAAATAGAAAAATTTTGTCGCAAGCGTCGTAGAACTCACTTCTTTTCACTTGCGATGACCGCAGCCACTTCAGTCGCATTCAGTGTGCATAGATAGCGCGATTTGTCGCTGGAACCGCATCGCACGAGTCGCACGATTATTGTGTAAGAAAATCGCAGCAGTGGGCATTGGCAGTCGCAGGACTTGACGCAAACGTGATCGCAATGGTCGTGGCGTATCGCAACGAACTCAGTGTGCACTGTGCAGCCGCCTTAACGTTGTTCAAGGTTGCTCGCACTTCAAAATTAAGCAAAGTTAGTTGTAATATCACCTTCCCGCTGCGTGAAAAGAAAAATCAAACAAAAGCGGTTTCCTGAGGTTAGTCAAAGGTTAGCACAACGGGATCGACGCGTCTAGCGAAAGCTGGAATTTTTTATGTTTATACTTCCAAGACTAAGCGAATAATTTGTAATTATTCCGCGGCACACCTAGGATCGCCTCGCGGCACACCGGTTGCGGAGCACTGGTCTAGAACCTTCTGCAGTAGACAAAGCATTTAAAACAAAAACATATTAAAACAGTTATATCGTTATACTCGCCCTGTTCGCATGTAAAGTTTAAGTGGTTGCAAAAGCCTGCGGATTTTTGCTGTCGTAATCTATTTTTTGACGTCATCATTAAAAAAACTAATTATGATATCAAATATTTAAATTAATTGTGGTAAAAGTAAAATCACTTCTACTGGACATTTAGAGATGGTGATTGCGATCTTAGCATAAAGCTATATGGAATTTTGTGAATGTCTAACGTGATTCATGCAAAAAAAATGTATAATGATAACAAACTAATTGAAATTTTGATGGACTGCAAATAAATTTTCGAGCTTTCATTTATTATTGTGCTTCATACAAAGCAAAACTTAAGTTACAAGTACATATAACACATTCGATTACTCATTTTTGACTTCAGAATAAAATCAAAATATCAATTTAAAAGTGTAATTTAGAAGTCATCGTTTTACTGTTTCTCGGAAAAACAAAACAGTCATTTTATGTGCTCGTGCTTACCCTTGTCTTTCAACATTTGCATCATTTAGTAAAAAAACAAACTTCTTAAAAAAAAAAGCACGGGTATAACGAAGCCTCTTGTGTCGTCACTCCCCCGCACTGCGTTCCCCCCCCCCTATGATGTCACAATGTTGCTCTTTGACTGGTTTGTTTTTAAAAAAAAAAAGATACGAAGAACTTTTATAAAATCTACAAAATACTGTAGGGTAGGCTACACGACAAATGAAAACTATCGCTTAAAATAATTTCCACAAGCATCATTTAAATTACTTTCCACAGAGAGCAAAAAACACATAGTTCAACAACAAGTTGAATCGAAATGTTTTCATGCTTCCATGTTACTAAATATTCAATCGATTATCATGGCCATTCATTCTCCGGCGGTATGAAAGTAAAATCGACTGAAAACTTTGAAAACTCACAGCATATTTTTAAAAGCACAGACGCAGTTGTACTTTATGACTGCGGTGTTATTATGCTTACACAGTACGATAGCTTTGTGGAAAAATATTTCAAACAATATAATGTTAACGAAACGGCCCGGTTAGCAGTCTTGGGTTCAATTTCCGGTCAGGTTCAGTCATACGTAGTGTTGCTAACGGCTCGCCACCGCTGTGATGATTCTTCGGAGCTGTGTTGCTCAAACGCTATGCCGTGAAGATGATCTGCGCCACTCGTTGTGCGCTTCGACGTAATATCGCGAGCTTGATGTAGATTTGATTTTTTTATTGTAAGGACAGGAACATCACTGAAAATAGGTGATCATGTGTCAACGCAGACTTAGTTTCGAATACTCTGTCTCTGAGGCGACTTCATTGGTCACAATGTCATATACATTTTGCTTGCTTGAACCACTGGGCTTTTGTAGAGAGGAATATGTTGCCTCAACCTCGTCTGGAGTTGTAACAGTGTAATACACTGGGGGCTCTTCCTCCGTTGTTGGATTTACAGTTGCATAAGGTGAAAGATCTGAGTCTGTTCGTTTGTTTTTGCTATAACAACGCATGCCACGGCGATAAAGTACAACTGCTACCACAACAAACAGAATGACTACTAAAGCCGCAGCTACTCCAACTCCAATGTACAGCCCTAGATTACTGTCCATGCTGCTCTTGTTCGGACTGAAAGCGCAGTCATTCGATGTTATGTTTACTGTACATGTTTCTGTCATGTTTGATGATGCATTGGAACACAATTGAACGTTCGAAGCTTCACTGCCATCTCCATACAAACACTTTCTTGTTCTGAGTCGTTCACCTGTCGAGTTACATCGAGTTGCAACACAATCTCCTGCTTCACTCCATTCATTCCAAACTGGCTGACATTGTGTTTGTGATGAAAACCTTCCGTTGCAATATTGTGGATCAACATAATCACCATCACAATCCGTGCAATTTCGAACCCAAACAATTTGACGAGATGTTCGGCAGTTTGATGTCGTTGCCCAGCTTGTCCAATATAACTTGTCGCAATTTTTCTTCACAAAGACAAATGAATCAAACGGAGCAGCCGGTGACCAAACCTCTTGACCGGGATTGTTAAATAAACGTCTTGAGAATTCCAGTGTAACAGTTATGCTTATACTATCACATTGCTGGGTGCAATCATTTATATTTAAATTTGTATAAAAAATTTGGTAATTATCGCTATTGACATTTTGCCTGAACCCAACCGTAGCATAACGAGTTGTTACGAATTGCAAGTTATTGCCTGTGCATGTGTAGGATGTTATTCTTCCGAGTCTAAAGCGAACTGGCTCGTTGTTTCCACTTGGGGGTAATCTGAACGACCATGAGCCTTCCCAAACGTTCTTGTATTGAGCCCATGATTGCTGAGGACAATGAATTTGACTTCTCACAGACACAAGCAACGTTAAAATTAGCAAAGTTTTCATCATAATAAGTTTATACGTCTTCATACAAAAAATGCATTTACTGCGAAATGTAAGTGGTTCCGTTGACAGAAAAGTCGCTTAAGTTAATTTTCAGACCAAAAAGATTACTAAATCATTGCAGATGACGCTAAAAGTTTGTACTAATTACCTAAACATGTCACCGAGGGTTTATCCCAGGGGTGGACAAGCTTTTCACACGAAGGGCCAGATTTGGAAAAACTGTTGAAGCCGCGGGCCGCACGTTGATTGGAAAACAAGATAAAGACCTTTTTTTCTTTGGAGATCACGGTCCACATACGAATGTGATCTCCAAAACAAAAGGTTTTCACCTCGTTTTTTATTCCAATTTTGCACCGTTGAGGCCTATTTTTTTGAAAATCACTGCCATCCATGATCTCTAAAGGAAAAAACAGTCTTCCCCTCAATTCACGGTGGGAGTTTAAGTTTGTGTAAGTGCCGGCGGGCCAGAATAAAAGGACCGGCGGGCCGGATTTGGCCCGCGGGCCGTAGTTTGCCCATGTCTGGTCTATCCTTTACTACCCATATTTGTTGCACAGCCAAATCATCATCATACGCTAACTCTGACGTTGTTTAACATTATTATTTACCAGAAACTGGCAAAGGAGTAATGTCGACTTGCTGCGAAGTTCTGTATATTTGGTCCATGAAACGCTGTACTCTTTGCAGCAACACAACAAGTGCATTTTAGAACCATTAAGAGCCCCAAAAGTCAAGTTTTTGCAATTTGTAAATAGCCTGCACCCTTGTCCCTCTGGAATCGAGTTTTTGCGTGTTAGTTACTCCCACATGGAGCTACCATTTGGACAAGCAACCAATCATTATCGCTAAAATCGAATTTTAACTGTAACAATTCATTACCATCTGTTTGGCTCGCCTACAGTTGTAAAGCCAACCATGACTTTAACAGTATGTCTTACCATCCGCTATTCCAAACCGACCAAGAAAAAACAAGCAAGACATGGGTTTATATAGTAGCCACAACCCGAGTTTAGATCACGGTATAGTTAACCCCAATAACATCTTTTACCACGCGGTCATTTATGTCCAGTACCGGTCGCATGAGTTTACGAAAGAATAAGCCTAAAAATTTAATTAGCCTGTACCGTAAGTTGAATTATAGACATCACAGAATAACCATCAAATAGTTATTCTGCGTAGTTTCAAAAAAATATTGGGCTAGTTTTAAACCTCCACTATAGTTGAGCCTTGCTTTGTTGATGTATTTTCATCTCTTTTTCCTTTCTTCTCAACTTAGCTAAAGCACAAGCTCGCTGCAACTCACACAAGAATGCAAAATAATATTTCAGGTATAGTTTTGGTGTGACACCAATTCGTCAGCGAAAAATATGTTTAAGAACACGAATATCTGGTTTAAAAAATTTTTGCAGGCCGATTTCACAATAAGTAATAAAAATTTTGATAACTTCCTCTTTCCTACAATGGCCTTTCGACTTTTCTTGCGATTTCTGGATCTTATAATAGTAACTTCCGTCACGTTTAAAGAACGTCACAGACGTTATTGTTTAAAACAGTGCGTCATGTTTTGTTTTTAAAGATTTGTGACGTAACAATGTTATGATGAATAATAGATTGTTTGAGTTCGTATAAAATTTATTATTGGAAATATAAATCAAAACAGTATTCTTAACTTCAAGCGACAAAATGCTGATATATTGCAAATAAACTAATCCACTATTGCTTAACATTTTCTTGCCTGCCCTGCACCCTTATCATTCACTAGTTATTTCTTTTCTTTTTTTCGGTGGAAAGGATTGAACAACAAAACCATTAATTTTACTGAGGAAAATGAACCCCCAGTAATTTTAAAACTGGACGTTTCGACAGCATAGATTCAACTATGCTCATCAGCCGTGTAAGCACTAAGTAAACCAAAATTGAAGACTTTGTTCAGTTCATCACTGCCTTGCTTTCACTGAAAACTAATGACAGAATATGGCACGTACCACGCAGTTGATTAGGAACATTGAAACGAGACGGAAATGTAGGAGCTTGATCACCGATGATACGTAACTGTTTCAGCAGTAGGGTGTTTCGCTCGAAAACAAGTTTTTTTTGGATAGTGATTTTCTAATGCCAAACGAACTAACTAGACGATTGTTCAAAATTTTTTTGAAATTTTTTTGCGTTTCAGCTCCCCACACCCCCCATTTTTGAGCCGAGGGGGGTCAAATTCATAAAAATGCTATAAAGCCAGGATCATCGTACATTGCTGATATTGGCATCAAACAAACCGGAATTGGTAAGTTTACACCCAACTTCCACTACAGGTCTAACTACAGGTCTAACTCCTTTAGATTGGGAGATATAAGCAATTTTGTTAATTTTGAGCATTTTTCAGGGATTTTTCTAGCATATACAATAAGAATAAAGGTTAATTTTTGATGAAAATTTTCCAAGATGTTACATGTTACAGGAATTAGTTTGCAGATGCGAAAAGTGATTAAATGGAAGTCCATTCATCAGTGCATCTATTTGTTTACGTCACAATTATTGCGCTGCGAGTCACAATACAGTTGCATTCAGTTCCAGAATGAAATATCATTATTTCTTCAAAAAAATTGTGAGTTGCAAGTTTGCAACCGAATTTTTGAAACTACAGTAGTTTTAGTTAAAGCAGAAACTTTTTTGTTTGATTGTTGCATTTTTATTCCAAAAGGAATAAATTTAAGTCTGAAACTTAAAACACTCAAGTTGGCCACTAAAACATTAAGCACAAAGGCTAGAGAGATAGTATTATGAAACTCTGTCCAAGCTAATCACATACACACTTGTTTTAGCTCTACATTCTGGAACATTCCAGAAAAAGTATTGGGAAGATGCAATATA
This sequence comes from Trididemnum miniatum, assembly GCA_964006365.1. NCBI lineage: Eukaryota > Metazoa > Chordata > Ascidiacea > Aplousobranchia > Didemnidae > Trididemnum > Trididemnum miniatum. The sequence goes on along the minus strand of OZ023242.1, from coordinate 23,815,106 downwards.
AAAAAGTATCTTTTTTATGGACAGGAAGCTATTGGCACTGTTCCCTTTAAGGTGCGAAATTTGAAAAAAACAAAAAATTTTGGGCAAAAGTTTTCAAATTTTTCTTCAAACTCGCTGACTGGAATGGTGATTTTTGGCCAAATTTGAATCAAGCTATTTAAATTGTGTTAAGTATTCTAGAAACTGTCGATTTTGATGCAAAAATTGGATCAAACTCTCATTAAACCTCTTAATTTTTGGGCAAATTTTTTGTTAAAATTTATATTTGGGCAAATTCGCACTTGCTAAAAACTTACACGGAACAGTGGTTATTGGCCATGCCGAATGGTTGAGTACAGCCGGTGGATACCTACGCCTTAAGCTATTTGACATACACGATTTAGGCTCTGAGCAACAAGCTTCATTAGACCGAGTTGTCCAGTTTATTGTTGATGCATACGTCCCCTCAATTTTTGAGATCTTTTTAAGCCTACTCCAATGGAATAGGGAGTTGTTTTGAATATACGAGATTACTTGAAAGCTTCTACGGCATTACCAGCTAAAAAGAGTTTCATAGATCATGCTTTCACTTGGATGAACCCCAAAACAGCAGCACTTGGGGTTTTGCAAGCGGAAATGGACCTATCTCGAATAGCTGATATGGACACCAAATACGAAAGAGCTGCTATGGTCAAATCGTCCACTTTCAGCATTTTTGAATGCTCAATCAAGATCATCACCATGCCCAACCAAAGGAAGTAAGAATTACTGGAAAGCTTTTCGGAACTACAGTACTTGCTGAGAAAGGCTGATTGGACCAATGAAGGACGTACTAACCAGAAAAAAAGCTCACACATTCGGACGATATCGACCACAAGATGAAGGGTTATATTACCATGCCTACTATATTAAGTAAACTTGATGAAATGAGTAACTGTACAATTCAGGGTTTTTCAACCTTTTTTTCCTCATGGCCCAATAAAATGATAAAATATGACCGTGGCCCATTTACTTTTATTAAAGACATAAAATAAGCGTAACAGCATCATTAGGGTAGCTAACCTTGCTTTCTAGTCAAGCTCTGTGGCCCATTGAAAACAGTGCCATGCGGCTCATATTTGGGCCACGGCCCATAGGTTGAAAACCCCTGGCTTAGTTGTTTAAGTTAAATTTGAGTTGATGTTGTTCATTGTTTGTAATTGTTTTGAAAAAACATGAGGTGATTGTGTAAATTTGAGTCTTTATTTAGAAAAGCAGGAGATAAATTTAACAAAATAAAGCAAAAATTCACATTTTTGTTAATAACTCGAAAAATACGTAAGTTAGACTCATTGTTCCTCTCGAAGTTGGGAATAAACTTGCCCATTCTGGTTCGTTTGACACCAATATCAGCTTGATGTAATAATCCTGCCCAGAGTTATAGCAATTTCACAAATTGGACCTCCCTCGTTATAAAAATGGGGGGTGTGGGGAGCTAAAACGTAAAAAAATTTCAAAAATTTTTTTACCAATTATGAAGTTAGCTCATTTGGCATTAGAAAATCACTATCCAAAAGAAATTTGAAAAAGAAGTTTAAAAATAAAACACCCTATTCAACAGTGTAGTAACAAAATCTGCATTAAACGTACAATGAAACGAAAAAAAAATTGAGAAAAAATGCAGCACACAATATCACAGGTAAGACAACGTTTTCAACAACGTATGATCTTATAAGACACGACCGTAAGACTATTAGTACCACAATGGCTTATTCGCCAGTATCTGTTGGAGCAAGGTGAAAAAAAAGATTTGCTCCATTTTTTTCACTTTTGACTAATCCAAATGCTTTCATGCTTTACAGTTAGTGGCTATTCGCATTTCGTCACAGCCATTCTTCTGTGTAAAAGCGAAGTTGGCAGAAAACTTCGCTGTGGGAGTTTAAATTCACGGTGGGAGTTTAAAAATTCACGGTGGGAGTTTAAGTTTGTGTAAGTGCCGGCGGGCCAGAATAAAAGGACCGGCGGGCCGGATTTGGCCCGCGGGCCGTAGTTTGCCCATGTCTGGTCTATCCTTTACTACCCATATTTGTTGCACAGCCAAATCATCATCATACGCTAACTCTGACGTTGTTTAACATTATTATTTACCAGAAACTGGCAAAGGAGTAATGTCGACTTGCTGCGAAGTTCTGTATATTTGGTCCATGAAACGCTGTACTCTTTGCAGCAACACAACAAGTGCATTTTAGAACCATTAAGAGCCCCAAAAGTCAAGTTTTTGCAATTTGTAAATAGCCTGCACCCTTGTCCCTCTGGAATCGAGTTTTTGCGTGTTAGTTACTCCCACATGGAGCTACCATTTGGACAAGCAACCAATCATTATCGCTAAAATCGAATTTTAACTGTAACAATTCATTACCATCTGTTTGGCTCGCCTACAGTTGTAAAGCCAACCATGACTTTAACAGTATGTCTTACCATCCGCTATTCCAAACCGACCAAGAAAAAACAAGCAAGACATGGGTTTATATAGTAGCCACAACCCGAGTTTAGATCACGGTATAGTTAACCCCAATAACATCTTTTACCACGCGGTCATTTATGTCCAGTACCGGTCGCATGAGTTTACGAAAGAATAAGCCTAAAAATTTAATTAGCCTGTACCGTAAGTTGAATTATAGACATCACAGAATAACCATCAAATAGTTATTCTGCGTAGTTTCAAAAAAATATTGGGCTAGTTTTAAACCTCCACTATAGTTGAGCCTTGCTTTGTTGATGTATTTTCATCTCTTTTTCCTTTCTTCTCAACTTAGCTAAAGCACAAGCTCGCTGCAACTCACACAAGAATGCAAAATAATATTTCAGGTATAGTTTTGGTGTGACACCAATTCGTCAGCGAAAAATATGTTTAAGAACACGAATATCTGGTTTAAAAAATTTTTGCAGGCCGATTTCACAATAAGTAATAAAAATTTTGATAACTTCCTCTTTCCTACAATGGCCTTTCGACTTTTCTTGCGATTTCTGGATCTTATAATAGTAACTTCCGTCACGTTTAAAGAACGTCACAGACGTTATTGTTTAAAACAGTGCGTCATGTTTTGTTTTTAAAGATTTGTGACGTAACAATGTTATGATGAATAATAGATTGTTTGAGTTCGTATAAAATTTATTATTGGAAATATAAATCAAAACAGTATTCTTAACTTCAAGCGACAAAATGCTGATATATTGCAAATAAACTAATCCACTATTGCTTAACATTTTCTTGCCTGCCCTGCACCCTTATCATTCACTAGTTATTTCTTTTCTTTTTTTCGGTGGAAAGGATTGAACAACAAAACCATTAATTTTACTGAGGAAAATGAACCCCCAGTAATTTTAAAACTGGACGTTTCGACAGCATAGATTCAACTATGCTCATCAGCCGTGTAAGCACTAAGTAAACCAAAATTGAAGACTTTGTTCAGTTCATCACTGCCTTGCTTTCACTGAAAACTAATGACAGAATATGGCACGTACCACGCAGTTGATTAGGAACATTGAAACGAGACGGAAATGTAGGAGCTTGATCACCGATGATACGTAACTGTTTCAGCAGTAGGGTGTTTCGCTCGAAAACAAGTTTTTTTTGGATAGTGATTTTCTAATGCCAAACGAACTAACTAGACGATTGTTCAAAATTTTTTTGAAATTTTTTTGCGTTTCAGCTCCCCACACCCCCCATTTTTGAGCCGAGGGGGGTCAAATTCATAAAAATGCTATAAAGCCAGGATCATCGTACATTGCTGATATTGGCATCAAACAAACCGGAATTGGTAAGTTTACACCCAACTTCCACTACAGGTCTAACTACAGGTCTAACTCCTTTAGATTGGGAGATATAAGCAATTTTGTTAATTTTGAGCATTTTTCAGGGATTTTTCTAGCATATACAATAAGAATAAAGGTTAATTTTTGATGAAAATTTTCCAAGATGTTACATGTTACAGGAATTAGTTTGCAGATGCGAAAAGTGATTAAATGGAAGTCCATTCATCAGTGCATCTATTTGTTTACGTCACAATTATTGCGCTGCGAGTCACAATACAGTTGCATTCAGTTCCAGAATGAAATATCATTATTTCTTCAAAAAAATTGTGAGTTGCAAGTTTGCAACCGAATTTTTGAAACTACAGTAGTTTTAGTTAAAGCAGAAACTTTTTTGTTTGATTGTTGCATTTTTATTCCAAAAGGAATAAATTTAAGTCTGAAACTTAAAACACTCAAGTTGGCCACTAAAACATTAAGCACAAAGGCTAGAGAGATAGTATTATGAAACTCTGTCCAAGCTAATCACATACACACTTGTTTTAGCTCTACATTCTGGAACATTCCAGAAAAAGTATTGGGAAGATGCAATATAAAAAAGTATCTTTTTTATGGACAGGAAGCTATTGGCACTGTTCCCTTTAAGGTGCGAAATTTGAAAAAAACAAAAAATTTTGGGCAAAAGTTTTCAAATTTTTCTTCAAACTCGCTGACTGGAATGGTGATTTTTGGCCAAATTTGAATCAAGCTATTTAAATTGTGTTAAGTATTCTAGAAACTGTCGATTTTGATGCAAAAATTGGATCAAACTCTCATTAAACCTCTTAATTTTTGGGCAAATTTTTTGTTAAAATTTATATTTGGGCAAATTCGCACTTGCTAAAAACTTACACGGAACAGTGGTTATTGGCCATGCCGAATGGTTGAGTACAGCCGGTGGATACCTACGCCTTAAGCTATTTGACATACACGATTTAGGCTCTGAGCAACAAGCTTCATTAGACCGAGTTGTCCAGTTTATTGTTGATGCATACGTCCCCTCAATTTTTGAGATCTTTTTAAGCCTACTCCAATGGAATAGGGAGTTGTTTTGAATATACGAGATTACTTGAAAGCTTCTACGGCATTACCAGCTAAAAAGAGTTTCATAGATCATGCTTTCACTTGGATGAACCCCAAAACAGCAGCACTTGGGGTTTTGCAAGCGGAAATGGACCTATCTCGAATAGCTGATATGGACACCAAATACGAAAGAGCTGCTATGGTCAAATCGTCCACTTTCAGCATTTTTGAATGCTCAATCAAGATCATCACCATGCCCAACCAAAGGAAGTAAGAATTACTGGAAAGCTTTTCGGAACTACAGTACTTGCTGAGAAAGGCTGATTGGACCAATGAAGGACGTACTAACCAGAAAAAAAGCTCACACATTCGGACGATATCGACCACAAGATGAAGGGTTATATTACCATGCCTACTATATTAAGTAAACTTGATGAAATGAGTAACTGTACAATTCAGGGTTTTTCAACCTTTTTTTCCTCATGGCCCAATAAAATGATAAAATATGACCGTGGCCCATTTACTTTTATTAAAGACATAAAATAAGCGTAACAGCATCATTAGGGTAGCTAACCTTGCTTTCTAGTCAAGCTCTGTGGCCCATTGAAAACAGTGCCATGCGGCTCATATTTGGGCCACGGCCCATAGGTTGAAAACCCCTGGCTTAGTTGTTTAAGTTAAATTTGAGTTGATGTTGTTCATTGTTTGTAATTGTTTTGAAAAAACATGAGGTGATTGTGTAAATTTGAGTCTTTATTTAGAAAAGCAGGAGATAAATTTAACAAAATAAAGCAAAAATTCACATTTTTGTTAATAACTCGAAAAATACGTAAGTTAGACTCATTGTTCCTCTCGAAGTTGGGAATAAACTTGCCCATTCTGGTTCGTTTGACACCAATATCAGCTTGATGTAATAATCCTGCCCAGAGTTATAGCAATTTCACAAATTGGACCTCCCTCGTTATAAAAATGGGGGGTGTGGGGAGCTAAAACGTAAAAAAATTTCAAAAATTTTTTTACCAATTATGAAGTTAGCTCATTTGGCATTAGAAAATCACTATCCAAAAGAAATTTGAAAAAGAAGTTTAAAAATAAAACACCCTATTCAACAGTGTAGTAACAAAATCTGCATTAAACGTACAATGAAACGAAAAAAAAATTGAGAAAAAATGCAGCACACAATATCACAGGTAAGACAACGTTTTCAACAACGTATGATCTTATAAGACACGACCGTAAGACTATTAGTACCACAATGGCTTATTCGCCAGTATCTGTTGGAGCAAGGTGAAAAAAAAGATTTGCTCCATTTTTTTCACTTTTGACTAATCCAAATGCTTTCATGCTTTACAGTTAGTGGCTATTCGCATTTCGTCACAGCCATTCTTCTGTGTAAAAGCGAAGTTGGCAGAAAACTTTGAAAACTCAACGCATGATTTTAAAAGCACCTACGCAGTTGCGTTTTACGATGCGGTGTTATAATGCTTGCACTCTACGAAGGCTTTGCGGAAAAATATTTCAAAAAATATAATGTGAACGAAACCGGCCGAATGGAGGTATTGACTTGCATTCCCGTCAAGTCGGACACAGCGACACTGACGACTGGCCACCGCAGCAACGTTTTTTGGAGCTGAGCTGGCCGTGTTGTCCAGGCGCTATGTCGCGAAGATGGACCCCGCCACTCGTTACACGCTTCGACGAAACACCGCGAATATAATGAAGATTTGAGTTTGATTTTTAGAGGACAAAAACATTAGTACAAAATGGTTATTATGTTTCATCGCAGACTGAGTTTCGAATATTCTGTCTCTGAGACGACTTCATTGGTCACAATGTCATATACATTTTGCTTGCTTGAACCACTGGGCTTTTGTAGAGAGGAATATGTTGCCTCAACCTCGTCTGGAGTTGTAACAGTGTAATACACTGGGGGCTCTTCCTCCGTTGTTGGATTTACAGTTGCATAAGGTGAAAGATCTGAGTCTGTTCCTTTGTTTTTGCTATAACAACGCATGCCACGGCGATAAAGTACAACTGCTACCACAACAAACAGAATGACTACTAAAGCCGCAGCTACTCCAACTCCAATGTACAGCCCTAGATTACTGTCCATGCTGCTCTTGTTCGGACTGGAAGCGCAGTCATTCGATGTTATGTTTGCTGTACATGTTTCTGTCATGTTTGATGATGCATTGGAACACAATTGAACGTTCGAAGCTTCACTGCCATCTCCATACAAACACTTTCTTGTTCTGAGTCGTTCACCTGTCGAGTTACATCGAGCTGAAACACAATCTCCTGCTTCACTCCATTCATTCCAAACTGGCTGGCATTGTGTTTGTGATGAAAACCTTCCGTTGCAATATTGTGGATCAACATAATCGCCATCGCAATCCGTGCAATTTCGAACCCAAACAATTTGACGAGATGTTCGGCAGTTTGATGTTGCTATCCACTCTGCCCAGTATATCTTGTCACAGTTTTTTTTCGCAAAGACAAATGAACCGTATGAAGTTCTTCTTGGCCAAAAATAATCACCGTTGTAAACTAAACGTCTTGAGAATTCCAGTGTTACAGTTATGCTTATGCTATCGCATTGGCCGGTGCAGTCATTTGCATTTAAGTCAGTGGTAAAGAATCGATAATCGTCTAAATTTACATCCTGACTGAACCAAACCGTATTGGATCGAGTTGTTTCGAGTTCCACGTTATTGCCTGGGCATTTGTAGTTAATTAATCTTCTAACCTCATTTGTAACTGGTACATTGTTTCCACTTGGGGGTAAGCTAAACGACCATAAACCTTCTCGAACGTTCTTGTATTGAGCCCATAATTGCTGGGGACAACGAATTTGACTTCTCACAGACACAAGCAACGTCAAAATTAGCAGAGTTTTCATTATAATAAATTAAGCTACTTTACAGAAAATAAACTTGCTGCAAAAAAATTAATATTTTGGTTAATAGAAGATTACGAAACGGAACTCGCAAGCTAAATAAAGTAACGGCTTGCCATTTCTGCAAAGTTTCCTCAAAGCAGAACATCCACTTCGGATGAAGTGCAAACAACTTTGTTGCCGAGGCTTTATTCTTGTACTACCCAGATTTGTAGCACCGTTGAATGATTTAACTTAATTCATGATCATTAACTGACAGTGGTGTTGTTTGGACTTTATTGTTTGCCAGAACCTGACCGGGCAATGATGTCAGCGACATGGCCTATCGCTACCGCACGCAGGTGACAGATCCTACGTGAGGGGTTCGATTCGCGGCTGGAGCCGATCGCATTTCACATAATTAACGGGTGGCTGCTGACTCGAAGATCGCAAGCTGACTTTGCGGTCTCCCTCAATTACTATTGAATTTTCAGTTCAATGTAGTTTGAAAATAACCTCAGTTATTTTATTTGTCGATTTACCGCTAACTTAAAAAAAAATTTACTGTAATACGCCGAAGTGTGTAACAAGCGTTTGGGTCCATCTCCAAGGCTAAGCACCTGAGCAAAACAGAAACGTGGCAGCAGTGTGCATTTGTTGGCCTCAGTGTCCGATTAGTCCGTCCCGCGAAGCAAAGCCAAGACCTCCACGCGGATAGCAATGTCTTTAAACACTGCGTCAACCGGCCGGTTAGTATTTATTGAAGCTATGTATACTTAATCTATGCAACGTTGTATTTTTTGCTTGCAACACAATTAGTGTATTTTAGAGCCATGAAGAGCCCCATGATTCATCATGATCCCACTCTCTACAAGCACCTATTGGTGTACTAGCTGGCTTCTTTTCTTCGCATCAAATTTTGTTGTGCATTACGACCAAAATAAAACCCAAAACCATAAAAATTATTATATAGTTTTGCACTCCTTACTCAAATTTTAAGGAGGAGGCAAGTGGTCCTTTTTGCCCCAAAGGGGCACTTGCTTCACCTGCGGGCGCCCATGCATCGGAGCCGAAGATGTAAAAGTTGTCTCGCATGATTTGTGGGAAGACAATGTTTTGTGGACCGGCACGAACAATTATGCGGACCGACGGCTGGGGACCAGTGTTAGACTATAAACACTAGTACTTGTATCACAATACTATCAAATATTGTTCCGCATAGTTTCCAGAGGTTAGGCTAGTTTTAAAACTCTATTTGAGCCTTGCTTTGTTGATGCATTTTCATTTACTTTTCCTGCTGTTCAACTCATTTCAGCCAAAGAACATGCTTGCTGCAACTTGCAAAAAAAGATATTAATGCTGTTTTGAATAGCTTTCATGTAGTACCAATTCGTGAACTGAAAAGATGAGTCAGATTACGCCTTTCTGGCTTAAAATATTGTTGCATGCCAATTTCACAATTAAACTCCAATAAGTTCCTCTTTCCCACAATGACCTTACAACTTTGTTTCACGATCTTGGATCTTGTAAAATCAATAGTTAGCTACTGTCACGTCTGCTTCTTTAAAAGTGCATCGCATATTATTTTATATTGAAAGCTTTGTCACGTAATATTGGTATATTTAAAAATGAAAGTTATTTGAGGTTAAACAGCTTTGCAGAGAAGTTTACAGATTTCAAGCTACGAATAAAGTGATATTCCAAAAAATCTAGTCCCGCTCTGCTTAACATTTTTCTCGCATGTACCCTTATCGAATCACTCACTAGTCTTCTTCCTAACGAAAATGGTTGATAACAAAATCTTTTGCTTGCACAGATTTGTACTAAATTAAGCGATCGAAAAGTGATCTATGAATTCATATCTAAAAACAACCATCAGGTTCTGCCCTTTTTTGGTGACGGCAAAATTATATTTTAGAATTAGTCGTAGGAAGCTATTTGTGGTATATTTTTATTATTATCTTGCTTTCCAATTCACAGATGCTGTATTGCAAAACAGATACAGTAGACTGCGCTTAACTGGCTCACGGATAACTGGATCAATCGGCTTACTGGATCATTTTTTCAAAGTCCCTAATCACACGCGCCTTTTCTATGCAAAAGTACGCCGCTTATCTGGATCACTATTTCGGATAACTGGATCACTTTTACACTGAAACTTACCGTAAAATCCCGTATTTGGAATGGCACGTACCTCAGTATTTGAATGATCACACGCTAAAACATGCTTTTGCCACGCAGTGATTATGCGGGTAAGCGGGTAAAGGTAAAGGCAAGAGACAGCGGGTGCAAGCACAAATTGTTTAGACCAATTGCGGTCCATTACAATTTTCAACCATGAATGATTGAAAGCTGTTAGAGGACATGCATAACAAACAACACGCATACACTCAACCCTTCGCGCTTCTTTATCAGCCGAACGCGTGGCGGGAAGCTGCGAATACTATTTTCAAAGTCTTTAGTATGACCAGACCGGGAATAAAACCCAAGTTTACCGGCTACCAAGCGGACGCTCTTAAACGATACACGAATCGTGAGCGGGTAAGCTACTGATGAACCAAAAACAATAGGAAGATTTCGAGTCGTGTTCTCACAGCAGACTTGTAACAGTCGACTCTGTGTCGTTTTTTTCCGCAGCATTAATTTTTTTTTACAATAAAACAACTTGATTGTCTTTGATGACTTGATCTTTTTTTAAATACGCAACTTTTCGGCTAACTGGATCAAAAGCTCTTTGCCCGAAGCGATCCAGTAAAGCGGAATCTACTGTAGTCTGATAACTGTTATGATGTTTTTACTGAAAATGGATTTTTTTTCAAGGAGTTTTTTGTAAAAGCAAACTAAAAATTTTTTGTTTTGCAAACCAAAAAACGTGTGTAACTGGCCGGTTGGCGTACTGTTAAAATCATCGCTACACGCGAGGGAGGTCTTCGATTTTTAGGCCGGTGGTGTTGCCAGGCGCTAAGCCGCGGAGACGGGCCTTGCCGGTCGTTACACGCTTCCGCGTGACACCGTGAGAATAATAAGATTTTGATTTATTTTTTATATTCTTCTGCGCATTTTTATAGATTTTGTGCATGGAGATTTAACTAGTCTTAATTTGTGATTGAGTATTGACGTTCATTACTGATTTATTCAAGATACTGCACTGAACAAGATCTTTTAATGTAGGTCTAAGTGTTGATTTGCAATTCTATGATAGATAAATCAAACGGTTCAAAGGTTGTCGTTATCCCATTTTATATACTTATTCCTCATCATGTGATGTTTTTGGAATGAGGGGGTATCCGCTGGTATGATTTAATCTTTGGCTGACAATTTACCGCATACTTTTTATCAAACTTACAAGCGATGCAGTTCCCTGAGAAGAAAGATTTTCAGCACATCAGGTCAATTTCTGGTTATCATTCGATATTACGCGAAAGAGGAAAAAAGCATGATCTTTTTAGCCTTTTCTCAGTGAACTATGACAAAGCCATCCATTAAACAGGAAAGCTATAAATAGAAACAGAACGTTTGTTTCGCGGGCAGCTTGCATTTTGAAAAACAAGGGTGATTGGTCGTAGTACACATACGTTAGTCAATAGATACAGTACACCCCAATTTTTTTTTGTATTAAAAATATAAAACACTCCGTAAAAACCACCGTAAAGTATGCACAGTTAGAGCTTACGCTTAATCACATTACGCGGAAATAGAATATGAGGCTACACTGCATGATTTATCTTACGGCTAATGTGGAATAGTCATTCTCTTGGCTTGTTTCTCCAGGCATGCCGCTGTATACATTTTCTTTGGCTACTGTGCTACTATGTGACGTTTGCAAAGTAGAATAAGCTGTGTCATGATCTGCAGCATCTGCTGCGACATCATACATACTTGCTTCTCCGTTTCTGGTTGCGTCTGCGGCTGCAAACTCGTGAGTCGACAATTCTAGATTGTCATTTGCGTGAGGCACATGACCAGCATGCAAAGTGGAATAAGCTGAATCCTTGATCGGCAAAGTCACTGCATCGTCGTACAAGTTTTTTTCCACATTGCTCGAAGAACCTGCAACTGCCGTCTCATAGGGAGACGGATCAAGCGCTTCGTTTGCACTGGTTGGCTGGTCGGTGGTGGGCCGCACTGTGGAATAAGCTGTATCACAGTTTAATGGGTCTGATAGGTTTCCATCAACATTTGGTCCAACATTGGTAGTTGCTATGCGTGTTACACTCGGGTTGATGGGTGAAAGGTCAAAATTCACATTTACAGTTTGATTTAATTGATCACGTTTACGACGACTATAAATTACACACGTGAGCAAGACAGTTAAAACAACAAGTAAAGCAAAAGCTGCCCCAATACCAACGGACAAACCTACATTGCTGCCCACATCGGTGTGATGCGTATAGAAATTACAGTCATTTGTCGTGATGTTTGCCACGCATGGCTCTGTGATGTTAGGTGATTCATCAGAACACAATTGAACATTTAAAGCTTCGCTGCCATTCCCATACAAACAGTTTCTTGTTCTGACTCGTTCTCCTGATGAGTTACATCGAGATGAAACACAATCTCCTTTGGTCCATTCGCTCCAAGCATGACGGCATGGTACTTGCGAAAGGGATATCTCGTTGCAATATCGTGTATCGATATAATCACCATCACAATCCGTGCAATTTCTTGCATAAACTAAGTTGGGAGATGTTAAACAGTTTGATGTTTGCACCCATTGTGTAAGGTGTAAACTTTCGCAGTTTGTTTTTGAAAAAACAAGATTAGCTAAGTATGTCCAGGATGACCACGCGTCATAATATTCGTAAAAATAATTGTCGTACCTTTGTGTTAATTGGCGTTGTTGAAGAACTCCTCTACAATGTGGCAGACAATCACCACCATTAAAACCAATACTTCTAAACTCCCTAGTTTTATCAATTTCTTCACTGGCGCGAAATTGTATTGTAATAAACGCATCAAAAAATAAGTTTGTGCTGCTGCACCAGTAGTCCATTCTTCGCCACAAAGTCACATTAACATGATCATTACTTGCACTAGTTGGAAGTAAAATTGACCAAGAGTCTTCGTTGACTGCTTTGTACTCCACCCAGTGCAGCTGTGGACATTGTAATTCATATGTTGCTGACACCACCATAGCCACCACAGAAATGATAAAAATCATCTTTAATTTTATGCATTCAAAGCTAAACAATTTTCTAAAAAAGAATACGGGCTTGTTTACCATTGCATTTTTGTTATTGATTGCGACTCGTAAAAGATTTGGGCTCAGGTCAACAACCTAAAATTATAATCTATCAAAATCATTAGAAGCTTAAGTTATTCTTTAAAATTCTTCAATTCGTCAGACTGTAGGTTGCATACAGACTTTCTTCTTATGGTGCATTACAGGGTGCTTTTACGTTTTTTTATCGTCGTAATGACATCACATCCAAAAGGTACTAAGTATAAAAAATCTACACAAAAGGTTTGCTGAAGCTCTTTCAAGAGCATTAACCGAATTTCTGCTGTATTTTTTTTTCCGGTGTTACCCTAATTTTGTCCCAGATACCTTGTAACAAATACATTTAGCCTGTTTCCATGTCCAAAAATCGTGGGCTTTTGGCTTGCGAGCTTTGTTCTAGTCAGGTGAATTCAAGGTTTATAGGGGCTATTTTCAGCAAAATCGTGGGCTTTCTTGGACGCAAGTAAAAAGCTGGCCCTAATAAGCAAGGTCATTTGGAAAAAGTGGGCCGAAAAAGCCCTCTTTAAATTCGGCCCACGTTTAGAAAGCCTACGTTTGAGTGGACATGGAAACAGACTAATTGTGTTGTACTATTCACAGTATTCAGGGCCGGATTAGGGTTTGTGAGGCCTGGGGCTATCGGGAAGTCAGGGGCCTATTTTGTCCTCGTCAATCGAAAACCTGCTGAAATATGTAGCCTACATACCAGTATTAAACACATTCATAAAACATGTTTTCTGAATTTAAACAGAACGCCCTATTTTGCACGTAAAAAGCTTTAAGAAGATGTCTTACCATAGTGCCCCAATTCCTGCAAATATGCTTTCTATTTGTTGTTTTGTGAATGATTCTACGATTAGCTCCCCCCAAGCCTTGCAAAGTTTACGTTGATCTCCTTCATAACCTCAATTTCGTATCATAACGTACCTTTTGCGTACCTGTACGAAAAGTCTTACGGCATTTTGTGTGAAACTATCTTTAATTTATAGGCTACTCTGCTGTCTTGAATTACTACAAAATGGTCATAAATTTGAATGACTGGCTAAAACGGCGACATTTCTTCGAAGCTGTGTAGCCCAGCAAAGACTATGCCACGGAGATGGATCCCCAGCAACTTGTATCAGCGTAATCTTGAGTTAATGAAGATTTGGATTAATTTCCTTTTAGTCACAGGATAGAACGTTACATAGCACACTGTAACCGATGCTAGGCTATCGATAGTATTTGATTGTGATTTGTTGCAAAATTTACACAGCAATGAACGTTTGTATCAATGATCATTTTATTTAAGTAATTTGAATTCTGTTTCGAAAACCGTCAAAATCGTTGTACGATGTGCTGTAGAACAATCATATTGCGTCAGAATGCTTTCTTGTATATTTTTTGGCAATTTTTCGCTGTCAATAATTTTGACCCATGACATAGGGAGATTTGATTGGTTAAGAAAGGCTGAAATAATTTCAAAGCTAGCTTCTGCGCTTTTTTTCCTGCTCGAATGAGTGCCCAGCCATTGGGCTGGTGATGCTGTACTGGTTCAAATCTCACAAACTCGTAATCAGTCTTTATTGATTTTGTTCAATTGCCGCAGATCTTGTGATTCAAATTCAAGAATAAACTCCTTGAAATTTTTAATCTTAAATCACTCACTTAGCCCAAACCTGCACTGGATAAATGAGGCCTACTTATTAAAGGTTTGGTCATTCGTATTCAACTTTAAAATAAAATAGTTGATTGATGAAACAACCACTTAGTTGTTTATACTACGTTGTAATCGAAGGGCAATTTTTTCGGTGGGCCTGGGGCTGCAACTCCGTCAGCCCCCGCCTTAATCCGGCCCTGACAGTATTGCGCGTAAAAAGAAGATAAATGTCTTTTTTATGTGTAGTCGATTGCTTTTTAATCGTTTTTGGTAACTTAGTAATTTTCTATCGATGTTACGATCGTGTAATTTTAAACTCTGCTTTTTTCCTGATCTGTGAGTAATAATAATTCGTTGAACTTAAATGGTTCTACTTTGATAAAGATCGCGCAAAGTGCAGTGCCAACCTGTCTTGTTGCTCTGATTGTGGCAAAGTGGGGTAAGGGTTGTATTCCAATAAAGTCTACTGCTACAACAGTTCTAGAATACCGAAATAAAATTCAAAAAAAGCTGAACGTGACTTATTCTTCGAAGAGAAAGTAATCGGAGCATTAAGATGGGTTTTCGAACTCAACTTCAATAAAAAGATAACAGCCAGTATATTTGCAATCATACTCACAAACGTTTCGGTAAAAACTTATACCATCATCAGTGTGAAACTACATAGGCACTAGGCTAGAATAACCAGCACAAGAAAGAAATTATTTTAAATACAGCATAACTATTACGTCGTAAACAAAATAGTTGGGATTCGCTTATTCACTTATCCACGAAGATTTCAAAATTATTTCCACCATGCTAGAGAAAAACGGCTATCCGACTGGATATCTTAATCAGTAAATTCGAATTTTCTTCAACAAAATGCATGAAAAAGTAAAAACTCCAGAAGTCGAAGAAAAGCCAGATACTGAAAGCAAAACAAGACCCATATTCTCGATTTTAAAACTACCGTATATCGGAGACATGTCTCATCAAATTGAAAAAGATATTCGGCAATATCTATTCAAAAAACTTTCCCAAAAATCAAAATTTGTTATGGTACACGAAACAACAACTATTGGCCAAAAATTCAGGTACAAGGACCGTCAAACACTGCTACACAGCTCAGGAGTAGTGTATAAACTCAATTGCTCATGCGGACAATCATACATTGGACAAACCAAAAGAAATTTGAAAATTAGAATCAATGACCATATGCCAAAAAACTCAACTAATAATGAAACTGATGTGTCCCAACACTTGAAAAATAACCCAGACCATACGATGAACTTTCATTCCCCCGAAATACTAGCTCACAGCAATAACATCCGAAAACTCCGCATCAAAGAAACTCTACTCATCCAAAATCTTCAACCACAATTAAATATTGATGATTCTTCCAACCCCATCTACCTATTTAACATTTAGCTCACTTCGCGCAATATTCGTGTAGGCCTAAATCGCAATCAGTAACGTGTTTAATTTCCATTTATATTCAACGTCTTTTTTTTAGTTATGATTTAATTAATTCTACAGTATTTGTACTGAATAATCCTACTACTAATCTAGTCCCTACAGTTGCACGTAATTGTTTAATTTGCCCCTTGGTTACATTTTACCTAAATCCCAACTATTTTGTTTATGACGTAATAGTTATACTGTTCTTAAAATAATTTCTTTCTTGTGTTGGTTATTCTAGCCTAGTGCCTTTGTAGTTTCACACTGATGATGGTATAAGTTTTTACCGAAACGTTTGTAAGTATGATTGCAAATATACTAGCTGTTATCTTTTTATTGGAGAAAGTAATCGATTTTGTAGTTTTTTTTAAATTCTTTTCATTGTCGGTCATACCCCTCTCCAAAATTGTACCAATATTCATTTTTTGGTCATAAGAATGAACTGGCTTGTGGAAAAAACTTGTGATAGGGAATACTACTGTATACCAACCAAGTCGACTGAATTTGTAATGTTTTTTTTGTTTTTGTTAGACTGTCGCAAGCGAGGACGGTGCTCCGCACTGGAGGAACGAAGACTCATTTACTGGTAATTTTTTGTTGCCAATAAATTTGAAATCTGCTTCTAGTGTCTGTAACTTGCTGTTAGTTAAATCGTTTTTACGCAAAGCTTATTTCCACTAAACATTTCATCCACACAACTCAAAAGAGCGTTTGGTTTACACTGACAACTTTGGTGCTAAATTCAATTTTTGAACTGCAGTCAACTGCCATTGTAACGCACTACTGGAGCATTTTTCTAGAAGGCTACTTCCAGCGAAGATTGAAGATCCGCTCATTGTTTAAGTAATTAATCACAGACGTTCTTTCTAAAAAGGATATCGATGACGTCAGAGAATTTTCAATCACATTGAATAGCGTAATTATAATATGTAGACAACAATAATAACTTGCCCTGTTAAACGGGGTAGTTCTACTTTTGTCCACTTGTAAGTTTACGTCGGGTATTTGGATTACTCTAAGTTGCAGTGAGTGTTTTTTTGAATATTTACTGTTTGTTTTTATGGCTTAACTGCGCTTATACAGTGGGTAGTGTTGCAGGTTACTTTGCTTTAGTTTCCTAGTCTTTTGTTGCAATGTAATGTTATGACTAGGGCGATTTTTGGTCACAAAAGTTACAATTTTTTCCAATAATTGTAAAAATAATGGAAACAAAATGTTACAGGTGTGGGGTTAGTATTCAAACAGTTACAAAAACTTACATTTCGTGTTTTTCGGTTGCGTTTTTATTTTTAGGTAACAGTGTTTTTGTGCTATTTTTTGCCTAATTATCCAACTTTTTCATCTTTTGTTGCCTCAATTGGAATAGATTTACAACCTGCATACTGCATTAAAGTGTTTATGTGCTTAATCTAAAGCCGACGACTATTTTATTGCTTTTTAGCATAAATCGAAGCTGCTTTTTAGTTGTCAGTAGTTTTTTTAAGTAAAGTCACCGTTTGATAACATTTTTGCGAATATAAAATCACATTTTCAAGTTGTTTAGGTCACAAAAAAATCACCTTAGTTATGCATTAAAGCCTCACACACTTTTGTGTTTTGTATCACTACACAAAGCTCAGCGACGTTAAAGCTACAAGTTTTTTTGCGTTTTTAAGAAGTTGATAATTGTTGGATCTGTAGTGTCTGTTCTTATTTCTACCCAGTTTTATCTTTTCAATTCCTCTCTAGCTTTTCGATGTCAGTCGTTTTGTCGCTTCTATTTTTTTGCATTGTGTTTCCATCAGTTCTGCAGCTATTTGAGTAAATTTTATTCCTAAAGTTTTGTGTGACGAAAATGGTGCGCTTTGTCTCTGTGATTTTGGTAGTCCCCGCCACCTATAAATACAAAACAATTTGTTTTCAGTCATAAACCTGCGACAACGATTAATGCTAAACATGTATAAAAAAGAAAAATTGACAAGAAAAAAAATTATTGTATCAAAACCGTTCCCGGTATTGCCACAAAAAAAAATCTGCGTAATGACCGTACAAAATGGCAATGACGTACACCTCGTAGCTATCTGGTTTTGATTTAGTATTGGTCGCAGTATGGCGCAGTGTGTATATGATAATTTGTAGTTTTTTTTGTTTTTTTTTAATTTCAAGCCACTTAATTGCAGCTTAGGATTTTTGTGGTAGTGAAGTACATGTATCATGGAGATGACCTAGTTGAGCATCAAACCCGCGAAGCCAACTTCGGAGCCCAATGCACCAACCACTCGGCCAACTTCATGTGCTAATTTGTAGTTTGTTAGTGTATTTTATTTTATCATAAACACACTGCGCCACACTGCGACCAATACTAAACCAAAACCAGTTTGTAGTTAGTTAGTGTCTTTTATTTTTTTGCACATGGAGTTGGCGGAGTGGTTGGTGCATTGGGCTCCGAAGCTGGCTTCGCGGGCTCGATGCTCAACTAGGTCATCTCCATGATGCATGTATTTCACTATCACAAAAACTCTAAGCTGCAATTAAGTAGCTTGAAATAATAAAAAAAAAGTGTCTTTTATTTTCATACCGTCAACGCAAGAGTAATATACAAAAATAATATACATTATGATTGGACAGCACGAGAAAAGAGAAAAAGCAACAAAACGATAAACAATGTAACATGCAAGAGGAGAGTGGAAGGTCAAGAAAAGTAACACGAGAAGCATGGTTGCAACACCCGACAATAGAAATTTATCAAATAAAGAAAAGGAGCACACTCACATGCAGTAGGCCTACAGAAATATAAACGATGGTCAGATAAAAGACAGCAAAGAGAGGGACAGATTCTACACTGCCATGATATGGTGCAATGGTAGAAAAACATAGCAGCGTGTGGCGTTTTAAGGTTAATCCCAGTGGTGACAGCGCTTATTGAACTGATAAGCAAACGGAGAGTAGAAGCTAGAGAAAATCACGCAAGATCCGCCTTAATTACCCCGAGCGCTGCCGATAACAGAGAACCCTAAAAGGCCCAGCAGGCAAAGAAACCTACCAAAAGAAATTTTGTCCAGCCTGACCACCAACTTAAAAACATCCGGCTCCAAACTGCTAAATGTGTGAGAACCAGTAAGCTAAGCCGTTCCAAGAAGTCTGTGATGTCTCAAGATGGCAAAAACTTGAAACCAGGACCGTCCAACAGTGCAGAAATAAAAAGTAAATTTTTCAACGTACCAAGTAAAGTCATGAGCGCATCCTGTACTGTCATAGCTACAAAATTATCTTGTAGGTGGAAATATATCTTTGCATCAGTATTAGTCTGTGATTGAGCGCTTATCCTCGGGCAGGGGCGTAGCCAGCCCCCCCCCCCCCAATTAAAATATGTTTGACTTCTAAAAATTTAAGTATAGAAGAAAAAACTTAGCAGTTTTTATTATGGTTGGGTTGGTTAGTTTGTCTTGTACGTTATATAATCTACGTTATAAAATCTACAGTATGTGTTTGTCTAATAAATGTTTCCAGGGCAAGTAGAGTAGACTTTATTACCAAGTTGAATTAACATCAGAACCAAGCAAATCGGCACCAGGCACATTCCGCTTTGTGAAAAAACGTACATCTCTATCAGGTGTTCTGAAAGTACGATACGCGACGCAGGCGCGCATCATATCTCACGCTGCATTGATTTCTCTAACAAGCCAGTTACGCGGAAAAAAATTATTTTAAAATCCTTGACCAACCTCAGCGCTGTTTTAATTGAATTTTTAAAATCAAATTTCAACCAAGTTTCACGGTTTTACGTCACTGTAACATTAATCTTTGGTTGGCGTAATAAACCTTGGTTATACAGTAACATCATTGTGCTGCTTTTTGAGCAGGTGAAGTTTGACTATATTGAACCACAGTCTCTATCATGATCGAACATTCGTAATATTAACGTCGAAAATAAGAACAAGTTAAGATTCAAGAAAAAGCAACAAACGAACGTGGTTCAAAAGATTGATTAAGAATGTCACAACCAAAAAAGAAAAAAATTAACGAATATAAGGCTACTGCATCTATACAGTAGTCGTACCAGTGTGCTTGATAGGCATGCTGCATTAAATAATGAGGCCAGAGGGGGATGTGGGGAGATGCATCCCTGCACCAGCTATTTTTAAACACGTTTTTGATGAATATAATTTTTCCATGAATTCGAATCTTTTCGATAACAACAAGCCTTACGCCCTAAGCACACATAATCGAATTGTACGAATAAAATGCATCATGGTTGGTGAAACACTCAGAATTAGGGGTTAAGAACGAATGGACGCAGAAATGGACCCCGCCGCTGATTACACACTTCGGCGAAAAACCGCGAATATAATGATATTGACTTTTGTTATTGTTTCAGCACATCATGCGCAGCAAACTTCCGTTTTAGTAGTACACCCAATCCTACCTCAGAATAATATGGCCACTGGTTATGAAGGTTTAGAATTGACGGCTCATATCCCAAAAGATAACTATGAAGTGTGTAACTGGCTCTAAGGACCTGACCGTGTTGGTTCATTTTCATTGGGCGTGCGATGAGCAAATCAGAGTGAGCGTGGTCTGCACATGAGTTGCACTATTATGGACAATCCACTGATTACAACGTTAACAGTTCTGTTTTTTCTTGAAAAGAATGTGGAAGTTCGTGTTCAATGTCAAGTCAGCTTTGATGATGAAACACCTCTCATTATTGCACAGCTTGTGCTCTACGTGACAGGTGAGTTGGTAGTATAGTAGGCTGTATATGTTTTATTTCGCACTGTCAACACAATAAAGAATACGATGAAGAAGCATTAATAACAGTACAAGAAAAAAGAAGGGGCAACAAATCTATTAACGTTATAGCATGCTGGTTGGAGTTAAAAAAAAAAGAATAGGCAGAGTGCAGCACTTAAGGTCGGAAACAGAAATTCGTTTCAAAAAGAAAAGGCGATAAAAACTACAGTCAGATACGGCGGAGTTGTTTTGAGTATCATACTTTGTGTCAGTGTTCGACTAGCCGGTAACGATACTACTGCGCAATGGCAAAATACCTCACCAACTGCGCAACTTTGAATGTTGTCGAAAGTTAACATAAATTTTGTCAACGAGCTGGTTTATTGTATGTAGTGGTTCTGATAACATGAGAAAGCAAATTCCGCTTGCTTTAGCTAACAACTTATGATTGCTTATGGTATTCCTGTAGAATAACAGTAAAAAATTAAAAATGTCTAAAAGAGCCAACCAATTGTATATTTAAGTATGCAAACGAGGGTAAATACAAACGAGCTGGTGTATGTGTAAAATATTAGTGCAAAAAGAAATGAATTACTATATATGTACATGTAATTCGTGCAGTCTATGAGAAATAACGATCAAGGTGTTGATTTTGAGACACTGTAGTATGTTGGAGTAGAGCAGAGTAGAGTAATTTATTTATTTATCGGGCGCATAAAAAACAGAACACAAGTTACACAAATCAAAAAATCACAGTTTAACTTCAAATTTAACAAATGAACAAACAATAAGTTGGTACAATATTGCCGAGACGGGAGACTGCGAAGTGACCATGGAAGGTCTTCGAGTCAAGCAGCCACCCCAGACAATATTCGGTCGCTTAAAAATATCGAGATAAAAATTCATGGTGTCCTAAAATTTTAATTAGCTCTTACAATCCACTTATAGGAATAAGCGTTTTGAAAGTTGTATAGATGTTAGTATCTTAGATTAATTGACCACGTGATAAGTAGCTATAAGTTGATTTTTGAATTTAGATTTAAATTTTCTAAACGAGAGGATTTTAAATTCAGGGGAAAACGAATTCCCTGAAACTTAATAGACCTTTGACAACGTTGAGTTGAAAATCTGGGTAAGTAAAGACTTTTTTGGGTTTGGGATCTGGTTTGTTTATTATGGATTGTGGAGAGATCGGTGAATAGAGAGGATATGCCAGGAGGAAGAAGGTTATGAGAGTGTTGGAGCATTAGTTTAGCAATTTCAAATTTGAAAAGTTCATTAATTTTCAAGATACCTAATTCGAAATAAAGAGGTGTAACTGAAGAAAAACGATTGCTATTGCAAATAACTCTTATGGCCTTGTTTTGAAGGAGTCGGAGTTTTTTGAGTGTATTTTTGACAGGTGCAACCCCACAGCATCACCTATCGCTCATTTTTATCGTTAGAACACTGATTTATTATGGTCATGATTAAAAGTAAGTTATGTTTTTTGTTTGGAAGCTGATATCACAAACGTCGCGGGTATTGGCTATCCTCACTGCTTTAAAAGTTTTCTACAGCGATTTAACCAGCTTTTCGACCTCGGAGCTGCTCGACTGGAAGACGGTATTGACCACTTCGCAACTCTTTGTCAATATTATTTCAAGTGTTGATTGCGTTTCGTATGGGTTTATGACTAATTTTCATTGAATTAATTTTTATGTTTCTAATTGTTTTTTTTTTTTTGCATCGTTGTTTTGACAAAAAAATAAAATAAAATAAAGCCTTCGTAGTCGTAAGTCGGAGTGAAGTTTTGTGATATGTCTATCAAATTAACTGAAATTTTACTAACTTACAGTACAACCCAACCATGACAGTATTTCATGTGATATGAGTCGTATGACGATGAAATGTGATTACATCTAGAGTTCTTATTCAACCCTTTTGTTTAGCTTTCTTCAGTTGCAGTGAAAGGAATATCAGCAACGTGAGTTTGAGATGGAGTCTGCTCCAGCTTGGTGTATCATTGTGTAATGCAGCTAATGTTAAGATTTTACACAAAACCACAAAAGATATTCTAAAAATGCTTTCAACAGCTAACTTGTTTGCCGTGAAGACTTTTCCGAGGTTAGAGAATAAACCTATAAAAAATAAAACATTTTTCAAATACAATCGAATATTTATCGTAATGTCGTTGGAAGTAATATAATATGTTTCCTTCTGATAAAACGACGTCGTCCTTCTAGGCCTTCTGAATGAGATGTCCTTTCGACTTTTACGTGCTCGGTTGGAGTGCTAATAGCTCGATAGAGCGCTGCTCCGCCCTGTAGTCAGGGGCGGATCTAAGGGGAGGGGAGATATGGGGATGCATCCCCCCACCAGCCAATTTCAACAATGTTTTTGATGAATATAATGCTTCCATAATTTTAAACCTCTTCAATTTAACAATAATTCTTACGCCTTAACCACGCAGAAATCGAAAATGTGTGAACAAAATGTAACATGTTTGGTGAAGAACTAATTTGGAGCAGAAGAAAAAAAATTACGTTACAAATTGTTCAAAAAGCATTAAAATGCCCATTACAGTATGTAAATTTTCAAACCTTTTTTCAGGGGAGCATCCCTCGGACCCACCTAGAGTCATTTTTGATCCCCAGCTTGCTTCAAGTTAACTTTGCCAGAAAATAACACGCTTAAAAAAATGTTAAAAATTAGTGCTAACACGTTCTGAATATACTCCTCTCGCATGGACACATTTTTAAAAAAGGGCTTATTTACGCCCTTTTCCGGATATCATATCTTTGTGTATTCAGTTAGCATTCAACCTAATTCAAAACTGCATCCCCCAACTAAAATTTTTTGGATCCGCTTCAGCCTATAGTGTTATTAAACTCTTTTACGTAACTTCATTTGTTCACTTTTTGATACTGCTGGGTCTGCTCCGGTGATTTAGATCTGGTTGGACAAGCTATGATTCCTACGATGCATAAGTTTGGGAGTGATTTTATATTTGGACAAGTTATGGCTCCTACGATGCATAAGTTTTTAAACATCAATCTGCTTTGTTTTCTATGTAACAGTAACGGTAGTGCTTGACAACTGCAGTTTTGCTCTATGAAAGTAATTACGCTATAGCTCTTTATTCTTGTGGCAACTATCATACAAATAAGAGTGGAAATTGAAAATTCGAATGAAAATTCTATATTAGCAAAGTACTGACGATGAATATGAAATCGTTTTTGTTTAATAATATTTGATATCCTTGTAAAGCAAGCTGCATTCGAAAAACAATCATTTTGCAAAACAGAAGTTTTTAATTTTATTGAAAGTTGTGAAAAAACGCGAATATGCTGCTTGCTATATCAGAACATTACTACACTGTAATCCCGAAATGTTTTAAAAATAGAACATTGCTAAGTATTGCCTGCACTTTCTTTACGAAGCATCAGACTTCCGTGAGTGGGATGTTTTAACTGTGTTAACAGCTCGGTAGTTTTAACAGTTCGGTTGTAGCTAGAAGCTTAAAGTTGATAAATAAAACTAGAAAGACATCTTCATAAATGGAAGCTAACATAAAACGACGATACGAGTTTTTGCTCTTAAATGCCAATCAATGTTGTATAGGCTAGATGTTTCATTTGCAAAGGGGTCATTAGCTGCACCTTTGCAGAATGTTAATTGGTTTGCTTTAGTTTGCAGCAGATCTATTTTGTAATTTTTTATAGTTTTATTATATTGGTAGGCCTACAGTATATCCTAAGCTAAAACTTCATCATATATAGTTCTGATATTTTTTATTGGTTACTTTCTGCGTGAAACTTTGTCGTCTCTTTAGAAACTGCTGCGCAGTCACATAGCTTGTGATACGTTGCGTATAATACATAATGATTGTGTTTTGGATTTTTCTGTCAATTACAGCTGGTGAGTTGTATTGTTTTTATTATTATCATGCAAAGAAAAACCAATGCATTTTTCAACGAGCAAGTTTTTCTCAAAATATGTTCATTTAATAAAAGTTGCGCAAGTTATTCTGAAGCATGCATGAGCAGTAGTCGCTACGTACTGTTGAAAGCGTTTTATTGACTTCGGCAAGACATTGGTTGTTTTCTCTAGTTTATCCGCTGATTCGTAGTAATATTCGAGGGAAACGTATTTACTGCTTCGTCTGTGCTTTGTGTTTCCCTGACAAAAAAAAAAAAGCGGTAAATCTGCACAAGCTGCGAGCATGATCATTATTAAAAGATAGTTTTGCTGACTTTTTCTGCCGTACAAATAGGAAAAATGGGTATTCAAAGTTTAATAATACTGGAGTTCAGTGGTTAACGGGGTTCCCACAGAAAAATCCAGGGGTTCAAATCTTGATATTTGTTCTTTCAATATACAACTCCTTTGCAGGTTGCTCAAGCAAGGGGTACTAAGCCAATGTTTTTAAGAATAGGGGTCCCAGGGACTGAAAAGGTTAAAACTCTTGCAGTCTTACTTTTTCTGTGTTAGAATATTATATTCATTACGGTTAAAGTTTTAGCTGATGCTCAACAATCTTCCGACATTCAAAGTCATCCCTTCCTACCGGGCAATATCGTAGCGACTGGTTATGAAGGTTTGCAACTGACGACTCACATCCAAAACGGCTATGAATTATGTTACTGGATCTATGGTAGTGCTCGCGTTGATCTGTTTTCTGTGCGCATACCGTGCGCTAATCGAAGTAATGAAGATTTATTCTCCAGTTGTGTAAATGCATCAAACAATCTGATTGCCACGACGTTGCTAGTTCAATTTCCAATTCAAAGAGGAGAGACGATACGTGTTGTATGCCAGTTAGATTTTTTTGACCAAAATCTCATCTCCCATGCATCTATTGCAATCAACGTTTCAGGTATACTGCACAATGTACATCAAATCTTCATTATACTCGCCGTATTACGCCGAAGCGTGTAACGAGTGGCGGGGCCCATCTCCGCAGCTTGGCGCCTGGGCAGCACAGCTCCGAAGAATCGTCGCAACGGTGGCGAGTCGTTGGCGACACTGTGCCGATTTGACCGGCCCGGGAATCGAACCCCAGACCTCCCGCACCGATAGCGTGCGCTTAGCAACTGAGCTATCGGCCGGTCTGCACAATGTACATGCACAATGTACATGTGATAATTATTTATTAGAGGCTTGTTAAAAACAGGATAGAACGCTTTTAAAAGCATTTTTTCGATGAGGCTTTTAAAAACAGGATAGAACGCTTTTAAAAGCATTTTTTCGATGAGGTCTGCACAATGCACAATGTACATGTGATAATTATTTATTAGAGGCTTGTTAAAAACAGGATAGAACGCTTTTAAAAGCATTTTTTCGATGAGGCTTGATTTGAAATCACAGACAAAAGCACTGTTATTTCATCACCTTAGAATTCTGTATCCGAAACTGTAATCTAGAGCCACTATTGAGCATGTAGAAGTAAAATAAATAAAAACGACATGTCCATTGTCCAACCTTCTTTACTTTCTCATTACCCTGCTGCGCACAAGCGATAAATTTTACATTGTCACGAGTTGGTAATGGTTATTAAGAAAATTTTATTCGCAATTTTAGAAAATGACTTATTTGGTTTATGTAGTAAGGGTGGTCGATTACGACTCTATACTTATTATTCATTACTGCTCGTATATTAGTATAGGAGTATTATAAGAAATATCATCGATATCTAGAAAAAGTTAGTAACAAGCTGAAATTTGGCATAATGACCCTCGACCGTGTCCTGTGCCACCCAAAAAAAATTTCCATGTTTTGGATGTGGGACTTTCCCCGAAATCTGCGTTTAAAATATGTAACGTACTGCCAGCAACAGCGGCAGCTAGCGTTCATTGTCTAACACTCTAGCCTTAAGTCGTATAAGAATGAAGTTTTGCATATTACTTGATCTTCAACTGCTATTGGCAAAAAATTATTATCATATTGATGACGTCTTCATACATAACGTCATCAACATGAATTTTGGATATTTTGATCGAAATGACGTCATTTGTAGCTCAAATTGTACATGCAAGTTGGTTTCATGATGAAAATAATCAAATGGTTTTATAATCAAATGATGACGGCGTAAACACTTCTGATGAAGTCATTAACCAAAAGTTTGTCGGTGAAATAAAAAGTTGCAGAAGACTGCTTTTTGCTGAAATTCGGCTATATACCGAGGAACGAAAATTTATGGCCACAGCGTGACCAGTGGTACCTTTTCACGCGACCCGTTGCAGACTTCGTAGTAGCCATTCCTTTTTTTAATATTTTTTTGTTTCTAACGGCTACGTTGGAATTTTTCACTTACCGGTAGCTTTTTCGTCGCACTGCGATACTTCGTATATTGTAACGAACATCTGTTGTTTTATCATAATGTGCAATGCAGGCATACTGTGCTGTGTTTTGTGGCTGTAATTCAGCAGCGTGACTTACTATACTGCAAAGGTGTGGTCATGATTATTCAAAAAAGTTTTACAAAGTTAACATATCCACCAGTTAAAGAAAGGTTGATTATTTATGAAAGGCGGAAGTTTAGCCATGAGTGGTATATAAACTACAGCATTTCTTGGTTCAACAGAATAAGCTAACTCAAAGAGTAAATTGCATTTGCTTTTTTTATAAATAAATCATTCACAAAAATGTATAAGTTATTTGACGATTTGAAACTCGGCATTACTGTACGTCTATGCCAGGGGTGTCCAACTCAAACTGGCTAACGTGCCAATTTTTGAATCATAATTTCCTCGCGTGCCAACGCTCGGCAAACTATCATTAATTCAGTAATTTTTTTCAATTTTTAAAACCATGTTGTTTATAAAGAACTAAATATTCACAAAAATACGAAAAAAACATTTACAGTAGTTTGAATTTTATCAACAACGCGATTAACGAAAGCCCTTTCTTGCATGCATTTGTTCTGAGCCAGCTACCCAAATTGAGCTTCAACTGCGCAATGGCAATATGCATTATTGCATCTAATAAGTGTCAGTCGGTCAGCTGACTTCACAATTCATATTTATTAAGTTTCATGACAGAAAATCCCTGTTTACACAGGTTTATGCTTCCAAATAAAGCTAACCAAAAACGAGCGTTTTTCAAAAGAACTGGATATGTTTCTTCTTGCAACTGAAAATAAAACTACAGCAGAGGCGTGCCCAAAAATTTAAAAGGAATGGGAGGGGGACGCAATTTCCAGCAGGGCCGGGTATATTTTCACTGAACAAAAAAAAAATCATCACGTCCCCAAGTATCCAATTTTCCGCTCAAAGTCTCGTAAAGAGCAAAAAGAGATCATTACGCCCTCAGACTGTCCTTTACACGTATATCAGGTTTACACCGCAAAAGTTTTGTGCATTGCACCATTTAACCCCTGCAAAAACAATGCAGAAGCAATCTAATAAGTGCGTGGAAGCTTTCAAGCCGGTTAATCTTCATAATACAATTTTAAGCTTTCGCAATACTGTTTTTGCAAAAATTATTTTATTTATGGCAGAACATTCACGGCACATCTGAAAGACCGTAGCGTCTCGTTGATGAGTCGCGGCCCGTTAGGTAAGAAGAGCTGTTTTGCAGTAGATCATATTTTGTAGCTAACATAAAACAAATCTGTGGTCTAGCCGATATTTCAGTTTCACACCTCATTCGACTTGAATACGAGCAAAAACTGCGAAAATCGAAGGCTACGATACTGCAGCAACAAACTATATCACGATACTTAAAATTGCATTGTAGCATGTTTATGAAATATGGCAAGAGCTCGCGTGCCACTTTCAATGTTGTCGCGTGTCACGTGTTGGACACCCCTGGTCTATGCTGTGGCCCAGTGCGTCAAACAGTTGTGCGGCCCAGATCTAAAGGCCCTGGCAGTTACCTCCTACTATTACTACTTATATACAGTAAGTTTGCAGTTTACTTAAGTTTGCAAAAAATCCAACTAGGCTACACTACTAGCGGTATAAGTGTGCAGTTTTGGCTTTATAAATAGAAGGACTTGACAAAGATTACGCCAGGTAACAGTAAAAGCAAGCCATTTTGGTTCTTGATCGATTTTAACAGATTTTATGTTGACATAAATTGCTTAAAAAGTTACGTTATACTGCATTTATTCTTGTAAGTATGTCTTAGTTATGATGAACAGTAAGTTGCAAGGAGAGACTAAACAAATTGTGTTGAAGAGACAGAATCTATCTTATATTTCAAATTTTATGTTGAAAAAGTTTAAGAGTAGTTTTAAGTTAAATGCCTCCACACGACTCTTTGCACTGTTGTCTGTGCTTGGAAGAACTGTGGAGGTTTTCGGTGCAGCGTACACTGAGTAAAGGCCTTAAAACAATAATAAAATGCAGTCAGCAACACGATATGACGGAGTTCTTATGTTATTTGAAAACTGTAGAACGTTTAAATACTGATTTATTTGACCACACGGACTGTCGTCGAAACGCTCGGAAGAGCTCTTCAGCGCTCTTACAGACTCTCGGCGCTCTTACAGACTCTCGAAAGCGCTCTTTAGCAACTGGTTTCGCCTAAAAAACTACGGTCTTCCACGGATGCATTTGACTGCAAAAACAACTGCTTCTTATGTGATTCTGCAATAGTTTTTTGACACAAAAGGAGAAAAGTATGACCGTGTAATGACAATCCAAACTAAGGAGACGGTATTATAGAAGGCAATTGAAAGGAAGGATGCTTTGGGAAGGCAAATTCGCAGTCGCTTGGAAAGTTGCCATGACTTAGTAGCAGAGGAAGCAGTGGATCATTCTGGCTGCTTGTCCCAATTTTTGAAAAAGATGAACTTTGGCAATGACGTGGGGAGGCCAATAAATATGGAAAAAACAAGTGCATTCGAAAAAATGTGTGATTGGTTGGAAAAAGTATAGCAGTTGTGATCTTTACACTTTAAACGGTTTATTGGTGAAGATGGAAAAAATTAGGAGGAGAAAACTCGAGCGTTTATGGTGAAAAGTCACTCAAACTGAAGCTCCAGAACAAGTTTAAGGAACATATATATTTCAATGATCTTTTTGGTCTCCCGATAATAGTCTGCGTTGAAGATATGACCTTTTAAATTTTGTTGAAAACGAGAGAAAATCCTGTCCAAACAAACGATTCAATCATTATTGCAGCAGCTAAGCTAATCAAAGCAGAACTACGACAGATTGATGAAACGAATGAAGTTTACCTCACTCTGGAAGAAGTTTCCAGCACCGCTAGCCAAGCAGAGCGGGTTCCGGGAAGTTTCAGCTCCTGCTCAGTTACTTAATTCCTTTAAGCTGAAATAACTAATTATTGGTTAATGCGCAGTATATAACACAAGCTTCACGTCCACGATCAATCACCTGTTCTGTGACATTTGGCCTTGGCATTCAACTTAAAAAACGAATCGGATCCAAATGGCTAATGAACAACTTTAACGTTTGGGTCGTTGAGAGCTGAAAATTCTTATCGTGAGGTGATGCACTACAGTCAAGATGCAGTTGATCGGAGTCCGCAAATGTCTCTCGACAATGATGGTGATTTTCATTCGAGGGAAGCAGACAACGTATAGCACAATCAAGTCACTGGAAAAAATACTTATCATAGCATAGGAGCTACATTAATAACGGCTAATGGACATTTTAGTAATGAAGTGATATGAAAAACCAAAGCAAAAAGAAAGCAAACAAATGCATTGATTTACAGTATAGGCCTGCGATAATGCAAAATAAAAGTTAGTATAGCTTACTCAAGGAGCAAAGAAAATATCAATAAATTAACATTCGCCCTCTGCTTTAGATCGTTTGTGTAATATCAAAAGAAGACCAGCACAAGTGATTCAGTTGAATTGAAGAACTGATATAACTAGTTTGACTTTTGTTGTACCGATATTAGTGTTATCAGTACGAACATTGTCGTACCAATATGGTAGTGAGATATAGTAATAATTTCCGTTTGGTTGAGTTTTGATAACTCTTTTGCATGCGTTTGTAACTGTATTATGTTTTAAATTCAAGACTATTTTACGATCTTCGAGTTATAAGCCTACTATAATTTCGGTGTAGGAGTTGATTTCTTGTACCTGCAGCTTCATGGTAAAAGCCTACTACTGTGTAAAATTTTTGCAATTCTACTTTGCAAATTGCAAAAATTTTATTTTTTAAAACTAACGAAATACGTCACCAACACGTTTGTGACGTCATCACTTTGACTTGAGTTGATCCAACTTGTTGTTTGCTCGTTGTTTCCTCACGCGCAAATTTTCAGCTCTCAATGACGCCATTTTGATCAAAAATTCCAAAATTTTAATTGATGACGTCATATACGATGACGTCACAACTTGAAAATAATCTTTTGCCAATAGCTGTTGAAGATCAAGTAGTGTGCAAAATCTCATTCTTATACGACTTACAGCTGAGGAGCTAGACAACGAACGCTAGCTGCCACTAGCTGGCAGTATGCTACATATTTCAAATGCGGATTTCGGGGAAAGTCCCACATCCAAAACATGGGGATTTTTTTTGGTGGCATAGGACACGGTCCTGGGTCATCATGCCAAATTTCAGCTTGTTAATATTTTTTGGATAAAAGCTATTTCTACCAGGCCATATAGCTGCTGTATAATCAGCATTGCGTGTTTTGCCATTATTCAACTACCGTATATCTGGGACAACGCTGTTTTGGGCTATTAGCCGTCATCAGCCGCACTCAGGTAACTGTAGTAGAAATAAAGGTTAAGAGGTGAAAATCGATACGACGTCCCATTTATTTGGGCAGGAAGAACATCACTTTTTACATCAATCAACTTTAAATTTTTTTTGCAGTTTTAGGATTAACTTTCTTGCCATTTTTGTTTAACGAGAAGTTAATTAAGGTGAATTTTAAAAAAATAATGTTAACTACGTTTCTACAGAGGTAACATAAAAGTAACATCCTGCATTCCTGCACTTTTTGTTATACCTGTAAGCTGGTACAAGCTGAATTAGACAACTTTTGTTACTACATAAAGATGTTGCAACCTTTGCTGGACTTTGTGCCAATTTGTGCAGGTTTATTCATAGCGTGCGTGGTCACATATAAGTCATCTTGTATAGACCTGAGGTCAAAGTTTTGTGATAAGTACTAAGTTAGTAGAATAATGACAAATCATTTAAATGCTGGTTGCTCTTGTCTTTGGTGCATGCATATGCTAATGAAGAGACGCACTGCAAGCATTGAAAACTTTTAACAGTACTTTTAAGATCGAATGTAACTAGTTGCCTAATGTAACTAGTGCCTAGTCGAATGTAACTAGTTGCCTAATAAAACTAGAGCTTCTTTACATATTTTGTATGATCGATTCCCGATAATAGGTTAATGCGTAAACAATTGCTTGCCATGAATTTCTTTTGGATTCCTATTTTGGGTGTTTTTGGTGAGTTTTAGGCGTTTTTAGTTTTGCAATTAGCCTACCAATTTGACTTAAACGTTTATTGGAACAATGCACGGTTTATTACTATTTTTCCAAGCGGCAAAAACTATTGTTTACGTTCATCCCTTGGCTACTTCTTCCCTTTTGTGGTACCAATGTATTGGAAATGTGTCATGTCTCATCGCATTTCGTCTGGCGTTGATGCGGAAATGATAGTTAATACTCCTACTTTTAAGTTGTTTTAGTTTCAACGTTTAAAAGTTTGAGATTATCACTCCACTACTAATTTAGATGCGTCTGCGCTTGCTCAACAATCGTCATCATTCATTGAAACTTTTCCAATTTTACCTGAAAATGAATTGGCAACTGATTATTCTGGTTTGCAACTAAGGGCACAAATATACCAACCTAATGTGTATGAATCTTGTCGGAGGGAGTATAGATCAATGATTCCAGTGGACATATTTACACCTGCACTCAAATGTCGAAATCGCACTGAGGGAAGTTTTGTAGTAGCTTGTGTTCAAGAAAGCAGCAAAGTTATCACCATCTTAGCAGCTCAATTTTCAATAAGAGCTTCTGTGACTGTTCGATTGGAGTGCGCAGAGGTTACTGGCGATCCATTTGTTGAGATAGTGTCAATGAACCTCAGCGTGACAGGTAATCCAATAAATAAGCTTGAATGTTTCATTGAACAGTACAACTTTGTCAAAGAGCAATATGAGCAATATGAAGTGCTTGCACAAGATTTCCCGCAGGGTTTAATCAAAAGAAGAAAGTATCGATTAAAAAATAGTGCTGCATTACGTTTTTTAAGGCTGCAGAGCTCAGCGATAATAGTTAAAGTTCTGTTGACGAGAAGTAGCTATCCTACAAAAAATTTAGTACAAGAGCCGACAAACTGTGTGCCAGCCTCAGCTATTTGTGACATGTGTAACTCAATAACTACTTGGAAGACAAGTGCGTTGAAATTCCGCGCAAAAAATAGGTTGGAATAATGTGCTTTGAGTCATTTGGTTTTTAACTTACAAGTACTAAACAAATTATTGCTTTTGCTGTTTTAGTTCTGTTATTTTTTGCTATTAGCTAAATCATTCACATAGCCTACTTGTACAATACTCGAAGATTCGTTCAAAATGTGTTAGCACTGCCAAAAATCATTCCGGTGCCTGTTAAATTATACATAAGTTGTATTACATGCGATCGGTTCTAGACTTACTCTGCTGCTCTCACGGACCCACGCACAGTGCAGTTATGACAACCAGCACTCTATGTAGAGTAACTCGCAGTGTTTGCGCAAAATTTTTCTGAGAAATCTGGCTTTAGTCGATCAATTTAAGTCCAGAAAATCGCATCTCTAGAAGATGTAATAGCTTGCACGTTTGTTTTAAATTCTACAATGTGCACTTTAATTCCAAACTTTTGAAGTCATTCTATAAACCACTCGTAGGCCTACAGAATACATTATTTGTATCCACAGGTGTATTGACAGAATATGTTAGCTATGAGGTAATCGTCATTGCATTGAAGGTACTGTAAAACGCTCTTAAAAGTAACAGAGCAGCTAAGCCCATATTGGTTATTTACAGGTTTAGTTACAGTAATTAAATTCAAAAGTTAAACAAAAATTTGTTAAATAGTGGAAAACCATGCTGACTTTTATGAACAAATTTAACTGGCAAGGAATTGTTTGGATTATGTCATTAATTTTTGCAAGTAAGTAGCCTCATACAATCAATTTATAGACGTTTATATTTTTGCGATTTAACTTAAATTATGTTGTTTGTAGCCTTTTATGCATATTTTTTTGATTTCCACTGACAAGATATAAGCACGCGCGTACAGTTTCTTTTTGGTTATGCCTAGTACGCGAAACTTTGTTCACCATTTTTTACATCAACTTAGCAGCAAATGTGCAAGAAAACATTTTAAAAAATCTTGAAAGAAAGCAGCACGCTGATGCACAAATCTTGAAATTTTTACATAAAGGCTAATCAACAAGCGTTGTTTTTTATTGCATCAAACAACAATCCTGCTTGACGAGCGGAGCAAGTGCAATCGATTGATTTTTAAGTAGGCCAAAATGCTATCATGCAGCGATGGCGGAACCATTTTTAAAGTGGGGGAGCCCAAATGCAGCGACCAGTTTTTCGTCGCCTACATCACATATTTTATAATTGATTTTTTCATCTTTATCCTCCTATCACGAGAAAGCGGCGGAGGCGCTATGCGTAGAGCGAATCCAGACTCGCCTAGGAGTCGACTTTGTTTCCAAGTTTTCTGGTATAATTTTCTTCTGACTTCTTCAATCTGCTGCTTGCCAGATTCCACCAAGCAGAGATAATTGTCGTGAAGCATCTTATCCAAGGACGCAACAATGAGGCTAGGTTGGGAGTTGAACCATTGAGCTTGCGATCATAGTTGTCGTAAAAACGACGCTCCAAGCCACTGCGCCACGCTGCCGACTAGTAAAGTAGTATATTATAGATAAAGCTTATCGTAATTTTCTAAGTTTTACCGCAGAGCACCTAATGCATGTAACACCGCTGGATTTAACATACTATTTTTCTTCCACGCTTTTGGCGATACATTACGCCCTTTTTAGGATCTACTACAATAAATTGTATTTAAATAACTACACTGCAAAACTAACTGCAGTGTAGTTGCCGAAAACGCATGAGTTTTAATTAGTAAAGCAGTATATTAAATCCAGTGGTTTTACTTGCACTAGATGCTCTGTAGTTTAGAAAAAAAACTCTCTACCGACATTATATATTAAATTTTAGTTAGCACCACTATCAGCCATTGCAAATGTGTCACTTACGGTTACGGAAACAATGCATTTCATTTTGACAGTGCGCGCAGTGCGCACGTCATAACTTAATCCTTCCAAATGTACCGTAATTTATTAATCACCACAGCTGCAATTTAGCGACAGCACAATTAATGGGTTACATTTTTAAGCGAAATCTTCGATTCTCCAACTTAAGGATCTTAAGTCTTCAACTTGTCAGCGACATGGCGTATCGGTACCGCGCGCAGGTGACGGATCCTCCGTGACGGGTTCGATTCGCGGCTGGAGCCGATCGTATTTGACGTTGAAACGAGTGGCTGCTAACTCGAAGAGCGCAAGCTCACTTCGCAGTCTCCCTCAATTACTGTTGAATTTTCCGTTCAAATATAATTTGAAAATAACCTCAGTTATTTCCTTTGCTTCCTTTCCAAGGTTTAGCTGAATTTGCATCTTACGTATGACTGTGGAAGTACACTTTTACTATTCAAGCTTGATCTTGAATCATTAGCATGGTTAGCATCCAAAGTTTTGTCACTATCTTACCGTTGCGTATTATCGGCTGCATTGATGGAGTTTCTGAACTTGACTGATCTTCAACGAACGCTTTCGAAAAAAGGATGATATCTTTTTCATCTTCTTTCTGAATTGGTGTTATAATCGCGCTTAGCAGCTCAAATACAACGTAAGAGTGGATATAATTGATTGTAAAGTTAAAGAAATGCGGATTTGTTCTTATTCTTTTGTAACATCACAGAGCGTCAGTGACTCTTCTTTGCATTGCAGCAGCTGATCTTAGTTCTATTGTATATTTGTTTTTTATTGGCATCCGTGACCGGTCGTTGCTGCGGGCTGTGCAAAACGGGCAGTGCGGGGCCCAGCTTGGGTAGAGATAAGGATAATAACCGAGAAGCCATGTTGGAGCAGAAAATGAAGTCCAAGCAGAGAATGAATGTGGGCCCTCGTAGTTTGGGCATCTTTAAGTTGCAAATGCATTTATTCAGCGGTTTTGTTGAAGAAATGTGGGCGCACATCAGATTCAGATTTATTTTATTTTATCGTAAAAGCGGGAATTATACAACGTCACAGTAACAGTAATAATGAACAAATAATTAAACATATCTAGTTCAAATAAACAGATAGCGCGGGGCTCCGCAGGGCCCTCACCCCAAAAAACGGCCCCCCGGTTCCGCTACCTGCGCCATCATGCTTTTAGTTTTAATGTGACCAATTGATTAAACCGACAAAACCAACTGACAAGACTACAAAGCCGACTGATTTAACCCTTTAAATATAGAGCCCATAATGCTGTGATACTTTTGCCTCCATCAAACTTTTTATGAAATTTAAAATGTGCAAATTACAGAAAAAAAAAAAGGAAAAGGCATACCGGTACTAGTTTGTCAATTTTTGCTTGTCTAAAACTATTGAAAGCCTATCTATCAATGTTTGTGCTGTGTTTTTGATTTGTGTAGATATAGTTAGTCTTTTTTTGTTTACGTTTAATGTATCTGTCATTTTACTTTTGGCATTGCTGTTGATGGTTGCACGTTTTCAAAGTGTAATGTGTTTTAGGTGTTTCATCTGTTCAATCCCAACAATCATCAACAGTTATTTACACAGATCCATTTTTACCAGAAAACGTGTTGGCAACAAACTATTTTGGCTTGAAACTTATAGCTGATATAGATGAGGTGGCTAGGTTTGAGAGATGCCGGTGGAATTATGAAGACCAGCCTACAATTTCTATATTTACACCAGGAATTTCATGCCGAAATCAAAGTGAAATTATCGGAGCCAATTTTTCGTTGATTTGTGATTTGCAGAACAATCACATCCATACTGTACTAATTGTTCAATTTCCTGTAACGAATACAGCTCAAGTTACTCTTCAGTGTGCGCCAGAAGCTGGAAATTTTGACATATTGTCGTCAACTGCTCTCAATATTTCAAGTAAATCAAAATGAAATGTTTATTACACTCGCCGCATTACGCCAAAGCGTAGTAACGAGTGCCGGGGTCCATCTCCGCGGCTGGGTGCCTGGGTAAGACAGCTCCGAAGACTCGTCGCAGCGGTGGCTATCGGTTAGCGATAATGCACCCAATTTGACCGGCTCGGAAATTAAACCCCAGACCTCCTGCACCATTAGCAGTGTCTGTAACGTTTTTATTCATAAATTACTCTCGTCGCGTAAATAGCTGCTGACCAAATGTTTTTCAAGTCTGTCATATTTAACCGCATAAAAAAAAAATATTATTAAATATAATTTACACCCATCCTCAACTTCATGCAGGTTTATCGTCAGTAGTGATTTGTAAATTTCATAAATCAAAAATGTGATATTATCAGATGTTTTAAAACAGGGGTGGGGAACCGACAAAATATAGCGGGCCGCATTGATTGCTTGATACTTTCAGCGGGCCACATTCACTCTCAATTTGAAAGGTTTGTCTTAAAAATGCACAATACTACGTCGCAAATTTATTAAGCATTCATGCTGAGTTGTTATTTACCGCAAAAGCAGAGACTTTTGCGCGTTTTTTATGCCACTAAAACAGCATGTAGTTGAATGTGAAACAGTTTTTAAGAAATCTTAGCGTTTTCTATTCTACCAGTTTGTTGTACACTTAACAAAGTTCAATACTTAAGCGGGCCGCAGGTTCCCCACCCTTGTTTTGAAATCAGGAACGTAAGGTGTTGATACCCGGCCCATGTCGTGCTTGCATTGCTCGGTGTCGCAAACAATCACTATACAGTACTTTTTAATACTGTAGATTATGATCATGCCAAAATTATCTGATAGTTGCCAACGCGTAAAGCAGTCATTAAAATATAATATTCACAGCGATACTAATGCCCTGTATAGATGTCCAATTTGTGGCTGTTGCTGTGGGCTTTCTGCATCACAATTAAATTTTTGATGTCATAGTTTAAAAAAGTGATTATGACATTAAGCCCACCGCAACAAGCCCACATTAATTGGAATTGTGGACTGGGAACAAATTTTACAAACAATATTGCAGGCGTTTCGATGCGTCGTAGTTAGTCCGTGTAAAGAACTGTAGCCTACCTGCAATTTTCACCACAGGAGACAGTAAAATTGCTTTTTTTTGTTGCCAATTCCTCGCTTTTTGGTCCAAAGTGTTTGTTTTTGCAATGCCCGGGAGCGTTTTGTCCGCGGCTTGGCATAGTGGTTTGGAATGTCGTTTTTTTCCGACAACCATGATCTCAAAGTTGATAGTTCTACTACCACCCAAGCCTCGTTGTTGCGTTCTTGGATAAGATGCTTCACAATAATTTAATTATCCCTGCTTGGTAAAATCTAACTTGCAGCGAAGTAAAGAAGTCAGAAGCATAACTCAAGCTGAAAAGTAGGACACAAAGGCAATTCCTAAGTGAGACTTGGTTCGTTTTGTGCATTTGGTTTTTCGTGAAAGGAGGATAAAAATGAGAAAATTGTTAAGTCATTCTTAAGTTATGTTGCGATTTCATCGCGTACTCGTTTGTTGACAAGATTTTAGCCAGTTCAGGTATTTTACAGTGTATCTTTATTTTAGGCAGCAAGTTGGTACTCACGCGAAATTATAGATGATAGTAAGATTTATTAAAACAGGAATTGGCTAAATTAATTTCGCTAGCTCAGTCAATTGTTTGTTTTTGAATTGAGATTTTGGATTTTTGCAGTGCCAAAACATGTTTGTGTTTTGGATTTATATTACGATTGTTGTAGGTAGGTTTTTTTTAACCTAACACTGCTATCCAATTTTGCTCATAGCAAGTACGTGCAAAATGTAATTGGTTTGGCAAAACAGAACTGTTAGTCATTTCTTATACCCAAGTAGGCCTATGAACTATATTAGAACAGCGATATGTTATACGGTATCAATATTTCGTTTTATTAAACCATATTTTAAATGCAATCAGAATTATCAGTCCAATTTGAATTAAAAAACAAGTTGCTAATAATAGCATTTTTATTTTTCTCATTTTCTGCTAAAATCACGCAGGAGATGACCAATCATCAACCATTTTGTTTTATGCTGTGTACTATTATCTTTCACAATTGATTTCGTTTTAGATGTTTCGGTGCTCGCCAAACAGCTTTCATCAGTTATTGAAACTTCACCGATTCGACCAGAAAATGAGTTGGCAACTGGTTATTATGGTTTGCAATTAACGACCAAAATAAACGACTCAGATAGATATGAAACATGTCGGTGGCAATATGGTGCAATGGCTCCAGTTGATATATGCACAGTTACATTTCCTTGCGTAAACGGCACTGAAGGCAACTTTAATTGCGCTGACTTGCGGTCGAACAGACAAGAAATCATTTCGAGCTTAATTGTGCAATTTTCTGTGCCAACGTTAGTGGTTGTCCGAGTTGAGTGTGCTGATAGTGACTGGCGAATTTTGTAAAGAAATATCTTGAATAATTGATTGGTGGTACGGAATTTTAAAATAGCTTTGAAAAAAGCTGTTTTCACATTCGGCTTGAGAAAATACTCTATCATAACTCTTTTGAGTTATAGGTAGCTTTGAAAAAAGCTGTTTATCCCATAAGCTTTTCGTGACGCACTCATCAGTGTGTAATCGCGTCAAAGTGAGAACTCTAGAGCAAGCTGTGGTATTTCTTTGCAATTTCGAACGTCCGCGAAGCGATAGAGCGTGTGACTCACTGAAGACAGCGTGACTCACTGAAGGCACGTTTTGCCGATCTTGCATGCATTCATTGCGTCAGCAAAATTGATGCCCACGACTTTGTGATGAAAAAAGAGTGTTTCTCCGCTATCAACAAATTACGAAGAAACGATGACATCATTAATCACCTAACCGGATAAAGGCTCAGAAGTTGTCATCTTGAACAAAAGCGACTACATCAAGAAGATGGATAACATTCAACTGGATGAGACGAAATTTGAACGCTTTGGACCAACTTCGTTTTGTGACAACACCACCGGCATCGAGTCACGACTTCAAAAACGACTTCTTGAATTGCTCAAGTCTGAAATCATATCTGAACACACGTACCAAGAGATACGTCCCACAGGCTTTCAGAGGCCCCGGATCCTCGGATTGCCGAAGACACACAAGCCGAATGTACCTTTACGTCCAATTTTATCCATGACCGGCTCAGCTCACCATCAATTAAGCAAATGGTTAGCCAGCTTGCTCCAACCGGCATTGGACCGTTTCATAGCACAATGCATCCCTGACTTATTTACATTTGCCAATTATATTTGGAAACTGCATAGGCAGACTGACAGTTTCATGTGCTCATTCGATGTAAGCAGCCTTTTTACAAATGTCCCTCTGGATGAAACCATCAAGATATGCGCCGATGCACTCTATGATAACCTCGAGTCTCAACCGTGTATTCCAAAAGAAGTGTTTGTAGAACTAAAGCACAGTGCCACAAGTACGGTTGAGTTTGTACAGTTTACCTCTGTGTCTCCTACGCTGGAAAGACGTCGCTGACATTCGAAAAGACGTCAGAACCGCCGTTGAAAATTGCTACGGATCCGTGACCGTACGGACTGTATTTTGTTAAAGACAGATGCTACCTGCAAGTCGGAAAGATGCTCTTCCTGCACATCAGAAGAGTTCTGTTATCTACGAGTACAAGTGCCACTGTGATAGGCGGTACTTAGAAAGGACATACCAGCGACTTCAAGATCGCACTAAACAGCATGTTCCGAAATGGCTTCGACAGCATACAGGCTCTCAACGAATACAACCGAACTGAGCTTGCAAGAAAAAACAATCCACTCCAGAATGCGATTCAGCCATTGGACAGCATCTATTAAAGAACGACCATTGCGCTGCGAACTACAATGAAGACCAATTTTCCATTCTGGACACGGCGCGAAGTCGTTTTCATCTTACTTTGCTCGAAACCAGCTACATCAGAGTACGGCGACCTAATCTATGCAAACAGAAAGAGTTTGTTTAAACTCTCACTTTGTTCAAGTAGACTTCAGGCGGTCGCGACGTGTCCAATCAAAAGTAGCGTAACGATCTCGCATTTGATTGGCCAGCGCTCTATCGCTTCGCGGACGTTCGAAATTGCAAAGAAATACCACAGCTTGTTCTAGAGTTCTCACTTTGACGCGATTACCCACTGATGAGTGCGTCACGAAAAGCTTATGGGATAAACAGCTTTTTTCAAAGCTACCTATAACTCAAAAGAGTTATGATAAGAGTATTTTCTCAAGTCGAATGTGAAAACAGCTTTTTTCAAAGCTATTTTGAAAGAAATATCTTCCATAAACCTCGGTGTTGCAGGTGATGGTATAAGCATGACAATCAGTCTTCAAAACTCGGCTGAGTTACACTCATACAGAAGCTGCTTAAACTGACACCTAATTTATAAACTATCATATTTACAGTGTCTTTGAATTTCTATAGTAAGCCTATGTCGGCATATTTGCAACCACTACTATATTATTTCCATTATTGAAATGTTTTGTTTGTGCATTTTTTTGTGAAGTAAATAAATATACTGTAATATAAGTTAAATAACAAACACATTAATGAGGTACAATTCTTGAAAATAGGCACTGATGGCTACGAGACGGTTCAACTTTCGGTATTTCAGAGTCTAAATTTTATTTTTGCTGATTGCAGAAGCTTTTTGTAATTAGGCTATACTTTGAGTGACAGCTATTTACTCCATTTATAACCACAGGAAGCTTTTTGAAAAAATGGTGTTTACTGTAAGCTATACATTGTCTTTTACTGCGTTTTTGAACGATTCTGCACTGATGGAAGATTATGTTTCCCGAGTATTAATAGCTGTGATCTCAAAAGTAGTCATGACACTCATGACTATACAGTTGTCTTATTTTCATATTTATTCTGCTGCAAACGCAAAAATTTCCAATACCCGTAAATCGCCATCACCTGGAATAGTTTGAAAACGTTTAAAACACGGTTACAAAAGCGATGTAACCAGAGATGAGAGCGATACTCAATTTTTGAGTCAATCGATACACGATACTTAAAAATAGAGTTGATCGATACCAATACACGATACTTTGAAGAGGTGTTTAATCGATGATACAAGAACTATTAATTCAAATTCAATTATATTATTCTTTTTTCCACTCTCACTTACAATATGGCATTCTTCTCTGGGGTTCTACTTCTAAAACCTATCTTAGCAAAATTAAAGTGCTACAAAACAAAGCAATTAAAGTAATAGGAGGGGGAAAGTGGAGAGATCGTGCGACTCCATTTTACAAAAAACTCAAAATTCTAAAAATCGTAGATATATATAAACTTGAAACTGCAATTTTCATGTACAAATATAAATCAAATCAAATCTTCATTATACTTGCCGTATTACGCCGAAGCGTGTAACGAGTTGCGGGGCCCATCTCCGCGGCTTAGCGCCTGGGCTACACAGCTCCGAAGAAACGCCGCAACGGTGGCGAGTCGTTGACGACACCGTGTCGATTTGACCGGCCCGGGAATGGAACCCCAGACCTCCCGCACCGATAGCGTGCGCTTTACAACTGAGCTAACGGCCGGTTCTTATGTACAAATATAGAACTAATAAATTACCAGCTGGTATGAATAATTTATTTCAAGAAACCAGTCAAGTTCATACCAAATGTACACGTAGTGCAAACCAAAACAATTACTTCATTCCGTTTTACAGAACAAATCGCCTACAAAACTCAATTCAATATCAGGGTGCTAAATTATGGAACAGCATTGATCCAAAAATTAGAAATTTAAAGTCACTGAACCAATTCAAAACAAAATACAAATTTCTATTATTGAATGATTACTAAATTTTATCTAAACACTGCAGCATTATTAAAGTATAAACATTAGTTAAGTAATATCCAAACTAAAACTTGCTTTTATATTTGTTGTTTTTTATCTTTTTTTTTGGGAGGTGGAGCTTTGCTTTTTTGTTTTTTTTCTTTGACAGTTTTTATTTTATACGCTTTCTGTCACAATATATATTACAGATTTTCTATTTATTCTGCTTTAAAGGTGGCTGCTTGACTCGAAGACCACTTTGGTCCCTTCGCAGCCTTTCCTTTGTCGCAGGCCAATTGTTGTTCTATCAGCATGGTGTTTTTGCGTCAAAAATAAAACTGCTTCTGATTCTGAACACATTTCTTTTCGACAAAGGGCAGGACCAGCGGCAAATTTGGTGGGCTAGTTGCAGTAGGCCAAAAGCTGTGGTATTTTTTAAGAAATGTTTTAAAATTACTTCAGATTAAGTTTTGTCCAAAAGGAAGGGCCAGTGCTTCGGTATTCTACTCGGCTACGCCACCGCCTTCGATATGTGAAAACTGTATTTGGGTTTTACAGACATAATATACGCTGCATTGCTTACATAGAACCTTGCCTACTTTTTTAGTTTTGACATTTTTTTGAAATATTTGAAGAGAACTTATTTTTATACTGTTAATGATTTTGGCAGCAACACATGGTGCCTCTAAATGATAAAAATCGCTTCAAAATGTCTCCATCAAACAAACTAGCCACATAAGTTTTAAAATCATTTTCGAATAAATCGAAAAACTGATTAGTCAAAATTATTCCATTTTTGGTCCAAATAGCAACAAAAAATTTTTCATGTACTTTTTTACAGATTGCAGAGCTTCTACTCCATTTGTTGTTGATTCAACCTCAGCAACTTACAATTCTAGAGGAACATTTCGTTGCGCAAATAATGAAAATTTATATTACAAAAATGGAACTCAAACAGCTGATGAACGAACTACTTGCCTTGCAACAGCTAAGTGGAGTGGAGAAGAGAACTTGGCGTGTTTTGAAGGTCGTCTCTAATACTACATGGCTCGATAACGATTTCCCATATTAATGGCAAAGTGTATTCTTTTGTTTTACAAGGATGTATTTCAGTGTGTTTTATAATATAGCAAC
Organism: Trididemnum miniatum; assembly: GCA_964006365.1. Taxonomy (NCBI): domain Eukaryota; kingdom Metazoa; phylum Chordata; class Ascidiacea; order Aplousobranchia; family Didemnidae; genus Trididemnum; species Trididemnum miniatum. The sequence continues at coordinate 23,771,318 of OZ023242.1, read as the reverse complement.
ATCTTCTATGACGTATACGAAGAGTTATTACACTGTGTTGTCGGAATAAGCATAATTTTCATGAGAACAAACTAATTGTATGTTTGTTATTTGGATCAAATGAAATACAAAGGACCCTTACGTGTTGCTAATTCTTATGAAATTACACACTAATGCGTTTATTAATGCATTAATTGCATGCCTATAACTTTATTAGGCAGCTGCATTAATGCAGGAAGATTCATCAATGCTAAATTGTATTGTAAAACAAAGCAACAACACCTTTAATTAGTACCTCTAAACAAGGGAAAACAGTTTTATTTTGGTTCAAAGAAAAGGCAACAATAATGTGTATTTTAAACAGGTTGCAATGCTACTTATCCACTGTTTGTTACATCTGATTCAACGTACTACAATTCATCTGGTACATTTAGTTGCGCAGACAATGGTACACTGTTTTATTCAAATGGAACTCAACCAACTTCAACACAAACAACTTGCCTTACAACAGGCGAATGGAGTGGACAAGATGGTTTGGAGTGTTGGAATGGTAAATTAGGTCTTTGTGAACAATAGAAAGGCTATTGTAGCACAGAGCAGAGCGGTTTCAAGCACTGTAATTGAACTCACTTACTGCTGTCTTTTTTCGGTGGTGCTTAGTCATGGTTGAACTGGTCAAAACGTAGACACGACTATATTTTTGCACAAATGTTTTTAGGGCATAAACAGGTGGAGAATATCGTAATTGTTTTGTGCCAGTGTTGGTTATACTTTTTCCAACGTATAGTAAATTTCTCATATTTGGTTGAAAAGGTCAATGTTTATTATTTCCTTTATATGAAATTCAGCGAACTGCTAATGCAAACTGCTTTATTAATTTAGCGCCAAATGTTGTGATAAATGGACATCTAACAGTGATTGAAGGTGAAGACGTCACACTAACTTGCAACTACGCTGATGTTTCACCAATCGGAAACAAATCTACGTTTTATTTTGGAGAAGTATCAGTGGCACTGGATAAGGTTGGATTTTTGCTGAAATTCATCAACGGCTATGATGTATAATTAGTGAATCTGTTAAGTGTGCTGCAAATAATGTTATTATGAAAATTGATCCAAACGACTGACGATCAAAAAATCCTCATGACTTTGAGATGCAAATTGATTCAAAGGTTAAAATAATATTTTGCAAAAATGTTCTGCAAATCAATTATAATTAGGATTCATGTTGTGCTGTTGCTTTTTATATGTGTAGGGTGATAGTTTTACCATTCCAAAGGTCCAACCATCAGACAACAACAAACCTGTATCATGTCAAGCTTTGACTCCATTCACTGAAATCTATCCTGACAGTGGTCGATCAGATACACTTACTATAACAGTTTTATGTAAGTTGTAACATTTCACTGTTATTCAATGTATGCTGCTGTTGTTGCTTATTTAAAAAAACTTCTCTAAAACTTTTCGATATAATTTAGATGCACCTTATCAAGATAACCCATCTACGTGTACATGGTTGGCTGATATAAGTCAAAACTGCAAGTTTATTGTGTACGCCAATACTAATGTTACTGTGGTGCAAATCACTAAAGATGGTAAGTTTAAAGTCGCTACCAATGAAGAATTGAATTCAGATGAATTTTTGTTGTTGATTTCAGGAACTTTGGTGGATGGATTTGTTTCTCCAGTTTCTCGTCATAACGATGATTTGGTTTCCTTCCATTTTGGTTTATTGCAGGTGAGCAATGTTAGTTTACTTTAGAAACGTTTCAGTCTTATCAAAGCAAATTGGCTGATAATATACTTCGTTATTTACGGTAGATTATGATGTGTGACATAGTCCATTCAAACCACTTTGGAGCTTTGTTATCATTAATTGCTATGGGCTCAATATCCGTAGTACATGCTGCAGGTACTTGTCATTCGTTTGCACTTTAGGCCTTATTCAAATTTTCCGTGCACAGACCAAAACATGGTCTTGCTTAAACAAAGTGATTTACGTATTTACTAATCACTAAATTAGTAAGAACGTGTAGTGGTACAAAACTGTTTTCGAGCAATCAACCAAAACAACAATTATAGTCTATACATAATCAGCAAAAATGCCCAATTACTCAGCGAAAATACACAGTTCACAAAAGAATTCAGCATGTTTGCTGAGTATATGTACTGTGTATGTCTATGATTGCTGTTTGGATTCATTGCTTGAAAACACTGTTATTTCATTGGCAACAAATACAGAATCATCAGCTGGTTGGAACAATATCAATTACCTGTCACTAGATAGTTCTTGAAGTATAAAATTAAATTTATTGAACAGAATACACCGTAACATTCATTGATTTATATATTACACAGGATGTTACATTTGATGATGCTGGAATTTACCAAGTTCAATTGACATCAATTGTTCCACCACATAATCATATCATTTTCTTTGAAGTTGATGTTATTGAAAACCCCGCAGAAGGATATCTGATTGGTTTAATTTGCATCACCGTCTACGCTGTGGTGATCTCCTTGCTGGCTTTTGGAATTTATCTCAAATTATCAAAAGATTTCAAGCGTAAAAGTATGCGATACGTTTAGTACAGCAGTATGTACATTCAAAACTTCAGTCTGCCAATTATTATGTACTGTACTGTGCGGAGTGGTATTTTTGAAAATTCATTAAGATTTTTATTGCAAACAAAATTGTGATATCATTAGTTTTGAAATGTGTTAAATATTTTGTTAATTTGGCTTTTTCAGATCAAAACGTTTATTTCCAACCTACGACTTCCAAAGTGAGCATTGACGATATTTAATAATCATGAAATAAAATCTTTTCTTAGACAAAGACAATGTTTGCATGATTTTAAATTTATGTTAAGTATATGCCATCTTTATTTTCATCTGTTCTATTGATTTTTTGCACTTTTTCTATTAAATGTATCGGTACGGTAATTAAATCATATGTTTCGCAGTAACATCGCTCTTAGATTACGTCTAGGGTTAATTTGGAAATAAAATATTGTTTTGAAATTCGTTAAGGTCAATTTTCCAACCTCCGATGGAGATTATATTACTATTGACGACTTAAAATCTTCACCAACGAGGAGTAAGTGTTGTTTTTCGTCACGATTTGTATGAATGTAGCAATTTTATCAATAAAAACCATCAATTTATTTTAAATATTATTCACTTTTATTGAAAATGAAAACATTTATTGCAATGTTGAGTCATTCATTCTCATACTAGTTTTCTACAAGCGCCTGCTGTGTCGTAAAATACTGTGCTGCTGTGTCGTAAAATACACTTATTACCATGATGCCTGTTATACAAATACTAAATATGCTTAAATTATGCATACTGTAAATAATCCGGTATATATTCAAATAATTGAACAGAAATATCGAGAGTCATTGAGGGAGACTGCGAAGTAAGCTTGGCTCTTCAAATCAGCAGCCACCCTATATATGTGTTGAAATACGATCCGCAGCAGCCGTAAATCGAACCGGTCACGAAAGATCTGCGGTACCACACAGCAATATCGGTGACAAACTTCTGTTTACAGGTCTCCAAGTATTGGTACACTATTCAACGTATTAAAAAGGTGTAATGTAAGGCCTATCTTATTTATCAACGCAACTTGTTTGTTCTGCTGATTGGTAATGCTACTTTGACCATTGCACTGAAAGTTAGCAGTCTTGTTATTACATACAGTATAAAAAAAGACGGTTATGGTGGCAAGCAAACCATGTTGATTAACTTTCTTTCAACCCAGCAGTTTGATTCGGTGATTTTTTGCTGTTATATCTACTTTGTTGCCGTTTCAAGGTAGGCCTATTATTATGTGGTAAACGTTTTGCATTTGCAGTAATAAAATGACTTTGACCTTAATAAATATATTTGTTTTAGATAACAAGCCAACTGAATACTTAACACCAAATGAAGAGAAAAATGAAGCAGCTGTAAGTTTTGGGCAGAAATAAATTTAACTGACCAGCTGCTCTTATGCAGTACTTGAAACTGCTTCATGTGGTTCACGATGTAAATCAGAGTGTATAATTTTCAGTAGATTATTCATGTGCTTGCTTTGAAAGGAAGCACTGCTTGCTTCTAACATTTTTTATTTATTTAGTTGCATATTTATCCTCCTATCACGAGAAAGCGATCAAAGCGCTATACGAGCTCGCTTAGGAGTTACCAGCCATCTGTCTACCACACCAAGATGGGGGAATCCCGCTAAGTATCTTTCCCAACGGCACAATAAGTAAACTTGCAGGCTGGTTCTCCACACTGTCCCTTTAATGCTGAGCGTCAAGCAGGGAAGCTGTGAATACCAATTTTAAAGTCATTGGTTTGACTCGACTCGGAATCAAACCCAAGTTCACAGATCAAGAGACAGACGCTCCATACCACTCGGCCATCGGAGCTGTTAAACTTCTGTTGAAGTACAGTACCACCAATTTTGTCTATGCTACTGCATACTTTAAGGTAGTAAGTCTTAAACTTTGCGGTCTCGGGGACCCCTTTTCTTAAAGATATTGGCACTTGCCTGAGAAGCCTTCAAAAGCGATGTATAGTGAAAGAACACACGCTGTAAAGTGAGTAACCCTTAATTTTCATGAGTGACTCCTGGGATTTAGAACCATTGATATAGGGTTAGTACAGTAGAAAACTGCCAGTTATAAAAATTTTTAGGTTCATTGCTTGTCTTGTTATGCCTCCTTAGTTTTCATGTGTTTTGTATTATGTTAGAGATCTTTGCCTGTGGACGGCTACGAAAATGTTATTGTTGATGAAGATCATGCCGTTGGTGGCGAAGCGGTTTGTACTTGATTTATTTTTATTTCATGCATAGGCTAAAAAATACATTGATATGTCGGCAGTGACATGGCATAACGGTACCGCGTGACGGTCGTAAATAGTTGTGAAAGTTTCGAATCACGACTGGAGCCAAATCGCGTTTTCCGTAGATTTTGGGTGGTTGGGTGGTTGTTGAATGCTGACGCAAGAGCGTGAAGTTACTTCACCTACTCCGTTAAGTATTGTTGAATTTTCTACTTCAAAAATTTAAAATCAAATCCTCATCAAACTCGCGGTATTACTCCGAAGCGCGTAACAAGTTGCGGGACCCATCTCCGACGCTTAATGCCTGGGCAACACAGCTGCGAAGAAACTTCGCGGAGATGGCGAGCTGTCGGCGACGCTGCGTCCAATTTCACCGGACCGAAAATCAAACCCCGAGCATCTCGCATCGTTGTCGGTGTCCTTAACCATTACGCCAACCAGCCGGTCGAGATTTCTATTTAATGCTTTGAAATAACCTTTGTATTCACTGTATGTAAATTACTGCTTGGATGTGTTGCGATATTGAAACTTGGCTAGAGATTCAACCTTTAATTCTTGAGAACAGAAACGTTAGTATATCCAATGGTCCTTGGAAATCTTGCAATCTACCACTTGCAAAAAAGTAACAAACCACCCTTAATATATAACAAAATTACATATTTAGTAACTCAGAAAATACTCCTCCCAGAGGAATACAAATTAAAGATGGCATGGGCCGCTAACCCTTTAAGGGATAATGTAACATATGTGTTACATACATTCTATTCAATATTTCGACATAATACTCTAACATTCTTGCAACTCTCGAACTTTTTATGAAATTTAAAATGTGCAAATTACCAGAATATAAATCAAAAATGGCAACACCAGTGTTTTTCTTTTCAAAATTTAGTTGAGTGTCGAAGAGGAATTTCTGGTGAGGAAAGGTTGATTTTTAATGATAAACTGCTCAACCGGTATCGGGAAATTTTTTCGCAGATGGGGTGAAATAGTCTTAGAATATCTTAGAAAAGCTAGTCTAGCCCAAATCAGATGCTGTGCTTGGTTAGGCTGGGCTATTTTTAGGTTTTACTAGCTGTGTAACATATATGTTACACGGATCCTTAGAGGTAATTTTTCTAAATAGTAAACAGTGTGCTTGTTGGGTAGATTAGCTATGCAAATAGAGCATTTTTGTTAAATCATAATGAACAATGCATTGCAGCGAAAAGTAATCTTTCACTTTGGGGTAGCTAGACTATTCTTAATGGCAATTTGGTACCTGTAGGTATTGTATATACAGTGGCCTGGTGGTATAGTTGTGAATATGTTATCATATGTAGCCTCACGAATGACCTGGAGCTGGTCCAACGAGAAAGTAGGTTACCTATCCCAACTTGTCTGCTCAACTTTAGTGGGTTTGTTTGTCTAAAGATTCAAGTTGTTTCTTGTTTTATTCAGAAAAGTATTATATACCGGTATTATATACCAGATGCAAATTATGCACCAGCAAAAAGAAGACATCACTTACAAACAATAAGTGCTTGCAATGTAACGTGCATCTTTGTTACGTAAATGATAGAAACTGTTTTCAATTGTATCATGAAGGTTTTTGAGTGCTTTGACAGTATTAGTGGCATGAGAAATGTGATTTGAATTGTTGATAATTATTTGCCGATTACAATTTGTTACTGTACCAATGTATGATGCAATAAGTAACTAGTAAGTGACTGCAATTTTGTAGGTGGCTGCGATTTAGCTTCTCATGTGAGCGATTTTTGAGGTGCAGGTATAGAAATATATAAAAGTTCAATTCCTTGTAGTTTGTATGAAATTTCATCGATTGTTGAGAGTCTCCTAAAGTGCTGATACGTTGCTAAATGTTTCACAATTCATTTTTAAATGTTCGAAATGTAAATTATAGCGTAATAACTAGTCGAACATGGGGAATTCCCTAAGATATCAGCGCCACCTAGTGATAATACATTTGCAAAATGAACCCTTAACTTTAATTCCTCTGCCATGGACTTTATACAACGTGTGGCCTTGTATTTAAACAACTTGGTTCAAATGCAAAAGTTATTACCCCTAAGGGACAATGTAACACATATGTTACATGCTATAAAATAATAAACAAACAAGAAAAAAAAAATTTTTTTTTTAAATGGTAATAAAAACATATTTCACGCCCTACGAAACCATTGTAGCTCAAAAATTTTGTAAACTGAAGTTCTGTCCTTTAAAGGGCTAAGAGACCCGCCAACGAGCCGTTAACCGGTCTTTTTATTGGTCCGCTAACGGCCCGGTTTTATGTTTGTTTATTACTGGGCCGCTAACACTTTTTGAGATCCTTTTGGGTTTGATTAATGTGATTAAAGATTCATAAAAAGAATAGGCTGTGGGCGGGCTGGGCTTTATTTCTGGCACGAGTTGCAGGTCGGTTACGGTTACTGGGTCAGAGGTTCCGAGCCGTGGGCGGTCCGGGCCTGAAAAAAGTCAGCCCGAGCCATCTCTAATGCAAATCACTATGAAATCTCCGCTAATACTCACTAAAAATAACCCACAAGATACGAAAACCAAAGCAGCAACACAGACCTACTCTAAACACATTTAATACTCCACTGAATGCAATAACAAATTTTCGCCCTTATAAAAAAATTACGATTCCAGAAAATTCTAGATAGTTGCGCATTGTTACGTAATTATGACACAGCAGTAAACGTACTGACGTAGCAGTAAACAACACCATAGATTGCAAAATGTCGATTATGACGTCGTAAACAAGATGAAAAATGCTCAAGGAAAGAAGTTTCTAGAAGATTTCAGCATATCAAAGTAATTCTAGTCAAAACCTGCGATAAACAACGAAAGTTTTGGATTTTATCATGCCTCTCGTCGCGTGCAACAATTAATTCACTCACCAATGGAATATAACCGCAGAACCAGTTCAAATGCAGCAACTAAGACGGTTTTATCATCGGATCATAAACTCAAAATATATACATTTGATTAATTAATAATGTAACATTTGTATAAAATTAGCTTTTTTTTGTTCAGAATTCTTTCACTAAATCAAACTATGAAAACTTTGCTGGGAGTACTGAGAAAAACAGCACGAAGATGAAGGTAGCCTACTGTATGTTTGGAAATTAAATAGAAAAAAGCTGTGATTGAATGATAACGCTTGTATTTCCATGGCTGTCACAATGTCATAATACAAATATTGTCATTGCATCGTAAAGTCGTAACTCGTTTCGGTAAATAGCTACATTTAATTAGAGCTTGATATGCGCAGTTGGGTCTATTATATTATACAGTGTCAGTACTTTTTACCATTTTTTTGTTTCACAGCAGAAACCAACTGCTTCGAATCCTGGTGACGAATACGAAATCATGAATATTAAAGTGGAGACAAAATGAAAACTATCCTGGAGATTGTTGTAGGCTAGACTTAACTGTCAGTTTTACCAAATATAATTGCGAATGCACTGCGCATATTTCCCGCAGTATATTCATATTTTCGTGATCATATCATAACTTCCTAGGGCATAATTCTCACCGTTGCTTTCGGCTGAGTTTCGGGCTACGCTGACTTTGCAATTGTGTATCGTTCGCCAACTAGCTCATCATTCCTCAACCGAGAGCCTAATTAGAGAGGTGGTTATTGTTGTTACGTAACTAGAAGTTTAGTATGTGACTCTGTAATTTGTATCAATAAGGTACATGTACCTAATGCGGCCCGCTGACACAAATTTTGCTCTAATTCATGCACTGCTTGAAATATTTGCTTGAAAGTTGGTATTTTATAAGTAGGGATTCATGGTCATCACACATTGAGAGCATATGGCGAAGTAATCGTACACTTGATTTTTATAAGCAAAACAAAAAATTACAAAAGTGGGCCTTATTAGGAACACGTGTTTTAATAAGGCCCACCGTTAATCAGTAAATTGTTAGAAGACATCCAATTTTGAACATTGTTTAGTTAGTTTGTTGCAAAAAACTTCTGGAGTACGAATATCTTTGCTACTAATTAAAAGACAAGTGTCATCAGCAAATAACTGGAAGGGCAGTAAAGAGCGTTGGGAACATCATGTATTTAGATCAGGAACAATAAAGGTGCGAGGATCGATCCGTAGGGAACAACCAAATTAATCGGCGCAGTATTAGATGTTTTATCAAAGTATTGAGGGCGATCAGAAACATAATTTTAAAGCAAATGGTAAGCATTACCTCGAATGCCGTAATGATATAACTTAGTCATTAAAATATCGTGATTAACAGTATCAAAAGCTTTTAAAGTCTAATTGTATAATACAACTGTGTTTTTTGAGGTTAGCATTATCTAGACATTGTGTTACCACGTTTAGTAAGGCTAAGCTCGTTAAGTGTTTTTCACGAAAGCCAAACTGACGATTAAAAAATAGGTAATTATTGTCAAAAAATTTAAATAAACGAAGTTTGATTGATTTGACAAATATCATGGAGATATTGGAAAGGAGAGAAATAGGTCGATAGTTGTTTTTTCGTCTTTATTTCCTGATTTATAGACAGGTACGGTATTACTTTCGCTATTTTCAAGCACGATGGGAACACCAAATGTAAGAAGAAGAGAAGTTAAGTGTGCCAAAACAAGAGAAATAACAATGGCAGCTACTTGCGAGTAGTAAGCACTAATACCGTCATCACTTCCAGATTTATTATTACTTAGAGAATTGTTAAGGTTAAACATTTCATTAGTAGATGCACAACTGAGCTACAAGCAATAGGCTACACAATGACAAGAAAATGCTCGTTTCTACGCACTCAAATGGCTTAGTGTTAAGCTCAAATGGCTTAGTGTTAAGGGCGCCCGGCTCGGGAGCTGTGAACTTCGGGTCAAACCAATGACTTTGAAATTGGTATTCACAGCTTCCCTGCTTGACTCTCAGCATTAAAGGGACAAAGTGTAAAACAAGCCGGCAAATTTACTTGTTGTGCCATTGGAAAAGGCACTTAGCGGGATTCCCCCATCTTGGTGTGGTAGACAGATGGCTAACAACTCCTAAGCGAGCTCGTATAGCGCATTGATCGCTTTCTCGTGATAGGAGGATAAATATGCAACTAAATAAGTGACTAAAAAAATATTAACTCCTCCAAGCGTTTCAGATAAACAGCTATGGCAGGTTTTAAATGCAAAAGCGCTAGTGTTAGAGTTTGACTGCAGATGGTGAGTAGTGTAATTTGTTCAAACTTGCTTCTCTTTATTGATCATAAAATGAAACGCATGTTTTCTGTGCAGATCTGCCGAATTTCTTGCTTTTGACGCGCTAGAGCTTTATACTGTTAGCTATACTGACGAAGTTACCAGGGGCGTATTCTCCAGAGGTTCAAGGTGTTCAGCCCACATCCTGCGGTATCTCAGGCGCACTCGTTAATTACATTTAACTAAAATATTTGGATTTTCTCGTCTTTAATCTTTGTAATATCAGCGCAATCTGAGTTCTTTTTGCTTTGATGAACGACAAATTGCTTTTTTTTCAACGCTGACCGATGACGCAACATTCTCTTGTATGGTAGGTTCAACAGATACAGTTGAACACAAGCGAGCCAGACCTTCTTTATTGTATTCTGAATCATATTATGTAGTGGAGAGTAACTTTCTCTTTCCACACGATATAAATGCAAAAAATGTCCTATTTGAAAGTTGAACTCAGACGCAACGTCACAATACATGCTCAATCACGCCACAGTAAATTGCTTTTTTCATCGCAGAAGAATGATGCAATGGCTCTCTCTTAGGGCAGGTTCAACAGGTATCGTTCAGCACAAGTAAGCCAGACCTTTTCCATTGTACAGGGTGACCCAAAAAAAACGGGCCCCGTGTATTTAGAATAATTAGAATTGGAGCCCGTTTTTTTGGGTCACCCTGTATTCTACATCGTATTAGGATGCGGTTGCGAGTAATTCCTTATGATTTTTGAAAGTGTGGCTGTCAATATATACATTTTAAAGTTGTTGGTCAAATTCAAGTTGTAGGTTAAATTAGTGGAATGGAAGTAAGTGTTGACAGTATGATTGAAAAGCCGTTTTGTAGCAGAAATTACGACGAAAAATTGGAAATAGCAAAGCTAAAAAGCCGACACCAAAATTGAATATATTAAGCTCAGTTGCTAAGCGCACGTAATCGGTGCGGGATGTCTGGGGTTCGATACCCGGGCCGGTCAAATCGTCACAGTGTCGCCAACGACTCGCCACTGTTGCGACGATTCTTCGGAGCTGTGTTGCCCAGGCGCTAAGCCGCGGAGACGGGCCCCGCAACTCGTTACACGCTTCGGCGTAATGCGGCGAGCATAATGAAGATTTGATTTTTCTGAAGTAGCAAATATAGGCTGCTTGAAAAGGCGTTTGATGTTGGTTCGTGTATTTGCATTATTACTTTCGAGCACTTCCACTCATTTGTTTAATAAATGGCTGCATGCGGCAGCAAATATTGTAAAGGAACACACCTCTAAAAAATGCTCACCGTACGCCACTGAAAGTTACTCACCCCAGTTAAAGAATTGAACCCGCCTATATATATTAGCTTAAAATAAATGTCAGTATCTCCAACTACACCGATGAGACCGAGAATGTCACCTGGTTAATAACTTGCAGTTGACTGTAGGTTTTATCTTTATGCTCAAACCGTTTTATATAAACACTGCTTTGGTACCATGAAGTGCTTTGGCAGACGATGACTTTGTAGCTTTAATCGTGTGAAGATAAGAAGTTTAAAAAGTAATTGCTCAAAGTAAACAATTCAGCTCATGGTCTGTAATGTTAATTGCTCAATTGCATCTGAGAATAGCTGTAAAGCGATTTACAGATACACACTATCAGCAAAAAACTCTCCAGCTGCCAGTACTGCAGTTTTCACTGAATTTGATGATAGACGATTGAATTGATGCAATACATTAGTTCTTACAGTACTGTACAATCGATTCGTGGTCACCAGTAGCAACAATTGTTAATGTGTTAAATATCATTTCAAAAGGTCTTTGGTATGATTTGATTAAGTATCGAACCTTTCTCCAGCTACAAAGCTTTTGAATTTGGTGGAGTAGTTTTCGAAACTATTCGTAATATTGAGAAAAAATTAAAACTTGCCTATTTTGAACCGATGCTGGAGATGTGAACTTAACAGTTCAATTGCTTAGGATGTAAACATAATTCATCGAAAAGTTTGTAACCTTTGCGAGCTCGCTGTGAGGTGTATGTGTAGCCTAATGGCTGCCAAGTCCCAAATGTAGTCAAATGAAGATATGAGAGGTAAACAGACTAGCAAGCGCAATGAAAGTTATATATTATTGAAGAAATTTAGACTAATTTGAGTGTTGCAGGTTGGATTCGATATCTAGTATAGCAAAGACAAACATGCAGTTCAAGAACTTCCAATGGCTTTTCCAACCATCAGCGCTTCGAAGGATGTCAAACACGCCATTGTCTTGTTTATTTCCGCACTTTGACGTAAGAAGGTGGTTGTGCAACTTCATAGAATGCTTGGTGTGAGTATCTTGTGGGCAGTCAATGAATCACTTCACAAGTTACTTTTTATAGCACTGATATTTATGGAATCTTACGTGGACTTAAGTAGTAACGCAATCTTATTAGCTGAGATGAGCTACGTCTGGCGGAAAAACAACAAAATTGAGTTATTTCAAAGAAGTGCAGCTCACAAAGAAATTGGAAAAAAATGTCAAACTTGCTTCTGCAAAAATTGAGAGTTTGCTTAAAATTGATTAACTGATTATGTGTAGAAACCAGGGTTTTACAAGTCGCATATCTATTTGTTTTTCCAGCACCGACTTGCAGGCAGTTTGGACTATAGAGTACAGTGTGAGCTTCATAAAAAGGCTAGCCATTTTTATTGTGTATGTGACATAATAGAGAGCATACGTCAGTAGCCTGCTCTTAGTTATAAATGAATGAACTTATAGAACAAATTTTAACTAAGCGCTGTCCCGCTCTACCGAACAAGTTTTATAATAACTATCAAGATGACCACTCACCTTCAATTAATTCGTTCGTGAGCTGACAACCGTGTACAATATTATGGATGAACGTATACTTTCTCTTCTGGTTGTATCAAGTAAGATGATTTGATAAACTTCGCACAAAATCTAAACCTGAACTTGGAGTTATGACAAGTCTATGTTAATATTATAAGATCATTCATTTACTTTAAATCATATTATAAGTATTATAAGATCATTCATTCATGAACTTTGAGTTAATATTATAGTTACACTATGTCGATGTTAATATGGCTTCAAAATTATCATTATAAGATCACTCATTGATAAATTTTGCAGTACAATGGAAATATTAATGACTTTTTAAAAGTAGAAACTTTAATACGGTTTTAAATATTTTCTATTTATTGCGTTTTATTACGTTTAGATATTTTTGCAATTGTTTCACACTCCTCGTCAGTCTTTGAAACTGTTCCAACGCTACCAGAAAGTGTGTTGGCAACTGATTATTCAGGTTTGCAGATGACAACACAAATACAACAAACAGACAGGTATCAAATATGTCGATGGGTATATGGAACGATGACTTCAGTTGAAATGTTCACACCAACATTTCCATGTATCAATCGAACGGAGGGAAATTTTGACTTGATTTGTGTCAAAACAAACAACCACATTACCACCAGCTTAATCGTTCAATTTCCAATTTCGTCGTCAGTGTTGGTTCGTGCGGAGTGCCAGAAATCAGATTTATCTGTTACTGAATTATCATCGATAACTATCAACGTCAAAGGTGATACTTGTTTTTGCAAAACGTATTTTATGCTAAAGATTACATTGCAACAAGTTTTGTTTAACTTGATCAAAATATCATATCATAAACATAGAATGCAATTCTGCGATAGAGTTGGTAGTTGAGGATCCACCTTTATTAAACATCTCCATTATTGTTACAGATTGCTCTGCATCTATTCCACCACTGGTCGTAATTTCTACATCAGCAAGTTACAATTCATCTGGAACATTTAGTTGTGCTAACAACGGAACATTGTTTTATTCAAACGGAACTCAACCAACGTCAGCACAAACAACTTGTCTTGCAACAGCTGAATGGAGTAGACAGGATGGTTTGGAATGCTGGAAAGGTGCTTTAGGTCATTGTTAGCAATCATTTTGCACTTATTTAGCTAGAACAGGCATGGGCAACATACCGCCCGCTGGCCGGATCCGGCCCGCGAGACCATTTTATGCGGCCCGCCGGCACTTACAAAAACATAAGCTCCGATCACGAATCAAGCCGAAGACCTTTCATTTTTTTAAAGGATAACTGAGGACAAGTAGACCTTTTTTGCTTTTCATCGTAGGAGCGTAATTAGGGGGGCATTGTGCCATGCCCCCCCCCTTTGAGACTGCCTTTTAGTAAAAAAAAACAAAATTAATGGTGCCAAGTGACTGAAAATGCCAGACTCTTTTGATGGTTTCTGTAGCTTATGGCCAGGGGCGGATCCAGGGGGTAGGATGAGGAGTATGCATCCTCCCATCAGTCATTTTCAAAAATGCTTTTATGTATACAGTTTTCCATAATTTCGAACCTCTTCGACAGCGATAAGTCTCACGCCTTAAGCAGGCATAATCGAAAATGTACGAACAATATGCATCATATTTGGCGAAGCGCTCAGATGTAGGGTCAAAAAATTTAAAAAAAATTTGCGTGAGAATTATTTAAAAAGCACTAAAACAGCCATTACAGCATGCAAATGTTCCAAAATTTTCCGGGGGTGTATGTCCCTGGACCCCCGAGAGCCTTTCTTGTTTCTCAATCAGCTTTAAAGTAGTTATGCCGAATAAAAAGATTAAAAAAATGTGGAAATCATGGCCCCCCTTTTAAAATTTTTCGCTACGGCACTGCTTCACCGATATTTTCGGTACAAAACAGGACATCTGAAGACGTGTAGACCTTTTTTTGCTCTTTTTCGTAGAAAAACAGGACATCTGAGGATGTGTAAACCTTTTTTCTTGCTTTCCAATCAGAGCAACCCTGACAATAGTAGTTGTTGAAGATATTGAACTCGATCCATTTAATAATCCGGCCCGGGAAGGACTTCGTCTTCCCACATATGGCCCGCCGACTAAAGAAGTTGCCAACCTCTGAGCTAGAATAACCTGTTATTATTTAATTATGCTTTCATTGGCTTGCCTGAAAAGTTTCGGTGGCGAAAAACGCGCTGATGATATACTCATAGAATTCTAAGTGATTTTACTTTACTATGTAGGCCTATGCTTTAACAATTATTTAACAAAGCCGATACTCAACTAGAATTGATTGATTAAACTTCACCCGGTTAATCAAATCGTGTCTTTTAACTCTTTTTTTGACCCTGAGATGTAAGCGAAATAGAAAATATAGCAGTAAACGAAAAAAGATTTATGAAATATTTTAACCTCAGTTGGTGAAAAATTGTCTGTAATTGCCTTGAGTCTAGTTAGATTTATTAGGCAACTTTACAACGCACTTCATTTTTATGATATGCTTCTAAATGCTAGATTTTAAAATGCGGCTGACAATCAATTGGGTAAGTTCTTGCCCTTTAGATAAACGCCTTGAGACAAAATGTTTTTACTTTTGACAGCAATTTTTTTTATGTTCAACCTCTTTTGATTTTACGGTTACTTTAGCGAATTTCACTCGATCACGCTTTTGATAATGGTAGTGGTTGGGTATTAATAAGAGACTAAATTTCGGCAGTTTACGACAATTTTGTTGGAAAAAAATTATTTTGAATTTGTATTAATGATGAGGAATAACTTGTAAACGTAACAGTAACATTTTTAACACAATGCCTATATCTTAGTTAAAGATTGGTTTATTGTTTGCATTATTACAGCCCAGCCGCACATATGTGATTCTTTTAGTGTATCACAATTTTCTTGTCTATTTAGCTCCTAATGCGACTATCAATGGAGATTTGACAACTATTGAAGGTGGTGATGTAAAGCTGACGTGCGACTACGTTAATGTTTGGCCATTTGGGAATACTTCTGTTTTTAATTTCAAAGAAGTGTCCGTAGTTCTAGACAAGGTTAGTTTGCTTTGAAAAATTTTGGGCCCTCTTCAAAAAATTTTAGCAGTGATTATTTGTTCGAGTTGGACTTAAATACACTCTCACAAAAACATTACTGTTGGATGAACGTTTCATCACTTTTGTGAACACTCTAATACGTGCTCTAACGTTTTTAGGGCATTTTATTGGCAACAGATGTACAGGAAGAAATACTGTTTTGTTACTTGCAAATTATTTTATGTTTACGTATGCTAGTACAAAATAAACACTTTAAGCCAAACAGATAATTGCTTTACTGTTGCCTCGTTTCAGGGTCAAAGTTTCACTATTCCTGGTGTGACGAAATTAGACAACGAAAAACTTGTATTTTGTCAAGCTCTGACTCCATTCACTGAAATCTATCCGGATACTGGTCTATCAACAGCACGAAATATAACAGTTTTATGTAAGATTGAATGGAAATGTTGTGACACTTTTTGGTAACATAATACAGAAGTATTCATTTGTGATTATAAATATGAAAAGGTATTATAGTTTGTTTGCTAAATAAGCTGTGTAACAATGTATTTAGATGCACCTTATCAAGACAACCCTACAACCTGTACATGGTTGGCTGATACAAGTCAAATATGTAAGATATCATTTCACGCCAATACAAATGTTACTGTGGTGCAAATCACTAAGAATAGTAAGTAAAGGTCAATGTTGTAAGTAAGTGAAAATCACTTTTAGATAAATACTCTTGTTGCTTTTAGGAACTTTGGTGGAGGGAGTTGTTTCTCCAGTATCTCGAGATCATGAAGATGATCTGGCTTCGTTCCTTTTTGGCTTATTGCACGTAAGCTTGTGTAATTGCTGGTTTCGATGACCAAAAGCAACCGCATATCGTTTGCGCACTGCAAATAGCCACTTACAGTAGCACTGCGCACTGTGCATACCCCGTACTGCATACCTTGGTATTACAATAATCGTACAACATCTTATTTCTCTGTTTTTAGTTGTCTATATCTTATTGTCTTATGTATCTCATGGAACGCCGTTACAGAGTCTATATCTCAACTGGTGAAAATTTAGTACAGCTGAAATATAAAATATAAAACAATTTTTTTATGAATAAGTAAACGCGAAAAAATATTGCTTTGTTTTGAAAAATACTGAAAAATTGATAACAGCAGAAAAAATACTTTCTTTTCAACGATTTTTGCTTTTTGATAGGTTACATCTAATGATGCTGGAAGTTACCAAGTTCAATTGACATCAGTTGTTCCACCGAACAATCATATCATTCAGTTTGAAGTTAACGTTGTTGAAAATGCTTGCAATGAAATTCGTCAATCAAATGATGGATTGCTCATTGGATTGATCTGTTGTGCTGTTTTTGGTGCAATTCTATTCCTGATAGCTATTGGAGTATATTTCAAACTGTCCAAAAATTTCAAGCACGAAGGTAATCTTCAAAACGCTATATTTATTATTCATAAATTCAATTTCTGCTCAGTACTTTTTATTGTTATTTTAACATCGCCACAAAGCTTTAACAATTAAGAAGTATTTTCAAAGAAACAAAAGTATGATTTGTTATTACTGTATTTCGTGATGTTTGTTTATATCCTGCTTTGCAGATCAGAAAATTCATTTTAAACCACGAACGTCCAAAGTAAGCGTTGCATTAATTTATTTAACAGCGTGAAATTGCAATATTTATTATTGCACCAGACAATGCAGTTTGACCACTTCATAACATTAGTATGTGGTTCGAACACTGGCTCGGTTAATGCGGCTCAGTGTTACCAGCAAATTAATATCGCTGTTGTACAGTGTATACGCATGCTTTTGAGCACAGTTGTGTAAATGAACCCTGAAAAATAATGAAACACATACCATGAAATAAGACTGACGTTTTTATTTTGATCATTAATTTATTTTTTGTTTTAGAATAATGGTGCTGTTTCTGACGGCACTTATCTGACCATTGATGAAGTAAAATCTTTATCCAAGGAGGGTAAGTTTTGTTGTTGAACTTCTCGAGTTGAATATTAAGTACGTGTTTGGTATTAATATTTTGTTTATTGTTACAAAATTTAGCAGTAGGCCTATAGATTTGATGTACTGTAGGTGGATATGGAAAAAATTATACCGTTAAGTTTTTGTTTTACTCGTTAAGAATAAACAATTGTTTTTAATATCGCGCTCTGCATAGCAATGATAGCGGAATATTTGTTGTTGAAACTTTACATGAGCTATTAATAACAAACTGATTCGTTTCATCTATACTTACACTTTTGCTTTTATAGTATTGTGTAGTAACAATATAATCCGAACGAAAATGTCTAAAAAATACTCGACCCACAAGCTTGTACTAATTAATTTGCATGTGTTGATTGAGCTAACTGTTAATCTATTTCAGAAAACAACCCAACCGAGTATCCGACTCCGGATGAAATCAAAAACGTTGTGAGCGTTACTTTAATTTAAACAACAGTTTTTGATTGCCATAAGCTAGCAGCATGATATTGTATACACACGATTAAACTTCAAAAAAGTAGAAGTGGAAACACTCGATCAACGCACAATGGGACGTGCAGTAAACGTTCACCTAACAGCAAGAAACTTCATTTACCTGAAATGGTTAATGTGTTTTCTTTCACACTAGAAATCTTTACCGGTGGATGCTGGTTACGAAAATATTAATGCGGCCAAAAAGGATAAAATGAGTTAGACATGAAACAGTTCAAATTATTTTTAAGACATATTTTGCGTAGACTATGACTGCTCGCGGGAGCAGAAAGTCACTTCGCAGATTCCCTTAAATATTGTTAATTTATCTGCGTAATGCTGCGAAAATAAGTTTATATATTTATTTACTGTGTGTATTTGTGCTATTAACAGCTCAGATGGCCGAGTGGAAAGAGCGTCCGCCTCTGGAGTTGTAGACTCGAATTTAATTCCGAGTTGGGTCAAATCAGTGACTTTAAAATCATGAAGGCTGCTTGACTCGAAGACCTTACGGTCCCTTCGCAGCCTTCCTGTCGCTGTTTTCTGATTATTTTTTGTTTTTCTGTAGATGTAAAATTGTTATTTGCAGCAACGAAATAAACAAGCTTGATTGATTGATTAAAATTGATATTCACACCTTTCCTGCTTGACGCTCAGCATTAAAGGGACAATGTGGAGAACTAACCGGCAAGTTTACTTGTTGTGCCGTTGGGAAGGGCACTTAGGATATTCCCCCATCTTGGTGTGGTAGACAGATGGCCGGCAACTCCTAAACGAGCTCGTTATAGCGCTATGACCGCTTTCTCGTGATACGAAGATGAATATGTCACTAAACACAAATAAAATAATAATTTTATTTACTGTGTGTATTTAATTGTTTTAGCTTAGTTCTTATTTGTTCAGAATTCTTCTGTCAAGTCAACCTATGAAAACATTGCTGAGAACACTAAGAGCAACAGCGTAAATATAAAGGTTTGTAAGTTGATGATTGTGAAATTGAAGAAAAAATGGTTGAACAATGTGAGCTGTATTAGCAGCGTTAATGCATTAATTTACTGTATTGTATATTAATTACTGGCTGAAATGCTATCCAGCACTGATGACTTATTTAGTGCTTTTTCAACCTCTTGTTTTTTCTCAGCAGAAATCATCTAGTTCCAATCCTGGAGATGAATACGAAATCATGAATCCAAAAGTGGAGTAAAACGAAAACTATCACAGAGATTGTTGGGAACTTTGCTGTTAGTTGTGCCAAAATCAAAATTTTCGGCATGTTCATTAATGATAACGATTTTGCTTTTTCGCAAGTTCAACGTTCTCATCTATGCAGCTGTCCTGTAAGTTGGAAGTAACAGAAGACAGAATCAAACTCCACCGATGGTGCAAAGGCATACCGAAACGTTTAAAGTCACGGACAATAATGATTAATTATTTTGTGTTGAACGTTGCCTAATGCATGCGTAGAAAGATTTGTGGTATAATATTAAAACCTACCTTCCGTTTTTATTGTGTGTGCTCTTATACTCTATTGGTCAGTTGTGAAGAAAGTAATCGTGAGATTGTTAATCTGTTTCAAAGTTCATTGGTTAGCCAACAAGAGTTATGAATGGCCTTTGATCGGCGATTCAATACGATTATTAAATTATTGAACTTCAGATGGCCAAGTGGTAAGAGCGTTTGCCTCGGTAGCTGGAGACGTGGGTTTGATTCCAAGTCGGGTCAAACCAATGACTTCGAAATTGGTATTCACAGCTTCCGTGTTTGACGCTTAGCATTAAAGGGACAGTGTGGAGAACAAGCCAACTAGTTCACTTGTTGTGCCGTTGGAAAAGGCACTTAGCGAGATTCCCCCATCTTGATGAGGTAGACTGATGGCCGGCAACTCCTAAGCGAGCTCGTACAGCGCATTGATCGCTTTCTCGTGATAGGAGGATAAATATGCAACTAAATACTAAAATATAGACCACTCTGTTTTTAAAACTACGGATATGACTGTTATAACAACAATTATACCGCAGTATGACCTATGAATTTTATCTTTATTTCATGCGTCTTCGCTTTACCAAAGTTTTTTTTTAGTTTCGATTAAGTTTAATGTACCAATTTTTTCTTTAAGATCAGCGGCAAAAATTCATTTTTATAAAAATGTTTACGGACGTTTATTGCACGAAGCGTCAATTTTGCATATTACGGCGTAAATTTTTACTTGGTGTTAAAGTGTTTGCCTTTCGTATTACCTGAGTTTTTTTTCATTGGCAACCAATTTAATGTCATTGAATAAACTAGCTTTATTTAGATAAAGTTATATACTATAAATCAAAACTTATTGCAAGGCCATGTTGTAATTTTGTTGCTTGATAAAGTTTCGTTGAAATATTGAACTGTCTGTCATAATGATTTGGACAGTTTTGCAATGCCAGTGCGACTTCAATATTGTGTGCTTTAATAGCACAAATACACACAGTAAATAAAGATTTTGACGCGATGTTCAGCACCGTATGGTTGTGGTTAGAATACGTAGATGCTGGTTGGGCAGGCCTAACTGATAAAACAAACTGTTAAATCTTTTTTCACGAAGTTTTTTGATAACAACTTTATTGTGTAATCTGGAGTTGTCGTATGTTAGTTTATCCGTATCTTATATCTCTTTTTTTGTTTAGAGGTTTGTTTGTGTGGTGTTATGTACTTTTACTCACAAAATGAAAAAGTATATAGTCTCGGAAGTGAATTTTTCGGCGAACACGTATAAATCTGCTTTAGTGTTGTTAATAGCATGGTTATATTAACAAGTGCAGGTAAAATTTTTTAGTTATATTTTACTTGCTTCCACAATATATTTCTTAGTGAGTGTTTATGCAAAGATCATTATAGCCGTAAATCTTGCATTGTTTTGATTGCGTTTACGTGTTACGGCAGTTAGGATTGCGTTTGGATTAGTACCGTGCGAAACAGTGCCAAGATGAGTACTTTTCAAAGATATTAAATTGCTGGGAGAAATTGCGAAACTTGTCAATTTTGGATTCTTGTGGGAGATCTGAACTTAACAGCTTAATTGCTTTGAATATGAGCATAATTAAAGTCAAAATTTACGATCTTTGATAGCTCAGATGGCCGAGTGAACAGAGCTTTTGCCCCTGCTCGACACGTAGCATTGAAGGGACAGTGTAAAGAACCAATTTACTTGTGTAGTTTGAAAAAAGACCCTGCGAGATTCCCTTATCTTTAAGTGATAGACAGGAGGGCCGTAACCATTAAGCAACCTCGTCATAGTGCTTGACCCGTTTTCTTTTGAGAAGATGATAAATATGCTACAAACTAACTAGCCCAATGTGAGATGTATGTGCAATGTGTGTCAAGTCTAAGTCAAATGAACGTATCCTTGGTAAACAGGTTCACAAGTGTACTTAAGTCCTAGGCTTATGATATTAAATAAATGCAGACGTAAATTCGAGTGTTGCAGGTCGGATTCGAGATTGAGTCGAGCGAAGTCGTACAAACCGTTGAAGTATTTACTGCATTACAAAAATTAGAAAAAGAATGTTGAACACGCCTTCGCCTTGTTCATTTTCGTACTTTCACGTAGGTAGGTACGTGGTTGTGCAACTTCATAGAATGCTTTGTGTGAGTATCTAGTGGGCAGTCAATAAATCAGCTTGACACATAGCTTTTTATAGAAACTGCTGATATCTGTGGAATCTTACGTTGACGTGTAGCGGTAAGAACATCTTACCAGCTGTAATGTCGCCTACGTTTGGCTGCAAATCTACAAAGTTGAGTTGTCACTTAAGTTACTACCAAGAAATGCAGTTTGCAAAGAATGTAGGGAAAAATGTCAAACTCGCTTTAGCAGAAACAGGGAGTTAGTGCAAGATGATTAACTGTTTATTCCTGGAAAACAGGGCTCCGCAAGTCGCATAATTCCAGGTCAGTTGTTTTTCCACCACTGACTAGTAGCCATTTTTGACTGGAGTGTAAGCCATTATATTGTGAAGGTCAAGGGCGACGAACCTATGGCACGCGTGCCAGATGCGGCACACCGCAGATTTTTTTCTGGCACGGCACTTGATAATACTTTAATCTTCATTTTGTTTAACTGTTAGCTTAAATTCTAAATATCACTTTTGCAGCGGAGTCTCTTTTAACATACCGTACGTTTGGTGATATCGCATATCAAACTTTTACGCAAGCACAAAAAATCTTTGACGTCACAATACCCAAAGTGTGTATGTAATCTCTTATCTCTGTGTTTGTTACGTTTATACCAGTTATAAATTAGTTTCGAGGCAGGTGTTCGCATTAGTTGAAATGTTTTGGTTCTTTGAACTTGATTAAAAACAATTTAGAAACGGCATAGGTGAAGACTGACGAGTATTCTTCTGCATGCGTATTACTTAAACTAACCAAGCTTGAGCCAAATACAAAACGCTTGTCTTCCAATTACAGCACCAGAAATCTCATTAATATTTGCCTTATGACAATAAATTCATGCAATAATATGTTTTTGTTTTGTTTAATGTAATGACACAGTATTATCTTGCTGAACTTTATTTTTTATGTTTTGGCACGTTCGCAAAAATAGGTTCGCCACCCATGGTGTATGTAATAAGGAGTGTATATTTACTGGTAAGCCTGCTATTAATTATAAAAGAAGAAACTTTCAGAAACAAGTTTTATTAAAAAGTATCGACGTCAGTCTTGTGATTTGCTTCGATCAAGTTCTCTTTAAACTTCGTTCGTAATTTGACAGCGGTGCACAGTATTATGAATGGACATGGAAATTCTATCCTGATTTTGGCGAGTAAGATAATTTGATAAATACGGTGTAAGGTAGCATGGCTGGAAATTTTTCTGTATAAGTTTATTCATTGATGAACTTTGTTCTGCCATGAAAATTACTGATTTTTGTTGAAATTGAACACTGCAATGCGCTTACGACATTTTTTTGACTAGCATTTCTTTACTTTTTGTTATGTTTAGATATTCTTGCGCTTGTTCCACAATCGTCATCAGTCATTAACACTCTTCCATTTCTACCAGAAAATGTGTTGGCAACTGGTTATTCCGGATTGCAACTGACTGCACAAATAGAACAAATAGATAGATATGAAGCATGCCAGTGGGTATATGGAACGATGGCCCCAGTTGATATGTTCACACCTTTCTTTCCATGTGCCAATCGAACAGTGGGAAGTTTCGATTTAATTTGTGTCAAAACAAACAATCAAGCAACCACCGGTTTAGTCGTTCAATTTGCAGTTTCAATATCAGTGGTTGTTCGTATGCAGTGTGTAAAAGCTGATTCTTCTGTTGAACAAATATCATCGATAAATATCGACGTCAGAGGTTAAACTTTTGTTTTTATGAAGTGGTTACAAACTGTATTACAATGCTCATATTGTAGAAGTCTTTTGTCGTTCTATTACTAAAACTCTCAGCTCACCCTTTTTAAAACGTATTTCATACTTCATTATTGTAATTTCTAATTACGAACAAATAATGAAAGCATTGATCGATTCCATTGTATGCTACTTAAAATTAAAAAAAAATCGTAACTGCCTCATTGACTAACGTTCGTCAAGTTTTTAAAAAATGTGACAATTGGCTACAGCTTAGATAAACTTATGCTACCTAAGGTAATACTCTATTCTCCCACACCATACTTGTAGTTTGTCAGTACTTCCTTAGTTGGCAAATTCTGCTTCTAACCTTAATCAACACATTTAATTTTACAGATTGTTTATCCTCAATGCCACTTGTCAAATCAACCTCAACAACCTACAATGCATCTGGAACATTTAGTTGTGCAAACAACGGAACATTGTTTTATTCAAATGGAACTCAACCAACGTCAACTCAAACAACTTGTCTTACATCAGCTGAATGGAGTGGACAGGATGGTTTGGAATGTTGGGAAGGTTGGTAAGATTGTCAAGAGCAATGCAGCGTATTTCTATTTGATTTACAGTTATATTCTTTTACTTTCTTTAGTACTGTATATCTTTAGTCCTTTAGGGAATTTGTTTGTGAAACTGACATCACAAAACAACAGTGTTATTAATGGAAATAGATTTGTAATATCTGTAAGCTTTCCTGGTACATATAGTCAGTACTTCCAATCAGAAGACTCGATCGTGTGTAACTAATATGTTTTGCAACATCTTTAGCTCCTAATGTGACCGTCAATGGAGAAGTGTCAATTATTGAAGGCAATGACGTATCTTTGACGTGTGACTATGTTGATGTCTTTCCAGTTGGAAATAGGTCCGTTTTTCATTTTGGGGAAACGTCTGTTGTTCTAGAAAAAGTAATTCTTGGTAATTTTAGTCTTACACCAACAATAAAAATTGTGTACTGTAGTTTTAAATTGTGTCTACCGACCCTTTCTAAACGGTTTAGAAAACTTCTCTGATAAAGGATATTATGTGTTCGAACATTTTTGCTCTTTACAAATTTTGAGTTTCTTTGTTTATTGATCCAACAACACAGTAACACGAAAAGGTGCAGAAAAAAAAACTGTTGCAAGAAATAGAAAAAGCTAGTCACCTAGTATTTTTTGATTAACTTTGCACGATATTCCTAATACCTTGCTTGAAACGATTAGCCGATCCAACTTTTTGTTCATTTTGTTTTTGTTTTTTTACAGTGTTGCTAGGACTGTAACAAGCGAATTGGTTGTATTCTTAAATAAATCTCCACAAACAATAAAAACGTTTTAGCGTAATAGCGAAACATATGAATATGGTTACGCTTTTATGAATTAGACAGCCTAATGATTATTAGTTTCCAGGGTCAAAGTTTCACTATTCCTGGTGTGACGAAATCAGATAACAACAAACTTGTATCTTGTCAAGCTCTGACTCCATTCACTAAAATCTATATTGATACTGGTCGATCAAATACAAGAATTATGAAAGTTTTACGTAAGATTGAATAGAAATGTTGTGATCGTTTCCGTTTTCATATAAGCTGCTGCATGCTTACATGTAGCCTAGTGCTCTTGTTAATTTTTTAAAAATTCAACAAAGAATTGTCTAATTGACTAGCTTTTTGTGACTATTTTTATGTTTTTTTTGTGCACTAAAATGACATTATGAATTATTTTCAAATTGAATTTTGACAAACAGTTTTTGTAGATGCACCTTATCAGGACAATCCATCAGCTTGTACATGGTTGGATGATACAAGTCAAATCTGTAAGATATTATTTTACTCCAATACAAATGTTACTGTGGAGCAAATCACCAAAAACGGTAAGTTGACGGATTGGTTCTTAGTAAGATTACTGATTAATTATTAGCAGTTCTTTCAGGAATTTTGGTGGAAGGAGTTGTTTCTCCAGTTTTGTATGATAACGATGATGTAGTTTCATTCACATTTGGCCTACTGCAGGTGAACTTTTTCAGGCTTATTTATTGGCTGCTGTGACTACTAACTATGTGATTGAAAGTCATCACTGCTGTTTTTCTTTTGATTAAATGACATTGCGCGCACTACCATGCATCTAACTTACAAAACAAGGAAAAACACTCTAAAGACTTGGTGCGATTAAAAATTCTTAATCGGTAAAGAATTAATAGTTGTTGTTTTTAAAAGGTTACATTTCCTGATGCTGGAAGTTACCAAGTTCAATTGACATCAGTTGTTCCACCGAACAATCATATCATTCAGTTTGAAGTTAACGTTGTTGAAAATGCTTGCAATGAAATTCGTCAATCAAATGATGGATTGCTCATTGGATTGATCTGTTGTGCTGTTTTTGGTGCAATTCTATTCCTGATAGCTATTGGAGTATATTTCAAACTGTCCAAAAATTTCAAGCACGAAGGTAATCTTCAAAACGCTATATTTATTATTCATAAATTCAATTTCTGCTCAGTACTTTTTATTGTTATTTTAACATCGCCACAAAGCTTTAACAATTAAGAAGTATTTTCAAAGAAACAAAAGTATGATTTGTTATTACTGTATTTCGTGATGTTTGTTTATATCCTGCTTTGCAGATCAGAAAATTCATTTTAAACCACGAACGTCCAAAGTAAGCGTTGCATTAATTTATTTAACAGCGTGAAATTGCAATATTTATTATTGCACCAGACAATGCAGTTTGACCACTTCATAACATTAGTATGTGGTTCGAACACTGGCTCGGTTAATGCGGCTCAGTGTTACCAGCAAATTAATATCGCTGTTGTACAGTGTATACGCATGCTTTTGAGCACAGTTGTGTAAATGAACCCTGAAAAATAATGAAACACATACCATGAAATAAGACTGACGTTTTTATTTTGATCATTAATTTATTTTTTGTTTTAGAATAATGGTGCTGTTTCTGACGGCACTTATCTGACCATTGATGAAGTAAAATCTTTATCCAAGGAGGGTAAGTTTTGTTGTTGAACTTCTCGAGTTGAATATTAAGTACGTGTTTGGTATTAATATTTTGTTTATTGTTACAAAATTTAGCAGTAGGCCTATAGATTTGATGTACTGTAGGTGGATATGGAAAAAATTATACCGTTAAGTTTTTGTTTTACTCGTTAAGAATAAACAATTGTTTTTAATATCGCGCTCTGCATAGCAATGATAGCGGAATATTTGTTGTTGAAACTTTACATGAGCTATTAATAACAAACTGATTCGTTTCATCTATACTTACACTTTTGCTTTTATAGTATTGTGTAGTAACAATATAATCCGAACGAAAATGTCTAAAAAATACTCGACCCACAAGCTTGTACTAATTAATTTGCATGTGTTGATTGAGCTAACTGTTAATCTATTTCAGAAAACAACCCAACCGAGTATCTGACTCCGGATGAAATCAAAAACGTTGTGAGCGTTACTTTAATTTAAACAACAGTTTTTGATTGCCATAAGCTAGCAGCATGATATTGTATACACACGATTAAACTTCAAAAAAGTAGAAGTGGAAACACTCGATCAACGCACAATGGGACGTGCAGTAAACGTTCACCTAACAGCAAGAAACTTCATTTACCTGAAATGGTTAATGTGTTTTCTTTCACACTAGAAATCTTTACCGGTGGATGCTGGTTACGAAAATATTAATGCGGCCAAAAAGGATAAAATGAGTTAGACATGAAACAGTTCAAATTATTTTTAAGACATATTTTGCGTAGACTATGACTGCTCGCGGGAGCAGAAAGTCACTTCGCAGATTCCCTTAAATATTGTTAATTTATCTGCGTAATGCTGCGAAAATAAGTTTATATATTTATTTACTGTGTGTATTTGTGCTATTAACAGCTCAGATGGCCGAGTGGAAAGAGCGTCCGCCTCTGGAGTTGTAGACTCGAATTTAATTCCGAGTTGGGTCAAATCAGTGACTTTAAAATCATGAAGGCTGCTTGACTCGAAGACCTTACGGTCCCTTCGCAGCCTTCCTGTCGCTGTTTTCTGATTATTTTTTGTTTTTCTGTAGATGTAAAATTGTTATTTGCAGCAACGAAATAAACAAGCTTGATTGATTGATTAAAATTGATATTCACACCTTTCCTGCTTGACGCTCAGCATTAAAGGGACAATGTGGAGAACTAACCGGCAAGTTTACTTGTTGTGCCGTTGGGAAGGGCACTTAGGATATTCCCCCATCTTGGTGTGGTAGACAGATGGCCGGCAACTCCTAAACGAGCTCGTTATAGCGCTATGACCGCTTTCTCGTGATACGAAGATGAATATGTCACTAAACACAAATAAAATAATAATTTTATTTACTGTGTGTATTTAATTGTTTTAGCTTAGTTCTTATTTGTTCAGAATTCTTCTGTCAAGTCAACCTATGAAAACATTGCTGAGAACACTAAGAGCAACAGCGTAAATATAAAGGTTTGTAAGTTGATGATTGTGAAATTGAAGAAAAAATGGTTGAACAATGTGAGCTGTATTAGCAGCGTTAATGCATTAATTTACTGTATTGTATATTAGTTACTGGCTGAAATGCTATCCAGCACTGATGACTTATTTAGTGCTTTTTCAACCTCTTGTTTTTTCTCAGCAGAAATCATCTAGTTCCAATCCTGGAGATGAATACGAAATCATGAATCCAAAAGTGGAGTAAAACGAAAACTATCACAGAGATTGTTGGGAACTTTGCTGTTAGTTGTGCCAAAATCAAAATTTTCGGCATGTTCATTAATGATAACGATTTTGCTTTTTCGCAAGTTCAACGTTCTCATCTATGCAGCTGTCCTGTAAGTTGGAAGTAACAGAAGACAGAATCAAACTCCACCGATGGTGCAAAGGCATACCGAAACGTTTAAAGTCACGGACAATAATGATTAATTATTTTGTGTTGAACGTTGCCTAATGCATGCGTAGAAAGATTTGTGGTATAATATTAAAACCTACCTTCCGTTTTTATTGTGTGTGCTCTTATACTCTATTGGTCAGTTGTGAAGAAAGTAATCGTGAGATTGTTAATCTGTTTCAAAGTTCATTGGTTAGCCAACAAGAGTTATGAATGGCCTTTGATCGGCGATTCAATACGATTATTAAATTATTGAACTTCAGATGGCCAAGTGGTAAGAGCGTTTGCCTCGGTAGCTGGAGACGTGGGTTTGATTCCAAGTCGGGTCAAACCAATGACTTCGAAATTGGTATTCACAGCTTCCGTGTTTGACGCTTAGCATTAAAGGGACAGTGTGGAGAACAAGCCAACTAGTTCACTTGTTGTGCCGTTGGAAAAGGCACTTAGCGAGATTCCCCCATCTTGATGAGGTAGACTGATGGCCGGCAACTCCTAAGCGAGCTCGTACAGCGCATTGATCGCTTTCTCGTGATAGGAGGATAAATATGCAACTAAATACTAAAATATAGACCACTCTGTTTTTAAAACTACGGATATGACTGTTATAACAACAATTATACCGCAGTATGACCTATGAATTTTATCTTTATTTCATGCGTCTTCGCTTTACCAAAGTTTTTTTTTAGTTTCGATTAAGTTTAATGTACCAATTTTTTCTTTAAGATCAGCGGCAAAAATTCATTTTTATAAAAATGTTTACGGACGTTTATTGCACGAAGCGTCAATTTTGCATATTACGGCGTAAATTTTTACTTGGTGTTAAAGTGTTTGCCTTTCGTATTACCTGAGTTTTTTTTCATTGGCAACCAATTTAATGTCATTGAATAAACTAGCTTTATTTAGATAAAGTTATATACTATAAATCAAAACTTATTGCAAGGCCATGTTGTAATTTTGTTGCTTGATAAAGTTTCGTTGAAATATTGAACTGTCTGTCATAATGATTTGGACAGTTTTGCAATGCCAGTGCGACTTCAATATTGTGTGCTTTAATAGCACAAATACACACAGTAAATAAAGATTTTGACGCGATGTTCAGCACCGTATGGTTGTGGTTAGAATACGTAGATGCTGGTTGGGCAGGCCTAACTGATAAAACAAACTGTTAAATCTTTTTTCACGAAGTTTTTTGATAACAACTTTATTGTGTAATCTGGAGTTGTCGTATGTTAGTTTATCCGTATCTTATATCTCTTTTTTTGTTTAGAGGTTTGTTTGTGTGGTGTTATGTACTTTTACTCACAAAATGAAAAAGTATATAGTCTCGGAAGTGAATTTTTCGGCGAACACGTATAAATCTGCTTTAGTGTTGTTAATAGCATGGTTATATTAACAAGTGCAGGTAAAATTTTTTAGTTATATTTTACTTGCTTCCACAATATATTTCTTAGTGAGTGTTTATGCAAAGATCATTATAGCCGTAAATCTTGCATTGTTTTGATTGCGTTTACGTGTTACGGCAGTTAGGATTGCGTTTGGATTAGTACCGTGCGAAACAGTGCCAAGATGAGTACTTTTCAAAGATATTAAATTGCTGGGAGAAATTGCGAAACTTGTCAATTTTGGATTCTTGTGGGAGATCTGAACTTAACAGCTTAATTGCTTTGAATATGAGCATAATTAAAGTCAAAATTTACGATCTTTGATAGCTCAGATGGCCGAGTGAACAGAGCTTTTGCCCCTGCTCGACACGTAGCATTGAAGGGACAGTGTAAAGAACCAATTTACTTGTGTAGTTTGAAAAAAGACCCTGCGAGATTCCCTTATCTTTAAGTGATAGACAGGAGGGCCGTAACCATTAAGCAACCTCGTCATAGTGCTTGACCCGTTTTCTTTTGAGAAGATGATAAATATGCTACAAACTAACTAGCCCAATGTGAGATGTATGTGCAATGTGTGTCAAGTCTAAGTCAAATGAACGTATCCTTGGTAAACAGGTTCACAAGTGTACTTAAGTCCTAGGCTTATGATATTAAATAAATGCAGACGTAAATTCGAGTGTTGCAGGTCGGATTCGAGATTGAGTCGAGCGAAGTCGTACAAACCGTTGAAGTATTTACTGCATTACAAAAATTAGAAAAAGAATGTTGAACACGCCTTCGCCTTGTTCATTTTCGTACTTTCACGTAGGTAGGTACGTGGTTGTGCAACTTCATAGAATGCTTTGTGTGAGTATCTAGTGGGCAGTCAATAAATCAGCTTGACACATAGCTTTTTATAGAAACTGCTGATATCTGTGGAATCTTACGTTGACGTGTAGCGGTAAGAACATCTTACCAGCTGTAATGTCGCCTACGTTTGGCTGCAAATCTACAAAGTTGAGTTGTCACTTAAGTTACTACCAAGAAATGCAGTTTGCAAAGAATGTAGGGAAAAATGTCAAACTCGCTTTAGCAGAAACAGGGAGTTAGTGCAAGATGATTAACTGTTTATTCCTGGAAAACAGGGCTCCGCAAGTCGCATAATTCCAGGTCAGTTGTTTTTCCACCACTGACTAGTAGCCATTTTTGACTGGAGTGTAAGCCATTATATTGTGAAGGTCAAGGGCGACGAACCTATGGCACGCGTGCCAGATGCGGCACACCGCAGATTTTTTTCTGGCACGGCACTTGATAATACTTTAATCTTCATTTTGTTTAACTGTTAGCTTAAATTCTAAATATCACTTTTGCAGCGGAGTCTCTTTTAACATACCGTACGTTTGGTGATATCGCATATCAAACTTTTACGCAAGCACAAAAAATCTTTGACGTCACAATACCCAAAGTGTGTATGTAATCTCTTATCTCTGTGTTTGTTACGTTTATACCAGTTATAAATTAGTTTCGAGGCAGGTGTTCGCATTAGTTGAAATGTTTTGGTTCTTTGAACTTGATTAAAAACAATTTAGAAACGGCATAGGTGAAGACTGACGAGTATTCTTCTGCATGCGTATTACTTAAACTAACCAAGCTTGAGCCAAATACAAAACGCTTGTCTTCCAATTACAGCACCAGAAATCTCATTAATATTTGCCTTATGACAATAAATTCATGCAATAATATGTTTTTGTTTTGTTTAATGTAATGACACAGTATTATCTTGCTGAACTTTATTTTTTATGTTTTGGCACGTTCGCAAAAATAGGTTCGCCACCCATGGTGTATGTAATAAGGAGTGTATATTTACTGGTAAGCCTGCTATTAATTATAAAAGAAGAAACTTTCAGAAACAAGTTTTATTAAAAAGTATCGACGTCAGTCTTGTGATTTGCTTCGATCAAGTTCTCTTTAAACTTCGTTCGTAATTTGACAGCGGTGCACAGTATTATGAATGGACATGGAAATTCTATCCTGATTTTGGCGAGTAAGATAATTTGATAAATACGGTGTAAGGTAGCATGGCTGGAAATTTTTCTGTATAAGTTTATTCATTGATGAACTTTGTTCTGCCATGAAAATTACTGATTTTTGTTGAAATTGAACACTGCAATGCGCTTACGACATTTTTTTGACTAGCATTTCTTTACTTTTTGTTATGTTTAGATATTCTTGCGCTTGTTCCACAATCGTCATCAGTCATTAACACTCTTCCATTTCTACCAGAAAATGTGTTGGCAACTGGTTATTCCGGATTGCAACTGACTGCACAAATAGAACAAATAGATAGATATGAAGCATGCCAGTGGGTATATGGAACGATGGCCCCAGTTGATATGTTCACACCTTTCTTTCCATGTGCCAATCGAACAGTGGGAAGTTTCGATTTAATTTGTGTCAAAACAAACAATCAAGCAACCACCGGTTTAGTCGTTCAATTTGCAGTTTCAATATCAGTGGTTGTTCGTATGCAGTGTGTAAAAGCTGATTCTTCTGTTGAACAAATATCATCGATAAATATCGACGTCAGAGGTTAAACTTTTGTTTTTATGAAGTGGTTACAAACTGTATTACAATGCTCATATTGTAGAAGTCTTTTGTCGTTCTATTACTAAAACTCTCAGCTCACCCTTTTTAAAACGTATTTCATACTTCATTATTGTAATTTCTAATTACGAACAAATAATGAAAGCATTGATCGATTCCATTGTATGCTACTTAAAATTTAAAAAAAATCGTAACTGCCTCATTGACTAACGTTCGTCAAGTTTTTAAAAAATGTGACAATTGGCTACAGCTTAGATAAACTTATGCTACCTAAGGTAATACTCTATTCTCCCACACCATACTTGTAGTTTGTCAGTACTTCCTTAGTTGGCAAATTCTGCTTCTAACCTTAATCAACACATTTAATTTTACAGATTGTTTATCCTCAATGCCACTTGTCAAATCAACCTCAACAACCTACAATGCATCTGGAACATTTAGTTGTGCAAACAACGGAACATTGTTTTATTCAAATGGAACTCAACCAACGTCAACTCAAACAACTTGTCTTACATCAGCTGAATGGAGTGGACAGGATGGTTTGGAATGTTGGGAAGGTTGGTAAGATTGTCAAGAGCAATGCAGCGTATTTCTATTTGATTTACAGTTATATTCTTTTACTTTCTTTAGTACTGTATATCTTTAGTCCTTTAGGGAATTTGTTTGTGAAACTGACATCACAAAACAACAGTGTTATTAATGGAAATAGATTTGTAATATCTGTAAGCTTTCCTGGTACATATAGTCAGTACTTCCAATCAGAAGACTCGATCGTGTGTAACTAATATGTTTTGCAACATCTTTAGCTCCTAATGTGACCGTCAATGGAGAAGTGTCAATTATTGAAGGCAATGACGTATCTTTGACGTGTGACTATGTTGATGTCTTTCCAGTTGGAAATAGGTCCGTTTTTCATTTTGGGGAAACGTCTGTTGTTCTAGAAAAAGTAATTCTTGGTAATTTTAGTCTTACACCAACAATAAAAATTGTGTACTGTAGTTTTAAATTGTGTCTACCGACCCTTTCTAAACGGTTTAGAAAACTTCTCTGATAAAGGATATTATGTGTTCGAACATTTTTGCTCTTTACAAATTTTGAGTTTCTTTGTTTATTGATCCAACAACACAGTAACACGAAAAGGTGCAGAAAAAAAAACTGTTGCAAGAAATAGAAAAAGCTAGTCACCTAGTATTTTTTGATTAACTTTGCACGATATTCCTAATACCTTGCTTGAAACGATTAGCCGATCCAACTTTTTGTTCATTTTGTTTTTGTTTTTTTACAGTGTTGCTAGGACTGTAACAAGCGAATTGGTTGTATTCTTAAATAAATCTCCACAAACAATAAAAACGTTTTAGCGTAATAGCGAAACATATGAATATGGTTACGCTTTTATGAATTAGACAGCCTAATGATTATTAGTTTCCAGGGTCAAAGTTTCACTATTCCTGGTGTGACGAAATCAGATAACAACAAACTTGTATCTTGTCAAGCTCTGACTCCATTCACTAAAATCTATATTGATACTGGTCGATCAAATACAAGAATTATGAAAGTTTTACGTAAGATTGAATAGAAATGTTGTGATCGTTTCCGTTTTCATATAAGCTGCTGCATGCTTACATGTAGCCTAGTGCTCTTGTTAATTTTTTAAAAATTCAACAAAGAATTGTCTAATTGACTAGCTTTTTGTGACTATTTTTATGTTTTTTTTGTGCACTAAAATGACATTATGAATTATTTTCAAATTGAATTTTGACAAACAGTTTTTGTAGATGCACCTTATCAGGACAATCCATCAGCTTGTACATGGTTGGATGATACAAGTCAAATCTGTAAGATATTATTTTACTCCAATACAAATGTTACTGTGGAGCAAATCACCAAAAACGGTAAGTTGACGGATTGGTTCTTAGTAAGATTACTGATTAATTATTAGCAGTTCTTTCAGGAATTTTGGTGGAAGGAGTTGTTTCTCCAGTTTTGTATGATAACGATGATGTAGTTTCATTCACATTTGGCCTACTGCAGGTGAACTTTTTCAGGCTTATTTATTGGCTGCTGTGACTACTAACTATGTGATTGAAAGTCATCACTGCTGTTTTTCTTTTGATTAAATGACATTGCGCGCACTACCATGCATCTAACTTACAAAACAAGGAAAAACACTCTAAAGACTTGGTGCGATTAAAAATTCTTAATCGGTAAAGAATTAATAGTTGTTGTTTTTAAAAGGTTACATTTCCTGATGCTGGAAGTTACCAAGTTCAATTGACATCAGTTGTTCCACCGAACAATCATATCATTCAGTTTGAAGTTAACGTTGTTGAAAATGCTTGCAATGAAATTCGTCAATCAAATGATGGATTGCTCATTGGATTGATCTGTTGTGCTGTTTTTGGTGCAATTCTATTCCTGATAGCTATTGGAGTATATTTCAAACTGTCCAAAAATTTCAAGCACGAAGGTAATCTTCAAAACGCTATATTTATTATTCATAAATTCAATTTCTGCTCAGTACTTTTTATTGTTATTTTAACATCGCCACAAAGCTTTAACAATTAAGAAGTATTTTCAAAGAAACAAAAGTATGATTTGTTATTACTGTATTTCGTGATGTTTGTTTATATCCTGCTTTGCAGATCAGAAAATTCATTTTAAACCACGAACGTCCAAAGTAAGCGTTGCATTGATTTATTTAACAGTGTGAAATTGCAATATTTATTATTGCACCAGACAATGCAGTTTGACCACTTCACAACATTAGTATGTGGTTCGAACACTGGCTCGGTTAATGCGGCTCAGTGTTACCAGCAAATTAATATCGCTGTTGTACAGTGTACACACATGCTTTTGAGCAAAGTTGTGTGAATGAACCCTGAAAAATAATGAAACACATACCATGAAATAAGACTGACGTTTTTATTTTGATCATTAATTTATTTTTTGTTTTAGAACAATGGTGCTGTTTCTGACGGCACTTATCTGACCATTGATGAAGTAAAATCTTTATCCAAGGAGGGTAAGTTTTGTTGTTGAACTTCTCGAGTTGAATATTAAGTACGTGTTTGGTATTAATATTTTGTTTATTGTTACAAAATTTAGCAGTAGGCCTATAGATTTGATGTACTGTAGGTGGGTATGGAAAAAATTATACCGTTAAGTTTTTGTTTTGCTCGTTAAGAATAAACAATTGTTTTTAATATCGCGCTCTGCATAGCAATGATAGCGGAATATTTGTTGTTGAAACTTTACATGAGCTATTAATAACAAACTGATTCGTTTCATCTATACTTACACTTTTGCTTTTATAGCATTGTGTAGTAACAATATAATCCGAACGAAAATGTCTAAAAAATACTCGACCCACAAGCTTGTACTAATTAATTTGCATGTGTTGATTGAACTAAGTGTTAATCTATTTCAGAAAACAACCCAACCGAGTATCTGACTCCGGATGAAATCAAAAACGTTGTGAGTGTTATTCTAATTTAAACAACAGTTTTTGTTTGCCATTAGCTAGCAGCATGATATGTATACAAACGATTAAACTTCAAAAAAGTAGAAGTGGAAACACTCGATCAACGCACAATGGGACGTGCAGTAAACGTTCACCTAACAGCAAGAAACTTCATTTACCTGAAATGGTTAATGTGTTTTCTTTCACACTAGAAATCTTTACCGGTGGATGCTGGTTACGAAAATATTAATGCGGCCAAAAAGGATGAAGTGAGTTAGACATGAAACAGTTCAAATTATTTTTAAGACATATTTTGCGCAGACTATGACTGCTTGCGGGAGCAGAAAGTCACTTCGTAGATTCCCTTAAATATTGTTAATTTATCTGCGTAATGCTGCGAAAATAAGTTTATTTATTTATTTATTTACTGTGTGTATTTGCGCTATTAACAGCTCAGATGGCCGAGGGGAAAGAGCGTCCGCCTCTGGAGTTGTAGACTCGAATTTGATTCCGAATTGGGTCAAACCAA
Source organism: Trididemnum miniatum (assembly GCA_964006365.1). Classification (NCBI taxonomy): domain Eukaryota; kingdom Metazoa; phylum Chordata; class Ascidiacea; order Aplousobranchia; family Didemnidae; genus Trididemnum; species Trididemnum miniatum. The sequence goes on along the minus strand of OZ023242.1, from coordinate 23,734,752 downwards.
TGGCTTTAAAATTTTTATTTTTTTTTTATTTTTTTTTTTATTTTTTTTATTGTTGCAAAAAGTAATAATAAAATGGGTATCAACACAAAAACAACACTATACTATTTTCAAAGTCTAATACTTATGGAGTTACAAAATAACGTCGTTAAGCACATACAGGTACAGTAGTAGCACGATTCAATAGATATTCCATTTTCGAAAATGTTTTTTCAAATCTCCATTACGTTTAGCAATCAAATGTTCTGTTTTTTTTTGCAAATTAATGGTACTTATAAATAACATGATATTTGGTTTGGTTTTTTCAATTTTACATCTATAAATCAAAAATCTTGCATTGAGTAAAAAACAATTAATCAAATCCATCTTAGTACAATTTTCTAACTCTTGAAATCCAAAAATCTTGTTAAAATTGCAAAAATTTATGTCCCGTTTGAAATGACAGCATATCCAACTAAAAAACTTCATGCCAAAACTGATCTACAACTGGACAAAAACAAAATGAATGCAAAATTGTTTGAATGCTTTGCGCACAAAATGAACAAAAAGGCGAATCCACAATGCCAAAACCATGCAATTGCACATTAGTTACAATAGCTCTTAGATTTAATTTTATTTGAAAGGATTGTAATTTAGTTTCAGTAGTACAGAAATAATTATTGCAATAAATCGTTCTCCAGTTGATTGCTCTACTATCTATAGACAAATCATTTAACCATCGAGTTTGCTGTTTTATCGGTCCTTCGTGATTACCAGTTAAGTGTAAATAAGCGTTTTTAGTGGAAACCCAACTATCTAGAGATTCTTGTTTCACAATATTTAAGAAATCAACATTTGTATTATCAATCATAGTAGACAATGCTCTATTTTCCCAAGTTTCCGGTATAGCCAAATACAATGTTACGTAATCCTTGTTTGTTTGAGAATCGGAATTAATTGAAAATTTACAAACAAGATCCGAAAAGCGCATATAATTGCCATTTCCATCAAGCAGCTGTGCATGAAAATAAATACCAGCATTAATAACTTTTGAAATGATTAAGGGATTACGCTTATATTTTACGTTTTTATTCAGCCATAGAAATTTATTTTCTTCAGTATTGTAAGGAATTAGCGTTTTAGCTGCCTGAATACCCATCTTCAAAAAACGAAACGGAATGAGTTTTCGCAGTAAACGATGTTGCAAGGTCAAATTAGAACTTAATACGCATTGTAATATACAATCACTAACACAAGACTTCTCAACGTCCTTCCACAAAGGCGCAGCTGAGTCATTCAAAAAAGCTTGCATGAACTTCCAATGCAACGCTGTTATAAAAGCTGGTAAATGTAACATATTTGCACCACCTAATTCAACACTCGAAGTAAGGTTTACTCTGCTAATTCTTTCCCATTTAGATCCCCAAATAAAACTATAAACAATTTGGTTCAAAGATTTTAAAAATGGTGGAAAAATATGTGATGGAATCATGGAGAGTTTGAACAGCAATTTCGGAAAAACGAGGCATTTCAAAATTGTTATTTTACCAAGTAAAGTGAGACCTCTTGATTTCCAAAGATTTAAGATGGTTTGCAACTTAGGACAGTATCCGTCAAAATTCAATCGAAAAAGCTCATATTTATCACCTTTCGGCTTAGTAGGAATGGTCAAGCCAAGATATTGTATAGTATCATCCGGCCATTGCAAACCAAAGTGAGACAACGGCTTTTTTTGCCAACGTTTGCTAGCTCCTATATAAAAGGCTTTAGATTTATTCCAGTTAATGGTGCAGCCAGAGAACGTTGCGAATTTGGTAAAGATAGCAGAAACTATTTCAAATTGATTTGCTGTTCCATCTAAATATATGATGGTGTCGTCCGCAAATAAGGAAATTTTAACATTAGAGCTTCCTAGCTGGAGGCCCATATATTGACTACTAGCTCTTAAAGCACTTGCTAAACATTCAATACAAAGAACGAAAAGAGTCGGCGAAAGAGGATCACCTTGTGTAACACCTTTATGTACCGCAAATGAATCGGACAAGAAATTGTTGTTTGTCAGTCTGCAAACTGGCTGGGCATACAACGTTTTTATCCAGTGTAAAATGGACGATCCAAACCCATATTTTTCAAGCACTTGGTAAATAAATTCCCATATAAGGGAGTCAAACGCTTTAAATATATCAACCGCTAAAACTGCACCCAAAGTATCGTTCAAATCAGCGAAATCAATGACATCAAACAAAAGGCGAATATTATCGCCGATGTGTCTGCCTTTGATGAAGCCATTTTGACCGGGTTTAATCAAAGTATTTAAATGACTTTTCATTCGATTATTGATGGCAGAAGCGATTATCTTATAATCAACGTTAAGCAAAGTTATAAGTCGATAATTTGATGGTAACAACAAGTCTTTTTGTGGCTTTGGGAGCATTATAATAATGCCTTCTTTTTGCGTGTTTGGCAGTTGCCCCTTCTCGTAAGAAAAGCGAACACATTCTAAAAAAAAAGGTTTCAAGTCATCCCAAATCGTTCTATAAAATTCAGCAGTAAAGCCATCCGGCCCAGGTGATTTGTTGTTAGACATAGCGTTCAAGGCAGCATGGCATTCCTGTTCTGATATAGGAACAGAAATATTTTCAGTTTGATCTTTTGACAAAACAGGCAAATCAATATTAGACAAATAATTGCGAAGTTGAATGCTATCAACATTGTTGTCAGTACTTGAATAAAAAGATTTGAAGTACTGTGTTAAAACTTCCAAAATAGCTTGCTGTTCTGTCACCAAAATTCCTTTTGTGTTTTTAATCTTATTTATTGATTTATTCCCCCTTCGAGATTTTTCTAAATTGAGAAAATATTTTGTATTTTTTCCCCAGATTCAACCCATTTTGCGCGGCTGCGAATAGCAGCCCCTTTTGCTTTTTCCTCAATCATGCTATCACGTTCATACTGACAAGACTTGATGTCAGCAAGCAAGCTATTTAGGTCATTCGAGGTGCAGTTGTTCAGTGCATCGTGCAGCTGCTGTAAATGCACGCGCAGCAAATTTTGCCGATGCAAAAACATCTTTTTTCTTTTAGCACTAAATTCAATGATGTATCCTCTAAGCACACACTTTAAAGTGTCCCATTGTAAGTGCGGATTGCATGTATTTGGAGGATGATTAGTTTGGAATTCACCGATAACGGTTTTGATTACCGAGGTAAAACTTTTGTCCAGCAGTAATCAGTTATTGAACTTCCAATACCCGGTACCTTTATGAACAGCTTTTAGAGATAATTTAATTTGCACCAGTTTATGATCAGAATGCACACTTGGTAAAATGGAAGCGGTTTGACTGTCGGTAAGCAACGAATTGGATATCAGGAAAAAGTCTAGTCTAGATGATACGAAAGGGTTGTTTTGAACTCTCGTAAAAAGCTTCTTGGTCGGGTGCAAGGAGCGGAAAATGTCAGTAAGGCCTAAAGTTTTCATATTTGTATTAACAACATTACTGGCCTTGTAATTAATGTGCTGTGATGAACCTCCCAATTTATCAAGATCATTATTTAAAACTAAATTAAAATCACCACCCAATATAATATCTGAGGTCGAAAAACTTTGGAGTTGATTAAATAGGTTTGAGTAAAAGGTAGGATTATCAACATTGGGTCCATATACATTAGCTAGGCAGAAGTTTCTGTCTTCAATATTGATATCAACTAGTAGCAAGCGACCTTGGTCATCAGTTTTTATATCGTTAACATGGTATTGCAATCCGCACTTAAAAGCAATTGCAACACCTTTGGAACGAGTAGTCCCATGATTCCATAAAATATTTCCACCCCATTCCTTCTCCCACAATGTTTCGCAAGCAGAATAAGCAGGGGTTTCTTAAAATTGGTATTCACACCTTTCCTGCTTGTAGTTCAGCATTAAAGGGACAATGTGTAGAACGAACCGGCAAGTTTACTTGTTGTGCCATTGATAAGGGCACTTAGGGTATTCCCCCATCTTGATGTGGTAGACAGATGGCCGGCAACTCCTAAACGAGCTCGTTTTAGCGCTATGACCGCTTTCTAGTGATACGAAGATGATTATGCCACTAAATACAAACAAAAAAATAATTTTATTTATTCATTTACTGTGTGTTTTAATTCTCTTAGCTTAGTTCTTATTTGTTCAGAATTCTTCTGCTAAATCAACCTATGAAAACATTGCTGAGAACACCAAGAACAACAGCGTAAAGGTAAAGGTTTGTAAGTTGATGATTGTGAAATTGAAGAAAAAATGGTTGAACAATGTGAGCTGTAGTAGCAGCGTTAATGCTTTAATTTACTGTATTATACATTAATTACTAGCTGAGATGCTATCCAGCACTGATGACTTGTTTAATACTTTTTCAACCTCTTGTATTTTCTCAGCAGAAATCATTTTGCTCCAATCCTGGAGATGAATACGAAATCATGAATCCAAAAGTGGAGTAAAATGAAAACTATCACAGAGATTGTTGGGAACTTTGCTGTCAGTTATGCCAAAATCAAACTTTTCAACATGTGCATTAATGATAACGATTTTGCTTTTTCGTATGTTCAACGTTTTCATCTATGCAACTGTCCTGTAGGTTGGAAGCAACAGAAGACAGAATCAAATTCCACCGATGGTGCAAAGGCATACCGAAACGTTTGAAGTCACGGACAATAATGATTAATTATTTTGTGTTGAACGTTGCCTAATGCATGCGTAGAAAGATTTGTGGTATAATATTAAAACCTACCTTCCGTTCTTAATGTGTGTGCTCTTATACTCTATTGGTCAATTGTGAAGAAAGTAATCGTGAGATTGTTAATCTGTTTCAAAGTTCATTGGTTAGCCAACAATGAGTTATGAATGGCCTTTGTTCGGCGATTCAATACGATTATTAAATTATTGAACAGCTCAGATGGCCGATTGGTAAGAGCGTTTGCCTCGGTAGCTGGAGATGTGGGTTTGATTCCAAGTCGGGTCAAACCAATGACTTTGAAATTGGTAGTCACAGCTTCCGTGTTTGACGCTCAGCATTAAAGAGACAGTGTGGAGAACCAGCCGGCTAGTTCACTGGTTGTATCGTTGGAAAAGGCACTTGGCGGGATTTCCCCGTCTTGGTGTGGTAGACAGATGGCCGGCAACTCCTAAGCGAGCTCATGCAGCGCATTGATCGCTTTCTCGTGATAGGAGGATAAACATGCAACTAAATACTAACACATAGACTACTCTGTTTTTAAAACTACGGATATGACTGTTATAACAATAATTATCCCGCAGTATGATGTATGGATTTTATCTTTATTTCATGTGTCGTCGCTTTACCAAAGTTTTTTTTTTTTTTAGTTTTGATTAAGTTTAATCTACCAATTTTTTCTTTAAGATCAGCGGCAAAAATTCACTTTTATAAAAATGTTTACGTACGTTTATTGCATGAAGTGTCAACTTTTTTCATTTTTCGGCTAAATTTTTATTTGGTGTTGAAGTGTTTGCCTTTTGTATTACTTGAGCTTTTTTTCACTGACGATAAATCAAATGTTATTCACTAAACTAGCTTTATTCAGATAAAGTTATACTTTAAATCAAACTTATTGTAAGGCCATGTTGTAATTTTATTGCTTGATAAAGTTTCGTTGAAATATTGAACTGTCTGTCATAATGACTTGGACGGTTTTACATTACTAGTACGATTTCACTATTGTGTGTTTTAAAAATGATTTTTAACGCTATGTTCAGCACAGTATGGTTGGGGTTAACATAGGTAGATGCTGGTAGTGCAGGCCTAACTGATAAAACGAACTGTTGAATTTTTTTCACAAATATTCTAGATTTAAGCAACAACTTTATTGTGTAATCTGGAATTATCGTATGTTATATTTTCTTTGTATCTTTTATATTTTCTTGTTTAGAGCTTTGTTTGTGTGGTGTTGTGTGCTGTTACTCACGAAATTAAAAAACGATTGTTATCAGAAATGAATTTTTTTGGCGAACACGTATAAATCTGTATTAGTGTTGTTAATAGCATGGTTGGTTTATTAAAAGCAGGTAAAATTTTGTTAGTTATTATTTATTTGCTTGTACAGTATATTTCTTGGTGAGTGTTTATGTAAAGATCGATAGCAGTAAATCTTGCACTATTTTGATTACGTCTACATTCTGCAGCAGTTAGGGTTGCGTTTGGGATAGTACTGGGCAAAACAAGGCCATGGTGGGTGGTATTCAAAGATGTTAAAATGCTGGGAGGAATTGCGAAACTAATCAGTTTTGGACTAATTGTAGCATGTCTGAACAATAGCTTAATTGCTTTGAACATGAACAAAACTGAAGCCAAGATTTACAATTTTTGGCAGCTTAGATGGCTGAGTGAACAGAGCATTTGCTTCTGGACCGGTGGACTTCATTTTTTTTTAGTGTAATCAAATCAATGACACAGCTTCCTAGCTCGACACTTAGCAATAAAGGGATGATGTGGAAAACAGGCAGGCAAATTTACTTGTTGTGTAGTTTGCAAAGGGGAATTTCCCTATCTTTAAGTGATATAAGGTGACCTGTAATCATTAAGCATTTCGTTATAGTGCTTGACCGCACTCTTGTGACAGGATGACAATGATGCTACAAACTAACTAACCCAATGTGAGGTGTATGTATGTAAAATGTTTGCCAAGTTTAAGTCAAATTAACGCATCCTTGGTGAAGTGGTTCACAAGTGTACGCAAAGCCGTATGATATTAAAGAAATACAGACTTAAATTCGAGTGTTGCTGGTCGGATTCGAGATTGAGTCGAGCAAAGCCATACAAGCCGTTGAAGTATTTTGCCAACGCTAAGCATTACGAAGGATGTTGAACTCGCCTTCGCCTTGTTCATTTCCGTACTTTCACGTAGGAAGGTGGTTGTATGCTTTGTGTGAGTGCGGTATCTTGTAGGCAGTTAATGAATCAGCTTGACAAGTAACTTTTTGTAGAAACTGTTACTTATGGAATCTTACGCTGACTTGAAGCGGTAAAAACATCTTAACAGCAGCTGGCGTGTTGCCTACGTGTGGCAGAAACACAACAAAACTGAGTTGCTACTAGAGTTACTACAAAAAAATGCAGCTTGTAAAGAATGTAAAGAGAAATGTCAAGCTTGCTTTAACAGATACTGGGAGTTAGTGCAAGCTTACTAACTGTTTATTCCTAGAAAACAGGGTTTCGCAAGTCTCATGAATCCGGGTCAGTTGTTTTTCCTGCACTGACTAGTAGCCATTTTTTGACTGGAGGGTGAGCCATCATGTTGCTTAGGTAATATGGAGTGCATATGTACTGGTAGGCCTGCTATAAAAAATGAAACTTTCAGAGACAAGTTTTACTTAAAAGTATTAACGTCAATCTTGTGATTTATCTTGATCAAGTTCTCTTTAAACTTCGTTCGTAAACTGACAACGGTGCTCAGTATTATGGGTGGACACAGAATTTCTATCATGATTTTGGCAAGTAAGATAATTTGATAAATGTACGCACAAAATTTCGAGCTGAGTTAACATGGCTGCAAATGTTTCTTTACAAGATTATTCATTGATAAACTTTGTAGTGCAACGCCAATGGAATGATTTTTGTTGAATATTGAACACTGCGATGCGTTTACGACATTCTGTGGCAAACATGCCTTTACTTATACATATGTTTAGATATTTTTGCGCTTGTTACATTATCATCATCAGTAATTCAAACTCTTCCTATTCTACCGGAACATGTGTTGGCGACTGGTTATTCCGGATTGCAACTGACAACGCCAATAGATCAAACAGATAGATATGAAGTTTGCCAGTGGATATATGGAACGATGCCTCCAGTTGATATGTTCACTCCAACATTTCCATGTATCAATAGAACTGAGGGAAGTTTTTATTTAACGTGTGTCAAAACAAACAACCAAATCACCACCAGCTTGATTATTCAAGTGGCAATTTCGACCTCAGTGGCTGTTCGTACGCAGTGTGTGAAAGCAGATTCTTCTGTTGTTCAAATATCATCGATAAATATCAACGTCAGAGGTTAGAATTTTAATTTTACGAAATGGTTACAAACTGTGTTGCATTACTGATGTTGCAGAATTCGTTTATCTTTCGATTACTGTAATTCAGCTTACCCCTTTAAAAAGCTGTTTATATGAACTCATACTCAATTTTTGCAACCTCTAATCATGAACAGATAATGAAAGACATTGATCGATTTAATTATATTGAAGCCTTAGCAATGATGTTTCTCGGAATTGTTAAAAAATCATATCTGCGTCACTGGCTACTATTTATCAGACTCCGAAAAAAATTGACGATTGACTTCAGCTGACTTCGACCGATGATGCCTAGTTTCAGTTATTGCTCTCTATCCGCCCAGCCATAATTGTAGTATGTTTCTACTTCCTCTGTTGGCACATTCTGCCGCTGACACTAATCAACATCTTAAATAATTGCAGATTGTTCATCTTATCCGCCGCTTCTAGTCTATTCAATATCAACTACTTACAATTCATCTGGAACATTTAGTTGTGCAAACAACGGAACATTGTTTTATTCGAATGGAACTCAATCAATTTCAGCACAAACAACTTGTCTTACAACAGCTGAATGGAGTGGACATAACGATTTAGAATGTTGGAAAGGTTGGTTAGATTGCCAAGTGCAACGCAACATCTTGCTATTTGATTTACAGTTATATATCATTGTTTTGCACTCTTGAGTATTTCTTAGACCCATAGGAAATTTTTTTGTGAACTCACATCACAAAATGACAGTGGTTGTTATAGGAAATGAACTTGTACTTGCATCTGTAAGTTTTCCTGGTGCATATTGTCAGTATTTCAAATAAGAGAGCTGCTTGATTACTCGTAGCTAATACTATACAATCTTTTGCAAAATATTTAGCTCCTAATGTTACCATCAATGGAGAAATGTCAATTATTGAAGGTAATGAAGTGTCCATGACCTGCGACTATGTTGACATCTTCCCAATTGGAAACAGATCCGTTTTTTGTTTTGGAGAATTGTCTCTAGTTCTTGAAAAAGTTAGTTTTGATTGTGTAATGTTTTAGATTTACATCAAAAAAAACTTAGCACTTGCAGAATTGTGTAGTTTAAAAAGAGTGTCTACAGTCCTTTTCTAAACGGTTCAGAAAACTTCACTATCAAACGAGATTACGCGTTCGAACGTTTTTGCTCACCACAAACTCTGGATTTCGTATTGGTGACCTAGTACCAAAGCAACATCAAAAGATGCAGAAAAACACGCTGTTGCAAAAAGAAAAAGTAAGACACCCAGTATTTTTTGACCAACTTCGCATGATATCTTTATCTTTTGCTAGAAACGAAAAGACAATCCAATTTTTTCTTTGTTTTTTGTTGTTTTTTTGCGGTGTTGCTAAGACTGTAACAAACTAAAAGATTGTGATCTTAGAAAAATAAATGTCCTCAAATAATATAAACTTTTTAGCCGAAATAGCAAAACTTATGATTTTGTTTACGCTTTTATTAAGTAAGCAGCCTAATGATTGTTAGTTTCTAGGGTCAAAGTTTCACTATTCCTGGTGTGACGAAATCCGACAACAAGAAACCTGTATCATGTCAAGCTCTGACTCCATTCACTGAAATCTATCCTGATTCTGGTCGATCAAATAAACGGACTATAACAGTTTTATGTAAGATTGAAAGAAATATTGCGTTATTTTCTGTTTTCATATAAGCTGCAGAATGCCTACATGTAGTGTTCTCGTTGATTTTTTTTAATACAACGAAAAATTATTTGACTAATTAGTCTTTAGTGATTATTTTTGTAGTGTTTTGGCAAACCTAAACATTGATATAAATTATTTGAAAATTTGATTCTGACATCAATATGTGCAGATGCACCTTACCAAGACAACCCATCAACTTGTACGTGGTTGAATGATACAAGTCAAATATGTAAGATATCATTTTACGCCAATGTAAATGTTACTGTGGAGCAAATCACGAAAAACGGTAAGTCATGAGAACGGTTCTAACTTTTTAAGAAATATTACCGATTAATATTTGCTGTTACTTTCAGGAACTTTGGTGAAAGGAGTTGTTTCACCAATTTCGTATGATAATGATGATACAATTTCATTCACATTTGGCCTGCTGCAGGTGAACTTTTTAAAGCTTATATATAAGCTGCTGTGACTAAATGAGTGATGGCCGTCACTACTGTTTTTCATTTGATTAAATGACGTTGCGTGCACTACCATGCATCAGACTTACTAAAACCAGGGCTGCGAACTCGATCGATTTTTATTTGGTTTAAGTTCGAGTTCAGTTTATTTTACGAGTTCGAGTCCAGTGAAAATTTTTCAAGTTCTTTCGAGTTCAAAAAAAAGTCATTATCTTGAACATGGCGCAAGTCGTTTTGAGTAAAAACAAGTGATTACTGAGTAAAATACTTTCGAGTTCAAATTCAAGTTCTCAGCCCACAGTATTTACGAGTTTGAGTTTAAGTTCGAGTTCTCAGCTCAGACTGTTTTTTTAGTTCAAGTTCGAGTTCAGCAAAAACATCGAGTTCTCATGAGTTCAAGTTCAAGTTTGCAGACTTGGCTAAAACTAGGAAAAACACTCTAAAGACTTTATGCAATTAAAATTTCTTAATCGGTAAAGAATCAGCGATTGTATTTTTTAAAAGGTTACATTTCCTGATGCTGGAAGTTACCAAGTTCAATTGACATCAGTTGTTCCACCGAACCATCACATCATTCACTTTAATATTGATGTTGTTGAAAATGCTTGCAATGAAATTTGTCAATCAAATGATGGATTGCTCATTGGATTAATCTGCAGCGCAGTTTTTGGTGCAGTTGCATTCGGGATAGCTATCGGAGTGCATTTCAAGTCAACGAAAAATTTCAAGCGCAAAGGTGGTCAGCCTTGTAAGACTTTAATAACAGTATTAGACCGGCCGTTAGCTCAGTTGCAAAGCGCACGCTATCGGTGCGGGAGGTCTGGGGTTCGATTCCCGGGCCGGTCAAATCGACACAGTGTCGCCAACGACTCGCCACCGTTGCGACGCTTCTTCGGAGCTGTGTAGCCCAGGCGCTAAGCCGCGGAGATGGGCCCCGCAACTCGTTACACGCTTCGGCGTAATACGGCGAGTATAATGAAGATTTGATTTTGATTTGATGTTTCCATTTTTACTTGTTGGTAATTTTGCTTTATATTGTCTAGAAACGCTGCAGCATATTGTTGCTACAAAAACAGTTTTAGAGAATCACCTTTGCTAATTTACGACGTTTCATTATGGAATGTTTTTACAGATCAGAAAATCCGTTTCACACCAACAGCTACCAAAGTAGGTTGTGAATTACAGTAGTTCATTTAATGGCAAAGTGTTCTCACTTAATGTTTCGAACAAATTTACAAAAAACCCAAACATGTGGTTTTGGGTTCAATCACACATTGAGCCATTAGTTTGCCAGCGAGTTGATGTTGCTGAGGAGTTCATGCTGTTGTGTTGTTTTGGTGCTGAATCGGAGAGCTGGCCATTACAAACACATAGCACACACCATCCAATGTTACGAAAGTATTGAATGAATTTAGGTCTTACGTAGAGCAGTATGTAAATCAGCATTTGCCGGCCGTCTGTCCGTCACATTTAGATGGGGTAATTCTGCTAAGTGTGTTTCCCAACGCCCCAACAAGTGAACTTGCCTGCTTAGTGCCTAGGTTTGATCTTGCGTTATTTTGAACAAACAAATGTTTTGTTTACAAGAATGATGTTGTTGGTGATGGAACTTATTTGACGATTGATGACTTAAAATCTGTACCCACGAAGGGTGAGTTTTGTCTTTGAACATGCCATGATATGAATTAATTATTTGCTTAATACATCTGTTATCGTGGTAAACTAACATGGCAACAAAAGCCAGTCGGAGCGTACTAAAAGTGAACTAAGGTTAACTTCAAACACACTCAGCAGAAAAAAATGTATTTTAGTGCTTAACAAAAAAAAAAGCTCACGAAAAGTTGTAATTTTAGAGAGCTAAGCTCATTGTTATGATAAGTTGCAATGCATAGCGATGGGAGCTGAATCTATGTCTTTGGATCTTTCCTACAATACTATTCACAATCTTTGCATTTGCGCTATTCCGAACTACATGTTGATTGTTATTCTATACTTTAGAAAACAACCCAACCGAGTATGTAATTCCAGATGAAATCAGCAGCAAAAAAGTTGTGAGTATTGTTATCACTAATGCAATTTTTTTTGACTTGTCAAAAAAAGTCAAAATTTTGTCACAATTTCAACGTTAAGTCAAAATTAGTCAAAATTTCAACATTAGGTTAAAATGTCAAAATTCTTCACAAAGCGAAAGAAAATAGACTTCAAGAAACAACTCATCTGATCTTGAGACGTCTTGTTCCTCTTCCGTCCACGCATAAACTGCAATTGTGTTCACACTCGCAAGCACATCTCGATACCTCACGCCTTTTTTACATGTGTGAACGCAATTTCGATTGCGAGGTATTGATCTGCAGCGATCCGAGGTGATCACAAGCGATTTTTGTCAAAAACCAGGTTTACCGCGTCTGGTCTGGTATTACCGTATCAGATATTAAAGAAAGGCAAATACACAATTAAGACAGCTTACGAAGGTATTACCAAAATAGATTTAAAAGAAGACTGTGTGAAGATTGGCTCTTGTATAAGAAAGCGGATGGAAAAAAACTCAGATATCAGCAATATTGTCAAACTACAAAAAGATGGTGTATCACCAGCAACATATGCCCAAATTTAAAATTGTCAGCCGACAAGTGCTTCAGTAGAAAGATCCTTCTTGATGCTTGACAAGCTTTTGAGAAAAGATAGACCATTTCTACCAGAAAATGTTGAAAAGTACTTGTCATTGTACTACAACAAACTTTAAATCGTGCTGAAACATCAATCATGCTAATTTTGCAATAAAAACAGTGTTATTTTACTTTATGTCAAAATTTGTCAAAAAATTTTTTTAAAGTAAAAATTTACAATTTTAGAGTTAAAATTTTCGTTTTTTTAGGTTTGAAAAAAAAAATTGCCCTAGTCATCACCTAAACAACAAGTTTCGTAACATACGAATTGTTAACCTCGCATGATGTTGTATACAAACGCATAAGCTACTACTGAAAAATATAAATTGGTAGTTATTAAAGAATACTGTGATGTAAAAGATTTCTGCTGCCCAACATTCAAAAACTTAATCTATTTGAATAATTAATTGGCGGTACAGAACTTAGGAATAGCTTTGTAACAATTCCGACGAGAAACAATGTAGGATGTAGCAAGTGTGTCGAGAAGAGCTTTTGGGATAAGCAGCTCGTTTCAATGGTACACAAAAGAGTCACGACAAAGCGCTTCTTGAAGCCCAATGCAAAAAAAGCTTATTTCAACGCAATCCTGAAAGTAATTCTATTAAAATTGTGAGTTTATCGATAACTTAGAATGCAAAACGCAAGAAAAAGTTGAGAACAAAGTCGCGCGCTGTGGCAGCAGTGGTAGACTAACAAGTGCTTTTTTTAAACGCGATAACGCGATTTCAAACTAGGAAGTTACATTATATACTATAACAGTTTCAAATTGTATCTGCTTAAAACAATTCATTTTTAATTTGTTTTCTTGCATTTAGAACTCCTCGCTGGTCCATGCTGGTTACGAAAATATTAATACGGCAAAAAAAGATGGAGTAAGTTAGAATTAAGTTAAATGGGATCATCGTTAAAGCAAAGATTTTTTGCAAAAATTCAGATTGCATGTCTGGGTTTCATTCCGGCTGGTTAAATTGGACCTAGTGTCACCAACAGCTTGCCACGGCTGCGATGTTTTTTTCGAAGCTGTGTTGCCCAGGCGCTAAGCGATGAAGGTGAGCCCCGCCACTCGTTACACACTTCTGCGTAATACCGCGAATTGAAGATTTGTTAACTTGATTTGAATGGCATGTAAATCAAGTACGAAATCAAAATGGTTTTACTCTATGTGCTGAATATTTTTTGTTCTTTTAGAACTACGAAAATCTTGTCGAGAATGAAGCCTTAGACTCTGGAGAGATTAATGTAAGTAGACCAGACAAATTTTAGTTACCCCACTTTCGTATTTATTTATTTCAAAGTGCTTCAATCCTGGCAAAATCAGTAATCCTGGCAAAATCAGTAAGCAATAATCCTGGCAAAATCAGCACTGTCTGGGTTCAAAAATAAATGTTTTTGAACACTGTCTGGTTCAAAAAAGTTTAAAAACAAGGCATATCGTCAAAATTTAACTAGACGCGAATTCTTTCAGTTTTGCAACTTGCAACAACTTGATACCACCAAAAATAGCATTTCTAATCTTGTTGTTGAGACGTAGGTACAGCAAGCATATTCAGGAATTGCATGAAGACATGAAAGTTCGTTTCCAGGATTATTGTTATTATTATTATTTATCCTCCTATCATGAGAAAGCGATCGAAGCACTATAACGAGCTCACTTAGGAGTTGCCAGCCACCTGTCTACCACATCAAGATGGGGTTTCCCGCTATGTATCTTTCCTAACGGCACAACAAGCAAACTTGCCGGCTTGTTCTCTCCACTGTCCCTTTAATGCTGAGCGTCAAGCACGGAAGCTGTGAATATCAATTTGAAAGCCATTGGTTTGACCCAGCTCAGATGGCCGAGTGGTATAGAGCGTCTGTCTCTTGAGCTGTAGACTCGGGTTTGATTCCGAGTTGGGTCAAACCAATGACTTTAAAGTTGGTATTCACAGCTTCCCTGCTTGACGCTTAGCATTAAAGAGACAGTGTGGAGAACAAGCCGGCAAGTTTACTTGTTGTGCCGTTGGGAAAGGCACTCAGCGGGATTCCCCCATCTTGGTGTGGTAGACAAATGGCTGGCAACTCCTAAGCGAACTCGTATAGCGCTTTGATCGCTTTCTCGTGATAGGAGGATAAATATGCAACTAACTAACTAACCCGACTCGGAATCGAACCTAAGTCTACAGCTCCCGAAGCGAACGCTCTTGTTACTTGGCCATGCAAGCTCCAGAGGCGGACGTTCTTGCCACTCGGAGGTATTTCAATTGGAGATTCCTGACTGGGTAATCGACCCATTCATTAATATTTCTGAGCAAGAGATTCTTGCAGAGGAACTTATAACCTTGCAAAATGATTTTGATTTCAAAACCAAAATTCAGTGTCTCTCATCAATCATTGTGGCTACAAATACTTAGTAGAGCGTGCATTCAGTGCCGTCACAGCGCTTCAAAATAAATGAAGAAAGTGAAGCGGAAAGATTTACAGTACGACTGTTTCTGACTAAAATCGCACCGGATACAAGAAGCTGACCAAATTGCACCAAGCTCATCTTTCTCATTAGAGTTAAGCGTCGCTTTAGGTCGTGATTGTCAGGAATAAAAAACAGCTTCGCTTTTGCTCTTTTGTCAAGGAGGCGTTTGATAGTTAGTAAGTTGTTCAAAGCGGCAATATTCAACTAAAGTTTGGGAAACACTGCTCTAAAGCAAGTATCGTAAAGCATACAATGATCAATATAGTATAATTTTATAAAAATAATGTCGATGACTGAGGACTTGAATTTAATCAGCTAGATTTTTATTCCTTTTTTAGTTGAAATTGATGTTTATTAAACGCAGAGTGCTTTAATTTCCAAATCCAATGATGATTATGAAATTATGAATCCACAAATTGAAGCAAAGTGAAAACAAGAAATTCATAAACCAAAGCAACAAAAACCGACAGATTTGTACAATTGCTAAAACTGCTGGAAACAATTTATGTCGAATAATTAACCACCAACATAAAACTTAAAATTGTAAATTTTTAAAGTGTGGTTTGAATTTAATCACAACTGGCTTGGTATTTATGTAACTTTTGTCTTGCTTTTCAAAAGTGCTAATGAAAGTGAACTGTGTACTGTATGAAGAGCAAAGGTTTGTCTTAAAATAATTATAAAAAGCAATGTTTTTTTTTGAATCATTCATATTGTTGAAGTTCATACTTATCAAGCTATCAATCGCGTTACTAAGTTGTCAATGTGTTCAACCACTAAACAATTGGTTCAAAGTTTGAACCGGAGAAAACAATTAAGTGATTGAATAATATGCTAAAATTCATCAGCCACTTGTAAGTAAAGCGCTTTTTTAATGTACCAAAATTAATGTACAATACATTAAAAAATAAATTCTATCAACCACTGAAACAGTTTTTTGCTATTAGTATAATCCCATTTGCTCTGTGGTTCAGTTTCATAAACCTCAGATTGAAATGCAAAAGCCTTTGTTTCACAGTTAGCAGTTTAAAGCAAGTGTGATGTACAACCTGAATAAAAACACAGCGTATGGCAAGCCATTCAGTAAACTATTATTTAGTGCGTTTAGCAGTTTTCATTTAATTTTTGTTTTTTCGTTGACAGAAGCCTTAGAAGTTGTTTTATTAAATTATTAGTGTTGATTTCGAGAAACATTTTGTTATCAACTTATCATTCAACTTTTAGATGTACCTTATTGTTGCAATGCTATTTGTCTATCTACATTATCTAGTTTTTGTATCTTATCATGCTTTCATGCAAATATCAATATTTGAAGCTGAAACTTAAATTACTAGCATTTCCTTTTTTCATGGCAGCTAGTAGTGTGGTATATGGGTACATGGGCGCCACGTGACAAAGATATGCACCCTAAATTAGTAAACATGTTCTTTAGTGAAAAACAAACTTACCGTCATTACAATAAAAAATAAACGTAACACGACTACCACCAAGTAAGTCATTTTTTGCATTAGTTAGGAGTCAGTTAATTCAATATTCACATGTTTTTATGGCTTACGCAAAGCTTACGTCTCTTTCATATTTGTGCCTAACGTGTGGTAAATTTGTGTATTACATGAGTTAGTTCTACAATGTTTTCTCACTTTTGAAGTTAAAAATTTTTTTATTATTTTTATAGGTGTGGGGTAATTCATGGTTTGTAACTTCATATAAGCCTACGGTACGCAACAGGCTTTGAGTAAATGTTGCAGTACTTGTTCAAACTTCTTGGGTGAGGCCTGTGAGATCAAAACAGTTTTCACTATTTTTCTACGGTTAGTTAAATTGTTGGCAAATTTTATTCAGGAAGCAGAATAATTTTTCTGGTGTGTTAACTCGATAATGCGGCTGTTTTTATGTACAAAGTTTTGAAGAGACCAATTGCTCTACTTTGCCATACGACCAGAGTAATTAAAAAAAAGAATTCGAACTAGAAAATAGAGTAATGATAAAAATGAAAACAAGAATTTCGATTATGATCATGCGTGGTGTTGAGGTGTAACAACTGGTGATATGTTCTATTGCTGTTCTACATGTATTGTATATTTCGTTTAACCAACCACTGTAATGTATTGTTAGCTAACTTTGTAATACATTTTTGCTGAATGGATTGATGATTCAGCAAACTTCCAGCATGCTCATGATTTGGATGCTTTTCCTACTTATTACAAGTGCGTTGGATGATCTTTATTTTTTCATTCTCGTGTTTTTGTCATTAAGAAAAACGAATAGCCCTTAGCCAGTAAGCTACCAACAAGACGATACCAAATCGTTCACAGAAGTTACTGTTTTTAAATTTTACCGTTTAATTTCGCTTTTTGTTCGCAATTTGCTACTTAACTAAATAAAGTTAGCGATCGCTCACCGTCGCAATTACCGCGAAGAAGCAGCAATGAATTCTTATTTTGCTCTTACAGTATGATCGTCGTAAAAACATTTCGGTAGTTCTCAAACTTTGGGTTGCAACTTACTTCGGGATGGCGAAGCACTACTAAAAGGTTGTTGCTCAGCAAAGCTTTTTTTCGGACACTCAGTAATACGGTTGTGTAAAAACTTTTGAATGAAGTACATGCTTCGTTGTTTACAGATGTATTTACCTTCACCAAACAGTCATCTTCAGCCATTGGAACTTTTCCATTTCTGCCAGAAAATGAGCTAGCCACTGGTTACCCTGGTTTGCAACTGACAGCGCAAATACAGCAATCAAACAACTTTGAAACTTGTCGGTGGAGATTTAATAAAGAGACTTCTGTTAACATTTATACAGTAGCGCTTCAATGCCGCAATCACAGTGAAATTGTTGGCACAGATTTCGCGTTAACTTGCGTTAGAAGAAACAATGAAATTACCACCAGTTTAATTGTTCAGTTTCCCATTCCAAGCCCATCAGCGGTTGCTCGTGTGGAATGCGCAGTGTTAGCTGGTGATTCTTATCAACAACTGTCATCAATAAGTTTAAACGTTGCAGGTGAGTTTCTTGCAGTAATGTGCGCTATTGACAGGGGATAGCTTCAGAAAACATTATCTTTCTCTGCGGCACTGACTCGTTTTTGTGTGTAAATAAACCAAATACGCCAAAACAGCGTTTTTTACAACTTTTCAAACCACCTATCTTGTTATCAACAACTTTTAGAAGCATTACGCTTAGCAACAAAACAGCAGATATCCTACAATCGTGTTAAACAAAGAGATAGGGCTGCATAACAGTAGCAGTTATTAAGCTAGTAGCCTAAGTCATTAGACATTTTTGGACGAACTTTTGGTGTAGATAGCTTCAGTCATTAGACATATTTGGACAAACTTTTGTTGTAAATAGCTTGATTTCGTCCTTACACACAGTATGTTCACACCTGCTGTTACTTTCGAGCTTTTAAAAAAATATAAATTTGCTTATCATGAAATTTGTGCTATGTCATCTGTAGATTGTTCTTCACATGTTTCATCACTTGTTGTTAACTCTGAATCAGCTACATACAACTCGTCTGGAACATTTTCTTGTGAAATGGGACAAACATTGTTTTATTCTAATGGAACTCCACCAACTTTATTGCAAACAGTTTGTCTTGCAACAGCTCAATGGAGTGGACTGGATGGTTTGGAATGTTGGAAAGGTTGGTTTTTGATTTGTTCTGATAGAACAGTGGACAGCCTAACAATTTTTTCGCAAATTTTTTTTGTTGATCGATGCTACTTTACTATTGTCATAGCCGCATCAGATTCCTTTATTACTTTTAGATTGCTCTCCTCCTATTTTACCCCTGGTTGTAAACTCTACATCAGCGGCTTATAAATCATCTGGAACATTTAGTTGTGCAAACAACGGAACATTGTTTTATTCAAATGAAACTCAACCAACTTCAACACAAACAACTTGTCTTGCAACAGGCGAATGGAGTGGACAGAATGGTTTGGAATGCTGGAAAGGTAAGCCTGATTCTGAGATCTAAGTTGTTTTTTTTATTATTTCTAATGATGGGTTAGTGGGAATAGTGGAAAAGACTTTTAGCTGTTATTATTATTATTATTCTTTTATGTCTGCGGTAGACTTCGTTCAAGAAAGTTTATTACTGGCTGGTTTCGATAGGCACAAGCTTTTGAAGAGAAAGAGCGATTATGTCTTTCGCTTCTGCACCTCCATAAAATAACTTCTTTAGTTTTTTAAGAAATTAGAAATTTTTGAGATAAAAGTTACAGTTATTGTATAGTGCATGAAAAATACAGTACTGCAAAATAGTAAGGTATAGTAAGGTGGTCCAAAAGTGACTTGAAAAAATTTTTTTCAAAAAGTTGTATTCCCACTGAACAAAAATAACATGAGTAGAATTTTTTTAAAAATATTAATTTTTAGAGGTTGCTGCCTACCCCCGAAATATAACCCATTTTTCAACCCAAAAGATTTTTTGTCACTCCACGTTTTCTTAAAATAGCATACATCAAATTATTGTAAAATAAAACTCGATGTTGTAAGTAGTAACTCCAGAACAAAAAATTGCAATGTATTTATTCAAGAAACTTAAGGGAAATCATTTTTGTTCAGACCATCACTAGGTGGTGCTTTTGTCCCCAAATATTTGGTATTGCGTTAACTTTCGAGACTAGTGTCAATTTCACCAATTGTGACATTTACAGTCTGAATGAACACATTTATGTTCACGTTGCACTTGCAGGTTAACTGATATTGGCTCTATTATAATACAATTTTAGACAATCACTACAAAAAAAAACATGCAGAATTGCGGAATACCATCACAAGTAACTTTTCAAAAATGCACACTGTGTACTGCGCAGGCTAAGCCAATTGCTTGAATTAGCTCTTTAGAAGGGTTCTAGCGCTGGACGGGTATTTTTCTGCGTTCTTCTTTTTCGGCTAGCGTTTTACCGGTACTTCTTCTTTTTTTTCATGTTAGCTTTGTTCTTTTTTAAGCCAGCCCACTCCTGAAATATTTTTTTGACTTTTTCAGCGACGTGATTTTTTCATTGTGTTCAAATTCTTGCCTTTTCCCAAAACAACATCACTTCTTTTGCTAACAATGCAGCACGTTTTAATGGTTTTATTTCTAGCTTGTGATGGTGCATGAAAACAGCCAGAACTTCTCTTTGTGAAGGTAGTAGTAGTAGTGTCTTTTATTTCTGCAACGTCAAAATAAATGGAGCACAGCAATATAGGAGTTGAACTACAAACGAACACAGACAAGGGAAGATGCAACAAAACGATCAACGTTGTAACATGCTAGCGAGAATGAAACTTGAAGATGGGGAAATTGTTAGGCATGGTCGCAACACCCGATTAAACTAAAGTAGGGTTAAAAATTAAACTAAAATAGGGTAAAAAGAGTGAAAATTGCCATAGGGTAAAAATAGGGTAGAATAAAAATTGCAATGTATTTAGGCCTACTCAAGAAACTTAAGGGCAATAATTTTTGTTCAGGCCATCATTAGCTGGTGCTGTTGTCCCCAAATATTAAGTGTTTCTGTGAGTTCTTGCTTGCACAGTTTGATTTCTGTGAGTTCTTGCTAGCACGGTCCCACTAACCTTAACCTGTTATTTGATTTACTTCTACGCAACATTACATTACTTGAAAATGTGTTATATGACAAATCTAAAATTTAGTGGTACTGTTGGGTAGCAAACATACTCTATAACAGTGTTTTCTCAAAGTGGGCGATAAAGGGAACGATAGCTCACGAAACGTGTAAGAACTTTTTTTGCCTTTCGCTTGATTTTGGGCGGAAATATGAACGTCTGCGGATGTGAATTCCTTTAAACATTCGACGGCACAGCTCACTTTTACAAAGTTTATTAAAACACGAGCTTATTACGGCCAGGGGGCGATGACGATCAGCAGAGTACCGTGTGAGGGCGATGGCACGAGAAAGTTTTAGAACCGCTGTTTTATAAAATACTGCTATAATAAGCCCACTACCTTACCCTTAATCTGTCACTTTAATCTTTTTAGCATTGGTTTTCAACAAAAACCTGCAATTTTTGAAATGTTACTATCGAAGTAAATATACGGTTTCTGATAATTTACGCTTGTGCTTTGAGGTTTTATGGCCATGCAGACAGCTACCGACACTCTTTTATGTGAATTTTTAATTCATACTGCATGTTTTAAACCTACAGGTTTTGCCATTTCCCTCATAATGTATTTGCTATTCAATTTGTTTACCTTGCCATTTATTTTGTGCTTAAAATGCATTATCGAATAAATAAATAAATAAATAAATTAAAAAAAAAAAAAAGCTTTACTACACTATGAAGCATAGTACATTGTGTACAAACCCTGAAGTTAATTAAAATATTTGTTAATTTTTTTTCTTGTGAATTGGGAAAGTTACTGTTATTTTTTAATCAAAATAACTGCATCAACCCTGGAAAGCAATTAGCACTGATCTGTGATTACTACAAAACAATGTATTTTGGTTTATTAAAGTACGAAGCATGTACAAACTACAGATAAGTAATTGCTACTATATAGGGTTGGTGCAATGTGCCATATAAGGTTTGGTGATTAAGTGAAAAGCAAAAGCGTATGTTTCGTATTAGCTATAACAGTAGGCAGTGTCTAGAGCACGGGACCGGTTTCCATAATCAAAATGCTGGTGCAGCAGATCGCTTGTTTGTTTCTTTATACGACGTTGATGTCACACTAGTATGACGTCATCACCGGTAACTTCAAACGTAAAATAAGAGGATTAGAGTGCAGTTAGGGGTGAAGGGAAATGGAGCTAAGATTATAATCGTACAAAAAAGCAATTTTGATAGAAAAGGTCTGCCGGTTCCCCAGACACTTTCATAGCAGTATAAGCAACCATCATAAAATCGCCCAAAATTCAAAGCGTGGTAGCAACCCCCCAAACATTGATATTTTGCAAAAATATTTTGCACGTGCTAGTTTTAGGCGAGGTAGCACACGTTCATGCACTGGGAGCAAAACTTATAAAAAAATTTTTTTTGGACCACCCCAATATATAGGTTATCAAAAAAAAACATCAAATCTTCGTCATGCCTGCGGCGTTATCTCGAAGCGTGCAATGAGTAGCGGGATCCACCTCCGCGGCTTTGCGCCTGGACAATACAGCTCTGAAGAAACGTCGCAGCAGTGGCGAGCCGTTGGCGACACTATGGCCAATTTGACCGGCCCGGGAATCAAACTCCAGACCTTTCAAACTGATAGCGATGATAAGATAACCTGCCCGCACATAAGGGCTGTTTTATATGAAATACTTTTAGTGCTACTAAAGATATTACTGTTAAATACTGTTGACAATCTCTTTGTAAAACATTTAGCTCCAGATGTTTTTATTCGGGGAGAATTGACAGTGATCGAAAATGATGATCTTACAGTGACGTGTGAGTATGTTGATGTCCTGCCACATGGAAATAAATCGGCTTTTTATTTTGGAGAAATCGCAGTGAATTTAGATAAGGTTTGTATATTTTCTTAAGTTGTAGTTTGTTTTTGATCTATCTATGGCTTTGTTTAGTGATAAATTCATAGTTCCCGGCTTGATCAATTCGCTGCGAGTTGCAGTATTATAAATGCTATGATATTTAAAAGTAACTGCAATATCAAACCATAATAATTCATAAAACTGAACGTTTTTGCAACATAGGATCAGCTGTGGTCATCAACAGCAATGTAAGCAAGCCAGTGTAAATGTGGATTTGAAAGTAACTACAGTACTTTAAGCTTTATTTTGCATTTCTTACACTGCTGATGATGACGATTGCTGAATATACGCTGTCAAAACGTCCAATTTTTAGGAATTACTGCGGCTTTATTTTTTCCCCTTAAGTTATTCGTCCCATATTTCGTGTATTCCGAAATATTAAACTGGTAATCTTTTGAGTTTTTTTTTATATATTTTTTTATTTGGAAAGACACTGAAATATAAAAAAGAAAAAAACTACACTGATGAAAAAAATTAAATAAGTACACAAATGAGGTTTTTCCTGTGAGAGGCTGCGAAAAGACCATTGAGGTGAGAGGCTGCGAAGGTATACCACTGCGAAAAGACAAATGAGGTTTCTCCTGTGAGAGGCTGAGTCATGCAGTGCTTGTATTTATCTTATGTTTAACAGCTCAGACGGCCAAGTGGTAAAAGCTTCCACCTCGGGAGCTGTGGACATGGGTTTGATTTCCGGTTGGATCAAACCAATGACTTTAAAAATTGGTATTCACAGCTTCCCTGCTTGACGCTCAGCATTAATTAGGGACAGTGTGGGGAACAAGCCTGCGAGTTTACTTGTTGTGCAGCTGTAAAAGGCACTTAGCGGGATTCCCCCACCTTGGTGTGATAGACAGGTGGTCGGCAACTCCTAAGCGAGCTCGTATAGCGCACTGACCGCTTTCTCGTAATGGGAGAATATATATGCAACTAAAGTAAATACAAAAATACAAATACTCACAACAAGGTGTTTTTTGTTTTCCTACAAATTTGTAAGAAATATTACAGATTGCTGATACGGCTGTTTTATGCAGCCAGTAATTTTCTGATGTTTTTTTTTTTTGCGACAGCGTATTATATCAAACGTTTTTAGGCTCTACGGCTGAATTCCTGGATTAAAATTGCGATGTAGGTTTGTCATTAAACTTTTTTATGCATTCTATATTTAGGGAGATAGTTTTGCAATTCCCAGTTTGTCGAGATCAGACAACAACAAACCTGTATCCTGCCAAGCTTTGACCCCATTTACCAAAATCTATACTGAAACAGGTCGATCAAGTGCACAAAATGTAACCGTGCTGTGTAAGTTATTACTGGTGATACTGACATCTTAGTTATTTTTCGTTCGTAAAATTTAGTCCATTAACTCATCATGAAACAGTTCATTACGAACAAAACAGCAACAAAAAGTACCGGTATTAAAAAAGCAAAAGCTTGTGAATGGTATAATATTCATTAAATTGGAGTTTTTTAGCCTTTCCAGTCCCTGGGTCCCATATTCTTAAAAATATTTGTTTGGGGACTTTTTTTTCTGCGCAACCTGTTTGGTCTCTTTGTTGTTCGTACCGTTGAGATTTTTCTCTGCCGGCCCCCAGATTTTATTGGGAAGCCCTTTAGGAACCTCTGCACTAGATTGTTAAAAAGAGCATTATTATTTTTTTCCTTAGAGCTCTCGGTTGCTCAATTTGTAAACAAGGTTACCAACGAAAATTTGGTGAAATTCAAAGCAATTGCTGATGGTTGTTAAAACTTTAGATTGTTTTTTTGACAGTTTTTGGGATGATTCAGAATACATGGCATGTGATTTTTCTGGTGAAACTGAAACCTTTTAATTTAAGCAATAAAATGCTCTAACAAGTTTCGCAGTTACAAGCCTAAAAATATGATTTTGTGATCAGACTATTTTTATTGATGTGGCGAAGCATATGAATACGCAATTAAGTATATCGTACAATACAAAGTACCTGTTTATTTGTACCTTTTTTTGCACTCAGATGCACCTTATCAAAACAATCCATCTACTTGCACATGGCAGGTCGATCTGAGTCAAAACTGTAAGATATCGTTTTACGCCAATACAAATGTTACTGTGGTGGAAATCACTAAAGATGGTGAGTCGCCTTTAATAGAAAATTGCTTTGAGAAAAAATATTAATTGATTTCAGGAACTTTGGTTGAAGGAATCATTTCTCCAGTTTCTCGTGATGATGATGATGTGGTTTCGTTCCATTTTGGTTTACTGGTGGTAGAGTTTTGTTTGTTTTCATGTTTCAAAATTTTATGTAACTTCGTTCATTTTTACCAGGACACTACATTTGCTGATGCTGGAAGTTACCAAGTTCAATTGACATCAGTTGTTCCACCAAACAATCATATCATTTACTTTGAAGTTGATGTAGTTGAAAATGCTTGCAGTGATTTTTCTGAATCAAACGATGGATTTCTCATTGGGTTAATCTGTCTTGCTATATACGCTGTGATAGTATCTGCATTGGCTGTCGGAATGTACTTCCACTCATCGCAAGAACAATCAAAAAAAGGTAACCTGCTATTACCTGAAAACTTTACAAAATGTTTCAGAATTGAAAGCTTTCGAGTGAACGATCAGTTTGCCTAGTGGATACAACATTCATTTTTAAAGCAATAGATTTCAGTTAGCTTGCGATTGGGATCGAACTAAAATTGAAAAGGCTCTATCTTTTCTGTTTATAGTTTATTCGGGTACAGTGAAGATCACAAGCCGTCAAGCAAAGTTTTGATGTACCTTAATTCTAAGAATAGTTTGCATGCATTTTTTTTAATGACTTAAATTGTTTTAAATTGTTTTATTCAAAACTGCATTATCCATTATCCGACATAAAACATTGAATAACTAACTGAAAATTTGCAGATCGTCGAGTTTACTTCGAACCAAACGCGCTCACATCAAAAGTAAGCTATCACATTAATTAGTCATGCAGGGCAATCCATAGGCGAAAGAATTAGCGCAGATTTTCAGTTATCAGGAGCATCTCTCATCCTAGTAACCATAATAATATGGATGCACATTGGACTATTTCACCATATTAAATTTTCACACGTTTTGTTTCAAATTCGCGTTTGTTATTGTATTTTTAAATTATTTTGATATGGCTGCAACTTTTCGATACTATTTCTAGCTCACTTTTATGCTCCGTTAAAATGCTGATTTGTAAGCAGAAGTATCTGGTTTACGCAATTATATAAATTTTATCCCAGAGCCTTTTTTAAGGGGTTTTAGGATAGGCAATTCCCATTCAAAAAACCATTTGTCGATCTTAACATAAAAAATTGCCAGTGTTGAGCAATTATTATGACAGCAGTTAATAGGCACTTTTTGATAAGTGATTTTTTAGTGTGAACTCTATTTTATGATTTGGGAAGAATTAGTAATCGAACGATTCGAACCTGAGACCAAAGTTTTATAAATCACAACTACGTTTGTAATCGTAACTTTGTACAGTATTTTAAATATTTTATAAAACCCTTTTATCGCAAATTTCTCTCTGATGTCTCGTTATCAGCATAATTTCTTGCTCGTTGTTAACAAACACAATTTAGCCAACTTACTCACTCCCTCGCTTATCACTAGAACGGCCGGTGCTGTCATTTTGACGGTTTTCTAGTTTCAAGGTGGGATATTTTTTTGTACAAAACTCGCATTGGTGTAAAATTTCTTGACTTTTCCTAAGTAGCAGGCAGGAGCTCTGATGCTGAGTATCAAGCCGAAAATTGCTCCCACAAATATTTTGGAAGATGTTTTACCTCCAACGACCATGACGGTCATTTTGACCGCTATAGTAAAAACATTGCTCTGAACTTACTGCGATACTTTATAAGACCAAATCCGTTCTACTTTAAGACGAATGGATTTTACCGACCAGTGAGCTCAGTTGCAACGACATTGCTATCGCTGCGGGAGATCTGGGGTTCGATCCTTGGGCCGGTCAAATCGGATACAGTGTCGCCAGTGACTCGCCACCGCTGCGATATATTTTCGTAGTTTGAAGCTGTGTTGCCCAGGCGCTGAGCCGCGCAGCCCCAGCCCTCATTACACGCTTCGTCGTATAATACCGAGAGTATAATGAAGATTTGATTTTTTTTTGATAAATGATTTTTATTTGTGATATTGTATTGTTACCTGGAAGATAGGTTCAACTCAAAAACCAATTATAATAAATTTTTTCAGTTTCCTCTGCAAAATGTGTAGGACTTCAGGTTATGAAGGAGTTTGTGAAGCAGAAACGAGCTATAATGCAATATTTCCGTGGCAAATGCGGACTTTCATGGGCATTCAGCACCGTGGGCTGTCGGCGCCGAAGGCTGAATTCCCACGAAAGCCTTATATATTTACTTGAGCAGAACCGTGGGTATTTAGCCCACTGCACTGGACAGGTATTCTACCCAAAGAGCAGCGTGGAGCATGCAAGCAAATTCTTCAGCAGCAACTTGGCCTATAGCGGTACCGCGCGCGGATGGCGGATCTTGCGTGACCGGTTCGATTCGCGCTGGGGCCGATTGCGTTTGACATGTCTACCCCGGGTGCTGCTCACTTGAGCGCAAGCTCTCTTCGCAGTTTCCTTCAAAAAAAGGAGAGAAAAATGCGCAAACGAGTGGATCATAATTTTTTTGCAATGAAAGCATCGTGTACCTGCTCAATTACAGTAATGCTAACCTTTGGGGTTTCACAAGTGAAGTATTGACTATTGACCCACAAATAAAAGCCGAGACGCTAAAACAGTGTCGAATGGCAGTGAACTGCATTAAAACAAAACCGGCAAACTTTGTTTCAAGTGCAACAAAACAGTATGTAACAAGTGCACCGCCACAGAGTTTTATATCATGCGACATGGCCTTGGGGTACCTCGGGCAGGTGACAAATTCTACGCGACGGGTTCGATTTACGGATGGAGAACGTCGCATTTGACATATTTATACCGGATGGTTGCTGATTGGAAGAGTATAAGTTCTCTTCGCAGTCACTCAAAACCACTGTTGAGTTTTCGGTTCACAATATTTTAAAAATAACCGCATTTCTTATTATTTTTTGAATGGGTTTTACGTGCAGCAACTTATATTTTTGAACAATTTTCAAATTTATGTCCAGTTTTTGCCTGTTTTTTTCACTTCAACTGCCTTTTGAGGATTGAGTAAAGCAAACTGAGTACTTTTCCGATACTTTAATTGCAACCACACCTAGCATATACTCGTAAAAACGCAAATCGAAAGTAGCGGTGAAAATGACCGCTGCTCCGGCCGTTCTAGAGTTAAATCATCTGACATCTGATGAGCTGACTTTTATACTTACTCCTTGTCCTTACTTTAATTATCTGATGACAAGTTGTTATTATTCTAAGTTTAAAATTTAAAAGTCACTTTCAGTTTTATCACTCTCTGGTTTAATATTGTTCTAAAAGTGCTAGCACAAGATATTGGTGTAAGGCAGGGAGTCGAACTGAACCCGAACCTGAACCACGAACCGGTAAAAACCGCTTTTTTTCGGTGAACCCGAACCGAACCTGAACTATTTAAATTTGAGATCATTAAACCTGAACCGAACCCGAACCTTTAATATTTCAAACCTGTGAACCTGAACCGAACCCGAACCTTTAAAATTTTATGCAAGTGAACCCGAACCGAACCCGAATCTACAATATTTTGTGGACATAAACCTGAACAGAAATCGCTTTGTAACAATGTTTGAACCTGAGCTGATTCTTAAAAAATATTAATAAAAATCTCTAGACATGTGCTGCGATGCGTAACATTCTTTCTGCTTACTTGGGAGTTTTTTCTCGTTCTTCCGGTAAATTTACAATAACCTCGACTAAATCTAGTCAGGTTTTTCATTTGTTGACGTTTCGTTGGTACTGACAACCAACATCATCAGAACGATAAAGCACTGACCTATTCCAGCCTTTGCAACATTCTTTCTGCTTTTCAAAATTTACTGAATTTTTACATTTTTATTCAACCTTAATTGATTCGGGCATGCAATTTATATTTCGCTGTTTTAATGATGTAAGACCCTAATTTAGATTTGGCCAAATTAAAGATTTTAAAGTGAACCCGAACCTGAAGCGCGAACCGATAGAAACCGCTTTTTTTTGGTGAACCCGAACCGAACCTGAACCTTTAAAATTTGGTTTTGATGAACCCGAACCGAATCCGAACCTTTAAATTTTGGTGCCACTGAACCTAAACCGAACCTGAACCCAAATTTTTGAAAAGTCTTGAACCTGAACCGGAACTGAACCTTTAAAAATAAAATTTCTTGAACTTGAACCTGAACCGGAGCGATATTTTAAACGGTTTGTCTTCCTGGTTTAAAGGTGGCGTACGTAATGAGTTAGGGTGAAGCACTGCATTATGTTAAGAAAATTTTAGTTACAGATTCAGTCTATTCCTTAAGTTTGGTTTGTACGTGCTAAATAAGGATAGGTTTAATTTTGATGGCAGTAAATTAAATTAAAATACTTCTTGCACCGGTAGGTCTACATTACTAGTTTTCGCGTATGAACAAACAATGATTGACCATACGACTTTTTCTTCTTCATTCAAAATAAGAGCCTAATTGTGAAGAAATCGGAAAGAGGAGTCTGGGGGGCTTCGCGTTTAGGGATTTGCCCATCCTAACGCAAAAGCTTAAAAGAGGCACTGTTTTATCCTGACCGGTTGTCGTTAGAGTTAAAGAGATCGCTGTCAGCGCGGGAGGATCTGGGGTCGATTTTCGAACTGGTCAAATTGAACACGAAGTCCCCACCGCTGCGACGTTTCTTTCGAGTTGTGTCGCCCACGCGCGAAGCCGTGATAATGGATCCGTCACTCGCCTCCGCATAATATTGATAGTACAATGAAGATTTGATTTTGACTCAAGTTATATTTCGATGCAAAGGAAAACCAAGTCCGTGTTTTTGAATTCGTTTTTATTTCAGGTTAACAATGCGGTTCACGATGGGACCTACTTGAGGATTGATGATGTAAAATCTTCTCAGTCTGATGGTAAGTGTCAGAGTTTATCATCAGTGACTATCAT
Source organism: Trididemnum miniatum (assembly GCA_964006365.1). Taxonomy (NCBI): domain Eukaryota; kingdom Metazoa; phylum Chordata; class Ascidiacea; order Aplousobranchia; family Didemnidae; genus Trididemnum; species Trididemnum miniatum. The sequence continues at coordinate 23,704,948 of OZ023242.1, read as the reverse complement.
CTTGTGGTTTCTTTTTATTTTCAGTCAACAAACCGACCGAATACTTAACTCCGAATGAAGCCATGAATGAAAAGGCTGTAAGTAAAACTCGAATCCTCATTTGTAGCCTAAGTTTGTTTGTTTTAGTATTTTTTTTTCGCCACAAACTACCTTACATGCTTTATTTGGCCTTAGTTAGTGTTCTCTTTAGCAGAAACCAACTGAAAGCATGTATTAATTACTTGGTGTTTCAAGGTGTTGCTCAATGCTCATTTCGTAGTCAAAGGTAAGATTTTGAAGCACCAAGTACTTAAAAATGTTTTGAGTTATTCTGGCGGCATGTTTTCAGCTAAAACTAATAAGCAATTCAGCTCATTATGCTCCGAAATTAGTATTTCTGTTTATTACACGGAGTTCATGAGCATTAATTGTGGTGAAACTTTTTTCAGAAACTTTCGTCGGGAAATGGTTATGAAACCATTGTGGCTAAGACCGAGAACGTCCAAGATGAAACGGTTTGTAGTCAGTCGGTTTATTGTGGTTGATTGTAACTATATTTTTTACCGTGATTTCGAGAACATGTACAATGCTTACTGTAAGTAGAACTTCTCAGTTTAGATCTTTGCTTAGTGTCATGATATCAGTCACTTAACTTGGTAATTTCACTTTCTTAAGTAGGAAACAAGCCTTAAGTGTCTTTTTCGAAAATTTACCAAATCCCTTAGTTCAAGTGTCAGCTATGCAGAGGCTTCACTCTTTCCCAACGAATTGCTTTTCATCATGCATCAAAAATTTCAAGCAAAACTTCCTCGTAAATCTGTTTCTTGAAAAAAGTTTCTAAATATTATACTTTTCAGAATACACTGTCATCCGCTACAAATTATTTAAACTTTTCTGAAAATGAAAGCAAGAGCAGTAAGTGTCAGAGTTTATCATCAGTGACTATCATCTAGTTGTTTTCTTTTTATTTTCAGTCAACAAACCTACCGAATACTTAACTCCGAATGAAGCCATGAATGAAAAGGCTGTAAGTAAAACTCGAATCCTTATTTGTAGCCCAAGTTTGTTTGTTTTTTGTATTTTTTCTCGCGAAAAACTATCTTACATGTTATATTTTAGCCTTAGTTAGTGTTCTCTTTGGCAGAAAACATGCAGTGAGAATAACTGAGAACATTTTTCATGACTTGGTGTTTCAGAATCTTTTTGCACCCACCTCATTGTCGAAGGTAAAAATTTGAAGCACCAAGTAGCCTAATTAAAAGATGTTTTGAGTTATTCTGGTTGCTTGCTTTCAGCTATAACTAGTGAGAAATTCAGCTTATTATGCTTGGAAGTTAGTATTTCTGTTTATTATACGGAGTTCATGAGCATTAATTGTGGTGAAACTTTTATCAGAAACTTTCGTCGGGAAATGGTTATGAAACCATTGTGGCTAAGACCGAGAACGTCCAAGATGAAACGGTTTGTAGTCAGTCGGTTTATTGTGGTTGGTTGTAACTATATTTTTCACAGTGATTTCGAGAACATGTGCAATGCATACGTTAATTAAAACGTCTTAGTTTAGATCTTTGCTTAATTTCATAATATCAGCCACTTATCTTGGTAATTTCACTTTCTTACGTGGGAAACAAGCCTTAAGTGTCTTTTTCAAACAAACACCAAACCCCTTAGTTCAAGTGTCAGCTATGCAGACGCTTCACTCTTTCCCAACGAATTGCTTTTTATCATGCATTGAAAATTTTTAGCAAAACTTCCTCATAAATCTGTTTTTGAAAAAAACTTCCTAAAGATTATAATTTTCAGAATACACTGTCATCCACAAGGAATTACGCAAACTTCTCTGGAAACGAAAGCAAGAACAGTAAAAAGGTAAGCAAGACTCATACAAAGTGATTGTTCTAGATTACCTAAAATTTTGTTATTTGTTAAAGGAGGAAAAACAAAGTCTTGGTAATTTTCCATTGCAGCTGCTCTTTATGCTTACACTGCTGATGATAACAGCTGCATCTATGTAGTCGAAACGTCCAGTTTTAAGAATGACTTTGGTTTCATTTTTCCTCCTTAAACTATTTTCGTCTCGTATTTGTTGAATTCTGGAACAATTTAATCGGTCTCATAACTTTGCGTGGTATACCTGTGCAAGTGTTTGCATTAATTTTTTTGCTTGCATTTAGGAATCCCTTTCTTCCAAGCCTGAATCTGAATACGAAATTATGAATCAAATTGGATCAAAGTGAAAACATAGATTTATCGAAACAAATTTCTCAGATACTTCTGAATTCTAGATCACAAATAACAATGTTAGTCGCGCAAAGTCTTTAACGCATTATTTGTGAAAAAGGGTGATGCTTTTGTTGAAGTGTACTTTCACTGATGCATTTTTACTTGAGTTTAGTTTAAACTCGTTACGCTTTATCATTCTGAGGATGTTGGTAGCCAGGTCCAACGAAACGTCAATAATAAACCTTACTAGGCCTTAGTCGAGGTATTTATTTGTTATGTCTTGCTTGAAGACGAAGTTTTTAAGTAAATTAGTTTTGCCCGGTGAACATCGTGCCCCTAGGCTTAGGCCTATTCCAACTTTTGCTGCTTTTACTAGTGTACTTTTTAAGTTCTTTTGTTACATAATCTTTGGGTGTATTTTTTGCTACCATTGATGTTTTTAAATTTTTTTCTGAAAGTGAATTTTAATATAATTAGACAATTGAGAGCTAACCAACTGCATATTATTTTATACCTGTTTACCCATGTAAAATATTATTTATATTTTGATATTTCGCTATGATATGTGTTTGTGCCCATAATATCAAGATTCTTTATGCTGTAGAAGAACGACAAGTTTTTTGTACTTTTAAAACTTCTTGTTACACAAGAAGTCGCTTTGTGCGACTCGATATTGCAGGAAATAACTGAGTGGCTCTATTTCACTGAAAATTCAGATACAAATTAATATCGTTGACCTAAACATTATGGTATTAACCTTAAATGGACTCTAAAACCGTATTACATTATACTTGGTCTAAATTTAAAATGCAAAATTCTCGAGCCTTATGCATGTATCATACCATGCTGATGCTTGTGCCTTGCTGGTGTGTGTACTGCTTACTGCGAATTGAAATTTTGAAGGTAATTTTAATTATTTTATATGCAGAGTTGTTGGGCAGTACCGCGGTACAAAAGAACCACACTACTTTTTTAGTACCGTTATCGGTAGCTTTTTTAATACTGTTATCAGCAACGTCGATACTTTTAAAAATGTACCGATTTTGGTAGGCCTTGTTGTAACTGTTTTGATTGTTTTGCTCGATATTTCGGTAACGTTTTTTGGAATGGACTTTGAACACAAGAACTGAAAATTTTTGATAAGTGAACACGATTTTCACTTCAAAGATGATCCACTAAACTGTAACCGTTGGACCTGCCATTGATGCATGATCGGAGCAAACTGAAAAAAAAAAAAAAAGATATGCACAAACATAATTTTTCGGTAAGTGCTATAAAACATTGATTTTCAAAAAAATGTGGTCTTTACTTTCTTCGGCAACGTTAGAGCCCTGAAGAAAACTCTGATCGTATACGCGCCTCTTCGCTGGTGAACTTTTAAAAATTTGCTGATACATTTAGCGGCCATGCAGCGAAGGTTGAATATTGTAATGCACAGTGGCGTTAAAAGGGGGGTAGGCAGGGGGTACAAAGTACCGGAGCCCGTCATGTTTTGAGGGGCCGGAAACAAAAAAGTTAACATGCAGTTTGGCTAGACAAATCGCCGTCGTAAGACAAAGACCTTCTCCACTAGAATTTGATTGGAAATTAGAAAATCTGCAGACGTGATGAGGAGACGCATGAAAAAATGGGGCCTAAATTTAATTTTGGTACCGGGGACCGGCTTGGCTCTCCAAGGCCCACTACAAGGAGCTCGCAATGGTGTCCTGTCCTGAGGCCCTTGTTGACTATCAGCAGCCCTGGTAATACACCACCTCCGCAGCTGCGGTAGTAGAGTTGACCTATTATGGAAATCTTAAAGATTTCTGACAGACTGTTTGTTTTAACTTAAGAAATGAGCTACTATAAGACGACATTTTTGCTATGCATTTCATAAAAAATTAATTTATGGCAAAAACATAGCGCCTTTAGATCGAATGTATTCAATACCACCGACGCGTTTTAGGTAATGGACAACACAAATCATACTTTTGTTGAAAAAAAAAACAAGAAAACTTTTTCGTTTGATAAGTATCAAAAATTGGTACCGAGTATCGTTATTGTCGTTTCTTTTCAAAAAATCTGCTGGTTTTCTGTAACAAAATTTTTTAGATAAATAAATTTTTAAATCATCAGTTTTTGATTTAATGAATTGTTACATAAAATTAAGTGAATAATTCGATTCGGAAACTATTTTGCTTGTTTAAAATGTGGAAAGTTTTTTGCTATTTTCAGATAAGATATTTGTTGACGCAAATTAAACCTATATTGCTCATCAAGTATTATTATCTGTCAGTCACAAATGGTCAGTTTCATGCCTTAGGGCATTCATCAGAAGCGTAAAAATCTTGTTTTTGATAAATAGTTTTAGGCATAGCACAGTCTGTAGAGCTGTTATTTAAAAAACTGTTGAATGGAAACTGCACTGACCCCACTGCCACTACAGAAAAAGATCTCCAACACAAAGCTTCTTCCAAACTTTTTTCGGCAATGTTCTAATACCGGACGATTGGCGTAGTGGTCCAGAACATCCCTGTCGGCGCGATTGGTCTGAGGTTCAGTTCCCGGGCCGGCCAAATTCAACGCAGTGTAACCACCGCTGCGATGTTTCTTCGGAGCTATGTTGTCCCAACGCTGAGCCGCGTAGATGGACTCCGCCATTTGTTACTCGCTTCAGTGTAATTTCGCGAGTAAAATGAAGATTTGATATTTTTCATGCCTTGACAGAAACTAGCTTTACATATGATTGCACTGATAGTCTATAGTTGTTTGTCTGTGGATATAAACTGCTAGATTTATACGTTTAAATAAATAGATGCAAATAATTATTACAGGTCAGTATTGCGATTCTAGACGGTAGTTACGTAATTATTCATGATGTAAAATTTTACAATCACGTAGTGAGTTTCTTAGGAGTGACAAATAAGTTTTTTTTCTTACTTTTGTTTACTTTTTAGGCAACAAGCCGGCTGAATATCCTACTTATGATGAGCTTAACACTAAAACGGCTGTAATTGCATGAAGTAAAAACATTTTTAAGGATCGAAATAATGATTTCTAAAGTGAACTAACTTTTTTCAATGATGTAAGAAATTTGCACATTTTTTGTATTTTTTTCTGAAACCTCTGCTAGTGGACTGCTATAGTGGACTTTCTGAGAGTCCCTGCGACTAAAACATCTGAATTACTGAATAGGATAAAATTCAGGATATCGAATATGTTTGTAAACCGTCTCTTTTTATTATTGACGAGTAGTATTCTTGAAATCCGCAAGTGTCATACTGGTTAGGCAACGTCATCAACTTCTTAATTGGCTTTCAACTTTCTGAAAAACCTAAAACTTTGCCATTAGTTTTGGTTTGAAAAGAGGCGATGCGTTTTGTATTTCGCTCTATGATGCAATGAACTAACTTCAGTAAAAGTGTTTTCCTACATCAGTTTTAGTTTTTTAGAAATCATCAACTTATTACAGAAACTTTCCCTAAAGTGAAAATAAAAGGGCCGAAGGCGCAAAAGTTATTATCAGGATTTAATCCTGACCAATGTCAGAGAAATTAAAACAAAAAAATAGCAATTGTTTTGATCCTTATAATATGTTATGCACTCAGTTCAAATGTTTTTCGAAGCATTCTCAAATGGTTTTGATTTAGGGGAATCTCTATTGCGGAAATAACGTTATTTCCTTTGACTCGATTAGGCAGCATGATAATTACGAACGACATACATGTCGCACCTGCGACAGGCATTAGAAAAATTATATAATTGGTTATGTAATACTAAAGTCATTGCGATTTTTATGCTCAAAGCGCATAAAATTAAGAAACGTCTCCAGTGGGTACAGTGATATTATGAAGTCATAAAAATCTAGATTATTTACTTTGTATTACTAGATTATATTTGCAAAAACACAAACTTTTGATTTAGACTCGACATACCGGTACAAAAATTAAGCGGCAAAAAAGTATCTTTGTTAAAGTACTTATTCGTTCCAAAATGTTTTCATCTTTTACTGATACAATCTGAGCATGATTTTGTTTGAGCATGTTGTTTTTTTCCTACTATTGTTGATTCAATACTTTTGTAATCTCCGAATGCTACTTCGCAAACTTGCATACGGACCTAGCGTAAACCAAATCTGAACTTACGAAGCAAGTTTAAGTTCAGGGTTAATCATAAATATGATAAGTTGCTTCTCCAATCACCCGCAGCTTGTGGGAAATACGGTGAAGCAACTGGATTTGACGTTCTCTAAAAAATTGTTTGAATTTTCTGCAATTCGAGTTTACCTCTATAGACTGTGGTATTTGTTTCAAGTTCATTTTTATCACACTCGAAACACTTTGAATTTCAAGGCTAGTCATGATAAGCAATCAACAAATAAAAGAAAGATAAAGCATAAATCACTTCACGATAAATCCGACAAAAAATATTGGAATAGGCTTTTAAATGTACGAAAGATATGGGTTACCTAAATATTTGTTGGGGAGCGTTTTATTTTACATTTAAATTGATGAACTTTATAAAGCTGCATTTATCAAACCAGCGAGTTGACTCAGTTCTTACTAGAGGTTTGGGGTTCGATTACCGGGCAGGTCAAATCACACACAGTGACGCCAACGGCTCGCCAACGCTGCGATGTTACTTCAGAACTGAGTAGTTCAGACGCTTAACTGCGGATATTGGACCCCGCCATTCGTTGTATGCTTCGGCGTAATACCGCAAGCAGGCTATAAGGAATTTTTGTTGATTTTTTTTTATTTTAAATTGTTTTAAACTTTCGCTACTCTTTTTGAAATTTGGTAATTTATATTCTGTCCTTTAAAAGATTAGTTTTGCTGCTTGAATATATGCGACTAAACCAGCAGACATTCCCCCCGAGCATTGACACATTAATCAGGAGGCCGCCATAGGGACAAGCTTTATGAACCTGTTGCCGGTAATTAAACACTTAAGACCAGGGGAAGCCTGTAGTTACTAGAAATGAAATACTAGCAGAAAGTTTTATTTCTGAGCAGGAGGCCAGAAGTGTTGAGAGTCTCTAGACGAGGCTCACAAACCATAAAAGGTTGAGAAGCACTGGACAAAACATATTGGTGTTACCACGAATATCGCTTCTTTAAATTACGTTTATAACGTTGCATTTTCATGATTTTACTCATAGTAACTATTAGTGATTGATGTTTTAGCAACATTGTTTCCTGCATTAAACTTTTAACACCCGTTTAACCGCGAAAACTCGTTACGTCACGGTATATGATTTGGTGAAGAATTTAGTTTCGATCGAACGCGCTCGTCGCCGCCACCGGTCAAAAAAAGTCAAAGGCAATGACTCAAGGCGGGTTTACCCGAGATGCAAAGCATTGCAATGAATCGTGGAGTTTTTTTGGTCAATTAAAAAACTGTTTACATCCACAGAGCCGGTTGTTAACGTCACGTCCAAGTTTAACCAAAGGTATATAAGGAATTGGTCGAGAAGGTGAATTATCCTTCTGCAAGAGCGTGTTTTGCAGAGACCAAGCCAAAGGTGAGACCAGTCGGCAAACGAAGTTGTTAAAGACATTGCTATCGGTGCGAGAGGTCTGGAGTGCAATTATCGGGTCGGTTAAATAGGACGCAGTGTCGCCAACGGCTCGCCGCCATTGCGATATTTCTTCGGAAGCTGTGTTGCCCCGGCGCTAAGCCGCGAAAATGGACCTCGCCATTCGTTACAGGCTTCGGCGTAGTGCCGCGAGTTCGCTGTTATGACAATTAGATTTTTTTAGGCAGAATGAACTGATGGAGCAGTTAATACTGCAATTCAAAGAGTAGGCTATTTGATAAAAGAAGTTTTTATTTAAATCTTGCCAGTTTGTCACTAGTAACCTTGCCACTTTAGTAACTATTTTCAATCTGCAAAATAGTAATAGTTTCATGTTTTAGACATATTTCGTGAAATTTTACCAATAACACAGCTGAAAGTTCTCTAATTCTTCAAAATAGTTCGAAACGTTAGCTTGTTTTTTATGAAATGGCATCTTCCTATATTTAATCTGAGTGTTAACTCTACCATTACGAGGAATGTAAAGCAAAAAAGCCAGTGTCTTATCTCTGATTTCGTTGTTCATTCTCATACGGCAGAAATTAGGGTTATTGCAGAAGCATATTTTTTGTTGAAACCTTTGTTTTCTGAAGAAATATGCATAAAAGTATATTTTCATGCGTTCGAGCATTTTTATACAGTAAAAAAGCTATTTTCCGGCATGATATGCGATATTATTTTCGCAAAAAAGTGAAGCAGAAAATATCAACAAAAAATCCCGATAACTGACTATAAGTAATCAAAATGTAATCCTAGGCTAATTACTGTTAATGTAATTGTAATTTTAATCAATTACCATGAAATTTTTAGTAATTGTAACTGCAATTGTAATCAAATGATTGTGGGTAATCGTAATTGATTACATGAGTTATGTAATTGCCTCAAGTCTGATTACTAGTAAATACATTTGTTTAATAAAACTCTCTTGGTTTTAGGCATTTTTGACTACTCAGTTTGTGCTGAAAGAAACCGAAAAAAATCCAAATTTTCGTAGTAGATGTTGATAAAAAATGCCGAGCTTTTTACTAGTGCTAAAATGTTTTTTTTTACTTGTGGAAAACACCACTAGTTTTGAGAAATTTTTGAAATCACTTATGGTGATAAATTTTTATTAATCCTCTGTTATCAAGATCAACTTTTTGTGCGTGGTACAATTGTACTGTAATTGCACAAAAACTAAATTTACCACAACAGTGAGACCACAAAGCATTCATCATGTGCCAATTGTTGTACGACAGTATTAAAAGTATTTTTTAACAAAAATGACGAGCAAAAATATTTCAAAAATATTTATTAATAAATTGAATAATTTTTTTAACGTTTCAAATTTTTTAGTATTTTGTAATAATAAAATATATTCGCATCAAGTGTTTGCGCTTTAATGCAATTACAGATAACATTATGATAAATTCAAAAGGTAATAATGGAAAAAGTTTTGTAAACCAAAAACCTGTAACAATTTTCCATATAGTGTAATAATGATAATACATTTTTATAGAGCTCTTTCCTGGCGAAAATTCAGATCAAAAGCGCTTGACAAAAGTACGAAAACGTGGCAGTGGAAACAGTGCAATTACATACAGTAGATTGTGTGCAGTACGCAATGTGTACAAGCCTGTGCCCGTAAAAATACAAAAGAAAATAGTTAACATTGGGTTTGTGTCAAAAATTATTATTAGTCCAAGATGAAAACATCGAAAATTAAAAAAAAAGAAATTATTCTCGATAACTGTTAACTCATTCACCAATCTTATTGCCTGAATTTTTAGATTCAATATTACTGAATCGTTCTAAGTTGCAGCATTTTAAACAGTTTTATTTCAACTAATTTTTCCTCTTTTTGTAATGTTTAGAACAATATCTTACGTAGCTTAGTATTAGTGTATAGATAGATACAAAGGGGAAGAACGTAATAACCTATTTATTGAGCTCTATTGTTTGCAATGATTATTGCATTTGTTTAAAAATGTAATACTGACGATTATTTTTATTACGCCAGTGGTGAAATAGAAATTCTTTCATAATTTTTGTGGTCTACAAACCAGCGAGTGTTCAACTGATTAAGATGATTGTGCTTTGTATTGTTTTTATTCTTGTCGCAGGTAATTATAATGGTTTTTATGTTATGCTGTAGTTTATCAAACTTTGTCAAAGCAAAGCTCAGGAACAGCGTATAAATAACCTCACGGTACGAATTGCGCGACTGGTTTGAGCAAGATATTGGTGACTGGTGAGAGCAAGATATTAACTCTCCCCATGTCACCTCGCGAGTCGTTAATCGCGTTAGTTAATCGCGTGACTCTAGGCACAATGTACTTGTTTCGTGATAAGCTTTCTTCGTAATATGTGAGTCTTCCCCGTAAAAAGTATTTTTCACGATCGATTTACCACACGAACCATCTTGCGATCTAATTGTGTTACTAACTTGAGTATAAAAAATTGTAATTAATGAATTGAACTTGGATGTAACCCCGCTAAAATCTTATAGGATAAATCAAACGTAATCAGAAATGTTTGATTGTGGGTTCGAATCCTACTCGTAATCTGATTTTTCTGATTACCCTTGATTTAGCCAAAAATCGTGGTGGGTTAGATTAAGTTCAGTTCATTAATAAAAATTCTTTATACTGATATATAAGCTTAAATCACTCTCTTAGCATTGTGGCTAGACGGGATAGACTTCGGTATTCTTAATCTTAACTTGAGTACAGCAACTGAAAGCTCTTCATGCAACTTCTGATTTTTTGATATCACGGTTTGGGTGAAAACATTGGTCAGTTTGAAAGTTAAAGTTGCTTTATGTGACCATTTAATCAATCATTACTTTAAAAACTCTGCTAGCATTACACCTTTTATAGTTTGTATTATTTTAGCTGTTTTTTTTAGATGTTAACGTTCTTGCTCAAACATCATACAAAATCGAAACGCATCCTGTTTTACCGGAAAATAAATTGGCTACTAATTTCTCCGGTTTGCAATTATCGACATATACGTCATATACGTCAAGGTACAACCGAAGCGGTCCAAGATGTCAATGGGAGTTTGGTAACAGGAGTCCAATCGTACTATTAGACAGAGGATATAATAATGCTAACTGTCGAAATACCACTGGCAGCTACTATATATCGAATTGTGTTGAACGGAATGGTGGAATGTCGGCCACTTTAATAATAACTGATCCAATAGAAGCGTCAATATTTGTTCGCCTACGGTGCCGCACTTCTCATAGTTTCTACTCCCAGATCGCATGGATTAATATTACAGTGGCAGGTCGGTTTTTCATTAGTAGACTAAATGCTAATGAAGTAGGCAGGTGCCATGAACGTCTTTTCATATATTTTGAGAAAATACTAATTTCGATTTTTTTTTTTTTGTCAAGCAGCGTTTTCTATGATTGATGACAATTTCTGCATTTTAATTCTGCTTCGCTTATTAGTTGCCTTTCTTTCCAAGTTTTCTCCTTCATTTTTGCTTCTGACTTTATTAATTTACTGCTTCGTAGATTACACCAAGCAGGGATAATCATAGTGAAGTATCTTATCCATGGACGCAACAACGAGACTTGGGTGGGGGTTGAACCATTGACCCTGCGATCATGGTCGTCGTAAAAACGACACTCCGCACTGCTACGCCGCGCTGCCGCCACCAATTAAATAAAAATACTTCATTGTCTTTCAGCAGAAAACATGCAACCAGAATAAGTAAAAACCTTTTTAAATGCTTCATGTTTCAAGCTCTTACTCATAACCAGCGCCATGGCGTAGTGGTTAAGAGCGTTCGCCTTGGAAGCTGGTAGACTGGGTTCTACTCTCAGTCGGGTCAAACCAAAGACTGTCAAACTGGTATCTGCAGTTACACTTGCCAAACGTTCAGCAAGTAAGTGTAGCGCGGAGGATGAAATGAACAGAGAATAAACGTACGTCAGTGAATTCTTGACAAAATTTAGTCCTGGCGCTAAAGGACCTTAGTAGTTATAAAGCGCCATAAAACCACACAGCATTTCATACCATTTCTGTTTTACTTTTGACAAAGGCATGAGTAAGATCTTGAAACGTCAAGCAATTAAACATGCTTTCAGTTATTCTGGCCCCATGTTTTCTACTTGAACTAATGTGAAGTTCAACGCATTACGCTCCGAAGTTCCTTGTCTTTGATTGTGGTAGTTACGCGAGTACTTTTGTATTGTTATGAAACACAAAATCTAGTATTCATCTGAACATTTCACGTTGATCGTATCCAGAGCTGTTAATCAGCGCACACTTTCCTGTATGACCAGATTCATTATGCAATAAAACTCTATAGTTTTATCATCACCATCCAAACGGTTCACGGAAATCAGTAGATTTAGTTTCAAAATCATTTCTTGAAATTATTTTTTATCTGGTATATAGAGTACATTGAATACGTTATAGTATGAACATTACTTCTTGGAGTGCTGTTTTGTATTAATAGCTTGCTGTTTTTGTCTAACTTTAGAAAGTATTACACTTTAGCAGAAACCTTCTCGTACAAAAAAGTACATAATGGATGAGCTTCACATCTATTGGGATTTTAAACCCCGATATTCCAACCTTTTATATTTTTAGATTGCTCTTCAGATATTGAGGGAGTGGTTGTAGACTCTGCTTCAGCAAATTACTATTCAACTGGAAGATTTCGTTGCACAAATGGCGGAACTTTGTTTTATTCAAATGGAACTCAACCAACTTCAACACAAACAAATTGTCTTGCAACAGCTGAATGGAGCGGACAGGACGATTTCCAGTGTTGGCTAGGTAGGTCGACGCTATTAAATAAATACCTGAGGTTATTTTCAAATTATATTCAACTGAAAATTCAAGAGTAATTAAGCGAGACTGTGAAATAAGTTTGTATTCTTCGATTCAGCAGCCACCCGATATCAAATGCGATCGGCTTCAGTCGTGAATCGAACTCGTCACGTAGGATTTGCAACGTGCGCGCGGCACCGCTTGGACATGTTGATATTCGTTGCACATTGCATGGAAAAAAATTTAAAACAAATTGTTAGAGCAAAAAAGAATTTGAAACTTCATCTGCCCAAAATTTGAACATTTTTGTGCAAAACCTAACCAACTTTTTTACCTTCAAACACTAACTTTACTCTTAGAATTACAGGGTAGTTTTGAAGGAAGCGTTGGAAATGGCCGATTTTCGTCTTGCTCGTTGAGCAGTTTTGTATTAGTAGTAGTTGTTTTTTATTTTGCGATTAAGCCAAGGAATAACAACAACAAGAATTGATGCTAAGGTTACCAACAGCCGAAAAAAGGAAGTAGCAACAAAATGTAAAACGTTGTAACACGGGACAATTTCAAACCAAAAATTCACACGGTCTAGATATCAGTTAGCGCATGGTTGCTACACCTGCAAGAGAGAAACAAAACACCCTCAGGAAAAAAGGTGAACTTTGAAAAAGCAATTAACGCTTTTGAAAGCATCGATCAGCGGCATGGTCTGGTGGTGCTTCGCCGAGGTTATAGATCTTACATGATACGTTTGATTCACGGCTGTGGCTGACGGGGTGCCTGCTGACTCGACGAGTGCAAGCTCACTTTGCAGTGCCCCGCAATCTATTAATTTCCCTTCAATAGTTTGAATAAAAATCAGAACTAATGCTTGTTTCACAATCTCAAGCTCAAATGAACTGAATCGGATATTGTGATCTCGTGTAGTTGCCGATGATATCAAAACGTTGAGAATATTTGACGCTGATTGGTTAAATTTTAAGGTGTTGCCAGCATCAACTTGCCACATTATATGCCTATGAACTTAAAAAACGCTAAGTACACTCAGCGAAAAATTTGAAGCATAAGTAACGTCTGTGATGCACATCTGTAGATTTATGCGGTGAAAAAGTTGCTTCCAAGGCTTCCAAACAGGAAAACATTTTGTAATTCAGCATTAAAAATTGTTGCTTGTTGCAGTGGTGGCACAATATCAATTCAGTTGTTCGCAAGCTAATTCATTCAATGAGATTAATCGTTTATTATACTTTAAATTTTGTTTTCGATGTCATTTGTAGCGACTACGACAAATCACAAGTGCTTCTTCAATCTTCATGCATGCTTGGGATTTTGCAAATAGTGTAGTGGGACGAAAATAGTTGCATTTGTATTCAGTTGAATATTTATGCTCCTATCACAAGAAAGCGATTACAGCGTTATAACGAGCTCGCTTAGGGGATATCGGCCATCTGTTTACCACACCAAAATGGTGTTATCCCGCTGAGTGCCTTTCTCAACGGCGCAACAAATACACTTGCCGGCTTGTTGTTCACACTGACCCCGTAATGCTGAGCGTCAAACAGGAAGCTGTGAATAGCAATATTAAAGTCATTGATTTGACTTGATTTGGAATCAAACACGAGTCTACAGCTCCCGATGCGGATGCTCTATCCACAGATGTTTTTACAAGTTCCAAAATTTACGGAAGTTACTTTTTGATCAGGAAATAAAAGTTCCTATTTAGCGTTTCGAATTAAGTCAGTCAAGTGTAAATTAATATTCACTTTTCTTAGGTGCTTCGCCGTTACGATGCAACAATTGCATGTTACTATTGTGCCTGTAATTTTTCTTATATTTTCATGACGATTCGCACTTTTAGTTCCGAATGCAACTATTAGCGGACATACGACGGTCATCGAAGGTGATGACCTCACTTTGTCGTGCGACTACGATGACGTCATGCCAATTGGAAACCAATCTGCTTTTTATTTTGGAGATATAGCTGTAAAGTTGAATAAGGTATGTGTAAGACTTATCATTATCTCTATTTTTGATCGTTTCTTTATAGCCTTTTTCTGCATTAGCGGTGGAAAATGGCTGCCCCAGCATCAGCTGCCCGCACCTGCTGGCAGCCCCTCTCCAATTGAAAAGTAATGATTTAACGTAGCACTATCACCTAACAAAAATCATCTTTTTTTCATAATAATTTTTGATTTGATTTTGATATTTGAAAGGTGATATAAACACTATGACAAGTTAAAGCAGTTAGATTCAACTTCCTCTGGCTGAGTTCTCGGTCATTAGGTATGAGAATATTTTTTAAAGAGTAGCTAAAATTAATCTCTTTTATGTCCATTTTTGCTGATAGTGATTGTAGTGTCAGGTTCCGTTTGATTATGATAAACTTTATACCGCCTGCGCAGAGCCAACCAGGGCGAAACAAACTGTTGTGGTTCATTGTTTTATTGATTGTATTCTATAAAAGCTATGATACATCCGTTTTTGTTTTTTTTTAATTTAGGGTTGTGATCTAACCATGCCAAGTTTGAAAAGATCGGACAACGACAAAATGGTATCTTGTCAAGCTCTGACTCCATTCAACGAAATCGATCCTGACAGTGGTCGATCAAAACCACGAACTGTAAAAGTGCTGTGTAAGTTGCTATGACAAAGCATTGTTGGTGGGACGAGGAAAAATACAGCCACCGCAAGTCATGAGACTGGACGTTTCGAAAGTATAGGTTCAGCTCTCATCGTCAGCAGTTTATTTTTCCTCCTTAACTTGTTTTCGTCCCGCATTTATTGCATTCGTGTGATTATTATTGCTTTAGTTTTAATCACCTTGAATTTTTCCTTTTTATCCTCCTGTCACGAGAAAGCAACGCTGGCGCTCTACGTATTACGAGTTCGGACTCACTTAGTAGTTGTCTTTGTGTTTGAGTTTTCTCCTTAAGTTTTGCTCCAGGCTTTTTTGATTTGCTACTTTCTAGATTCCACCAAGCGGTAATAATTATCGTGAAGCATCTTATCCAAGGACGCTTCAACCAAGCCAAGATAGGAGTTGAACGGTCAACCTTGCGGTCATGGCCGTTGCAAAAATGACGCTCCGGACCATTCGGCCGCCATAACCACATGACATTCCATGCTGCGTAAAAAGACAACGGTGGGGCTACAAATGTTGTTTAGGCATAACGATTAAAACAAAGGCAGCACTGCGCGCAGCATTTTACGTAACATTAAAAACATAAAAATACATGCAATACCACAAACAATTGCAATCTATCGTGCTTGTTTGATAAAATTTTTGCTCCGTTCTGTATCATCGCTCTATCATTTTCATTCGATATTGTAAACTTCGATATTTAAAAAGTTTAGAAGTGCATAAGAGTCAAAGCAAAAGGATCAAAAACCCACATGAGCGTGGTCTATCTCTGCCCAACAACATGTGCTACTTTTTCAATAACCGTGGGATCAGTGTTTCGAACAGTGCTCGATAATTAAGATCAGTTAGAGCTAGTATTCAATATCTCCGCAGTTAAAAGCAAAACGTATTAAAAACCCAACAGCCTGTTTCACCCAAAAAGGGTCATCAGGGGTATTTAACAATTCACGGAAAAAGTAAAAACTAAAGAGGCTAAAAGCTGAAATCAAAAATTAGACGCTAAAACACTGCACTTCACACGTCTACATGTATCTGCGTACCGGCGTTTCGACATGGTTTTCATCACACAACAGTACTATAGCCCTAGAAAACCAATTATGGCGCTAAAAGGCTCGAAAAAAGTAAGCAAGGAACAGCTGCAAGGGGCCCTTTAGCGTCTGATTATAGATTTTAGCCTCTTTAGTTTTTAAACTTTTGCGTGAATTGTTAGACACCCCTGATGATTTCTTTTGTGTGAAACAGGCTGTTGGGTTTATAAAAACATTTTGCTTTTAACTTTGGTGATATTGTATACAACTTGTACGATTGACACAAACATAATTTCAACAATTTCAACAAAATAAGTAACAGAATGAAACGATAAAAACGAAATAATGAAACGCACTGATGGTGCATTGAATTGGAATCAAGACAACCCTGTGTTAATATGCTTTATATTTCTTTAGCATGACTTATGGTAACTTTGTTTATGGTTTTATGACCTTCAAAGTGAAACCCTACGTGACTTTTTTTAGTAACTTAATCATTTGCTTTTTAAGCTATAATATTATTTGCTACATTCAGATGAACCATATCAAGACAAGCCAACAGTGTGTACATGGATGGCCAATACCTCTCAAATATGTAAGATATTATTCAACGCCAATTCATATCAAGTTCAAACGTATATTGAGGTGAAGCAAGTCATTAAAGATGGTGAGTTTGAAATTGTAGCTATAGCTGAAGATTGCAATCTGGTAAATGCTTGGTTTTCATTGCAGGATCTGTGGTGCAAGGAATTTTATCTCCTGTTCTTGCTGATGGTCCTAGAGATGCGGTTGCTTTTCATTTCGGATTGTTTCAGGTGAATTTAAATGCACAATTTTTCGGCAGCATTTTTTCATTTGGTGTCGTCAGTGCTTTAGCTTTTTGTAGTAATTCATGCCCATTTTAAGCCACAAGTATCTATAGAATGGTATAAATGTCAAATGTGTTTAGTAATGACTTGATATCGTGCAACTGAGGCATTTGCTTGATTTTGGCGTAATCACTCCCAGTCTATCGAACAAAATTGCCTAGCAAACCCAAAATTTGGTAGATTGACCAAACTTTTCATGCTTATTCTACTGTCTTAAGGCGACAAAAATTCAGAAGGCCACGCCCCAAAGCTCAGCGTGTGACATATAAAACAAAACGCCAAATCGTCATTATATTCGCGATATAACGCCGAAGCGTGTCACGAGTGGTTGGTTCCATCTCCGCGGCTCAGCGCCTGGACAGCACAGTTCCGACAAAACATCGCTGCGGTGGCGAGCCGTTGACGACACTGTGTCCGATTTGAGCAGCTCGGTAATCGAACCCCAGACCTACCGCGCTATAGCGATGTATTGCTCCAGCCCACCGCCAATGTCGTTACGAATGCAAACAAGATATAAAGGAAATGAAAAGAAAGTAAAGGATGTGTCGATTGATCAGGCGTTTGCAATTGCGCATTGTGTAAAAAACTTTATGATCATGAATCATAGAGCTGCACAATGAAATTAGTTTTATGATGACATCATCTAGTTGCTACGTATAAGTTGTGCATTCATAAAAGTAAACACTTTATTAGGAAAATCTGTGCGCTGAAGAATTATAGTCGATATAAAAATTGCTGCGATCTGATCAAATTCAAAAGTTAAAAACATTACTCTCGGAGTGAGAGGAGAGGGTTCGATTCCTAGGTCGGTCAAATTGAACACTGTGTCGCCAACGGCTCGCCACGGCGACGGCGTTTTTTCGGAGCTGTGTTGCCCAGACGCTAAGTCGCGGAGATGGATCCCGCCACTCATTACGCACTTCTGCGTAACAACCCGAGTATAATAAAAATTTGTTTTTTATATAACCTACAAAATATTTTCAGATCAAAAAAGTGCCATTTTGTTCAAAAATTGTAATACCTTGCTTTAAGGTGCATGATGATTACTATACATTTTTACGCAGGATGTTACCATGGATGATGCTGGGAGGTATGAAGTTCAATTGACATCAGTTGTTCCACCGAAAATACATAGCATACACTTTGATGTTGTTGTTGTTGTTGAAAGCAATTGCAACTCCACCCTCGTGTAGGAGATGCACTTCTTATTATTGCACAGCGTATCATGCAACCATTATTGTGCAACCATTATTCGTATTCATTATACGTAGAACAACATGATTTTGTTTGTATTGTCGTAATATGTTGTTGTGTTAAAGATTTTGTTTTATTGTATTAAAAATTTTATTGCCTTTATAGATGTGTTGTTGTGTTAAAGATTTTGTTTTCGATGAGTCAAGACCGATTTTTATAAATTATAATCAGATCATTTTTATAAATTTTGGTAGTGTTATGCGATGGTGAGATGGATTTTGGTAGGTTTGTTTTATTGCATCCATGACAACGAGTTCGAGTTGTCAAAAACAAACAAAATCGTATTCTGTATCCGCAGTTTATGTTGTTTTTCTTTGTTGCACTGAGTGTTCACTGTTCAGCGAAACGCACATTGTGGGACGTGATTATTTAAACCAGTAACTTTGCTTGATTTGGGCACTTGGGCAGTGGTGTAAAAAGCATTTTGAAACTGTAGCCCTACTTAAGTATAAGAGTATTGTTACTGACGGCAAAACTACTCGAAGTAAAGTAGAAAGTATTGACTATTGACCAAGCAAGCACTTCGATAAAAGTAAAAAAGTAGTCATTTGAAAACTACTCAAGTAAAAGTATAGCGCTCTCAAACGTAAAAGTGTCAACTACACACTTGCCGATGCGGCGATGATGAACTTGCTTTGAAGGTGGCAAAACGGTGAACCAAAAGAAACTATTACCGCCCAAATGGCCGAGTGGACAGAGCGTCTGCCTCTGGAACGGTAAACTCGGGGTTCGATTTAGAGTTGAGTTAAACTAGCAATAACTTAAAAATTGGTATGTACGGCTTCCCTGCTTGACGTTCAGCATTAAAAGCGACAGCGTAATTCGTATCGCATGGATTGAAGTTTCCGTGGCAATGACGAGACGGAGTGTTATGGAATTGCATAATGGAGATTTGGAATGTAAATGCAGATTTTAGGTGTAACGACGGATTTCAAAGCGCGACTAGTAACTCAAGTGCCACAACAGTGAACTACTTGTACTTTTGTAAAATATAAACTACCCGAGTAGTGTTATTAAAAAACAGAAGATAAACGTAAAAGTAGTCATAAAAAAACACTCCAAAGAGTATTCGCTATCGAAAAAACCTGCTTACGTAATGTATTCAAGTATAAAGTACTTTGTCACTTTACACCACTGGATATGGGCATTTGCCTAGAGGCACCTTAGTGGCCCAAAAGGTTATGCTTGTTATGTTTCTGAATCATTGAAAAAAGAGTAAAACTGCTGCTGCGATTTCATCGTCTTGGCATTTCTCGGCAATTTATTCCTGCCCATAGATACGCCATTGCAGATAGGAGACTTTATAAGCAAGATCTGGAAGTCACGATGCTGGACGAGGGCTACCATGTTTTCACTGCGCAAACGAGGACAGGTTGATCCAACATCGCGTTCTCCCCAAAAAAGATCTTATCACGATTGAGTTAAAACTGGGGTGGGCAAACGTTTCAAATGTCCAATTTTCCACTTAAAATCAAGTGACGAGCAAGGAAAAGGTCGTCACGTCCGCAGTCCGTAGTTTGCTCAGCCCTAAATTTTTGTAAAACTTAACGTTTGCTCAGCCCTAAATTTTTGTAAAACTAAAACTTCCCAAAATTTTCGTGTTTCTTCAAAAAATAAAAATTAAAAAAGAGGTCTTTCGTACTTGCTAATATGTTGATACCGATACATTTGTACACTAAAAGCGTGATTGGACATGTTTGTAACGTAGCACTTATGTGATCGGCGCTGCTCGCGTCTCCATTTTACGTCTGACGTGGTCGCACACGCATTTGAACAAACTTATATGAAATTCATAAATAAAGCAAAATTCTTTTTTATATATTACTGACACTGGGTGGTTGCTTGACTCGATGACCGCAGGGTCCATTCGCAACTTCCCGGTCGCCATATCCTGTACTTTGTGTTGTATTAAGTTGCTTTTACCGTATAAACTGACTAAAGGTATATTTTTGCGACGAAATATATCTGTTCTGTTCTGTTCTGTTTTGTTTTAACTGTTCAAAATGTCGTAAAGGAGGCTATTTGGGCATTTTTTACTGTCCTCAGAGAACAAATTATTTTTCATTTAAATGGAGGACATGTCCTCTAAGAAGAGGACGACCCTTACTTCACCAATTCTAGACATTGCAATTTTCTTGTGCAGCAGGCATGAATTATTTGCTTGATCATTCTTGAATGCACGCGTTTAAAAACGTGCAAGTAAATGGATAATCTAATCGACAAATCAACAATCAACCGGTTGGCTCAGTTGTTAAGCACATTGCTGTCGTTGTTTGAGGTCTGGGGTTCAATTCCCAGGCCGGTCAAATCGGACACAGTGACATTTCTTCCGAGAGGCTCGCCACCGCTGTGAAGTTTCATCCGAGCTGCGTTGCCCAGGCGCTAAGCCGGGGAAGTGGACCTCGCCACTCGTTACATGCTTCGACGTAATATTGCGCGAGTATAATGTAAATTTAACTTTTTGAAACAATAATGATTGGTCAATTATCATTGATAAACGAGTTTAACACGTTTTTGCAAATCAAGCAACCATGAAGTGCCCACTTTTGGCATCAAACCTATGACCGGTAAGATTTCAGTCGCATTTGTTTGGCTTAGTCCAACAAAACCACACTCTATGTTGTGTGTGCTTGCAGATACAGAAATGTTTACAAAAATGAAATCTTTTCAAATAAGGTACAAGCGGGGATACGAGTGAAAAACACAGTGAATGTCACCCCAGAAAGCACACTGAGTTTTGAGCTGCACGCACATACACTGTGCCTGCTTTTTTTCAGCTTTTTTGACGGGAGAACCAGTAGGGCAGAGAGTTTTTTTTTGCTGGTTTTGGTGACTGGCAGAGTTACAAACCACAAGCAAAAAATTATTTTCCAGGTATACCAAAGAAGACAATTACCACATCACCTGTTACTGTTTTGTGAAACATATTCAGCATAAGCTATACACATATATACAAAGAACCCCGTCACCGGTGTCCAGAAAGTGTCATCTCAGTGTCAAATTCAATTTAAACAACGACAGCATTAGTATGACCGACAAACCACGCATGATAATGAGAAATAGAATTTACATCAATAAAACTTCTAATTTTAATGAAACCATCATCAATATAGAAGCTGATATGTTTTTTGTCTTCTTTGGTTTCTTGAATTTCATTAGAGTAACCCACTTCAGTCCAGTTTAAATTGCTGAGATGGCCCGTGTTTTTTCCGATATGTTTTTTGACATGACGGTTAGAATTTTATTAGGGTGGGATAATTCTCAAAGTGTGATTCCACTAACGCGTCAAATTTGCAGTTGTTTTCTAATAATTTTTCAAATTTTCCACTTCTCAGGTATATGTTGCTTTGAGTAAACATCGGTCACACCAACTGCATTGATGTCACCTGATAGGTCGAAGCAGTGTTCACTGTCTGCAGTTCTGTATACATACTTACGCATTTGCCATCGCTTTTAAATAATTTTTGTTTTGTAACTCTATCTGAAGAGCTCTAACAGAGTGACACAGGCAGTTGGAAGTTAAATTTGTCATTAACATTTAGCTACCCTACAGATGTTGTTTGTTAGGCTTGTGATCAACAGGCATTCATTTCACAAACTAAACGTCGTTTTTTCAGTATACTGTTACCATTGAGTGTATAATGCAGAGTGAGTGCGGGCGAGCACAGTTGTGCTTCTCCGCTGCTGTAATTTGAGCGCGTAAATAAATACTGTAATCGATTAAAACATCAAAACGTCGTGTTTTCTATTTTTTTTTCAAATTTTCCGCGCATAGCATTTTTTGTGAGCTCACACGGCCTTCCATTACACGCACACTAAGCAAGCTTTTTTAGGGAACGTTGCTTACCACTATAGCTTAGTATTTGATTCAAGTTCATTTTTATTATGCTCAAAACACTTTGAATATTTCAAGGCTAGTCAAGATTAGTGAATCAACACATAAAAGAAAGATAAAGCATAAATCAAATCGGACAAAAAATTTTGAAGTAGGCTATTAAATGTACGAAAGATATGAAAGATATGGATCACCTCACCTATATATATTTGTTGGAGAGCGTTTTTTTTTTCGCGTTTAATCTGATGAACTTATATAAAGCTGGATTTATCAAACCAGCGAGTAGACTCAGTTCTTACGTGAGGTTTGGGTTTCGATTTACGGGCAGGTCAAATCAAACACAGTGACACCAACGGTTCGACACCGCTGCGACGTTTCTTCAGAGCTGAGTTGTCCAGACGGTCCAGATTCCAGATGCTAAACTGCGGAGATGGACGCCGCCATTCGTTGTACGCTTCGGCGTAATACCGCTAGTATAAAGAACTTTTGGTATTTTTTTTACGTTGTTTCGGATTTTCGCTACTCGTTTTGGAATTTGGTCGCGTGTATTCTATCTTATGAAAGATTGGTTTTTGCTGTTTGAATACATGCGACTAAACCAGGGAGACAATACTCTGAAGGCCCTATAGGCGCAAGCTTTATGAGCGTGTAATATTTAATCACTTAAGACCATCGGACAACTGGGTTTTCCTTGAGCAGGAAACATGGTCTTGCTACGTTTGTCCATGAGCGTCTGAAGTGGATCCTAATCGACCAGTCCCCACCAACATCGTAGATCGAGTGGGTGTGCGTGGATGTTGATAACTATAAAATAGTCAACGTCTACAAACCCCCTCCAACACGGATGCAAGCATCTGATCTTCCAGCATTCCCCCATCCCTGCCTCTATGCTGGCGACTTCAACTGCCACCATGTTGACTGGGGCTATGATAATAGCACTCCAGATGGTGAATGCCTGGCTGGCTGGGCCAGTGCCAACAACTTCACCCTTCTATGTAGCCCCACAGAGGCGCCAGTTTCCACTCTGGCCGCTGGAAAACAGACACCAACCCAGATCTTGCGTTTGCCAGTGTCGATTTGGACAGTCGCTTACCTGACAGACGTATCTTAAGAAAGTTCCCAAGGTCACAACACCGACCCTCGCTTATAAGTCCACCCAAACTTGCTCATCCAAAACCGAGCAAGCCTGTAAAGCGATGGAACTTCCGCAAGGCCAACTGGGACCACTATTCTAACCTAACCAACAAACTGGCCAAGAGTATACCGCCACCTGAATCTCAGAATATCGATCAGGTTTACCAGTGCTTTTGCAAGGTAATAAGCACTGCGGCGAAGAAATGCATCCCTCGTGGTCGACGATCAAACCACATACCTTGCTGGGATGCGGAGTGTGAAAACCTCTACCAGCATTTCCTGCAGTCACCTGGGGGCCCTGATTCGGATAGGGCTGCCACAGCCCTACTCACAAGGCTCGACGGGAAGCGGAGAAATTGCTAGTCAGAGACGGTCCGCAACATTGACTTTTCGCACTCCAGCCGGCTGGCATGGAATACTATAAACAACTTGACTGGTAGGTCACGACAATTCCCTCGTCAATGTCCCGTTTCAGCTGATGCTATTGCTTATCAGCTGGTTAAAAACGGAAAATACGAAGGTGTGAATCGACGCTCATCTCGGCTCGTTTTACAGGAAGTGTCTGACCTTTGGAGGGTTGAGCCATTACATCCTGCGAATGTCTTCGGGAGTTTCTCCCATCGGGAGTTCGCTGCTGCCCTCCAACATATAAAACCAGGCAAAGCTCCTGGACCTGATTACATTTGTCCGGAGCTAATAATCCATGCTGGAGCCGGCTTAAAATCTTGGCTACGTGGCTTCCTATCTTCCTGCCTGCACCACCTCAAAATTCCTAAGATCTGGAGAAGAGCGCTAGTAGTAGCGGTCCCAAAGCCTTCGAAACCTGTAAAGGACCCAAGGAGCTATCGCCCGATCTCCTTGCTCTGTGTTCCCTACAAGATTCTCGAGCGACTGATCTACGCCCGCGTCGAACCTCTTATTGACCATCTGCTCCCACGGGAACAGGCGGGTTTTCAACGCGGAAGATCCACAGTGGATGAAGTCACCTTGCTCACGCAAAGCATTGAGAATGCATTCGAAGCGAAAAAGAAGGCCGGTACCGTCTTTATCGACCTGACAGCTGCCTGTGACACTGTCTGGCACCGTGGCCTCACCTGCAAGCTGTTGCGGCTTCTGCCGGACAAGCACATGGTTCGTATGATTATGGAGCTGATGCGCAACAGAAGCTTCACCCTTACAACTGGCGACAGCAAGCCTAGCAGGTTACGACGCCTGAGAAATGGCGTCCCCCAGGAATCGGTCCTGGCCCCCTCCTTTTCAACATCTATCATATGATATCCCCTCCATAACCTCCAAGAAGTTCGCCTATGCCGACGACCTGGCGATACTTCATACATCTGGAGAATGGAAGGAGTTGGAAAGGACTCTAAGCCAGGATATGACTACACTCTCGGAATATCTCCAGACCTGGCGATTGAAGCTTAGCCACACTAAAACGGTGACGGCGGCCTTTCACCTCTACAATCGAGAGGCTAAGCGTGAGCTTAAGGTCTGTAACATCGATAAGACCTTACCTTTCTGTCCAGTTCCCACTTATCTTGGGGTCAAACTGGACAGATCGCTCACATATCGCCCTCACCTGGAAGCACTGCGCAAGAAGCTATGTGCTCGCGTCTCACTGTTGAGGCGACTTGTGGGAACAGGTTGGGGTGCTAGCGCCAAGACAATAGGCACAGCTGCCCTGTCTCTGGTCTACTCGACTGCCGAGTACTGCGCACCAGTCTGGTGCCGCAGCGTGCACATACGGCTTATCGACAGTGTAATAAATGACGCCTTGCGCATTGTCACTGGGTGCCTGCGTCCCACTCCATCGGTCTACCTTCCGGTTCTTTCAGGCATCCAGCCAGCTGAGCTTCGCCGCCAAGGAGCGACACTCTCCCTAGCCAACCGCAGCTCCATGGACTCTGACCACATTTTACATGGCCAGTTTCATGAGTCACAGGACATATGTAGGGAGAGATTGAAATCTAGACGCTCGTTTGTACCTGCTGCTCGGAAATTACTAGACAGTCTTTCTGAGATGGACGTCCGTGCAGCCGAGTGGACGAACACGAAATGGGACATGGAGTACTCTGCCAACGCATCGTCACTCCACGCTTTCATTCCCAAGGCTAGCTCCAGACCCTTGGGTATGGGTCTGCCCAGGGCAGCCTGGGTCAAGCTCAACCGTCTGCATTCTGGTGTTGGACGTTTCTGTTCGTCCATGTACAAATGGGGTCTCGCTCCTCTAGCGAATTGTGAGTGTGGTGCCAGTGAACAAACCGCAGATCACATCATCTCACAGTGTCCCATACATCGAGCACCCCGAGGTATGTTTGGTCTAATGGTTTTGAATGACGAAACAAGATGCTGGCTGAAGTCCCTTACAGTCTGCATCTGACCCAAGCAGTTTGGTGGCCAGGGTGGTAAAAGGATAAACCCTCGGCCTTGGTCCTTCCATTTGTCTTGGAAAAGATGCCCGCCAAACGACGACGACGACGATCGGACGACTGTAGCTACTGTTAAATGAAACGGTGACAAAAAAATTTGTTGCTGAGCAGGGGGCCACAAGTTTTGAGAGTCTCTAGATGAGGCTCACAAACCATAAAAAGTTGAAAAGCACTGGACAAAACACATTAGCGTAGCAAAACACGCAAAAGAGACAAAACATATCGTGTAGCATACGATGCGTACCGCATTTTGCATAATGTGCCTAGGAAAAAGCACGTTTTGTAAAGTTATGGTCAACAATGGTATACCTACACTTAATTCGTTAATGATACAACACACTGCTAATTTTATTCGTACTTGTATGATATACCAACACTTACGTTACTCATGTCTTTGACTCTTGATGATTTTTGAAATTCGACTATTATGGGCATATTCTAACTTGCATTTCTAATATATGTGCTCCTATTTTTGTGCTTGCTTTTTTTCGATTTTTTTTGCATTTGTTGTGTTAGCTTTTTGTGTTTGGTATTTGTTGTTTTCGTTTCTATGTATCCAAGAGTCTGAGATAAATACATAAATAAAACAAATTAGTGATATTGCGAATACTGCTTCTTTAAATTACGTTCATAACGTTACATTTTCATGATTTTACTGATAGTAATTAGTGATTAATGTTTTAGCAACATTTTTTCCTGCATTAAATTTTTAACATCCGTTTAATCGCGCAAACTGGTCATGTCACGATATGTGATTTGGTGAAGAATTTAGTTTCGATCGAACGCACTCGTAGCCAACACCGGTCAAAAAAAGTCAAAGGCAATGGACTCAAGGTGGGTTTACCCGAGATGCAAAGCATTGCAACGAAACGTGGAGTTTTTTGGTTAATTGAAAAACTGTTCACATCCGCAGAGCCGGTTGTTGACGTCACGTCCGAGCATAAGCAAAGGTATATAAGGAATTGGTCCAGGAGGTGAATTATCCTTCTGCATCAGCATCTTTTGTAGAGACCAAGTCAAAAGTGAGACTAGCTGATAAGCGATGATGTTAAAGACATTGCTGTCGGTGCGGGAGGTCTGGGGGGGCAATTATTGGGGCCAGTCAAATAGGACACAGTGTCGCCAACGGCTCGCCACCGTTGCGATATTTCTTCGGAAGCTGTGTTGCTCAGGCGCTAAGCCGCGAAAATGGAGCTCGCCATTCGTTACAGGCTTCGGCGTAGTGCCGCGAGTTCGCTGTTATGACAATTAAATTTTTTTATGCCGAATGAACTGATGGGGCAGTCTAGTAAACAAATACTGCAATTTAGAAAGTAGGCTATTTGATAAAAGAAGTTTTTATTTAAATCTTGCCAGTTTGTCACTAGTAACCTTGCCACTTCAGTAATTATTTTTAATCTGCAAAATGTTAATAGTTTTATTTTTTAGACATCTTTCGTGAAATTTTATTGAAAGCACAGCTAAAAGTTCTGAAATTCTGTAAAATGGTTCGAAAGGTTAACTCGTTTTTTATTCTTTAAAATAGTTCGAAAGGTTAGCTTGTTTTTTATTCTATAAAATAGTTCGAAAGGTTAACTTGTTTTTTGCTAAGGTTAATTTAAATTTGTATTGTAAGCTCTAACCACTTACCAGTCAATACCATTCGTTTAGAAAAACTCTCTGTATTTTATGCATTTTTGAATACTCAGTTTGTGCTAAAGAAAACTGAAAAAAATCCAAATTTTCGTACTAGATGTTGATATATAATGCCGAACTTTTCACTAGTGCTAAAATGTTTTTTTTTTTTTTTTACATGCGGAAAACACCGCTAGTTTTGAAATTTTTTTGAATTCGCTTATGGCAGCGTTTTTCAAACTGGGAGGCGCGCCTCCCCAGGAAGGCGCGGACCATTCTTAGGAGAGGCGCGAATGTTAACCGAAAACCTTCCTGCTGGACTATTCTCAGGGGAGGCGGAAATGTTGACGACTATTCTTAAAGGAGGCGTGGAAACACAAAGTTTGAAAATCACTGACTTATGGTGATAAACTTTTACTAATTCTCTATTATCAAGACCATATTTTGTGCGTGGTACAATTGTCCTGTAATTGCACAAAAGCAAATTTGCCACAACAGTGAAACCACTAATCATCATGTGGCAATTTTTATACGACAGTATCGAATGTGTTTTTTAACAAAAATGACGAGCAAAAATACTTCAAAATTATTTATTAGTATTAATTGAATAGTTAAGCGTTTCAAAATTTTTAGTATTTTGATTAATAAAATATATTCGAATTATGTGCTTGCGCTTTTGTGCAATTACAGATAACATTGTGATATACTTAAAAAGCAATGAACGAAAAAGGTTTGTAAACCAAAAACCTGTTACAATTTTCCATATGGTGTAATAATAATGATAATACATATTTATAGCGTTCTTTCATGGCGCAAATGCAGATCAAAAGCGCTTGACAAAAGTATAAAAACGTAACTGTGGAAAGAGTACAATTACGTACAGTAAATTGTGTGCAATACGTAATGCGCGCAAGCTTGTGCTCGCTAAAAACACAAAAGAAAATGTAGTTACAATTGGTTTTGTGTCAAAAATTGTTATTAGTCTAAATTACGAGTAAAAACGAGTAAATACGAGTAAAAACGAGTAAATACGAGTAAAAACTCGTAAAAACATCGAAAATGAAAAAAAAAGAAAAATTATTTTCGATAACTGTTGACTCGCTCGCCAATGTTATTGCCTGATATTTCAGTTTCAATATTACTGAATCGTTCTAAGTTGCTGCATTTCAAACAGTTTTGTAAATAGTTTTTCCTCTTTGTAGCTTTTAGAACAGTGATTTTCAACCTTTCTGGTCGGGAGAAACCCCAAAGAAACATTCGAGAAATCCCCGTGCGTTTACTTGATCTTAATTTACTTGAACCCAGCTCTAAATTGTAAACTTGCGGAACCGCTAGACTGTATCAGCGGAATCTCAGGTTTTTGTGGAACTCCGGTTTAAAATCACTGGTTTAGAGACTACATAGGCCTAACTTACGTAGCTTAGTATAAGTGTATAGATAGATGCAAAGGGGAAGAAAGTAATAACCTATTTTTCGAGCGCTATTGTTTGCAATGATTATTGCATTTATGTAAAAATGTAATAGCCTACTAACGATTATTTTTATTACGCCAGTGGTGAAATAGAACTTTTTTTTGATAATTTTTGTGGTCTACAAACCAGCGACTGTTCAACTGATTAAGATGATTGTGCTTTGCCTTTTTTTCATTCTTGTCGCAGGTAATTATAATTGTTTTCATGTTATGCTGTAGTTTATCAAACTTTGTCAAAGCAAAGCTCAGGAACAGCTTATACATAACCTCACGGTACGAATTGCGCGACCGGCTTGAGCAAGATGTCGGCTGATAACTCTCCCCATGTCACCTCGCGAGTCGGACTTTAGTTAATCGCTTGAATTCACAGTCCACGCGGAACGTGTTTGTTTTGTGACAAACGTTCTTTCGTGATTCGTGAGTCTTCCCCGTAAAAAGCATTTTTCGCGATCGATTTACCGCACGAACCATCTTGCGATCTAATTGTGTTACTAACTTGAAAATAAAGAATTGCAATGAATAAATTGAACTTGGATGTAATCCCACCAAGATCTTATTGCATAAATCAAACGTGATTAGAAAAGTTTGATTGTGAGTTCGAATTCCACTCGTAATCTGATTTCTCTGATTACCCTTGATTAGCCTAAATCTTGGTGGGTTAGATTAAGTTCAGTTCATTAATTAAAATTCTTTATATTGATTTATAAGCTTGAATCACTTTCTTATCATTGTAGCTAGACGGTGTAGACTTCGGTACAAGCTTTCATAGCTTAAATCTTAATTTGAGTACAGTAACTGAAAGCTCTTCATGCAACTTCTGATTTTTTGATATCACGGTTTGGGTGAAAACATTGGTGAGTTTGAAAGTTAAAGTCGCTTTATGTGACCTTTTAAACAATCATTACTTTAAAAACTATGTTTGCATTGCACCTTTTATAGTTCGTATTATTTTAGCTGTTATTTTTTTAGATGTTAACGTGCTTGCTCAAACATCACGCAACATCAAAACTTATCCTGTTTTACCGGAAAGAAAGTTGGCTACTAATTTCTCCGGTTTGCAATTATCGACATATACGTCAAGGTACAGCCGAAGCGGTTCAAGATGTCAATGGGAGTTTGGTAACAGGAGCCCAATCGTACTATTAGACAGAGGATATTATAATGCTAACTGTCGAAATACCACTGGCAGCTATTACATATCGAATTGTGTTGAACGGAACGGTGGAGTTTCGGCCACTTTAATAATAACTGAACCAATAGAAGCGTCAATATTTGTTCGCCTACGTTGCCGCAGTCAAAGTTACAATTCCTACTCCCAGGTCGCATGGATTAATATTGCTGTGGCAGGTTGGTTTTTCATGTGTAGACTAATTGCTCATGAAAGTAGGCAGGTGCCACGAACGTCTTTTCATATATTTTGAGAAAATACTGTAGTATTTTCGATTGTTTTTTGTTTTTTCGTTAAGCAGCGTTTTCTATGATTGATGACGATTTCTTTATTGTAATCCTTCTGTCACGCGAAAGCGACGGAGGCGCTATACATAGGACGAATCCAGCCTCGCTTATTAGTTGCCTTTCTTTCCAAGTTTTTTCCTTCATTTTTGCTTCTGACTTTATTTATTAACTGTTTGTTGGATTCCACCAAGCAGGGATAATTATGGTGAAGCATCTTATTCAGGGACGCAACAACGGAGCTAGGGTGGGAGTTGAACCATTGACCTTGCGATCATGGTCGTCGTAAAATCGAGACTCCGCACTGCTACGCCGCGCTGCCGCCACTAATCGCGTAAAAGTACGCTACTTCATTGTCTTTCAGCAGAAAACATGCAACCAGAATATCTGAAAACATATTATTAATTGCTTGATATTTCAACATCTTTAATTGCTTGATGTTTCAACATCTTACTCATCGCATTTCTAATTTTACTTTGGACAATGGGACGAGTGAGATCTTGAAACGTCAAGCAATTAAACATGCTTTCATTTATTCTGGCCCCATGTTTTCTATTGAAACTAATGAGAAGTTCACCGCATTACGCTCCGAAGCTCCTTGTCTTTGATTGCGGTAGTAACGCGAGTACTTTAGTATCGTTATAAAACACAAAATCTAGTATTCATCTGAACATTTCACGTTGATCGTATCCAAAGTTAGTTAGTTAGTTGCATATTTATCCTCCTATCACGAGAAAGCGATCGATGCGCTATACGAGCTCGCTTAGGAGTTGCCAGCCATCTGTCTACCACACCAAAATGGGGGAATCCCGTCAAGTGCCTTTCCCAACGGCACAACAAGTAAACTTGCCGGCTTGATCTCCACACTGTCCCTTTAATACTGAGCGTCAAGCAAGGAAGTTGTGAATGCCAATTTTTAAGTCATTGGTTTGACCCGACTCGGAATCAAACCCGAGTCTACAGCTCAAGAGACAGACGCTCTATACCACTCGGCCATCTGAGCTGTTAATCAGCGCACACTTTCCTATATTACCAGCTTCATTATGCAATAAAACTTTGTAATATTATCATCATCATCAAAACGGTTCACGGAAATCTGTAGATCTAGTTTCAAAATCATTTCTTAAAAATATTTTTATCAGGTATATAGAGTACATTGAATACGTTATAGTATGAACATTACTACTTGGAGTGTTTTTTTAAGTTAATAGTTTGCTGTTTTTGTCTAACGTTAGAAAGTGTTACACCAGGGGTCGGCAACCTCTGGCACGCGTACCAAAAGTAGCACGCCTGAAGGTTTTGCAGGGCACGCAAAGCGATTCCATGCGCAAGCAAAATTTTCAGCTCTTAAGATTTAGCAAATCACTTTCGAATCTATGAGCGATTTTTAGTGCTGTGGACTCAAAAGTCATTCAATTAGGGTATTGTTTTGGCAAATAGAACATCTACCGACGTGTTTTTTGCTCTTCACTGATGTTTTCAGAGGAAAATAGGACAAAACGGCAAAATCTACATCAAGTGAAGAAACAAAATTGTTTGGCTCGCGAAGAAGTTTCTATTTTGACATTATCAAAAAATGGCACGCTTCTCTTAAAAGGTTTCCGACCCCTGTATTACACATTAGCTGAAACCTTCTCGTACAAAAAAAAAGGACATAATGGATGAGCTTCGCATTTATCGGGTTTCTGAATTATGGAATTCCAACCTTTTATATTTTTAGATTGCTCTTCAGATGTTGAGGGAGTTGTTGTAGACTCTGCATCAGCGGATTTCAATTCAACTGGATCATTTAGTTGCGCAAATGGCGGAACATTGTATTTTTCAAATGGAACGAGACCGACTTCAACACAAACAAAATGTCTTGCAACAGCTGAGTGGAATGGACAGGATGATTTCCAGTGTTGGCTAGGTTGGTCGACGCCATAAATACCTGAGGCTATTTTCAAATTATATTGAACTGAAAATTCTACAGCAATTGAGGGAGACTGCGAAGTGAGCTTACGCTCTTTGAGTCAGCAGCCACCCGGTGTGTATATCAAATGCGATGAACTCCAGCCGTGAATCGAACCCGTCACGTAGGATTTGTTACCTGCGCCCGGCACCGCTTGGCCATATTGCTATTCGTTGCACATCGCATCGAAAAAAATTAAAAAAAGAAAAAAAATTGTTAGAGCAAAAAAGAATTTGAAACTTCATCTGCACAAAATTTGAACATTTTTGTACAAAACCTAACCAACTTTTTTCCTTCAAAAAATAACTTTACTCTTAGAATTACAAAGTAGTTTTGAAAGAAATGTTAGAAAATGGTCGATTTTCGTCTTGTATCGGTCAGCGACATAGTGGTACTTCGAGGAGGTTACAGATCCTACATGATATGTTCGATTCAGGGCTGGGGCTGAATGGGTGCCTGCTGACTCGACGAGCGCAAGCTCACTTTATGGTGTCCCTCAATCTATTAAAGTTTTACTTCAATAGCATGAAAAAATTCCGAACTAATGCTGGTTTCACAATCTCAAGCTTAAATGAACTGAATCAGATATTGTGATCTCGTGTAGTTGCCGATGATATTAAAAACGTTACGAATTCCTGACACTGATTGGTTAGATTTTAAGGTGGTGCCAGCATCAACTAGCTACAATATATACCAGGGGTGGGGAACCGGCAAAGCACAGCGGGCTACATTGATTGCATAATATTTTTTGCAGGCCTCATTTACTTTTAATTTGTAGCTTTTTTTTTTAAAAATACACGATATGACGTCGCAAATTTACAAAGATTTCACGCCGAGTTCTTTTTTCACCGCAAATTCAGAGACTTTTGCGCGTTTTTTATACCACAAATAAAACATGTAGTTGAATCTGAAACAGTTTTCAAGAAATCTTAATGTTTCCCATTCGACCAGTTTGTTGTACAAAGTTCTGATGGGGGCCACATTCAA
Organism: Trididemnum miniatum; assembly: GCA_964006365.1. Classification (NCBI taxonomy): domain Eukaryota; kingdom Metazoa; phylum Chordata; class Ascidiacea; order Aplousobranchia; family Didemnidae; genus Trididemnum; species Trididemnum miniatum. The sequence continues at coordinate 23,671,761 of OZ023242.1, read as the reverse complement.
AACTTGAGCGGGCCGCAGGTTCCCACCCTTGATATATACCTATGAACTAAAAAACGCTAAGTACACTCAGTAAAAAATTTGAAGCATAAGTAACGTCTGCGATGCACATCAGTAGATGTACGTGGTGACGAAGTTTCTTCTAAGGCTTCCAAACAGGAAAGCATTTTTGTACAGTTACTGCAATTCAGTATTGAAAATTATTGCTTGTTGCACTAGTGGCACAATATCAGTTTAGTTGTTCGCAAGCTAATTAATTCAATGGTATTAATCGTTTATTATACTTTTAATTTTGTTTTCGATACCACGACAAATCATAAGTGCTTCTTCAATCTTCATGCGTGCTTAAGATTTTCCAAATAGTGTAGTGGGACAAAAATAGTTGCATTTTGCATTAGTTGCATATTTATCCTCCTATCACGAGAAAGCGATCATAGCGTTATAACGAGCTCGCTTAGGGGTTACCGACCTTCCGTTTATCATACCAAAATGGTGGTATCCCGCCGAGTGCCTTTCTTAACGGCACAACAAGTGAACTTGCCGGCTTGTTTTTCACACTGACCCCTGTAATGCTGAGCGTCAAGCAGGAAAGCAGTGAATAGCAATTTTAAAGTCATTGATTTGACTCGATTCCGAATCAAACCCGTGTCTACAGCTCCCGATGCGGACGCTCTATCCACAGATGTTTCAACAAGTTTCAAATTTACGGAAGTTCCTTTTTGATCAGGAAATAAAAGTTTCGATTAAGCGTTTCGAATTAAGTCAGTCAAGGGTAAATTAATATTCACTTTTCTTAGGTGCTTCGCTATCATGATGCAACAATTACATGTTACTATTGCCACTGTAAATTTCCTTATCATTTCCTAACGATTCGCACGTTTAGGTCCGAATGCAACAATTAGCGGACATATGACGGTCATCGAAGGTGATGACCTCACTTTGTCGTGCGACTACGATGACGTCCCACCAATTGGAAACCAGTCTACTTTTCATTTTGGAGATATAGCTGTAAAGTTGAATAAGGTATGTGCTATGTAAGACGTTGCATCACCTCTATTGTTGATCGTTTCTTTATAGCCTACTTGTAGCACACGATTTGACTCCAAACAGATAATTATATTGGTTTTATCGGTTTTATTGCTATATAGCATACATCGTTATCAACATGCGGAGTACAAATCAAGTTAACAAAGATCCGTACGTATATATTAGCTTCTTTTCTGTTCAGTATGCAAGAACGTTAAAAGAGATATTATCAAAGCAGCGGTATTGCATAACGCGAATAACGTATAGCCATCTAATGGAGTTATCATTACTGTATGGCGAACGATTGATATGATGACTAAGTTCCAAAGTCGAACGCAGTAGTCGTGAGCGGTATATCGGTAGTGAATAATTAGGTATTGCAATTAGGCAAAGTATGGCAACAACGTAAAGCATTGCGATTGGGCAAATAAAGTGTTTTTGCAAAATCACATCAATATCACTACATTTTTCCCCGGGTAGCAAAAAATGTTTAAGATATTTACGGCTGACCGACAAAAAAACAAAGAATATCCGTGAAAACACAAAAATTATTGTGCAAACTTAAACGTTGCGTAAATTATTAAGTGGTGCAGAGAATTGACAATTAAAAGTGATTTTTCCAAACTCAATTCAAATCAACATGCAAATTATGAATTTGTTCACAAAATCAAATATTCAAGGCTTAGCACGATCACTGTATGATGTAAACTAAATATTTATATTAAAATCGCATATTAATGAATCGCCAGGCACAACTTGGCAATTTTAGGAACCATCGGTTTGCAATTAGGATAGTCAGCTTTCATCTCCATTTTTGCTAATAGTGATTGTAGTGTCAGAAGCACTTACTGTGTTCATATTGTGACGTCACCTGAGGAGAGCCAACAAGGACGAAACGAACTGTTGTGGTTCATTGTTTTATTGATTTTGTTTTATAAAAGTTATGATACATCCGCTTTTTTAATTTTAGGGCTGTGATCTAACCATGCCAAGTTTGAAAAGATCGGACAACGACAAAATTGTGTCTTGTCAAGCTCTGACTCCGTTCAACGAAATCGATCCTGACAGTGGTCGATCAAAACCACGAACCGTAAAAGTGCTCTGTAAGTTGTTATGATAAAGCATTGTTGGTGTGACGAGGAAAAATACAGCCACCGTAAGTCATGAGACTGGACGTTTCGAAAGTATAGGTTCAGCTCTCATCGTCCGCAGTTTATTTTTCCTCCTTAACTTGTTTTCGTCCCGTATTTATTGTATTCGTGTGATTATTATTGCTTTAGTTTTAATCACCTTGAATTTTTCCTTTTTATCCTCCTGTCACGAGAAAGCGACGCTGGCGCTCTACATATTACGAGTTCGGACTCACTTAGGAGTTGTCTTCGCATTCGAGTTTTCTCCTTAAGTTTTGCTCCAGGCTTTTTTGATTTGCTGCTTTCTAGATCCCACCAAGCGGCAATAATTATCGTGAAGCATCTTATCCAAGGACGCTACAACTATGCCAAGGTTGGAGTTGAACCGTCAACCCTGCGGTCATGGCCGTCGCAAAAATGACGCTCCGGACCATTCGGCCGCCATAATCACTTGACATTCCATGCTGCATAAAAAGACAACGGTGGGGCCGCAAATGCTGTTTAGGCCTAACGATTAAAACAAAAGTAGCACTGCGCACAGCATTTCACGTAACACTAAAAACATAAAAGTACGTGCAATACCACAAACAATTGCAATCTATCGTGCTTGATTGATAAAATTTTTGCTCCGTTCTGTATTATCGCTCTGTCATTTTCATTCGATATTGTAAGCTTCGAGATTGAAAAAGTTTAAAAGTGCATAGAGTTAAAGCAAAAGGATCAAAAACCCACATGAGCGTGGTCTATCTCTGCCCAACAACATGTGCTACTTTTTCAATAACCGTGGGATCAGTGTTTCGAACAGTGCTCGATAATTAAGATCAGTTAGAGCAAGTATTCAATATCTCCGCAATTACAAGTAAAATATATTAAACAACCCAACAGCCTGTTTCACCCAAAACGAGTCATCAGGGGTATTTAACAATTCACGAAAAAAGTAAAAACGAAAGAGGCTGAAAGCTGAAATCAAAAAGTTAGACGCTAAAACACTGCACTTCACACGTCTACATGTATCTGCGTACCGGCGTTTCGACATAGTTTTCGTCACACAATAGTACTATAGCCCTAGAAAACCAATTATGGCGCTAAAAGGCGCGAAAACAGTGAGCAAGGAACAGCTGCAAGGGGCCCTTTAGCATCTGATTATAGATTTTAGCCTCTTTAGTTTTTAAACTTTTGCGTGAATTGTTAGACACCCCTTATGATTTCTTTTGTGTGAAACAGACTGTTGGGTTCATAAAAACATTTTGCTTTTAGCTTTGGTGATATTGTATACAACTTTTACGATTGACTTCAACAATTTCAACAAAATAAGAAACAGAATGAAACGATAAAAACGAAATAACGAAACGCACTGATGGTGCATTGAATTGGAATCAAGGCAACCCTGTTAATATGTTTTATGCTTCTTTAGCAACATTTATGGTCACTTTGTTTATGATTTTATGACCTTCAAAGTGAAACCCTACGTGACTTTTTTCAGTTGCTTTATCATTTGCTTTTTAAGCTATAATATTATTTGCTACATTCAGATGAACCATATCAAGACAAGCCAACGGTATGTACATGGATGGCCAACACTACTCAAATATGTAAGATATCATTCAACGCTAACTCATACCAAGCTGATACGTATATTGAGGTGAAACAAGTCATCAAAGATGGTGAGCTTGAAATTGAAGCTATAGCTGAAGATTGCAATCTGGTAAATGCTTGGTTTTCATTGCAGGATCTGTGGTGCAAGGAATTTTATCTCCTGTTCTTGCTGATGGTCCTAGAGATGCGGTTGCTTTTCATTTCGGATTGTTTCAGGTGAATTTAAATGCACAATTTTTCAGCAGCATTTTTTCATTTGGTGCGCTCAGTGCTTTAGCTTTTTGTAGTAATTCATGCCCATTTTAAGCCACAAGTATCTATAGAGTGGTACAAATGTCAAATGTGTTTAGTAATGACTTCCATATCCTGCAACTGAGGCATTTGCTTGATTTTTGGCGTAATCACTCCCAGTCTATCTAACAAAATTGCCTTACAAACCCAAAATTTGGTAGATTGACTGAACTTTTCATGCTAATTCTACTGCCTTGAAGGCGACAAAAATTAAAAGTCGTTGTGAATCAGGAAAATGAACGGTTTTATATTTAGTGCAAAGAAATACTGTAAGTCATTGACAATCTTAGCAAATCGTACATCAAAAACAATCTGTTTACTGTAAGATATACATAAATAAGGCCACGCCCCAAAGCTCGGCATGTGACCTATAAAACAAAACGTCAAATCGTCATTATATTCGCGATATAACGCCGAAGCGTGTCACGAGTGGTTGGTTCCATCACCGCGGCTCAGCGCCTGGACAGCACAGGTCCGACAAAACATCGCTGCGGTGGCGAGCCGTTGGCGACAATGTGTCCGATTTGAGTAGCTCGGTAATCGAACCCCAGACCTACCGCGCTATTGCGATGTCTTTAACCATTGCTCCAGCCCACCGCTAATGTCGTTACGAATGCAAACAAGATATACAGGAAATGAAAAGAAAGTAAAGAATGTGTCGATTGATCAGGCGTTTGCAATTGCGCATTGTGTAAAAAACTTTATGAGTATGAATCATATAGCTGCACAATGAATTTAGTTTTATGATGACTTCATCTATATAGTTGCTACGTATAAGTTGTGCATTCATAAAAAGTCAACAACTCATTAGGAAAATCTGTGCGCTGAAGAATTATAGTCGATATAAAAATTGCTGCGATCTGATCAAACTCAAAAGTTAAAAACATTACTCTCGGTGTGGGAGGAGAGGGTTCGATTCCCAGGTCGGTCAAATTGACCACACTGTCGCCAACGGCTCGCCACGGCTGAGGCGTTTCTTTGGAGCTGTGTTGCCCAGACGCTAAGTCGCGGAGATGGATCCCGCCACTCGTTACGCGCTTCTGTGTAACACCCCGAGTATAATAAAAATTTGTTTTTTTATCTAACCTACAAAATATTTACAAATCAAAAAAGTGCCATTTTGTTCAAAAATTTCGACTATAACAAAAGTCTCGTCAGCCTTGCTACGCACAGCCAATCCAGGCTAAACTCATTCCAGACTGTAAAGACTCTTTTTTGCATTGCTTTACCTGGACATCTCGACTTCATCTCTTTTCTAGGTTGTGCCCTATTTTTAGCAGGCGACTAGCCCCAAACAACGATACCCAGTAAAAGAGCCTATAACTACTAGCCCATAACTAAGTTACCGGTAGCCTAACTAGCCCACATCACTAGAAGCCCCCATGACAACCCACTCATTTGCAGCTGCAGACGCGTTTCGACCTTATTTGGTCTCATCAGTGCAGCATAGCAACCTCCCACCTTCCTGGAAAAGAAATTCTATCCAAACTCTAAGTCTTTACTTGTTCTGCTCAACCGCTCAAGGTAGAAAGAACATTTGAAATAACACCTTCAAGGAATTAGTACATGCTGAATTATGATGTCACAGATTCCCTGTAAACAATCGACAAGAATAGAAATGATCAGTGGGTTTAAACAATATTTTCCCGGTAACCTGAAAAGTAATTTTTTGATTGGGGTTTGTAACTATACCAGTTACCAAAACCTACAAAAACCTCTCTGCCCAACCCGTTCTCCCGTAAAAAAGCGGGGGACAAGGCAGGCACTGTGTCTGCGCATGCAGCCCAGAAACACAGTGAATGCCAGCGATTATCGGTGGTTTAAACATCAATGTCTCGTTAGCTTAGTTGCTAAGCGCACGCTTTCGGTGCGGGAGGTCTGGGGTTCGATTCCCGGACCGGTCAAATCGGCACAGTGTCGCCAACGGCTCTCCACCGCTGCGACGTTTCTTCGGAGCTGTGTTGCCCAGTCGCTAAGCCGCGGAGATGGGCCCCGCCACTCGTTACACGCTTCGGCGTAACACCGCGAGTATAATGAAGATTTGATTTGATTTGACTTGTCTCGGTACGTTTATCGAACTGCATATACAGTCAAAGCATCCAGCAAGATGATACAAAGAAGGATATGTAAGTCAAATAGAATTCTAAGGCCTAAAATGTCAAGGTAAGAATAGGTCCAACAATAAGAGTACAGTCTTCTAATGGAATGGAAAATGTCTTTACAGTATGGAATGAGTTTAGCCTGGATTGGTTGTGCGTAGCAAGGCTGACGACACTTTTGTTATAGTCGAAACATTAATTTGTCCCCTGCAAATTGTTCAAAAATTGTAATACCTTGCTTTAAGGTGCATGATGATTACAATACATTTTTATGCAGGATGTTACCATGGATGATGCTGGGAGGTATGAAGTTCAATTGACATCAGTTGTTCCACCGAAAATGCATAGCATACACTTTGATGTTGTTGTTGTCGAAAACAATTGCAAGTCCACCCTCGTGTAGGAGATGTATTTCTTATTATTGCACAGCGTATCATGCGATCATTATTGTGCAACCATTATTCGTATTCATTATGCGTTGAACAACATGATTTTGTTTGTATTGTCGTAATATGTTGTTGCGTTAAAAATTTTGTTTTATTGTATTAAAAATTTTATTGCCTTTATCGATGTGTTGCTGTGTTAAAGATTTTGTTTTCGATGAGTCAAGACCGATTTTTATAAATTATGATCAGATTTTGGAGATGTTATGCGATGGTGTGATTGATTTTGGTAGATTTGTTTTATTGGATCCATGACAACGAGTTCGAGTAGCCAAAAACAAACAAAATCGTATTCTGTATCCGCAGTTTATGTTTTTTGTTGCACTAAGTGTTCACTGTTCAGTGAAACGCACATTGTGGGACGTGATTATTTAAACCAGTAACTTTGCTTGATTTGGGCACTTGGGCAGTGGTGTAAAAAGTATTTTGAAACTGTAGGCCTACTAAAGTATAAGAGTATTGTTACTGGCGGCAAAACTACTCGAAGTAAAGTAGAAAGTAATGACTATTGACTAAGCAAGCACTTCGATAAAAGAAAAATATAGTCATTTCAAAACTGCTCTAGTAAAAGTGTCATCTGCACACTTGCCGATGCGGCGATGATGGACTTGCTTTGAAGGTGGCAAAACGGTGAACCAAAAGAAACTATTACCGCCCAAATGGCCGAGTGGATAGAGCGTCTGCTTCTGGAACGGTAGACTCGGGGTTCGATTTAGAGTTGAGTTAAACCAGCAATAACTTAAAAATTGGTATTTACGGCTTCCCTGCATGACGTTCAGCATTAAAAGCGACAGCGTAATTCGTATCGCATGGATTGAAGTTTACGTGGCAATGACGAGACGGAGTGTTATGGAGTTGCATAATGAAGATTTGGAGTGTAAATGCAGATTTTAGGCGCAACGACGGATTTCAAAGCGCGACTGGAACCTCAAGTGCCACTACAGTGAACTACTTGTACTTTTGCAAAATATAAACTACCCGAGTAGTGTTATTAAAAAACAGAAGATAAACGTAAAAGTAGTCATAAAAAAACACTCCAAAGAGTATTCGCTATCGAAAAAACCTGCTTACGTAATGTATTCAAGTATAAAGTACTTTGTCACTTTACACCACTGGATATGGGCATTTGCCTAGAGGCACCTTAGTGGCCCAAAAGGTTATGCATGTTATGCTTCTGAATCATTGAAAAAAGAGTAAAACTGCTGCTGCGATTTCATCGTCTTGGCATTTCTCGGCAATTTATTCCTGCCCATATAGATACGCCATTGCAGATAGGAGACTTTATAAGCAAGATCTGGAAGTCACGATGCTGGACGAGGATTACCATGTTTTCACTGCGCAGAACGAGGACAGGTTGAGCCAACATCGCGTTCTCCGCAAAAAAGATCTTATCACGATGGAGCTAAAACTGGGGTGGGCAAACGTTTCAAATGTCCAATTTTCCACTTAAAATCAAGTGACGAGCAAGGAAAAGGTCATCACGTCCGCAGGCCGTAGTTTGCCCAGCCCTGAGCTAAAACTTCCCAAAATTTTCGTGTTTCTCCAAAAAATAAAAATTAAAAAAGAGGTCTTCCGTACTTGCTAATACGTTGATACCGATACATTTGCACACTAAAAGCGTGATTGAACATGTTTCCACTGTTCAAAATGCCGAAAAGGAGGATATTTGGGCATTTTTAAATATCCTCGGAGAACAAATTATTTTGGACAAAAAGCGTGATTGAACATGTTTTCACTGTTCAAAATGCCGAAAAGGAGGATATTTGGGCATTTTTTAATATCCTCGGAGAACAAATCATTTTTCATTAAAAAGAAGGACATGTTCTCCAAAAAAAAAGACGACCCTTACTTCACCAATTCCTGACATTGCAGTTTTTTTGTGCAGCAGGTATGAGTTATTTTCTTGATCATTCTTGAACGCACGCGCCTAAAAACGTGTAGGTAAATGGATAATCTAATCGACAAATTAACAATCAACTGGTTGGCTCAGTTTGTTAAGCACATTGCTGTCGTTGTTTGAGGCCTGGGGTTCAATTCCCAGGCCGGTTAAACCGGACACAGTGACGTTTCTTCCGAGGGGCTCGCCACCGCTGTGACGTTTCATCCGTTTCTTCGTTTCATCAGGTCTGGAGTGCAATTATCGGGTCGGTTAAATAGGACGCAGTGTCGCCAACGGCTCGCCGCCATTGCGATATTTCTTCGGAAGCTGTGTTGTCCAGGCGCTAAGCCGCGGAAATAGACCTCGCCACTTGTTACATGCTTCGGCGTAATATTGCGCAAGTATAATGAAAAATTAACTTTTTGAAACAAAAATGATAGGTCAATTGTTATTGATAAACGAGTTTAACACGTTTTTGCAAATCAAGCAACCATGTAGCGCCCACTTCTGGCATCAAACCTAGGACCGGTAAGATTTCAGTCGCATTTGTTTGGCTTAATCCAACAAAACCACACTCTATGTTGTATGTGCTTGCACATACAGAAATGTTCACAAAAATGAAATCTTTTTAAATAAGGTACAAGCTGAGATACGACTGAAAAACACAGTGAATGTCACCCCAGAAAGCACACTGAGTTTTGGGCTGCACGCACAGACACAGTGCCTGCCTTTTCTCAGCTTTTTTGACGGGCGAACGAGTAGGGCAGAGAGTTTTTTTTTTGCTGGCTTTGGTGACTGGCAGAGTTATAAACCACAAGCAAAAAATTATTTTCCAGGTACACCAAAGAAGACAAATACCATATCAGCTTCTACGGTTTTGTAAAACATACTCAGCACAAACTACACACATAATATACAAAGAACGCACGACAATGCACTGTTTCGACCTTATGGGTTTTATCAGGGGCGTGGATATTATGCCACCCCGTCACCGGGATCCAGAAAGTGTCATCTCAGTGTTAAATACAATTTAAACAACGACAGGATTAGTATGTCTGTCTACATCTGCGACAAACCAAGTATGATAATGAGAAATAGAATTTACATCAACAAAACTTCTAATTTTAATGAAATCAATCATCAGTATAGAAGCTGATGTGATTTTTGTCTTGTTTGGTTTCTTGAATTTCATGTGAGTAATCAATCCACTTCAGTCCAGTCTTAATTGCAGTGATGACCCGTGTTTTTTCCGATATGTTTTTTGACATGACGATTAGAATTTTATTAGGGTGAGATAATCCTCAAAGTGTGATTCCACTAACGCGTCAAATTTGCAGTTGTTTTCTAACAATGTTTCAAATTTTCCACTTCTCAGGTATATGTTGCTTTGAGTAAATGTCGGTCACACCAACTGCATTGATGACACCTGATAGGTCGAAGCAGTGTTCACTGTCTGCAGTTTTGTATACATACTTACGCATTTGCATTCGCTTTTAAATAATTTTTGTTTTGTAACTCTATCTGAAGAGCTCTAACAGAGTGAAACAGACGTAAGTTGGAAGTTAAATTTGTCATTAACATTCAGCCACACTACAGATGTAGTTTGTTAGGCTTGTGATCAACAGGCATTCATTTTACAAACTAAACGTCGTTTTTTCAGTATACTGTTACCATTGAGTGGATAATGCAGAATGAGTGCGAGCGAGCACAGTTGTGCTTCTCCGCTGCTGTAATTTGAGTGCGTAAATAAATACTGTAATCGATTAAAACATTAAAACGTCGTGTTTTCTATTTTTTTTTTCAAATTTTCCGTGCATAGCAATTTTTGTGAGCTCACACGGCCTTCCATTACACGCACACTAAGCAAGCTCTTTCAGGGAACGTTGTTTTACCTCTATAGCTTAGTATTTGATTCAAGTTCATTTTTATTATGCTGAAAACACTCTGAATGTTTCAAGGCTAGTCATGATTAGTAAATCAACACATAAAAGAAAGATAAAGCATAAATCACTCAACGATAAATCCGACAAAAAATTTTGAAGTAGGCTATTAAATGTGCGAAAGATATGGATCACCTCACCTATATATTTGTTAGAGGGCGTTTTTTTTTGCGTTTAATCTATTGAACTTATATAAAGCTGGATTTATCAAACCAGCGAGTTGAATCAGTTCTTACGTGAGGTTTGGGTTTCGATTTACGGGCAGGTCAAATCAAACACAGTGACACCAACGGTTCGACACCGCTGCGACGTTTCTCCAGAGCTGAGTTGTCCAGACAGTCCAAATGCTAAACTGCGGAGATGGACGCCGTCATTCGTTGTACGCTTCGGCGTAATACCGCTAGTATAAAGAACTTCTGGTGTTTTTTTTCTATTTTACGTTGTTTCGGATTGTCGCTACTTGTTTTGGAACTTGGTCGTGAGTATTCTATCCTATGAAAGATTGGTTTTTGCTGTTTGAATACATGCGATTAAACCAGGGAGACAATAATCAGGAGGCCCTACAGGCGCAAGCTTTATGAGCGTGTAATATTTAATCACTTGAGACCATCGGACGACTGTAGCTACTATTAAATGAAACAGTGACAAAAAATTTTGTTACTGAGCAGGGGGCCACAAGTGTTGAGAGTCTCTAGACGGGGCTCACTAACCATAAAAAGTTGAGAAGCACTGCACAAAACACATTAGAGTAGCAAAACACGCAAAAGAGACAAAACATATCGTGTAGGATACAATGCGTACCGTATTTTGCATAATGTGCCAAGGAAAATACATGTTTAGTAAAGTTATGGTCAACAATGTTATTCCTACGCTTAATTCGTTAATGAGACAACACACTGCTAATTTTATTCGTACTTGTATGATATACCAACACTTACATTACTCATGTCTTTGATTCTTAATGTTTTTTGAAATTCGACTATTATGGGCATATTCCAACTTGCATTACTAATATATGTGCTACTATTTTTGTGTTTGCTTTTTTTTTGGATTTTTTTTGCATTTGTTGTGTTAGCATTTTGTGTTTGGTATTTTTTGTTTTCGTTTCTATGTATCCAAGAGTCTGAGATAAATACATAAATAAAATAAATTAGTGATATTGCGAATACTGCTTCTTTAAATTACGTTCATAACATTGCATTTTCATAATTTTTCAGATAGTTATCATTAATGATTAATGTTTTAGCAGCATTTTTTCGTGCATTACATTTTTAACATCCGTTTAATCGTGCAAACTGGTCATGTCACGATATATGATTTGGTGAAGAATTTAGTTTCGATCGAACGCACTCGCCGCCACCGGGCAAAAAAGTCAAAAGTAATGACTCAAGGTGGGTTTACCCGAGATGCAAAGCATCGCAATGAAACGTGGAGTTTTTTTGGTTGATTAAAAAAACGTTTACATCCGCAGAGCCGGTTGTTAACGTCACGTCCAAGCTTAAGCGAAGGTATATAAGGAATTGGTCGAGGAGGTGAATTATCCTTTTGGATCAGCGTGTTTTGCAGAGACTAAGTCAAAGGTGAGATTAGTCGGCAAGCGAAGTTGTTAAAAACATTGCTATCGGTGCAAGAAATCTGGGGTGCAATTATCGGGTCGGTCAAATAGGACGCAATGTCACCAACGGATCTCCGCCATTGCGATATTTCTTCGGAAGCTGTGTTGTCCAGGCGCTAAGCCGCGGAGATGGCTCCCGCCATTCGTTAAACGCTTCGGCATAATACCGCGAGTATAATGAAGATTTGATTTTTTAGAACGAAACTGATGGAGCAGTTAAATAAATAATGTATTATTGTAATTTAAAAAGTATTTTAAAAGAAAGTCATTTTTTAATCTTGCGAGTTTGCCTCTATAGCCTTGCCACTTCGGTGATTTTTACTTCGCAAAATGTTGATAGCTCTATATTTTATATGTGGACTATGCCTTTAGTAAAATTTCATTGAAAACACAGCGAAGAGTTTTAAAATTCTTCAAAGTGGTTCGAAACATTTACTTGTTTTTTTTTTTTTTGTAAACTTGAAAATCATTTTGAATTTGTATTGTAAGCCCTTAATAACTAGTAAATATCACTTGTTTAGAAAATCGCTCTGTGTTTTAGGCATTTTTGAATACTCAGTTTGTGCTAAAGGATACTGAAAAAAATCTAAATTTTCGCAGTAGATGTTGATAAAAAAATATCGAAGTTTGTACTAGTGCTGCAACGTTTTTTTTACTTGCGGAAAATTTTCCATATTATGGTGTAGTAATGACAAAACGTTTCGTAGCGTTCTTTCCTGGCGGAAATTCAGGTCAAAAGCGCTGGACAAGTATACGAAAACGTAGGCTAACAGTGGAAACAGTAGAATTCAATACAGGAGATTGAGTGCCATACATTATGTGTACAAGCCTGAGCCAACTAAAATACAAAAAAAAATAATTAAAATTGGTTTTGTGTCAAAAATTACAAGCTTAAGATGAAAACAACGAAAAGGAAAAAAAAAATTATTCTCGAAAACTGTAAACTCGCTTACCAATTATATTATCTCTATCTTGAGTTACAATATTATTGAATTGTTCTAAGTTGCAGTATTTCAAACAGTTTTCTAAATAGTTTTTCCTCTTTCTGTAACGTTTAGAACAGTGGTTTTCAACCTTTCTGGTCGAGAGAAACCCCAAAGAAACATTCGAAAGATTCGAGAAATCCCCGTGCATTTACTTGATCTTAATTTACTTGAACCCAGCTCTAAATTGTAAACCTGCAGAACCGCTAGACTGTGCTAGCGGAATCCCAGGTTTTTGTGGAACCAAGGTTGAAAACCTTTGGAGAATATATATCTAACGTAGCTTGATATAAGTGTAAGTGTATATAGATTGATGCATAGGGGAAGAAAGTAATAACTTATTTAGCGAACACTGTTGTTTGCAATGATTATTGTATATTGTGTAAAAATGTAATACTAACGATTATTTTTGTTACGCCAGTGGTGAAATAGAACTTTTTTGATAATTTTTGTGGTCTACATACTAGTAACTGTTCAACTAATTAAGATGATTGTGCTTTGTATTTTTTTCATTCTTGCCGCAGGTAATTATAATTGTTTTCATGTTATGTTTTATTTTATCAAACTTTGTCAAACCAAAGTTCAGGAATGGCTTATAGCCTAAACAGCCTTACGGTACTAATTGCACAAATAGTTTGATCAAGATATCGACCGATAATCCTTCTCATGTGATCCACGCGAGTCAGACGTTGGTAAACCGTGTGACTCCACCGCGTGATCTACTTGTTTCGTGACAAGCTTTCTTCGCGATTCGTGAGTTTTTCAAACCCATGAAAAATAATTTTTGCGATCGATTTGCTGCACGAATCACACCGCGATCTAATTGTCTTACTAACCAAAGTAAGCTACAATAACTGAAAGTTACGCACACAAGTAGTGATTTTTTGATATCACGGTGCGTTTGAAAATATTGATCAGTTTAAAAGTAATAGTGGCATTATGTGACATTTTAAAAGATCATTGCTGTAAAAAATCTGCTTGCATAGCACCTTTTATAATTCGTATTATTTTTGTTGTTTTTTCAGACGTCAGTGTATTTGCTCAAAGATCATACAATATGGAAACCTATCCCGCTATTCCGGAAAATAAGTTAGCGACTAATTTCTCCGGTTTGCGATTATCGACCTACGTGACAGGGTACACCCAAAGCGGCTCAAGATGTCAATGGGAGTTTGGTGATAGGAGTCCAATCGTTTTATTTGACAGAGGAAACTATAGATTCTGTCGAAATGTCACCGGCAGCTATTATATATCAAATTGTGTTGAAAGGAACAGTCGTATCTCCACGACTTTAATAATAACTGATCCTATTGGAGAGACAACAAGTGTTCGTTTACAGTGCCGCAGTAGAAATTATTATTCCTACTCTCGAATCGCATGGATTAACATCACTGTCGCAGGTGGGTGTTTCATTTGTAGACTAATTGCTAGTAAAAGTAAGCAGATTTCAAGAACGTCTTTTCATATGTTTTGAGAAAAGATCATTTTTGATAATTTTTTTTTGTCACGCGACGTTTTCTATAATTAAATGAAAGTACTTCATTATAGCTAGTATAAAACATGCAGCCAAAATAACGGTACCCTTACACATTTTTTAATTACTTGACGTTTCAAAGTGTTAATCATCCCATTTTTGATTTTACGAAAATGGGATGAGTAAAATATTTAAACGTCAAGTAATCAAAAATGTTTTCAGTTATTCTGGCTGCATATTTTCCAGCAAAATTAATGAGAAGTTCCAAAGCAATATCCTCCGAAGTGCCTTATCTTTACTTTCATATTCACCTTCAACATAAAAAAAGAACAACTGTAGGTTTATTGTGAGTAACGCGAGTATTGTGATAAGGTACTAAATCTAGTATTCTTGATAAAACTTTCACGTTGGTCATAACAAGAGCAGTTACTGCAATAACTCACATTTTCCTTTTTTCGCAGCTTTATCATGCAGTAAAAATTTGTAGTTTTGTCATTATCATCAGAAGGCTCTATGCACATCTATAGATCTAGTTTCAAAAATCACTTTTTCATATTCTTTTTTATGTGATACATACCGGCCATACAGTACATTGAATGGATGCAGATAACAGAGATACATTATAGTATTGATGGTTTACTGTGTATATCTAAGTTTACAAAGTACTACGCATTAACAATTACCATTTTGTACGAAAACTGTACATGTGGATGAACTTCGCATCTATTAAATTTTTGTTTACGTTATTCCAACCTTTTACATTTTTAGATTGCTCTTCAGATGTGGAGGGAGTTGTTGTAGACTCTGCATCAGCAGGTTTCTATTCAACTGGATCATTTAGTTGCGCAAATGGCGGAACTTTGTATTATTCAAATGGAACGAAACCGACTTCAACACACACAAATTGTCTTGTAACAGCTGAATGGAGTGGACAGGATGATTTCCAGTGTTGGCTAGGTTGGTCGTCGCTATTCATTGCACATTGCATCAACATTGTTAGAGCTAGAAAGAATTCATTACTTTATCTGCAAAAAAATTGAACACTTTTGAACAAACCCACCCAATCTTTTTCCTTCAACATTTTGAAAAAATTGCTGAGAATGGTCAATTTTCGTCTTGCTCGTTGAGCGGTTTTGTATCGGTCAGCGACATGGCCTGGTGGTACCTCGCGAAGGTTACAGATCCTACATTATAGATTCGATTCACGGTTAGAGCTGTATATCAGGAGGCTGCTGACTCGAAGAGCGCAAGCTCACTTTGCAGTGTCTCGCAATCCATTAAGTTTTCACTTCAATAGTTTGAATAAAAATCAGAACTAATGCTGGTTTTACGATCTCAAGTAATCTCGTGTAGTTGCCGATAAAATCAAAACATTGAGAATATTTGACGCTGATTGGTTAAATTTTAAGATGTTGCCAGCATCAATTTACCACATTATGTACCTATGAACTAAAAAAGTGCTCAGTACACTCAGCGGAAAATTTGAAGCATAAATAAACGTTTGTGATGCACATCAGTAGATTTATGCGGTGAAAAAGTTGCTTCTAAAGCTTTCAAACAAGAAAACATTTTTGTACAGTAATTCGGCCTTGAAATTGTTGGTTGTTGCAGTGGTGGCACAATATCAGTTTAGTTGTTCGCTAGCTAATTCATTCAATGGTATTAATCGTTTATCACATTTTAAATTTTGTTTTCGATGTCATTTGTAGCGATCACGACTACTCATAAGTGCTTCTCTAACCTACATGCATGCTTGGGCATTTGCAAATAGTGTAGTGGGACGAAAATAGTTGCATTTGTATTCAGTTGCATACTTATACTTCCATCACAAAAAACCGATCAAAGCGCTATAACGAGCTCGCTCAGGGGTTATCGTCCATCGGTTTGCCACACCAAAATGGTGGTATCCCGCTGAGTGCCTTTCTCAACGGCGCAACAAATACACTTGCCGACTTGTTGTTCACACTGATCCCTGTAATGCTGAGCGTGAAACAGGAAGCTGTGAATAGAGCAATATTAAAGTCATTGATTTGACACGATTTGGAATCATACACGAGTCTACAGCTCCCGATGCGGATGCTCTATCCACAGATATTTCTACAAGTTCCAAAATTTACGGAAGTTCCTTTTGGATCAGAAAATAAATGTTCCTATTTAGCGTTTCGAATTAAGTCAGTCAAGCGTAAATTACGATTCACTTTTTTTAGATGCTTCGCTGTTATGATGCAACAATTACATGTTACCATTGTCACTGAAATTTTTCTTATATTTTAATAACAATTCATACGTTTAGCTCCGAATGCAACTATTAGCGGACATACGACGGTTATCGAAGGCGATGACCTCACTTTGTCGTGCGACTACGATGACGTCGCGCCAATTGGAAACCAGTCTGCTTTTCATTTTGGAGATATAGCTGTAAAGTTGAATAAGGTCTGTTTAAGACTTATCATTATCTCTATTGTTTATCGTTTCTTTTGAATCGGCGGTGGGAAGTCGCTGCCCCAGCATCAGCTGCCCGCACCAACTGGGAGCCCCCTTCCCAACTGATAAGCCATGATTTAGCGTAACATTATAACAAAGAAAAGTACTCAGTTTTTTTCATAAATATTTTTGAAACATATTTGAAAGGTGATATAAAAACTATAAGGAGTTGAAACAAGATTCAACTTCCGCTGGCTGAGTTCTCGGTCATTAGGTATGGGATGTTCTGTAAGGAATAGGTGAAGTGAATTGTTTTCATGTCCATTTTTGCTAATCGCGATTGTAGTGTCAGGTTCTGTTTGATTAAGATAAACTTTATACCACCTGCGATGAGCCGACAAAGGTGAAACAAACTGTAGTGGTTCGTTGATTTTGTTTTATAAACTTTATGAAACATCTATTATTTAAATTTTAGGGCTGTGATTTAACCATGCCAAGTTTGAAAAGATCGGATAACGACAAAATTGTGTCTTGTCAAGCTCTGACTCCAATCAACGAAATCGATCCTGACAGTGGTCGATCCAAGCCACGAACCGTAAAAGTGCTGTGTAAGTTGTTATGATAAAGCATTAAGGAGGTTAAAAAAGCCACCGTAATTCAGAAGACTGGGTGTTTTGAAAACATAAGTTCAACTTTCATCATCAGCAGTTTGAAGGAAAAAAGCTGCGGCTATATATTTTCATCTTAATGTTTTTTCATCCCATATTCATCATATTCCCATGATTATTATTGCTTTGGTTTTAATCACCTTGAATTTTTCCTTTTTATCCTCCTGTCACGAAAAAGCTCCGCTGGCGCTGAATATATTACGAGTCTAGACTCAATTAGGAGTTGTCTTTGTGTCCCAGTTTTCCCGTAAAAACGACGTTTCGGGCCACTCGGCCGCCATAACCACTTGACATTCCACGCTGCATAAAAAGACAACAGTGGGGCCACAAATATTGTTTAACGATTAAAATAGAAGCAACACTGCGCACAGTATTTCACGTAACAACAAAAGCATGAAAGTACAATACCACAAACCATTGCAATCTATCGTGCTTGTTTGATAATTTTTTTGTTTCATCCTTTGTATCATCACTCTGTCATTTTCATTTGGCATTATAAGTTGTCGTTTAAAATGTTTAGTTTTTGATTTTCTGTGTGAATTTTTAAGTACCCCTGATGATCCATCCCCTTTGGGTGAAACAAACTGTTGTTTTGTTAAATGCATTTTACTTTTAAAGGTGATGATATTGTATACTACTTTTTCGATTGAAACAAACATAATGTCAGCAAAATGAGAAACCGGATGAGCGATAAAAACGAAATAACGAAATGATGAAGTAACGCACTGATGGTGCATTAAATTAAAATCAAGGCAACCCTGTCAATATGCTTTATGCTTCTTTAGCATCATTTATATTAATTTTGTTTATGATATTATGACCTTGAAACCCCATATGACTTTTTCATTTGTTGCTTAATCATTTGTTTTTTAAGCTATAATATTATTTGCTACATTCAGATAAACCATATCAAGACAAGCCAACAGTGTGTACATGGATGGCCAATACCACTCAAATATGTAAGATATCATTCAACGCCAACTCATACCAAGCTGATACGTATATTGAGGTAAAGCAAGTCATTAAAGATGGTGAGTTTGAAATTGAAGCTATAGCTGAAGATTGCAATCTGATGAATGTTTGGTTTTCATTTCAGGATCTGTAGTACAAGGAATTTTATCTCCTGTTCTTGCTGATGGTTCTGGAGATGCGGTTGCTTTTCATTTCGGATTGTTTCAGGTGAATTTACATGCACTATTTTTCGGTTGCATTTTTTCATTTGATGTGCTCAGTGTTTTAGCTTTTTGTAATGGTTTATGCCCATTTTAGGCCTCAAGTATCTATACAATGGTATAAATGTTAAGCTAAATGTATTTACAGTAGTAATGATTTCATCATGCAACTGAGGCAGTTTTGCTTCATTGTGGCGTAATCACTCCCAGTCTACTGAACAAAATTGCCTTACGAGCCCAAAATTTAGTAGATTAAGTAAACTTTTTATGTTTGTTTTTCTGTCTAAAAGGCGACAAAACTAAAACTCAAGACGACAAAAACAATAATCATCAAATTCATCAATCAATTCAATCAATTAGTCATCAATTCTTTGAAGTTTCACGTTCATCATTTACTATCGTTGGCGAAACATGCAAAAAACAAAACATAGACATAAAAGTCAACAATTATTTTGGAAAATCTGTGCGCCGAAGAATGATAGGCGATTTAAAATTGCTGCGAATCTGATGAAGTTTATAGGTTGAAAACACTACTCTCGGTGTGGGTGGTCTGGATTCGATTCCCGAGCCGTTCAATTCGAACACAATATCGCCAACGACTCGCCACGGCTGCGGCGTTTCTTCGGAGCTGTGTTGCCCGGACGCAAAGTTGCGGAGATGGGTCCCGCCACTCGTTACACGCTTCGATAAATACCCCAAGTATAATGAAAGTTTTTTTTTTATCCAACCTACAATACATTCACAGATCAAAAAAGTGCCATTTTGCTCAAAAATTGTGATATCTTGCCTTACGGTGTATGATGATTACGATACATTTTTACGCAGGATGTTACCATGGATGATGCTGGGAGGTATGAAGTTCAATTGACATCAGTTGTTCCACCGAAAATGCATAGCATACACTTTGATGTTGTTGTTGTTGAAAACAATTGCAACTCAAACATCGTGTAGGAGATGTACCGGTACTTTTTATTATTGTACAGCGTATCATGCGATCATTATTGTGCAACCATTATCATTTTTCGCTGAACAACATGATTTTGTTTGCATTGTTGTAATACTGCCTTCATCGGTGTGTTAGTGTGTTAAAGATTTTGTTTTCGATGAGTCAAGACCGATTTTTGTAAATTATGATGAGATTTTGGTGGTGTTATGCAATGATGTGATGGATTTTGTTAGGTTGTCTTATCGCATCAACTACAACGAGTTCAAGTTGTCAAATACAAACAAAATCGTTTTCCGTATCCGCAGTTTGCTTTTTTGTTGCACTGAGCGTTCAATGAAACACACATAGAGGGACGTGACCATTTAAACCAGCAAGTTTGCTTGATATGGGCATATTCCTTGAACCACCTTAGTAGACCAAAAGGTTATGCTTGTTATGTTTCTGAATCATTGAAAAAAGAGTAAAATTGCTGTCGCAAATTCATCGTCTTGGCGTTTCTCGGCAATTTATTTCTGCTCATAGATACGCCATTGCAGATACGAGACTTTGTAAGGAAGATCTTGAGACAACGATAGACCCATACTTCACTAATTCCTGACGTTGCCATTTTTTGTGCAGCAAATATGATTTTTTTTTTACTTAATCATTCTCGAACACACACAGTCGCACACGCTTAAAAATGAGAAAGTAAATAGATAATTTAATCGACAAAATAAAGTAGAACCAGTTAGCTCAGTTGTTAAGCACATTGCTGTCGGAGTGTGAGGACTGGAGTTCAATTCCCAGCCCGGTCAAATCGGACACAGTGTCGCCAACGGCTCGCCACCGCTGGGACTCTTCTTCGGAGCTGTGTTGCCCAGGCGCTAAGTCGCGCATGATGACCCCGTCACTCGTTACATGCTTTGGCGTAATACCATGAGTATAAAGAAGATCTGATTTTTTGAAACAAAAATGATTGGTCGACCTTAATTGTTTAACAAGTTTAAAGCGTCTTAACAAATTCCGCAACCTTGTAGACTGGAGCCCTCATTTGGCATCAAACTTAGGACCGGTAAGATTTCAATCATATTTTTTGGGCTCAATCCAACAGAATGACACTCCATGTTTTATGTGCTTGTAGATACAGAAATGTTTACAAAAATGAAACCTTTTTCAAATTGGCGAATGAGAAACAAGATGCTGGTCAGTTTCCCATCAAAAGCTTTGGTTCGATCGGCCACCCAGCAGACTGATTTCGATTAATTACTCCACCAGTGGCACAGAGTAGTGATTTCATGAATGATTATATCGCTGAAAACAGCAGCAAAATTTGGAATGCAAACCGCCTGGTTTAACTGCTTTGTGATATTTTAAGTTGTAATGTACAATGTAGACACCTTCACTTCGCTTACCTTACAACCTATGCTTACATTAAACCCCTCAGCTCAGCTACTGTATGTACATTGTTGTTAATGGAAGATAAATCCCTGCAGGTCGATGATGTTATCGTACCAGTTTCATTGCGCGTTTGCGACGCCCTTGAATTTTCAGAATGAGGCAGCAGGACGTCGCGACTCGCGACGCACCAGTTGCTATACTGTGCCAGTAATCAATTGAGCGTATTGACTAAAATGATATCATAATCGCTTGACAGCTCAGATGGCAAGTAGTACGAGCGTCCGCCTTTGGACTCCTGGAGCTGTGGACTCGCGTTTGGTTTCGAGTCGGGTCAAACCAATGACTTTAAAATTGGTATTCACCGCTTCGTTCAGTATTAAAGGGGCAGTGTGGAGAAAAAGCCGGCAAGTTTGCTAGTTGTGCCGTTGGGAAAGGAACTTAGCGGGATTCCCCCATCTTGGTGTGGTAGACAGGCGGCTGGCAATTCCTAAGCGAGCCCGTATAGCGCTTTGATCGCTTTCTCGCGATAGAGGATAAATGTGCAACGAAATACAAAAAATACAATCTCAATGTTAATGGAACACGTTGTCATTAAAAACTCGTAAAAAGAAAACGGCATGTTGGTGACAAAATGAAGATGTTTTGTGGAAGTGCTGTTCTGACAATGGTAAAACTAATAAGCATGAGGCATGTGATAGTTGTGAGTTTAAATGAAAAATACTCAGAATACATGAGATTAAAGGAGAGAATGAATATTGGTAGGTAAGAGGTTGTTGACGCCGTGACCTTGGCAGGCAAAACTACGCATCTTGCGGATTGCCACTAGGCCACTGGAGCAGTTGAGATTCTAATCCAATTTTAGGTACTTAGGCCGTAGGCTACAGTGTGTCTACTTTGGGCTAGAACTTAAAATTGCTGGGCAAATCGTTGAGATTTCGTGCAGTTCTTAGCCTACAACGTGGGTAGACGGTAGCCTACGGCATAAGTGCCTGAAACCAGATTAGAATCTCAACCGCTCCCGAGGCCTAGTAGTAGGCTAACTGATAAATTGCGTAGCTCTGCTTGGCGCCTGCCTGGTTCAGGGTTCAAAACCTGATTTTGTCTGATGATGCCACAAATATGTTTTAAGTTCAGCAAAATTTTGCACACTAATTGCTTTTAAATATACAAAACTACAGACAGTGAACACTGTTTCGACCAATCAGGTTTCATCAATGCAGTTGGTGAGATCAACATCTACTCTGGGCAATATAAAACACAGGTGAGGAGGCCGCCATTGGCGCAAGTTTTATGAACGTGCTACCGGAAATTAATTATTTAAGACCAGGGGACGACTGTAGTCAGTGTTGTAATCGAGATCACTAGCTTCGAGACCAAGGCCGAGATCAAGACCGCAAAATTTTCTCGAGACCAAGACCGGACGTCTTTCGAGAACTTTAGCTCGAGACCGAGACCAGGAATAATCGAGACCGAGACCGGAAATTATTCGGCGTCTAAAACAAATCTATATCACCAAGTTTAATTCATTTATTTTTTGATTTTTCCAAAAAATTACGTTTCAAGTGAACAAGGATTTCCAGCATTTCCGCAGAGAGCCTTGCTCTCTGTGGTCGCATTATCAACCCGCTTGTGCTAAAATTTCTTTCTACCGGAGCCGAAGAAGCTGGTACACGTAGTGTGTACTTGGAGAGTTTAAAAAGAGCAGGAAATTCACTCAGGACCAATGCTAAGGGGGGGCCTGGCTCCCCTAATTGACACGCTTGCCCCCCACCCATCAACAAGCTTACTCTTGTGAAGACAGCGGCTTCTGTGCTTGATTTCAAACATTGGCCCCCTAAGTCGGCTGCTCTGTCACCGGCTCTGAATTCACCACTTCTCTGTTTCCAAAATTCAAAAACATTTGAAAGCACGGTTATTGTCGCCACTTAATTCAAACATTTCATGAGCTGTGCTCTTAGGGTTACCTTTGACGTTTCTTGGTTTCCTAGTTGTCTTTTGCTGGCACGCTTGGCAAAATTTCTGGGAACTCCGAAACTTTTGAACCGTCGGCTGTATTCTCAACTAATAAAACTGTAATGCTTCAAGAAGAATTCGTTTTTTATAATTGACAAATTTCTGAAATCTGCAGAGTCTCCAAAAACTTAAAATAAATAATGCAATTGCTTATGCCCAAGCAAATAGCTGCCGTAACGCTGCTCGACCTCAACGACGCCTTTGTCAATTTCGTGTTTTACACGCAAGCTACTGTAAGCGGAATTTTTGAAAATTAAATTTCGTCAATTTCGCTCTATAGTGTAAGAACCTCAGTAATGCGAAACAAGCAACAAGAAAGATTGTGAGTGATGGCTCTGCCGAGTTTTTGTCTGTCTCCCCGTCTCTTTACTCTGCATGAATTAGGATATTGCACGTCAACATATCAATACCTTTTATTAAATTTCAAGCGATATCAAAGGTGTAAATAGAAAATCGCCGTCAAAGTGAACCAAAGCTGGAGCAATATTAAATAGGTGTGACAATTCTTTCGCCAAAACCAGCAGGACGCTACCAGATAAAAATTTTCACGAAAAGAATTTTTGTGTGATTTTGGCGAAAGATTTTCCACAACTATTTGATGAGTTGATACAGCTCCTTCGACAGGGCGATTTTTCATTTACACCTTTGATATCGCTTAGATTTTAATTGAAGGTATTGATGCGTTGACGTGCCATATCCTAACTCATGCAGCGCAAAGAGACAGAGACGGATAGAATTTCGTTTGTTGATCCTGCTTCAAGACTTTCGATATTGCTTTATTAGCATGCTGCTGTGGCCTGTGAGGGTGCAATAAAATTGTGCACTTTGCAGACACAGCAAATACAATAATTACATTGTGTAGCAAAAACCTAAAAATGTTCGGTCTCGAGACCAACTTTGAAAGCACGAGACCGATACCGTACCATGTCGAGACCAAGACCATAAGCTTACGTTCGACCGGTCTCGGTCTCGAGACCTACATCACTGACTGTAGTTACTAAAATTGAAATACTGACAGAAAGTTTTATTGCTGAGCAGGGGGCCACAAGTGTTTAGAGTCTCTAGACGGGGCTCACAATTGCATTTACATGATTTTACAGATAGTAATCGTTGTAATAGTGATTAAAGTTTTAGCAACATTTTTTCTTGCATTAAACTTTTAACATCTGTTTAATCGCGCAAACCGGTCATGTCACGATATATGATTTGGTGAAGAATTTAGTTTCGATCGAACGCACTCGCCGCCACCGGTCAAAAACAGTCAAAAGTAATGACTCAAGGTGGGTTTACTCGAGATGCAAAGCATTGCAATGAAACGTGGAGTTTTTTTGGTTGATTAAAAAAACGTTTACATCCGCAGAGCCGGTTGTTAACGTCACGTCCAAGCTTAAGCGAAAGTATATAAGGAATTGGTCGAGGAGGTGAATTATCCTTCTGCATCAGCGTCTCTTGCAGAGACTTAAGGTGCTTTACCGATACGCGTTTTTTGGGTCGCGATTACCGCGCGCGAGATTCTTTTTGATCGCTCTTATTATTTTTCAAGTAACCGTTCACCGAACACGCGATAAACGCGCGCGATGACCACGCGTCAAAATGTGCCCGCGATCTTTTATCTTGGTGAAAATAAAAAATTGCGCGACGCCCGCGAAAAGTTTCATTTATGAGAAATCTGTAGCTAGACCTACTGGTAAAATTTAGCTTAAAATTATTCAACACCTACAATCTGTAATTGAAACTATTTTCCGGAAGAAGTGTTTTAGTCAAAATATCATTTTTCTACCGTAGCTTGGCATTTATGAGTGATGGCTGACAAACTCATAAATTCGTTGCTTTGCACACAAACGTTTAAAATCTAGAACACAAATGTAGAAACAGCTGATTTCGTTTCTTTACCAAATGACGAGAAACAATATTGAGTGATGTAGACTAAAAAAGTAAAAGCGGCGCAAAGGGTTCTTCTTTACGTATGAACCAGAGCTGTGTCTTGTCTTCCACACCAACACAATGCACGCTTCTCAGGTTTAATTTGCAGTCTTCACTCTTCAGTCAGACTGAGCCAACACAGCGGGGTTGGCTTCAATGGGAAACAGATTTTTTTGTGTCTTTACCTAGGACACATCTACGTATTCGGGTAACCAGCCAGGAAAACCTTTCGATTACCAGCCCGGCGCTCTAACCAACGCAGACAGTTCACTACGAAAGATGCAGCTCTAATCCTCCATACTGCTGCTTGTTATCACTCGCAAAATGCAACGTTCTTCATGCCGTATTTTAGTTTTATAGCAGTAGAACAACTAAAAACTTTGGGAAGTACGCCATTGGCCTCTCTGATGGTTGTTTGTTTTTTTTTGCTGTCTGCTGGTCGAGACAACTCGGCAGTTTGAAAGTGCTTGATCATACCTTCTGCTTTTCAAGCTCTGCAAAATTGCCATCCTCATCGCTACTTCGGTAAATACCCCCGCGTTTTTTTCCGGTCGCGTTCAACGCCAGCCTTTATCGCTATGCAACCGATACGCGTTTTTTTACGTAGCGATAAACGCTGGCGTTGAACGCGACCGGAAAAAAACGCGGGGGTGTTTGCCGAAGTTAATTAGTGTTTACCAAACCTTGTAGATTGGAGACTGCAGGGTATTGGAGTTGATGAGCTATTATAAGCTATATGAATGTGTTGCAAGAGAAATTAGTTGAGAAAAGTCTCTCAGTTTTTAATGGCGGATTGAAAGTGATTAGGTAAGGGGGGTAGGGAAAGTCAAGATTGATGTAGCCTAAGCCAGGCATAGGAAACATGCGGCCCGCGAGACAATTTCATGCGGCCCGCCGCCACTTACAGAAATATAAACTCCTATCGCGAATCAAGCTGGAGACCATTTTTTTATAGGACATTCGAAAGGGTGTAGACCTTTTATTTTATTTTGCACCCATATTTTCGGTGGTAAACAGACATCTGAGAACGCTTGAATCTTTTTTTCGTTTTTCCAATCAGAGCGGCCCTGACAATAGTAGTTGTTGAAGATATTGAACTCGATCTATCTAATAATCCGTCCCGGAAAGGACTTCATCTTCCAACATATAGCCCGCCGACTAAAGAAGTTTCCCCCCTCTGATCTAAGCAGTTATTTTATTGTAGAGGATGGACTGATATATAATAATTAATGATTCTAAGTTTATTACTAATAAAATCAGTGAAGCCGTTATAAGCCTGTATATTATGAACATTAGAGATATTAGGTGGACGTTAAAAGACTTAGTTAGTAAAACATCGTGATCACAGCGATTACGTACTTTTTTGAAACACCCGGTGGTTCCCATTTTCAGCTAGGGTGCGATTTTAACCGCACTAAAAACCTTCGACTTTGCACTCACCGACGATCTTAAATCATCACTACGTGCTTGTGCGAGTGGGAAACTCTTTTTTAAAAGAATTTTATCAGTTTATCCAACACCAAGGTAATAATTAGATTGGCCATGCGGCACAATTTTATTACAGTTACAATTGTAATTTTAACACTTTCTAAAAAAGCTTAATTCCAAAAATCGTAATTTATGTTGAGCATATTCAGACGTTTTCACGGACCCCTCAGGAGCCGCGGACTCCCGGATGAGAACCACTGCTCTAAACACTTGAAACAATCCTAAGCGGAAATAAAATGATAAAAAGAAGTAAGATGTGTAATCAGATAAGGGCAAGAAAATAACAACAACAAAATAACGTAACGTATCTAATAGCAAAAGGCAGTCCGTGGTTTGGTAAAGTATCTTTTAAATTTACTCAAGAAGCAATGACGATAATTTGACGGAACATTTTTTCAAGAATTTAAGCAAATATGATGAAAAGCCTTTCTCCCTGTTGCAGTGCCAATGAAGGGTTGAAAATACTCATTATGATGTTTTTGTTTTGTGTAATACTTAGTACCTACTGGATTAAGTTTGGTGAAGTAATTATTGGTTGAATTCGGTAGCATATGGTTGGTAGCATATGGTACAATCAAACGATTGATTGTACACTGAAGGCCTGTTGTTTTCTTTAGGAAGCACCGAAGAACCCTGAAGTTATTTAGTCAAGGTACTTCCTAGTTAGATCTACGATGACTGAAATATCCCGCAGGACAGAAGCGAGAGCACGCGAAAGGCGACAAACAGATAGCAACATGCGAAGCTTACGCAAAACGCGAAAGAACAAAGCCAGTTACTTCTAACACGTGACTGAAGGTCACATGGCATCATGATCATATTAGAAAAAAAAATCAAGGTAACTCGATGGTTGGGTCAAACGTGGATAGAAAAATTAGTCCAACATGGAATTTACACCTTTCAAAATATTGGCAACCAATGCTAGTCATAGCTTTTGATCAATATTTTTTTATACCGTTTTTTGAAGGAGTACCAATATAGGTCTTTCGTTGATTTATCGATTTCTTCCCGTAGCCCATTTTAGACCACACGAGTGTATAGAAAGGTATAAATGTTAAATGTGTTTAGTAATCACTTTATCGTGCAACTTAGGCAGTTATGCTTCATTGTGGCGTAATCACTCCCAGTCTACTGAACAAAATTGTCCTACAAACCCAAAATTTGATACATTGACTAAACTTTTCGTATTTATTCCTCTGTCTTAAGACGACAAAACGAAAACTCAAGACGACAAAAACAATTATCATCTTTTCTTTGAAGTTTCATGTTCATCTTTTACTATCGTTGGCGAAACATGCAAAAAACAAAACATAGACATGAAACGTCAACACTTAATTTGGAAAATCTGTGCGCCGAAGAGTTATAGGCGATTTAAAAATGTTGCAAATCTGATTAAACTTAAAGGTTTGAAATAATACCTTTGGTGTGGGAGGTCTGCGTTCAATTCTCGGGCCAGTCAAACCAAACACAGTGTCGCCAACGGCTCGCCAGGGCTGCGATGTTTGGTCGGAGCTGTGTTGCCCAGGCGACAAACCGCGGAGATGGATCCCGCCACTCGTTACACGCTTCGGCGTAATACCGCGAGTATAATGAAGGTTTGATTTTTTTGTTATCCAACGTACAATATATTTACAGATCAAAAAAGTGCCATTTTGTTCAAAAATTGTGATATTTTGCTTTAAGGTGCATGATTATTACAATACATTTTTATGCAGGATGTTACCATGTATGATGCTGGGAGGTATGAAGTTCAATTGACATCATCAGTTGTTCCTCCGAAAATGCATAGCATACACTTTGATGTTGTTTCAACTCAAACCTGGTATAGCAGTAGTACCTCTCACTTATGTACAGTGTATCATGCGATTATTAGTGTGTAACCATTATTCATTATCATTATTCGTTGAACAATATGATTTTGTTTGTATTGTTGCTACACTGCCTTCATCGATGTGTTGGAGTGTTCAAGATTTTGTTTTCGATGAGTCAAGACCGATTTTTGCAAATTGTGATTAGATTTTGGTGGTGTTATGCCATGGTGTGATGGATTTTGCTAGGTTTGTATCATTGTATCCATCAAAACGAGTTTGTGTTGTCGAAAGCAAACAAAATTGTTTTCCGTATCCGCAGTTTATGTTTTTTATTGTCTATTGTTTGCATTGAGTGATCAGTGAAACAAACATTGTGCGACGTGTTCACTCAAACCAGCAAGTTTGGTGGATATTAGGCATTTGTTTAGAAACCCTAGGCTGTATAGTGGCCCAAAAGGTTTTTTTTTGAATCATAAAAAAAGAGTAAAACTGCTGCTGCATCTTCCATCATCTTGGGATTCCTAGGCAATTTACCGATATTACACAAACATCACTCATAATACCCTACAAAAATGAAGGTGGTTATTTCATTTTTTTTTATAAGCTCATGAAAAGTTACAATTTTTGCCATAATCGCGCAGCACTACAAGGACATGAAGTGAAAATCAGATCAAAGGCTCATCCGGGATGTTTTAGAGAAAAAGCTAAATATCAAGTGAATGTTTATTTGACTGTTTTTTTGTTTAGAGTATCGAAGTTAACTAGAAAGCGGGAATTTCAGGGGATCTTTAAGTCTATTCGCTCCATAGATACGTCGTTGCAGATGCGAGGCTTTACAAGCAAGATTTAGAAGCCTCGATAGTCCTTTACTTTATCAATTCTTGACGTTGCAGTTTTTTTGTGCAGCAAGAATGAGTGTTTTACTTGATCATTCTTGAACGCACACGCTTAAAAATGAGCGAAGCAAGTAATAGATTATTTAAACGACAAAATAAAAATGAACCGACCGGATGAGTATTGTTGTTAAAAACATTGCTATCGGTGTTTGAGGTCTGAGGTTCGATTTACAAGTCGGTCAAATCGAACACGGTGTCGCCAACGGCTCGCCACCGCTGTAACGTTTCTTCGGAGCTGTGATGCCGAGGCGTTAAGTCGCGGAGATGGATCCCGCCACCCGTTACGCGCTTCTGTGTAATACCGCGAGCATGACAATTTGAAGCAAAAAAATGATTAATCGACTGCATTTGATAAACAAGGTTAATGCGTCTTTACAAATCACGCAACCATGTGCCACTTCTGGCATCAAATCTAGGACCGGCAAGATTTCAATTGCATTTTTTGGGCTCAATTCAAGAAAGGAAGGCCATAAAAGAGTAGATCTAATCGACCTCAATGTTCATCAAACCCGCACCACTTAGGAACGTTTGGACCGACTGAAGATTTTTTGCTCTTTGCTTGATTTTGAGTGGAAAATTGCTCCTGGAGGTGCGGGCACCCCTGGTTAAGAAACCATGGTTTAGTCGGTCACTTAGCAGGCTGATATCGAGTAATTACTTCACCAGTGGCGTAGCGAGAAATTTTAAAAGAGGGAGGTGGGGCTATTTTCCACATTTTTTGGGCTTAGTTTTTTTCGGCAGAACTAATTTGGAGCTGACTGAGAAGCAAAACAGTTTCTAGGCCAGGAGGTCCGGGGGCACACCCTCGGGAGGTCCGGGGCCATGCCCTCGGGAAAAAGTTTGAAAATTTAAATGCTGTAATGACCATTTCAGTGCTTTTTGACCACACTTCAGGCAAATTTTGTTTAATTTTTTTGACGCTAATTCCTTGTGCATCACCATTTTGTTCGCAGATTTTCGATTATGCGTCCTTAAGGCGTCAGGCTTATTGCTATCGAAGAGACTCGAAATTAGAGAAAAAATGAATTTACCAAAAACACTTTTGGAAACAGCTCGTGGGGGATGCATACTCCTCATCCTACCCTCCTGGATCCGCCCCTGCACATAAGCTACAAAAACCATCCAAATAGTCTGGCATAAGCCTATGCTGAAACTTCAAAGCATAGTGATATCTTTAAACCGTACACTGTTGGGTTCTGGTTCACTTCTTCTCACAGCTTTCTTTGCAGCGTCACAATACGTTTAACAAATTACTTGGCTTATTCGAATAGAATCAATACAAAATAGCCGATAAGCAAAATTAATACAGTCGAATTTCTTAAAACGAAGACTCAGACAGTCAGTAAAACAAAGCCCTGCCACAAACCGAAAACTATTTTAGAACTGTAGCCATGATGACTCATGCGTGGCTATATCAAGCTCACTCTTATCTAAACGATTAACCCTCTTATGTGCAAAAAAGCACTCCCATAGCTGAAACCGCAAAAGGTTCGGCAGTTGAAAAACGTTATTATTAAAGCAATAAAACAGAACCGCAAGCAGTTCTTATTCCAGGCAGAAAGCGCATGGGACAAAACGAAAAAGCTTTATTCGTAACAGAAGCAAAGCCTGAAAACAAGAAGAAAGAGTCGACCAGCCTGAACGATTTTCGGGTCAAGATGTTGCCAGTTCAATATGATCAAACAGTATTCGATAGAAGTGCAGTAACAACGCTGACGTGGAATTTCAAATGTTAAAATTAGTTAAAGTTGTATAAACGTTTAGAAAACTAGTAGAATACAAGATACTGCTTCGGCTAGTTCTAGGCCAGGGTTTTTCAACCTTTTTTTGCTCATGGCCCACTAAAATCATAAAATATGGCGATGGCCCAATAACTTTTGCTTAAAAGCACAAAATGAACATAATAACATGATTAAGGAATGCTGGTGTTGCTTTCTACTCAAGCTCTGTGGCCCTCCGCCCCGGGTCACCGGGTGTCACCACCTTGAGGTGACACCATTTTATGATGAAAACAATTCAAAATTGCTACTAAAAACGTTTTTAAATGTCGCTGCAAGCGTCAACGTAAGCTTCATGCGTCCAAAAGCATAATATAAAAGCTTTCGAAGCCAAAAACGACTTTTTTTGCTTTGCAATTATGGGCCTCATTCAATTGCTATCATTGATCGCATTGTTTGCAAGAAGCTCGCGAAGAAACATGTGGGAGCTTATATTCTTTTCTCGACGCTTTTATCTGTGATAGGAAATGAGAGGCCAAAAGGCGCATTTCAGGTGAAAACTTTTATTGAAGTTCTCAGCAATACCAACTTTGAGTACCATAGAGCGAGACAACGCTGTTTCGGGCTATTAGCCCTCATCAGCCGCCTTCAGCGTCAGAATGCTCATTGTTAAAATGAAGTCAGGTCTTCTTCACTCTAACTCGTAGAGAAAAAGTTATGAGGTAGGGCTAGACCCTATCTAAGCGACAAGGATATCGTGTACGGATGGTAAGCAATCACATAACTTTTATGAGCGAATTGAAAAATTTATCACATATTTATTGGTGAATTGAAAAATGGTGAAACGTTAGACTAAATATGAAAGGGGAACGAAAAACGCCCGAATCAAACTAGAAAGGTCAAGTGGTCTACTGCTCCAGAAAAGTCTGCATCTCGCTTTTAAATGCTAGTTAGTGGAAGCGGTATAGTGGCATCATAGCCGGAGACAGCAGAGTCAGCAAGTAGCAAAAAGTTTCTGCAAGATCAGCTGTGTTTGTGTTAGAAGTAGGATTTAAAAGGCTTGGGATGAAATAATATTATCTCAATTAAAACCTAAGTAAATTGAGTTCTGTTCTAAACTCTTTAACTTTTTGTCAGAAGTAAACGTGCGTTGAAAAGCATCAAAAAAACAACCAACAGAAGATTTTGACACTAAAACTCAGTTTGTCATCCAAGCCGCCGCTTTAAGAAAGCCATGACGTGGGTAGGTTTACGGTCTCATAGTATGCTAAAATTACCCCTTAAAATGCTGGAAATCGAAATTATTCAACTATCGCAGAATGTCTGAAAGTCGATTCGAACCATCAGTTGTAATGCACGTTAGTGCTTGACACGTTATTGAAGCAAAATCAAAGGAACAAATTAATGTCATTTTAAGAGCTTCGCTCTTGCTTTGTTATGCACCCAAAACGAATTTTTTGATGGTAGGCTAATCTTTGCAAAAACAGATTTAATTTTGTAATATCGATTCGCCAGTCGCGAATTTCTTGTTTGTCACCTCTGGAGTAGCACCAGTTTCCAGTTAACTTCAAGGGTTCATTAAGTGGAAAACTCCGGTAAGCAGTCGAACCGATAAAAGCAGTAATGTTTAGAATTGAAGTGTGTCTGCCAGTCTGCCTACATTTGCAGCAAAATACAAACTCATAGTTATCAATCATTCATGCAAGTCAAAAGTACGTTGTAAGAAAGTTCCATACGATAGAAAAAGAATATAGTAAATCACTTTGATATGCCGCGGGAGCTAATAAGTCAAAAAGACCAAGTGGTTTTCAGCATTAAAAAGTTCGAAAAGCAAGGGAGGAAGCATTGAAAAAATATGAAGGGTCAATGCTTCGCTTTGTTAAGCTGAGTGGAAAATCTCAGCAACCAGACGATGAAGGCGGTATTTTTGAAAGCGACAGCACACTGGACGTTCTTCAGGTCCAACCCAGCTCATAAACATGCTTGTACAGGGCGATGTAATTTAGTACCAAATGCTTAGCTATGATAACATAGCCTATGCTATTTTGTTTAATTACAACATCTATA
This sequence comes from Trididemnum miniatum, assembly GCA_964006365.1. Taxonomy (NCBI): domain Eukaryota; kingdom Metazoa; phylum Chordata; class Ascidiacea; order Aplousobranchia; family Didemnidae; genus Trididemnum; species Trididemnum miniatum. The sequence goes on along the minus strand of OZ023242.1, from coordinate 23,638,785 downwards.
CCTTCATAACACGTAAAAAAGCTAATTTATGTTTATTTCTTCTTGTGTTTAATGTTTATGAAAGCAAATCATCTGTGTGATCTGATGAAGCTATTTGGGCTAACTATCCACTGAGTAAAAAACAAAGTACCGGTATCGCTGTCAAAGAAAGCAGCCGGTTGTAGGCCGAACACTTTTTTGAATGGTCGAATATTTTTTTGTTTTTCTCGGTTGTGGTCCGTAGATCTGTATTTGATAAAAATTGAAACTGCGGGTGTTGGTGAAACGAAGATCTGTTTTTGGTCAGAGTCCTTTTTTATTCGTTTATTTCAATGTTTTCGCAATACGATTTGCCTGGCGATATTGCGCCGAAGTGTGTAATTGCAAGGTGTATTTTGGCCGCATGGGTTTTGAGTAACACACCCGGAGTGATAGGGATTCGGAACGTGAAGTTATGGTTCCCGGGTAAATTATATCAGATAGAACGTGGTCGTTGGCCCAGCTCGCCACCGTTAGCTCGTTTTTTTTTGTGGGTTTAATGCGGTGTTCCTAAGGTGTGTCCCCGCGGAAATGGGCCCCCAAAACTTGTCAGAGTGCCCTTCGGCATAATATCGCGAGATATGCAATATGCCAGACTGCGAGCGCTGATTAGTTTATAACAACAAAACAGCAGCTTTTTTCAATTTGCCTCTACTTTGAGTTTTCAATGTCTAACTTACAATACAAAATTCTATAAGCAAAATGGCTGATGCCATCCACTGGCCTGCAGCCTTTAAACGTTGAATTGTTTATTGCTTCTTGCAAGACGGGTGACACCATAAAGCTCCGCCCCGGGTGTCATCATTCTTAGCGACGCCACTGGGCTATGTAGTAGACTAAATATTGTTAGGTTAGTAAAATCTCAGAAATGCCTTTTACCTTGTGCTTTTTGTTGTGTTTTGCAACTCTTTTTCTTTTTTGGCTTTTGCTCAATTATCGTAAGTGAATCACTGTTTCACTGTCCCACTCAGGAGATGGTTTTCTGACTCTCCATTGATAAAATTATGTGTGAAAATGTTGTATGGTCGTACTACGCTCCTGAAAAATAAACTTGTTGTTGTTGTTCAGTATTGCGCATTTTTTACGTCTAATTTTCCAGTTGAACACTTTGACGCCTGTCAGTTAGCCTAACTAGTTCTTTCGTTACTTGACAAGGGTCAGGTAGTAACAAATTAAACAAATATTTACAGCATTTTGGCTTTGCTGATAATGCAAAGAGCAAAGCATGTCAGTTGGAATAAGTTTCAAGATTTTGAGGCTGATGGTGTAACGCCAAGTTGAGCTGCCCGACCTCTCAGGTTGCGATGACAACCGACGCTTTATGAATCAAGAACCAATCATACCTCAACAAAGGCAGATTTTGCCAGCGACATGGCCTGGCGGTACCGCGCAGGTTGCAGCTTCTACGTGATAGATTCAGTTTGCGGCTGGACCCGATAGCATTTGACATAAATAGTGCGTTGGAAAGCGACTAGTTTGACATGGAGGTTATAAACCGCGCGTGTAATGATAAGGTCAACCTATGTTGATACGATGCATGTGGTTGTATTTTTTATGGCAATGAAATCATCTAATTCTGCTGGAACTGTAAAGAATGAGTTGTTTAGATAAATTTCAATGTGGAAAAAATTGTAATTAATGTCTTTGCCGTCAATAGCTTTGCTTTAATTGTTTTGATTTGCTGTATTACTTGCTTTTCGCATATATCTCCTACTAACTTGCAGCGTTCTTGTTGATGTTTTTACTTTCACTTTTCTTCGCAAGACTTTTCCAATTTGCTTCATCATGAAGAATTTCGCTGCTTGAAATTTATAAGGGCGACTTAACGGAAGTCGCTAGCATCCGTATCCCATAAATAAGAACATAGGCCTACAACGTTACAGTCAGGGTTGTTATTTTTTCTTGTTACTGCGACTGTGATCGTGATTAATGAAGCATGTCATTTATTTTCAAAGACAAATATACAACTGATTGAAATGAAACTGATCCTTTTTTCCAATTTTGAAGTTGTGTAATGTTGTTACTCTAGGATGCGCTCACTGAACACAGTTATTTATCTTTTCTTTTTGCGAAATAGTTTTATGTCTACGAAAAGTACTTAATTGCAGGTAATGTGTATTACGATAGTGGGCATCTCTCGAAAACTTTGCAGTATTTTTTTTTTTTTTTTTTTTTTTACGTCCGTGAAAGCTTGCTTCTTTCCCAGATGATACCTTTCCATCGACCAAAAACAAAAAAAAAAATCTGATTAAAAAAAAAAACTGATAAAAAAAAAATAAAAAAAATAAAAAAAAATAAAAAATAAAAAAAAACAACTTTGCAGTATTTATAACCTACAGTATTTACAAGCGTTATGTTTAGATTTGTCCAGGTTGTTGGTATCCTATTAGTTTAGTATTGGATAGTTCTGTGCTTTTGTATCATATCGATATATTTTTGTAGCATTTGTGTTACAAGCAATAATTTTAAACGTTTGTGGATTGGGATTGAAGTTGATTTCGTAATTTTATGCATTAGTGTTTGGTTCTGCGCTATCTTTTAGTTTTGTTTCGTTTTTGCTTTTGAATTTTCGCTAAGCAATAGCTTTAGATAAACTAATCCTCAAACTAAGTTGCGCCTATAGAAACAATTAATGTTTTTTATCGTGAGTTTGTTACAAGTAAAATTTAGTGAATATCTTAAGATTTTGAGGTAGTCTGGCAGCTCTCGTGATGAAAACGTCTGGTTGCTCCATTGGAAGTCAAAGTATACTTGGCCCATCACTCAATGCTTTGAAATATATTTGTTGTTTAGACGCTTGTGATAAGCCTGTATCATTTTTTTGTTTCTAAGCATGATATTGACTGCATGAATATGAACAAAGTTAAAATTATTTTTGTTATTTGCAAGGTTGCTTTCGTTTTATCAGGTGAGTTTGTCTTTTCTTTATTTTATAAATTGGTTTTCTTTAATTGAAGCCATTTGAAACAGTTTAAAATTAAAAAAAAATACTTCCACTAGATTGTTGTCACAAATCTGTTAATGTTAGCTCTCTAGTGCAGAGTATTTCAACTATTTTTTTGCTCAATGCCCTTAAAACCAATAAGACATGGCGGTGGCCCATTAAGTTTTATTTAATAGAACAAAGTGAGCATAACAACATGATCAAAGAATGCTGATGCTGTTTTCTAACCAAACTCTGTGGCCCGCTGAAAACAGCCCCGTGGCCTACTACAGGGCAATATGATCCATAGGTTGAAAACTTCATGTATGGAGTATTATTGGATCTGTTTTTATGCTTTTGTTTTTATTTGCAGGCATTAACGCCAATCAAACAATTATTACAACCACACCGTATTTACCAGGAAACATCCTGGCGAGTGGTTATTCTGGTTCGAAATTTACCACTCAGTTTGTTTATGAAGACTCCTTTATTTTATGTTTTTGGACATATGAGTCGCAAGATATTATTTTTTCCAATACTCTTGTATGCGCCAATGTCACCCAAAATGGTTTGCAAGCAACATGCATGAAAGATAACAACTTGATCACCACCTCACTGATTGTTACTTATCCACTTAATGCAACAAACAATCCCGCTGAGTTTCTCCTGAGTTGCAGAACACAATCCAGTGGTGCCAAAACATTATCTTCAATCATTATTGCTGTACGAGGTAGGTAATTGTGATTGATTTTACTTTTAACTGCATGATGATTGCATGTTTTGTATCCGCACAATTTATTGTACAGGGTGTCCATAAAGTCTCTTTACAATTTAAAAAAATTATTAAAAAGTGAAATGATGAGATATCGTAATGAGGTTTGTTTTATGTTAATCTGTATTCCATAAAGTTTTTATTAACATTGCATGTTCGTGAGTTCCTCAATGAAACTTTTCCCAACCGATGGATTGGAAGGGATGGGCCAATTCCATGGCCACCACGTTCACCAGACATCACTCCCTTGGACTTCTTTCTTTGGGGTTACGTAAAGGATATTGTGTATAAAACAAAAGTACGGGACATAGATGACCTAAAACAAAGAACTTCCAATGCCATGACAACCATTGATGAGGCCATGCTACAACGAACATGGCTGGAAATTGAGTACCGTTTAGATGTGCTTCGTGCAATTAATGGTGCCCATATAGAAGTGTATTAAATAAAGTAATGATATTTTTAATTAAATGTTTAGTGTATTTAATGTGTCAATAAAAACTTTTTGAAATACAGATTAACATAAAACAAACCTCATTACGATATCTCATCATTTCACTTTTTAATAATTTTTTTAAATTGTAAAGAGACTTTATGGACACCCTGTACAGTATTTCTGGTAAACTCAACTACTGAAAAAACAGTAGTCTAAACCAGTGCTCCGCAACCTTTTTGTTACTCACGGCACACTAAAACCATGTCCAAATTTTTGCGGCACACCTCAACAAAAAAGCGTAGAAAATTTACGCATCAAATCACTGTAACTACAGTTCAATGGGATCAGCAGTTCAATCGGATGCTTGGGGTTGTCGTAACGAGCTCAATCGCTGCATGTTGGGCTCTATATTTGAAATGGCAACTCGAAGTTCCCGATCAATTTCTTTCAAGCATGATCGTTTGTCATTTTTGATCAACACCAACGTCGAAAAACTTTGTTCACACAAATATGTGGTGCAGAACTGGAGAAGAATTTCGAGAGCTTTTTCCGAAATTTGCCTGTATTCCTTTCCAACAGCTATCCAAAATTCATCGAGAGTAATATCACGGAATTTCAATCGCAGTGTTCTGTCATTTTGCAGTTCAAGAAAGTTTTCTTTAATAGGCAATGATAATTTTTGCGTTGAAATTTCAGCATCAACAGAAAAAGGATTTCGGATCCAATTATATTGTTACGAGTTAATTGCAAAAAAATAATGGTCATACTTTTGATGTAACAAAGCCAAATGCTTTGTTACATCAAATCCGTAAGAAAATTGCAGCAGTGGGCAACTGGGCGTTGGCAGTCGCAGCACTTGACGCAAACGTGATTGCATTGGTCGTGGCGTATCGCAACGAGCTCAGTGTGCAGCCGCCTTAACGTTGTTCAAGGTTGCTCGCACTTCAAAATTAAGCAAAGTTAGTTGTAATATCAGCTTCCAGCTTGCGTGAGAAGAAAAATCAAACAAAAGCGGTTTTGTGAGGTTAGTCAAAGGTTAGCACAACGGGATCGACGCGTCGAGTGAAAGCTGGAATTTTTTATGTTTATACTTCCAAGACTAAGTGAATAATTTGTAATTGGCAATAAAACGCTCCTTATCATCAAGAATGCGGGGAAATCTAGATACATTTAAGAAAAACGTTCGGTTGCTAACAACAATAATCTGTTGTACAACGTGCGGGTCTCTTGGTAGTTATGCAATACGAGAAAAATGTGGAGATTAATTAAAGTGATGATAATCCTTACGCTACTAAGCGAAACTTCACAAAGATCTTTTGAAATTGATCGGTGCAATTCTGAAATAAATCGGGAAATAAATCGGGATCAGAAATAAATCGAAAATAAATTGTTCTTTGATAACTAAATGCTATAATACCTAAAATCCTTGCCGATGCAGGAAGGATAACTGTGACAATAATCATCAATATAGTTTTGCCGCTAGCAACCTAGCAGCCTCATAAGTTTCTTCTATGATAAAACATCACAAAACTTCTTGAATGGAAAACGAAATGCGGATGTACTTGGAAACCACGCAATCTCGTTTCAATTTTAAATGTTTCCCACACCAGGCACACATATCGCATTACAATTTGCCAAATCTATTTTTGTAAACTAAATATTGTTTTGAGGAAAGAGTGCCGTAAATTGTACTTAATCTTTTTAGCGTACTGCGAGTCAAAAAAGTTTGGGAGCCACTGGTGACTGATCTGAGGTAAGGAAGTAGTAGTGTATAAGACAACAATGTAACAATTTAACCGCAAACGGACACAGAAAAGGAAGAAAACAACAAAACGATCTACGCCGTATCATGCGGGGAGGGATGAAGATTAAATATGATGAGAATAATAGGTAGGCTATAGTCATAACACCCGATTAAACTGGAACAGTAGGGAAAAAAGAAAACAAAAAAAATAAAAACAAGCAGACCAATACATGACGGTGATATAAAAAAGACTATGAAGAAACCAGAGCTCCGACACCGTTATGATATAGTGCAATAGCAATGGTGGAAACTATAACAGTGCTTATCCTTTTGAGGTTGCTCAATGTCGTTACAGCACCACTAAAAGTTTTACTTAAGTGAACTACGTAAGTGTTATTACTTCGCAACTAGTATGTATTTACCCTAAGTGGTTTAAATTTCAGCTACTTTTACTTCTGCCTACATAATTAGTATAATTAAGTAACGCTACTTAAGTGGTTTAAATAACGATAAATAGTTAAAATTAAGCAATGCTTCGTTTGAATGACAAAATCACGATGGAAAATAAAATTGGCAACACTAGTGTTAGGTATATTTTTTGAGAAGTTTTATTATACTTATATGATTTTATTTAGGTGTTATTTGTTAATTTGTTTCACGTGGACGTTGGGCTTGCGTTTTGCAGAATACAACACACTTCAGTTTTAAATGTTCTTTTAATTAAATGTGCTAAATTATACCAACTATACTTATTAATGCGAAATGTTTGTCAAGGTTTGAAGTGTGCAAATTGTGACAAGGCTCTGCTTTATGGCCTTGTTTTCGCAAACGCTACTTGTTATTTCAGTAGCCTCAATTTGATGGTGTTGTCTGCTTGATAAGTTTAAAACTCACTATTTTTACTCCACATATAGTTTTGGCCCAGGGCAGCAATACTTTCACTTAATTATATTTATTGACTTCTGTTTACATCTCTAGCAAAGCAAAAACGTAAATGGCCTACTAATGCACCACTAGAAGCTAAATTTTAGCATTGTTGAACTATTGAATCAATGTTGGCGTATGTCTTTTTTTACGAGTGAACATAGCTTAATGTTTATTGAAGGTATATTGATTGAAATGAAAGCAATCTTTTCATGCGCTCAGTCATACCTGGTCCACTACTTCCTTATGAGTAGATCTACTCAGCGCTAACTGGCAAATTTTACTTTGTTTCAATTAATAAACCTTCATCAAACTTCCGTGTAGGCTATGCGATAAGCTACCATTCGCATAACGTTTATTATTATTATTGGCATATTTATTCTCCTATCACGAGAAAGTGACCAAGCGCTGTACGAGCTCGCTTAGGAGTTGCCGGCCATCTGTCTACCACACTAAGATGGGGAAATTCCGTTGAGTGCCTTTTCCAACGGCACAACAAGTAAACTTGCCGGCTTTCTGCACACTGTTTTCAAATTTGTTTGAATTTAGATGAGCTTTACATTCATACTTGCTACGATGTTGTTACAATGAGCAGTCGCGCTTAATACCGAGCTCAGAATTAAAAATAATTTTATTTAAGACTTTATCTTTGTGTTTTGTTTCCACAACACAGGTTATCAGGAGTTAAGCCTAGTCAATTTACTTTATGATGAACTGATATGGAGAAAAATTCAGCATCCACAAAACAGTTTTGCAAAAATAATGAAGAATAAACATCTTGCTGATCCAATATTTTGCCTTTTATTTATTCAATGAGTTTGAATTTGATACTGGAGCATTATATTCGATGCAGCAGCTTGTACAGTAGTAAGCCTAGTTACAGCACGTCACCAGAGTGCTAAACTTACGACGAGGAACTCAGAGAGAATCCGTCGTTTTATTCTGAATTGCTCCATTATGACAAACTTTTGTCTTTTAAAAGGTGTGGAGGCAAGGAAATCACTTTAGTCAGCGCTTCATAAATAGAAGTCCAGAACTGCAACGTTGTTGTCAGGGTTGCTATTTTAGCTTCTTGCTGTAGGTGTGATGGTGGTTAATTAATTACAGCATATGTTACTCATAGTTTCATCAGCGAAATTAAAAGTAGGATTTAAAATAGAGACAGTTTGGTAGATTTTCAAAAACCAAGTTTATCAATAGGTTGATATGAAGTTCTCGCAATATGAAGCACGTTAATAAGTAGTTTATTGTTATCTGGAGAACTGTTATTAGATGTAAAGATGGTAATTTTTTTGATATGCAAAGCTCTTATGCTTTTTGTCTAATAAAATGAGATCGTTGAAAAGAAAATTTGACTTTTATTGTTACGACATCGATACTTCTTTTCCTATTATGATGGAATGTTGATATAACTTTGTAAAGTTTGCGTAAATGCGTTGTAAAATTGTTGAATGACGTTAGTTTTTTAGATTATCAGTCGCTCATGTAATTGTCATTGAAACATTGTTTTTTGATTTTAGGTTGGTTTCACTTTTAAACATACAGTATATATTTGCTATGCAGCAGATGTAGCTGATATTTTTTGTTTTGTTTATTCAATAACCATAAAACGATATACGCATGTTAAATTTATATTGTTTGGTGTCTCGTGACAATCACAGCCTGGTTTTTGATGATATGCTGAGAATGCCTTAATACCTTGTATTCTGTTGTAATTAGAACTACAACTTATGTTATAGATTTGAAGTATCTTATACTGGATCTATCACTTCCGCAAATGCTATTGCAGTAATTCACAGTGTGATAAATATCTAAATTTTGTAGAAGGTAAGACCTGAGCCATCTTGTTTTAGACTTTGGCTACATTCCTTATCAGTGATAACTAAGTTTTATATATTTGTGTGGCCGATTGTTCATGTATGTATGCAAACTAAACAACATGTATTTGAACAAAATTAATATTGTTTTAGTTATTTGCAAAGTTGCTTTCGTCATATCAGGTAAGTTTTCCAAGTATTTATGTTTACTTTGTTGTTTAGTTGAAATGATTGCAAAGTTTTTTTAAATTCAAGCGAATTTGAAATTTTTATAATACACGTTTGTACGGGAACCGGCCGTTAGCTCAGTTGCTAAGCGCTTGCTATCGGTGCGGGAGGTTTGAGGTTCGATTACGGGGCCGGTCAAATCGGCACAGTGTCGCCAACGACTCGCCACCGTTGCGACGTTTCTTCGGAGCTGTGTTGCCCAGTCGCTAAGTAGCGGAAATGGGCCCCGCAACTCGTTACTCGCTTCGGCGTAATACGGCGAACATGGAGTTGGCCGAGTGGTTGGTGCATTGGGCTCCGAAGCTGGCTTCGCGGGTTCGATGCTCAGCTAGGTCATCTCCATGATGCATGTACTTCACTACCACAAAAATCCTAAGCTGCAATTAAGTGGCTTGAAATAACAAAAAAGAAAAAAAAATGAAGATTTGATTTGATTTGACGTTTGTACGGTAAAGATGAACTTATCACTCGAAACCTTGCTTTAACAATGTTTTTGCGCGCGAAAGTATCTAGTAGTAGTACTGTGCTTTGGTTTGAAATTGTTGTAATGATACTTTCTTTTGCAGGCTTGAATGCCAGTCAAAGTACTATTACTACTTCGCCATATTTACCAGGAAATATCCTGGCGAGTGGTTACTCTGGTTTGAAACTTACCACTCAGTTTGTTGATCAAAACTCTTACATTGAATGTTATTGGAGATTTCAGTCACAATATGTTATTTTTTCCAATACTGTTGTGTGCGCCAAGGTTACACTAAGCGGTTTACAAGCAACATGCGTGAGAGATAACAACTTGACCACCACCTCACTGGTTGTTACTTATCCACTTAACACAACAAACAACCCCGCAAATTTTCTTCTTCAATGTAGATCTAGATCCAGTATAACCGAAACCATATCTTCAATCGTCATTGTTATTCGAGGTAATTTTTGTTGAATATATTTTTTTACCGATGTTGACTCTGGGGATGAGAACAAAGCCGAAGTTGGATTCACGTAAAGTTCGCTCATGCAACAATTTCTTCCTTTGTAGTTTGGAATTATGCCAGTTATCAGAACCTGCAAAAACACTCTCTGTCCCACCCGTTCGCCCGTGAAAATGCGGGGAACAAGGCAGGCACTGTGTCAGGGCATGCAGTCCAAAAAAACACAGCAAATGTCAGCGCTAAGGTCACAGTTTGTAACACAATTTTTTTCAGGTGTATGTTGCTTTGAGTAAATGTCGCTCACACGAGCACACGCTGATGAAGCCTGATAGGTCGAAACAGTGTACACTGTCTGCAGTTCTGCATGCATTCTTGCGCTTTTGCATTTGTGTTACAAATTGTGACCTTCGCGCTGACATTTACTGTGTTTTTTGGGCTGCATGCGCAGGCACAGTGCCTGCCATGACCCCACTTTTTCACGGGCGAACGGGTGGGGCAGAGAGTTTTGCAGGTTTTGGTAACTGGTATAGTTACAAACCACAGGCACAAAATTCCTTCTCAGGTACATATTAAGCCGGAGCAAAAATGGGAGAATTTTTTTTGCTTTATAATAGCAATAAAAAGTTGCCATTTGACCTAAAAACACCTCGCGCAAAAAATCAGCTATATTGAATCAAGTTTAAAATCCCCGTAAGCCAATTAAAATTTTCATTTTTTGCCAAAAAAGAGCCCAAATCTGACGCTTAGCAAGTTTAGGCATTATTTACACTGATCAACAGCAAATTTGCTTCGGAAACAAATTTGGTCAATCTGGGCTAATTTGGGGTCGCTGAGCACAAATATCAGCTTAAAACTTGTTGATTAGCTCTAGATTTCCAGATATGGCACTATGCCAAATTTTGTTTTATATGCGCCTGTGCGAAAAAGAATGCGGGTTTTCATATCAGTATTCGAAGACGTTGTAGGCTAATTGCTTATAAGCGATTAGCCTACAACGTCTCAGGAATTTTATCTTGTGCTAGTGTTAGTGTTTTAGTTGTTGTTTTTAATTAGTTTTTGGTTACAGATTGTAGTAATGTGTTTGTTTTTTTCTATTCTTTCTGCAGATGCCTCGTAAATGTGTAAATGAAGCGTACAACTTTTGTTACATTTGCGGTGAAATAAGTTTTGCTTCACAAAAGCGCAGCATAACAGCTCTAGTCAGGAAAGCGTACCACTTGTATTTTGGGTACAAATTGGTGATCAGGACAGTACTTGGGCCCCTCACATATGCTGTAACACCTGTGCTACAAACCTTCGGCGATGGCTAAGCAGGAAACGGAAACGTATGCCCTTCTTTGTGCCGATGGTTTGGAGAGAGCCCACTGACCACAACAGCAACTGCTACGTTTGCATCACCCCACCAGTAGACAAAGATTTGCTAAGACAGAAGAAGCATAATATTCAACATTCTAATATTCCATCAGCAATTCGTCCGGTAACGCATGGAAAAACACTACCTGTACCTGAAGAACCTCTAGAATTCACGTTTGATTCAGAGGATGAACAAAGTGCAAGTTTTTCGAGTAGTGATGGATTGTCGATGTCCCAAGAATCATATTTTGCTCCATATATTCACGATGAGCCTCATCTCATAAATCAAAGTGAACTGCATGACCTTATCAGGAATTTGGAGCTATTCAAAATTAAGCTGAACTCTTGGCCTCTACAGTAGGCTCCAGCAATGGAATCTCTTGGCAGATGGTGTAAGGATATCCTAAATCCGAGACCGACAAGAAGAATCAGAACAATTTTATTTTATGGAAGGTGATCTTGTAGCACGCAACAATGTAAACGAATTAATGGCAGCCCTCAACATTAGTTATGATCCATTAGAATGGAGACTATTCATTGACTCATGTAACAGCAGTCTTAAGGCCGTTTTGCTGCATAATGGAAATATCTTACCATCTCTTCCAGTGGGTTATACAGACCATATGAAGGAGACGTATAGCAACATAAGACAGCTTTTAAGGTGTATAAATTATGACCAACATCAGAGGCAGCTGTGTGGTAACTTGAAGGTAGTAGCTCTCGTGATGGGTCTGCAGCTAGGTTATTCGAAATACTGTTGTTTTTTTTGTGAATAAAATAGACGAGCAAAAGATCTCCATTACCTCAACAAAGACTGGTCTTTCCGCCAATCATTAACTCCTGGGGAGAAAAATGTTCAACATCCGCCACTTGTTGAATCCAATAAGATTTTGTTACCACCATTGCACATTAAACTGGGACTGATGAAAAACTTTGTCGAGGCCATGGTAAAAAGAGAAGCTGGTTTCAAGTACCTCGCTATAAGGTTTCTTAGATTAAGTGAAGCTAAAATAAAGGAAGGTGTGTTCATAGGACCCCAGATAAGGCAGTTTCTCCAAGACAGAGAATTTGACCAAACACTAGTTTGAAAAAAAATGGCATGGCAAGCATTTAAGTCGGGGGTCACGAAATTTGTAGAGATTAGAGCAGACAACTATGCGGAATTGGTGTCCAACCTCATAAAAGCATACAGTTGCATGGGGTGCAACATGTCACTTAGGATACTTTTTTTGGACTCTCATCTGGATTTTTTTCACTGAACTGTGGAGCAGCGAGTGATGAGCACGAGGAACAATTTCACCAAAAAATATCTGCAATGAAAAAGAGTTACCAGGGAAAATAGAGCCCATCAATGCTTGCAGACTTTTGCTGGATGATAACTAGGGATGCCCCACTTACCACATACAAACGACAAGCAAAAAGGTAAAGAAAAGACATGGATTAACATTTAACTCGTAAAAAATGGCAATCACTGGTATGTTTTCATTGTCTAACTGCATGCAACAATGTGTCAATTGTGGCCAAAAGTTGTTGGAGTGGTCAGTAAAGTGCATCGTAGCTACCTCATAATACATCCACATTTAAAACACAACCTTTTGTATCTTTTAAACTAGAACTAATCAGCAATTTTCTCATACATTTTTGGACTCAGCGACCGAAAGTATGTAAGAATCAGCGGTTTTCATTTCCGAAGCAAACAACTTTAGAAAAATTGTTGACCAGTGTTATCAGAAACGTAATAGTGAAATTAACACTAGAAGCCCTGAAATATTTCTATACCTATAAGGACGACTGCGGCTGACCGTTTACTTATAGCTGGTTTTAAACGTACAGGGTGGCCCATAAGTCACTTTACATTTTATAAATTAAATAATTTTTAAATTTTTGGTATGGAAAAGTTTACAACAGAACAACGAGTGAAGATAATTGAATTTTAGAATGTAATATAAGATAATTGAATGTAAAGTGACTTATGGGCCACCCTGTATTTAATTTACTCAGTTCAGTCGGAATTGATGCGTAGCAGGCCCGATGACTGCTTTTCGCGTTTTTAGCGGTGCATATGAAAAGAAACTTCTGTTGTTACTTTATTTAAATACACATTATCTTCAATTCAGATGAGAAAAATAGGTCCACGACTCAATAAACGTTTTCACTCAGAACAACTTGTGCTCTTCACCAATATCATTTACTCCAAAGTACGTCTGCCACAGCAAACTTTTGCACAGTTTTGGGAGAATGAGCTGGATTTGTTTCTGCATGAGATAGTCGGGCTCTTCCTTCGTTTTCGAGCTTGCGGAGTTGCAGCTCTGGTACTGGAAATTAGAGCAATTGGTTGCCCTCTTATCGGAGCAATTGGTTGCCTTCTGTCGCTTTCACTGCAGAGTTCCTTTGTCAATTCACGGAAAAATGATCTCCTTGACAACCTCAGTTTAGTTGTAAGGCAGTAAACAATGTAGGAATTTTGCAGGAACAGTCAAGAATATAGAAAAACATTGAAAACCTCTCGCTCAAACTTAATAAAAAATGAACTACAGGCTTTGCAGCATGGTTGAATATACATACGCCTATCTACAAACACTGCGAGAAAAGTTCAAAGATTTCAGATCATCTCCTCTCGCCGATACACCATCTATCTATTTGAACTGGCCGAAAATACTGTAGAATCAACAAAGATTCATTGCATTTCAATAAAGTCAATAATGATACTTGAACAGTCGTGTAGTTCTCAATTTCTGCCCTAAACTGAAAGGAAAATCAAACTCTACCTTTTTGTAATTTACACGACTTCTCATGCTACAGCATTCTTTTACACTTAGCTTTGTCCCACTTCTCAGAAATACTGTAGAACATGTACAATTAGATCAAATGCACGTAAAAAGTGGTAGAACTAAAAACATGTGGGACCGCATATTATGGGATCAAATGGGACTAAACTGAATAGGATCGTAGGTATGGAACCAAAAGGGGAAATGGGCACTTGGGTTGAATAGGTACAGGGGCAAATTGACACCGAAAGAAAATGGGTACTTGGGGCAAATGGGTGCCGGTGGAAACAGGCGTTGGAACAGATGGGCACTGCAACAAATGGGCACTTGGGGCAGAATGGATAATTTGATGTCGAATTTGATGGGTAATAAGTGTTTGTAAGCCCTGGTGCCACTTTTTTCCCATGCTCATTTACCCCCAGTGCCCCTTTGCTTTGGTGCCCATTTGCCCCAGCATCTATTTGTTTTAGAGCCTTTTTGCCCTGGTGCCAATTTTTCCAGGTGCCTGCTGCTTGCCAGTGCCTACTTCCCCCAAGTCTCCATTTGCATTCGGCTCGTTCTCCATTTATTCCCAGAGCCCATTGCTCTGATGCCCATTTCTACTGGTGTCCACTTCCTTTATTACCCATTCCCCGGTGCCCATTTTTCCCGAATGCCATATTTTGGTCCCATACAAAAACGCTGTTTCCATGCGGTCCTATAGGCCTACTACCCCACGCTGTACCCAATTGGCTCTACAAGATCCTTCACGGTTTTTAATTGTACTCCATTTGATCGTTCTCCCGTATGCCGACATGCTCAGAGCATTATAGTCTCATTATCAAGCAGCGGGCATTTTTGACCGGTTAGGGCTTACAGGTACGTGAGCAGCATACTCTGTTTCTAGATCCTCTAAAGAAAGTTTTTAAAGCTGATAAATTATCATGGTAAGTTAGGAAAACTCCAGAAATTTCGTGAAAAAATTGCAAGAAGGCAAAAGTTACGAACCGTTCAAATGCAAATCCGGTAAAAAATGACCGGTCCGGGCTTTTAGTGTTAAATAGGGGTTTAGTCTGAAATCATCTCCTGTGAAATGTAAACTAGTTAGGATAACGTAATAAATTGCTGCAACCCAATTGAAATTGCTTTAAAAACCAGAAATTTTGCCTAATTTTGATACAATGAAACTAATAATAAAAAGAACATGTTCCGTTATTTAGAATAAGTGTAAATCTCAAATTCGACTTCTTATGGCATGTAAATACGCATGTCATTTTTATTAAATGGTATATGTCCACGGTAACACAAACTATTTCTGCTCAAAATACCATTGAAGCAAATTTTGACCTAATAAACCATATTTACGAGTTTCCCTTGCATTGCTTTGCAAGAAAGCGCGTAAATATGGTTTATTAAGTCAGAATTTGCTTGAGGGGTGTTTTGAGTATTTAATGCGTTAATTTTGATGTCATTCTAATAGTAAACTAGTGAATATTAAAAGGCAGACTGAGTTCTTGAATAGCTCAGGCGAGTCACGGAGCATATACCATAAGAGTTCCGAGCAAGCGATAATAATTCAAAATCAGCGGTTGCATCAGCGGAGGCAAAGCAAGAGCTTGGTGTGCCTATAGAGGTTCAGCTCACAAGTCTGATAAGATTTGAGAATTGCGGGGTATCAGATTTGAGAATATACAATTTTCGAATTATTCCATTCATCATGGTGCTTGAGGTCTTGGGGGCACTTCCCGAGACGCTCAAATTGGACTCAGTGACGCCAACGACTGGTCACCACTGCAATGTTTTTTCGGAGCTGTGTTGTCCAGACGCTAAGCCGTGGAGATGCACTCCGCCATTCGCTACACGCGTCGGCGTAATACCGCGAGTATAATAATAGTAAGGGCATTTTATGAGGTATTTTGAAAATCTGCTAACTAAATTGTTACCAAACGATTTTTTATCAAGATGTCCCTGAAGGTGTGTAATAACACAAATTAAAAAGTTGAAGCTCAACTCCTGTGGGAAAGTTCGAAAAAATCAGCTCGAGTTCGCGCAACATCGTTGCCGACTCAAAATCAGGGGTCACATTTTTTGGGTATTCCAGCGAAAGTATTTTGTCGTAAAACCTGTTCGGAGTGTTATGGAGGTCTGAATTTTTGCATACATGTAGTCTTTCTTCTAACCTTTTGAAAAATAAAAAATTATTTTTATGACGTCACATGAACGCGATGACGTCACCTTGGTTAAGTTTTTGAACATTTTTCGCATTTTCAAGTTTAGAATAGCACTTTTTGTATGCCACATGGATTTGCTGAGTTGAGTTGTTAGTTCTGCCACAACGAAACAACGATGACGTCATCACAAGGCCGTCTCACGGATCTTTTATTATTCAGGCACAATATTGAAGGCTCACTCGCCCTACAAAAATGTTTAAACACAGCGAAAAAGAATATCAACAACTGCAAGATATAAGTGTATTCGAGCTATTCTGCATCCTATTTTATATTTTTTGATATACAGAACAACGAGTGCGGGTTGATTAAATCTGATATACGCAAAAATACAAAAAATTCAGTAGTCGATATAAACTGTAATTATTTGCAATAAAAAGTAGGCCGCTAAACGATATGGATCAGGACAATTCTTCACCAGCATTGAATTGTTTCATTTGTGCTGGACCGGACACACCGGCTCAGAGGCTCCGACGAACAACTTCGAAGGAGAACTCGACCTATTTGAAACAAGCAGAAGTTATCAAAAACCTTGCAATGGTAGAATGAATAAAAGAAAATTACACAAAAGGGGATTTGAGTTGACCACATGCAGTGTAAACCTGATTTATACCAGGGCTGGGCAAAATACGGCCCGCGGGCTGCATGCGGCACGCGAGACCATTTTTTGTGGCCCGCGGGCACTTACAGTTACAGAAATATAAACTCCTACCGTGAATATGTTTTTTTGTACCGGTATTTAGTTGCATATTTTATCCTGTTGTCACGAAAAAGCGATCAATGTGCTGTACGAGCTCGCTTAGGAGTTGCCAATATCTGTCTACCACACCAAGATGGGGTAATTCCGGTATATGCTTTTCCCAACGGCACAACAAGTAAACTTGCCGGTTTGTTCTCCACACTGTCCCTTCAATGCTGAACGTCAAGCAGGGAAGCTGTGAATACCAATTTTAAAGTCATTGGTTTGACCCGACTCGGAATCAAACCCGAGTCTACAGCTCCAGAGGGGGACGCTCTTACAACTTGGTCATCTGAGCTGTCAATTCAAGCCGAAAACTTTTTTTTTTTAATGTCAGTGAAAAATAGGTCATCTGAGAACGTGTAGACCTTTTTTTGTTCTTCATATCAGTGCGCTCCTCGGCTTTAAATTCTTTTCAAGTATGGTCCTTCGTGTGAAAAGTTTGCCCCCTCCTGATTTATACGATAGCTTCGTTGCCATAACAAAGAAGTCAGCTCAAACTTGCAAAGCAGACAGAGAATCATCCAAGTTAAAGAAAAAACGTTAACTGTTCTGAGATAAGTTCCTCTTCTGGCTGCGTGCAGTTCTGGAACTTTACAGCCAGTTCATCTGCGGTATGATAATAGCCTTTATATAACAGCTCAGATGGTCGCGTGGTAAGAGCGTCCGCCTCGGGAGCTGTGGACTTGGGTTTGATTCCGAGTCGGGTCATTGTTATTCACGGTTTCCCTGCTTGACGCTCAGCATTAAAGGGATAGTGTGGAGAACAAACCGGCAAGTTTACTTGTTGTGCCGTTAGGAAAAGCACTTAGCGAGATTCCCCCATCTTGGTGTGGTAGACAGATGGCTGGCAACTCCTAAGCGAGCTCGTGTAGCACATTGATCGCTTTTTTGTGATAGGAAGATAAATATGCAACAAAGTGGAAGTAGTAAGTATTAGAATGTCTGCGCTCTTTGCTATGAACCAGTTCAGCCATGTAAAAATGACCCAGCAAAAGCTAGAAAGAAAAATAAAGCGCCAGATAACTTGACGGCAGATAGGCTGAAAGCCAGTTTGCCTAAAACAGCTCATAATTGAGGAGACAGCTGGTGCGCTGAAGTAATTAGTCACCTCGAAGGAATGAACGACTTGGTAGCAGAAGAAGCGCAGTAGGCCTACCATTGCGCTGTAACCTTCTTTTTGAGAGAGGTGACTTTAATTCCAATACTGGAGATGAGCAAAAAAAGAAAAGAGGACAGAAAAAAACAGATAAATAGCGAGAAGTTTTTTGAATTGTGAGAATGGCTTGAAGCAGAATTAGAGCATGGAGTAATGACGCTGAGTCAAGTCTATAAAAAACTGCAAGAGTTTGATCTGTCTTCGGACAAGAGCTTTTCTTATTTAAAGCATAGGCTAAAATTGCAATTCCCAGCGAAATACCCTAATACCCTACATTTCACGACGCAGGAAAGAAGGGAAGATGTGCTCTGTATCTGGCACCGACAGAATTCTAAGAGAACATCACGCTAATCGTCAACATGGTGACGAGAAAGCTCAAATCATTAGAACAGTAGTTAAGTTTATCCGCAAAGTCACCGCCATGATTGATTTAGATCCGAAATCATATCTACCCCAAAAAGCATGACCAACATCGATAACCAGCTGGAAATTATCCTGCAAGTCTTCTAATGTTCCTGAAACTGATTTGGAAGACATACGAAGGAGTAAGGTTGCTGTTTGGGGACAAAACTTCATAAAGGCGTGCCGACCCAGGTCAGGAGTGCTTCCATATTAAATGGGGCTTGCTGTACAACTTGTCATCGATTTGGATCAAAATGGATGCTCAACTAGCTATATCAATTGGGTTATACAGAGTCTTACTCAGAGATCCAAAACTACTAACACTGTTATCTTAATAGCAGAGGAGAAAATGATGTCTCTGATACTGCTAATGACGTTGTGGAAACCATCGCGGAAGGAACGCCTGTTCCAGATGGTGATGGGACAGAGGTTATTGCTGCTTTGAAGGATCAGTCATTGGCGGAAATCAATGAAAGTGGAATGTTAGCTAGAAATTAAGTGATGTACACGGAGGTTGAAAAAACAAAAAATGCAGTTTTACTTAATTTGTTGGAGACAACATAGATCTACATATCGTATCTTACCATGGAAACACTTCTTTTCACTCAATGTATTGGATCCAAGTTGTGCATCTCCAGCACCTTCTTTGCAAATCCACCAAAAGCGGCAGCTGTTTCCAAATCGAAGCTGAAGGCAAATGACAAAGTCAAGATCTTAAAAGAAATTGAAGTTAATATTCTTTAATTTACCAACAGAAAACAAATGGGGATAAGCACTCTTACTTTTCTTCCAATGGCTGAGATTTCCTCCTCTTTCGCTGAAAAAAAGCAGCTTCTCACTCTAGGCGACACAGCCTGGACTGCGGGATGGGTAATCAAAGCTCATTACCCTGACTTTCCGTGGGATGAAGCGAATACGCGAAAGTGAGGCAAATCTGATTTCGCACATCCATTTCCTTCCAGTCATTGAAAGTGACCCTAATGATCTACCTAAGCCAAGCAATGCAAGGTAAGCTCGTAAAAATGGTTTATTAGGTCAAAATTTGCTTCAGTGGTATTTTGAGTAGAAATAGTTTGTGTTACCGTGGACATATTACTTTTTAATATAAATGACATGCGTATTTACATGCCATAAGAAGCCGAATTTGAGATTTACACTTATTCTAAATAACGGAACATGTTCTTTTTATTATTGTTTTTTTAGCCTCAACATTAGGTAATGTTTCTGGTTTTTATAGCAATTTCAATTGGGTGGCGGCGATTTATAACGTTATCCTAATTAGTTTGTATTTTACAGGAGATGATTTCAGACTAAACTCCAATGTAATTTCGATATTACGTTTCTGATAAACAATGTTTAAACTTGCCAACTATGCGTCAAATATGGGCTCTTTTTTGGCAAAAACTAAAAATTTCAATTGGCTTGCGGGGATTTTAAACTTTATTCAATAAAGATGATTTTTGAGTGAGGTGTTTTTAGGTTAAATGGCAACTTTTTATTGCCATTACAAAGCAAAAAAAAATTTTCCCATTTTTGCTCCGGCCTAGTAGGCCTATATATTGCCTTGAGTAAAAGTCGGTCACACCAACTTCACTGATGAGACCGGATTGATCAAAACAGTGTTCACTGTCTGCAGTTCGGTATAAGTTGGTTTGTATTTGCTTATGTTGTTTCATACCTTGTGAAAGAAACCGTAGGTGATTTTTGGTGAGATTTTTAAAATGCTTAAATATTTTGTTGCATCGAAACTGCAAGTTGTTACATTGAAATTTTGTATTATACGCGATCAGTCATTTTATAAAATTAACATAAATTTGGTTTTGCTAGATACCAGTGTTGCCACTCTGATCAATTTCAATTACATCAAAATTTGTCATAAATTACATCAAATTCTTGGTCAAAACATCAAGCGCAAATAAGACAACGATTTGCCAAAAAAGGACCGAAAAAAGGAACACGAAAATTACCATGTTTACTCGCATCGTTTGTCGTAAAAAATTTACAATAGCTACCGTAATTTTCAAATTGTCTAATCACGACTCTACAAATTACCGGTACTGTTAGCTGTTAATATGCAATAAGTATGCAACTGCGTTGTAGCCTAATCATCATCATCATCATCAACATTTATTGGCGGTAAAGTAGCACAAAATAAGTACAGTTTAAGGAAAGGAAACACATGACCGCAGGGAGACGGCGAATAGACCTTTCGGTCACCTAGTCAGCTGCCACCCAGTTGCCCATTCCTTGAATGGATGCGTGATCACTTTAAGATAAAGATTTGCCAGGGTACCAATTTTATTTGAGTGTGAATCAGTGATTTGCGTGAAAACTACTTCAAGATTTCAAAAATCAAATCAAATCAAATCTTCATTATACTCGCCGTAATACGCCGAAGCGTGTAACGAGTTGCGGGGCCTATCTCCGCGGCTTAGCGCCTGGGCTACACAGCTCCGAAGAAACGTCTCAACGGTGGCGAGTCGTTGGCGACACTGTGCCGATTTGACCGGCCCGGGAATCGAACCCCAGACCTCCCGCACCAATAGCGTGCGCTTAGCAACTGAGCTAACGGCCGGTTCACTTCAAGATTTCACACCAGTAAATGTTCAGTTGTAGGTTTGAAGTAAGTGCTTTTTGAACCGAATTTTGAAAGAATTATATGAAGAGTTTTGGATATCGGAGGGAATATCGTTCCAGATTTTTACTCTTTGAAACCTAATACATTTTTGCATCCGATTACTGGCGTAGCGAGGTATATACAAACAGTTTCTTCGAGGCTGTGTAGATCTAGTATTTTTTTGCGACACTTCACTGGTCAGGATAAAATAATCAGAAAGTGAAGCAGGTAATTTGTTCTTAAAATGAGCATGAACGAATTTTCCAACTTCTAATTTAAAAAGATCTGTAAGTTTGAGGATGTCTAGTTGGGAATGAAATGGAGTAGCCTTATCTCTTAATAGTCCGCCGCCAATTAACTTTACTACTTTGTTTTGAAGGGATAGCAGTTTTTTAACTTAGATTTGTAGGAAGAACTCCACACTCTCAGTCCATATCGCAGATGCGTATGTATTAAAGAATAATACAGTTGCAACATTGCGCATGTCGGTAGATAATGACGAAGTTTGGAGATGATTCCAACCGCTCTAAATATTTTATTTTCAACCGATGATAGGTGTTTGTCAAAATTTAATTGCGTGTCTAAGGTAACGCCTAAGTACTTAGCACTAAGACAAAAAGGAAGAGGTGAATTGTTGATGGAAAAATCTACATTAGGAAGGGGTTAACTCAACTTTGGAGGAATAACTAGCACATTCGATTTGGAAGGATTAATTGTTAGTTTATTCGCCGTAAACCATTCGGAGATATCATTTAAATCTTTTTTCATATCAAAGTGTAATTTAGATGGGTTCGGGGATGAAAACAATAAGCAAGTATCGTCAGCGAAAAGTCTGGGAGTGCAATTAACAGATGAAGGCAAGTCATTAATGTATAATATAAATAGCAAGGGTCCCAGGGTTAAACCCTGGGGGACCCCGTAGTCATTGGATAGTAATGGAGACTCGTGGTTGTTGATAGAAACAAATTGTTTTCTTTTTAGAAAAGCTCGAAGGAGATCGTTTGCCTGTCCCCGTATACCATAATGGTCTAATTTAAGCAGAAGAATTTCGTGATTTACTGTGTCGAAAGCTTTCGTAAGGTCAAGAAATATCAAGTCTGTATACAAATTTTTATTAATGTTTTCGAAAGAGTTGGTAATTACGTCAATAAGAGCATGATTGGTTGATCTATTGCTTTGAAAGCCATATGAGTGTCAAGTATCACTTTATGTTTATTCAGAAAAGTGATCAGACGTTTGTAAATGATTCGTTCAAAAATTTTAGCGAAGCTGGTAAGTATGGAAATGGGACGATAGTTGGTAGGGTTATCGCGTTCTCCTTTTTTAAATATTGGAACTATTTTAGCTGTGGTAGCATTTTCGGGGAAAATACCATTGGCAAAGCAGCAGTCAATGAAAACCTGGATGTAGGGAGCTAATGTTGTTGAGGCAGTACGTAGAAAGAAGGAGGATATACTATCATAATCCACTGCTTTATTGATATTAAGGGAGTTAATTACGTTGATAATTTCCGTGAGATTGTTAACGTCCAAATATATGGAGGGAAAGACATGACGTTTATGGAATCTCGAGAAGGAGCTAGGTGCAGAATTGTCAAATTTACTTGCTGAGTTAGCGCCTTTAGAGCAAAAAAACTCATTAATTCGTTCAGAAATTAACTGCTGGTCACATACAGTATGACCATTAATTTTCAAGGAATGTGGAGCCACGGAGGCTCGTTTGGAAGAAGCAGGGAGAATGGTGCGCATAATATTCCACATTTTACGTGGGTCTTTTTGATTTTCTTTTAACACAGTAGTGAAGTACGATTTTTTTGATAAAGCTTTAAATTTGGTTAACTTATTAGTATACTTTTAAAAAAAAAGTTTTTTGTCAACGTAATCGCTCAAAAAATGGGATTTAAACATTATTCTTTTCTTCTTAATGGAAATCAGAATGCCTTTAGTTACCCATGGTTTCTGGGAAAGTTTTCTTTGTTTTCTTGACAATGGTTTTAAGGGGGCATGAGTATCGATGGTGGTAAAAACAGTACAAGAAAAGAGATTAAACATTTCATTGAAATTTTCTTTAGTTAGTTCAGGTTGGTGCGAGAAAGCGTTGCAAAGGTCAGCTTGTAGGTCATTACGGAAGGAATCAGCAGAAAATGATGATTTATCCCTGTAGAACGTTTTGGTAAATTTGGGAATTGAATATCTAGGTTTGTTGACTGTACAGAGAATAGGGTAATGGTCAGTTATATCAGTTTCTATCACGGCTGGGCTGATCACTTGGTCCATATTATTGGTGATAATATGGTCAAGTAGAGTGGACGAAGTTGCATTTACCCTGGTTGGGATCGTTATTATGGGAGCAGCACCGTTCCTGATAATCAAGTTAATGTAATCGTTAGCACATTTTGACCGGTTTTCTTGCATTATGATGATATTAAAATCACCAAGGATATAAAAGACTTTTTTAGAATTAGAGAGGCTTAGTAGACTGTTGGAAAAACTTTCCAAGAATTCATTGAAGTTGGTTTGCACAGGGTGACGGTATACTACACCAACGATGAATATAGGTTTGCGAATGTTTTCGGATACTTCGAGCCATAAACACTCGAATGAGGTCAATTTATATTGTACAGGGCAAGGTTCGCATTGAAGTTTATTTGAAATATAAATGGCAACGCCCCTTGCCGCTATAGTTGTATCTACGTGCAACAACTTATAATGAGGTAGTTCGATATTAATCAGCGGTTTACTTTTAAGTCGTGTTTCGGTTAAGCAAATTATAATGGGACTAAAATTTAGTGTGACTAAAAATTCATGGAGAAGTTCAAAATTTTTGCGTAGGGAGCGATTATTAACATGTAAGAGGATGAAGGAGTAATTTTTATCAATCTTTAAATGGTTCAAATGTGGATCTAAATATTTGCATTTTTTGATATTGTTTGTCATCGAATAAAATAAATTATCGCATAATTCACCGGGAAAGTGATGATCGATTGTCTGCGTGGCAGCTTGACTAGGTTCAAGAAAGTTAAAAAACTCCTAATCAGTGTCAGGTGCCATGTCAGTATTACGCGGAAGCAATGTAAGTGTATAACACACACAAGCACACTAAAAATGCACAGAGTCAGTTAATGGTCTAAAATTGAATATGCACAAATTGACAGGAATTTATCGACAATATAAATAATCATGGTAATGAGCCAAAGGTGTTATGAAGTGATACCACCAACTCCAAATAAGAGGGAATGTCTATACGTCTATATTAATTACAATTTTTGGCAAAGATTAACGAAGGTACCACAATTGCGAATCGAACTGAGTTGTGATGCAAGAAGGCTATATTTCTTGATTCAATTTAACGAGAGAAAGAAAAAAAAAATGCGAGAGTATCGAACACAGGGTTTGGAATGGGAAGCAGTTTTATCGGTAGGCCAACATACATTCGTTTAAAGAATTTGAACTGCAGTGTTTCTAGTTTTAATTGAGTTCGAGCAATGCTGCAAGCGCTTACACAAAAAGTTCGAATGCAGACTGTTTACGCGCTGATTAGCGTGTCTGCTGTCTAATAAGTGCCAGATTTGTCTGCCAAATTTGTCTTACAACATTAAATAAAGAAGTTACAAACCTGTAGTAAGCCAATCGGTTATATAGTCACTGCGTTTGTAGTAACTTTCATTAAGATATCTTAACCTTTTTGCCATTAACAAATAGAACATAATTACCGCCCATTGCTTTCCAGAGAGTTTTCTGTTTTTTTATTTTTGCTTCTTTGAGCGGCAGTAGAAGCTTTCGTTGTTCCCGGAACTTTTTCGGCTGGTGCTCAGTAACGTAGATGGGAGCAGAGGTGTCATCATCACGTTTACATTTTTCGTTGTAGGTTTTCAGATTTCGAACCGATTTAAAAATTGAGGTTTTGTCTTCCATGGTTAGTAGCATAACGATTATTGGTCTGTCAATTGCTTTGCCTTTAGTTGATATGGGGTGTTGTGAAAGTCTGTGGATATCCACGAATTCAATATCATCAGGTTCGTCTAGCTTTACTTTCAAAAAATTTTGAAACTTAGTCACAGTTTCTCCTCTTTTTTCCCAAGGGTGGTCCTCCTTTATGCCGTGCACAAGGATATTCAAGCGCTTGGCATAAGACTCCTGCATAACTGTCGTTTTATCATAAACCAACTTAAATTTTTCAAAAATCGATATTTTTTCATTCAATTTTTGAATAGTTTCTGAGTCCGATTTTGTTGATAGAAGGTTGTCAACTTTTAAGTTTCTGCTTTTCACCTTTTCTTCTAAATCATCGATTCTCGAACTGAGGTAGTCATATTTTGAGTCTATATCGTCAAGTCTATTTTCAATAAAGTCCAATTTTTTAAGAATTAAATCAATCTTTTCTTCTAATTTCATCTTCTTTTGAATTGAGTTTAAAACCAATTGGCCGATGAAGTACTGTAACTGTAGCTGAACTGCCTCTTTTTTAAATGCGTCATCCATCACTCTGCACTCTGTAGTACCGTACCAGTTTGGTATATTTTTATCTGCTCTTGAAACTATAACAGCCTTTTGAAATGCATTGCAGCATATGTAAGCTACGGTAGAATGCAGATTACCAGATTTTCATTCTGCGTAAAAAAAATTGAATTTTGGGCAATCTTAGTCTCAGAAACTGCGTCACTTTAGTTGCTTTTTTTGCTGCAGCAACATTCGGTTCACGCTTTTTTGTTAGCTTATAGGCCTAACGCAAAAGAGCACATTTTTTCGGGGCTTTAAATGTAATATCACAGTATCTACACATAAGGCTATTTTTATGTATCTGCATCATTGTAGATGGAACACACCACTGCATCAGATACCAGTATTGTACCAATGTACCACGCCTATCACACTACGCACTTTAGTCACGCTCACTCACTTGGCCGTCTACGTTAGCACGCTGCTTACTGACCTCACTCTCCAAGAGTCAAGACTAGTGTGATGTAGAAAAACAGCTTTTCTGCACTTGTTTTTTTTTACCTCGTTTTTTTAGTTTTTTTTTTTTTGTTTTTTTTATTCCTTCTTGAAAAATTTAAACAAGTTTGTTTTTAATACAAAGCTTGGCAAGCAGCATGAAATAGCGTCAACACACTGAACATGACTGTAGGTAGTATAGTGATATTGCTTCATTATAGTTTGTAGAGTAGTACGTATGTAGCTTCAAGCTTACCATCCGGGCTTATTTGGCGATTTGCACGGTTCTGCCGTGCGAAAATTTGAGTTCTCTCAATATACAGCCCAACCACAACGTTGTGCTATTAAATGTTAAATCAGTTTAACTTAAGGTTTAGGCCTTCATTTAGCCTATTCAGCTTGCTTGCGCTTTGGGCTATGGAAGAGTTAGGGTCAAAAAGAATAAATGTAAATTAGGCCGGAGCCTATCTTCTCTGAAACAGCTGAAAAAACTACAGATACTCATCAGATGAACGGAGAAATACAGTGCATTAATGTGTACCATTTACATTCGCTTCTGAATTATCAGGCTTAGCACCCAATTTTATACGATACCGCGTGAATAACCTATCCCAGTTTCCCTTGTTCACTGCTCATAGAAAGACAACAGATAACCTTTCCACAATTCTGTACTTTTTTTAATCTCTCTATTGCGATTGCTCCTGTTTATTTCTTATTCTTTGCATTCTGAAACAAAACCAGCAACTCCTTCCTGGTAATCGGTAACAACAAGCATGCAATCCACGATGGATTTAGGGGGCGGAAAGGTCGCTCCTTATTAGATCCATCATCACAACAAGACACAATAATAAATGGTATGGCGGCCAATACTCATAATTTAGGATCGGATTAGAATTTGTTTTCCAAAAAAAAAGTTTTTTTTGAGCTTTGTTATTTTTGCAAAAAAAACACGTTTTTTTTGAAAAAAAACGAAGGCGAAAAAACGATTTACATCTCTACTCAAGACACCTGAGAGTGACAAAAAAGAAAAAATCACAACTGAGGTATTGTGAAAATTTCTGCGCTGCTTGTTCTTCCGGTACGGTAAAACAACGGAGACAGAAAAATCTACTCTCCAATTTTTATTTTTGACGTTTCGCTTGGCAAGAACGCCAAGCTTCATCAGAAAATACAGTGACCTGGGAAGGAAATCAACCCAGGTCGAGAACAGTAAAACGTAGTAGGCCTTAGCACTGATTTAACTGAACTGATTAAAAAGTTACGAAGTGTAAATTGGATCAACCCGATTAACTATTGCGTCACAAAAAGGCGAAATGCGTGAATAATCATCAAATTGTCATGTGTAATACGTAAAAACCAGTATGTAAACTACAGGGATTAAATTGGATTAAAATCATTTAGCCAATGAACGATAAACATTTGGGAGACTGTCGCCATCAGACCTGTTCATAACCTTGGAGAGTAGATTTTTCTGTCTCCGTTGTTTTACCGTACCGTAAGAACAAGCAACGCAGAACTTGAGTTAGCCTAGCTAGCCTAGACTACGATGCACGGTATACAAGTCCAACAAAATCTTCCCCACTATGCAGTGTATTGTGAAAATGCTACAAAATTTAGACAATTGCAAAAAATCATTCTTTTTTAACAAATTTTAGCCGACTTAGCGTTAGCTTCTGTAGTTTGACAGCTTGTAGCTACTAGCTATATAGCAGCCAGAGCCAGACTACTTAACATCAGATTCATCAACAAAAGCATCAAACATCAAATAATGGGTCAAAAGCATCAAATTTGATGTAATTACATTAAGTGTGGCATCACTGCTAGATACAATGGTTTATATTTACTATATATGTGCAGATGTTTAATGTAAACACAATTTAAACAACATGAAAGTAAATGAAAAAGCTGTATACCATTTTGCTTCCATCATATCAGGTCGATTTTCAGCTCTTTTTATTACTTTGTTATTTGTTGATGGATTTTAACTTCACCTGAAGCAAAACAATTGAAAAATTTTAGGATTGAAACTTTGATATAAATCATCATGATTCATGAACTTCAATTTAATATGACTGTTGTACGCTGCACTGCAGGTATGCTGTTACATGTTGTTCATTTGCTTAACACTGATTTGATTTATTTTTATTTGCAGACGTGAGTGCCAATCAAACCACTATCACAACCACTCCGTATCTACCACAAAATGTTCTGGCGAGTGGTTATTCTGGGATGAAATTTACCACTCAGTTTGTTAGTCAGGACTATATTGAGTGCTCATGGTTATTTCAATCACAAAACGTGCTTTTCCTGAATTTTGTTGCTTGTGTCAATGTTACACAAAACGGTTTGCAAGTAACATGCATGGGAGACAACATGATCACCACATCACTGGTTGTTACTTATCCACTTAATACAAATATCTCCGATGAGGTTCTTCTACAATGCAGATCTGCATCTAGTGGAATCGAAATAGTATCTTTAATCATTATTGCCACACGAGGTAGATAACTGTTTGTATTTTAATGATTGAATTTTTGGAATACAATAAATCTGGGACGAAAACATCTTAAGAAGAAAAAGCATAGCCACAGTAATTCTTAAAATCGGATGTTTCGACAACATAGATTCATACGTGATCATCAGCAGTTTATGCAAGGCAGTACAAGACTGTAAAGGTAACTGTAATTTACGGTTTTGTACTGCAAAGCATACATTGCTGATGATGGCAGCTGAATCTATGTAGTCGAAACCTCTAGTTTTGAGATTGCGTTTTTATAACCACCCAAATTTCATAGTAAAATTAGCAATTGCAAAAGCATAATTAGTCACCAATGCACTGCTAGGGCTAAATTTTAACTTGGTTAAAGTGTTGAACCAATGTTGGCCTATGCTTTTTTCGGTGTGAACTTAGCATTATGTTTATTAAAGATATTGATTGAAATGAAAGCGAGCTTTTTATTTTTATATGCTCACTGCTTAGTCATAACTAGTCCAGTACTTCCTTATAAGATGATCTGGGTATAGTTGACTCGCGATTTTTGATTTTACGTTGTTGTAACTCATAAACCTTCATCAAGCTTCCGTGCAGGCTAAGCAACAAGCTACCAGTCGCGCATCGTTGTTTTGATGCGCAATCGCGCTTTAACAAACGAGCTCAGAATTAAATGTTGTTTTATTAATGAATTTTTTTTTATGTTTTGTTTTCACTACGCAGGTTATAAGGAGTTAAACCTATTCAATTTACTTTATGATGAACTGATATAAAAAAAAATTCTGCATCCGCGCAACAGTATAACAAAAACAATCAAGAATGAACATCTTCCTCGTCCAAGCTTTAGCCTTTTATTTGTTCAACGAGTTATGAATTAGATGCTAGAGAATTATAACCGATGCAGCAGCTTGTACGCTAGAAAGTAGTCACAGTGCGTCGCTAGAACGCTAAACTCACGACGAGGAACTCAAGAGAATCCATTGTTTTGTTCAGAATTGCTTCATTCTAGTGAACTTTTGTCCCCTCTAAAAGATGTATAGGCAAGGAAATCACTTGCGTCAATACTTTATAAAAAGAAGTCCAGAACTGCAACGTTGTTGTCTGGGTTGCTATTTTAGCGAGTTACTGTAAATGTGATAATGGTTAATCGATTACAGTACAGTATATACCACTTCTAGTCCTAGCTTTATTAGCGAAATCAAGAGTAGAATTCAAAATAGAGACAGTTTAGCAGATTTGTAAAAATCAAATTATCAATTGGTTGATATGAAGTTCTCGCCATATTGACCACTTTGAAAAGTGGATTATTGTTATTTGCAGAACAGTTATTAAAGGTAAAGATAGTTAGTTTTTTGGTGTACAATGCTCTTATACTTTTTGTTTGATAGAATGAAGTCGTAGAAAAGAAAATTTTACTTTTATTGTTACGAGATAGATGCTTCTTTTTTTTATTATGATGAAATGTTGGTATATTTTTGTAACGTTTGTATTAATGCGTTGTAAAATTGTTGAATGACGTTAGCTTTTTAATTATTTTTTAATCACTTAACAATTACTAAAGTATTATTTTTTGATTTTAGGTTTGTTTCATTTTTAAACATATGAGTTTATAGACTTAAAGTATGATATACTGGGTCTATTAATAAATGCTATTACAGTAATTTACAGTTTGATAGACAACTAAGTTTTGGAGATGATAAGACCTGAGCCACCCTGTTTCGGGATTGCGTCCCTCTTCAGTGATAACTAAGTTTTGTATTTTTGTGTGGTAGACTGTTAATGTATATACAAAATAAACAACATGTATTTAAACAAAATTAATATTACTTTAGTTATTTGTAATGTTGCTTTCGTCATATCAGGTAAGTTTTGCAAGTATTTATATTTACTTGATTGTTTACTTGATGAATGATGTTTAAAGTTCACTTAAATTCAAACGAATTTGAAAGTTTTGTAATGGACGTTTGTACAGTAAGCTAAAATTTAAACGTATCACTAGGAATCTTGATTTAGCAATGTCTTTGTACTGGAAAGCATCAAGTAGTTGCGTTGTGTATTGATTTAAAATTATACAAATATTTCTCTCTTTGCAGGCTCGAATGCCAATCAAAGTATTATTACTACTAATCCATATTTACCAGGAAATATCCTGGCAAGTGGTTACGCTGGTTTGAAACTTACAACTCAGTTCCTTTATGAAAATTTCTTCTCTTCATGTTATTGGAGGTATCAGTCCCAAGAAGTTATTTTTTCTAATTCTCTTGTATGCGGCAATGTCACACAAAATGGTTTACAAGTAACATGTGTGAGAGATAACAACTTGATCACCACTTCTTTGGTTGTTACGTATCCATTTAAAGCAACAAACAATCCCACTGAGTTTCTTCTTCAATGTAGATCTGCATCCGGTGGAATCGAAACCATATCTTCAATCATTATCGTTATTCGAGGTAATGTTTCGTTGAACATTTTTTACCGATGTTGACCCTGGGAATGAAAACAAAGCCAAAGTTAGATTCACTTTAAATTCGCTGATAGAACAAGTGAAATTGGACGGTTGCTCAATCGGTCGCAAGCAAGTCGTTTTCTTGTTTAATATTTGTGAAACTGCTCAGGGAACATAATTGCAGCTATGCTTTTATGATAGTATTGTTCGTCGTAAAAAAAGTGTGGTTAAGCATCGAACTTCAGGTTTATGAATTGACATTTGACCTACTGCAAGCAACCTTCATGTGCACACAAAAACATATTTCTTGCTGTCACGCCCCTGTGTGGTTTCGATTTGGAATATCCGATGTCCGAGTGGTAAGAGCGTCCGCCTCTGGAGCTGTAGACTCGGCTTTGATTTTGCGTCTGGTCAAACCAATGACGGTAAAATTGCTATTCAGAGCTTCCCTACTTGACTTTTAGCATTAAAGGAGCAGTGTGGAAAACAAGCCAGCAAGCTTACTTGTAGTGCCGTTGGGAAAGGCTTTTAGCCGGATTCCCACATCTTGGTGTGATAGACAGATGGCTGGCAACTTTTACGCGAGCTCGTTATAGCGCTGTGGTGATAGGAGGATAAATATCAACAAAACAAACGTCCTGACACAAAACAAGCTTGGGACATTGTGTGGAAAACACGCCCAGTTCATCAAATATGCTGAGAGATTAAAGCGTCTTTTTTTGGATCAGCACAATTGGATTCGATGCCGACATGAATAAACAGCTAGTTGCTGTTACTGATCTTTTCTTGTTTGGATTGATAACGTAAACTGGTTTGTGTTTGCCCATGTTGTTTCATATCTCGTGAAATAAATCGTAGGTGGTTTTACGTGTCGTTTTGAATATTTTATTGTAGCCGAAAATGCGTGTTGCTACTTCAAAATTTATATTATACACAATCAATCATTCCATGAAACTAACATAGATTTTGTGTTGATAAATAAAATGTTTTTTACTTATATGTGGCACATATTTAATGTAAACATAATTTGAACTACATGAAAGTGAATAAAAATTTGTTTACTACGTTGCTTCCATCGTCTCGGGAAGGTTTTGCCGCTTTTTTATTATTTTGTTATTTTTTTTAGAGAATTTTAAATTTAGTTGAAGCAAAACAATTTTGGAAAATCTTAGGATTTAAGTTTTGATAAACGTTTTATCATGAACTTCAATATTATACGAGGTTGTTGCACTCTACACTGCTAGTATGCTGTTCGATGTTTTTTTTTTAATTTTTTTAAGGCGCTCTAAGGAACGAAAATGGTCTCTTGAAATTGTCCAGCGGTCTTTCAAAATCAGCAAATTTTGTTGAATAGTTGTTGACTGCAGTTTCACTAAATTAAAAAATTGGCGGTCTTTCAAAATTGCTTAATGGTTCCTCGAACTAAACCTTATAAAAAACACTGAATGCTGTTACATGCTGTTCATTTGCTTAACTAATTTGATTTTTATTTTATTTGCGGACGTAAATGCCAATCAAACCATTATTACAACCACACCACATTTACCACAGAATGTTCTTGCGAGTGGTCATTTTGGATTGAAACTCACCTCTTTGTTTGTTAACCAGAATTATGAAGAATGTCTTTGGTCCTTTCAGTCAAACTCTATACCTTTCTTGAATCTTGTTCTATGTGCCAATCACACTCGCAACGGTTTACACGTAATTTGTGCAAGAAATGAAGACAGCGACAGCATGATCACCACCTCCCTCGTTGTTACTTACCCACTTAATACAACAGACAATCCCGCCGATTTTTTTATACAATGTAGAAGTTCTTCTGGTGGTTTCAGCACAATAGCTGTTATCAGTATTGTCATTCAAGGTAACATTTTCCTGATGGGGCTCATCATTTTTAAGCAAATACTCTTTCAACCACACTTACTAGTTAAACGCACTGTAATTTCAACTATTGCTGGAACTGTTTGTTTGCTGTACGGTATTTTCTGGCTAACGTTTTTCGGTCAAAACTTCTGGAACGTTTGGTGGATTGAAAAGAAAGCTTTTTAATTCAGCGAAAATATCTTTGCAATAGAGGTGTAACAGATTTTTTGCGTCAAAAAATTCCCCAACTAACTTTCCTACTTTGCGTTTTGAAGTTAAATAAAATCTTCAGCTTAGCGTTGCTTGTTTGAAAAGAACAGAAAATAGTAGTAGTAGTGTCCAGTGGCGTAGCCAGCCCAAAATTTCGGGGGGGGGGGGGGGGGGGGGGGCAAAACTTCATAGGCTTTTCCAGTGGCGCACCCAGGATTCGGCAAAAGGGGTGCACCAACCGGAGGTGTGGCGGCGAAGCCTCCAGCCGCCGGAGGCTGAGGGGGTCTTGGGGCAGAGCCCCCAGCCGCCACGGATATTTAGAGTTATCAATCAATCAATCAATTTTCTGGACCCGCTTATCCTTGGGGGGTCGCGGGGGCAGCAGCTCAAGTTGGAGCCTCCAAGCATCTCGATCCTCTGCAACAAAGGATAGACGCTCTGCTGGGATGCCAAGGCGAGACCAACTAAGATCTTCTACGTAATCTCGCCATCGAGTTCTGGGACGGCCTCTAGGCCTTCGACCAATTGGTGTTGAACAGAGCAGTTTTTTGGCTGTTCTTTCCTGGGTCATTCGTGTCACATGTCCATACCAACGCAGTTGCGATCTTTCTAGTCGGAGAAGCAGCGATTCGATGTTTAGAGATTCACGAATATCTGCACTTTTAACCTTGTCCAACAAGGTCAAACCGCTAATTCTTCGCAAGAATCCCATTTCGGCTGCTTGAACTCGAGACCTCACTTTCTCATTCATGATCCAACACTCATGGCCATAAGACAAAATAGGAACATAGACCGATCTGAAAATGGATAGCTTTGCCTTGGTGCAAAGCTCCCGTTTCAGTACCACAGATCGGTGGAGCTGGCGCATTACTGCACTTGCTTTTCCGATGCGGATATCCAATTCGCTATTTTGTCTGCCGTCACTTGTGAATGAGACGCCGAGGTACTTGAATTTCTCTGACTGTTTTAGTGGTACTCCATCAATTTGGAGAGAGCACTGCTTTGGTTGTCTGGACAGGCACATGGTTTCTGTTTTTGTTGAACTGATTTTCATTCCGGCATCAGAGCATGCATCCGAAAACCTGTCAAGAGCTTTCTGGAGACCATTTTGGGTAGAGTCGAGTAGCACGAGATCATCTGCAAATAACAGACGTTGTACAGTGCATTCACCGATCTTTACTCCGCCACAAGACTCACTGTTCTTAACTATTCTATCCATATAAATAAGGAACAGAATAGGTGAAAGAGAGCAGCCTTGCCGTAGTCCCACACTTACTCTGAAAGGTTTCGTCGTTGCGCTGTTAACACGAACACAGATCTCGGAATGCATGTACAGCGACTTAATGGTAGTTAGTAACTGGCCATCAATGCCATACTGCAACAGCACCGCCCAAAGCTTGTCTCTAGGAATGCGATCATATGCTTTTTCAAGATCAACAAAACATGCATTGACCTCTTTTGCATATTCCCACGACTTCTCAAAGATTTGCTGCAAGGCAAAGATCTGATCCATTGTGCTTCGGCCAGGACGAAATCCACACTGAGCATCTGTTAGTTTAGGCTCGACTATTTTACGGCATTTCTTTTCAAGGCATTTGGCATAGACCTTACCCGGGACACTGATGAGAGATATGCCCCTATAATTGGTGCATTTTCTCTTGTCTCCTTTCTTGTGGATAGGTATTATCACACTAGTTTGCCATTGCTTTGGTGCTTGCCCAGTACTACACGCCACCTTACAAACACGAGTCAGCCAACGAACACCATGTATGTTCATTGCTTTTAACATTTCAGGTCTGATATCATCCTCACCAGGTGCTTTTCCAGTTTTCAATGATTTGATTACTGCATTCACATCTGCTTCGGTAATCTGAATATCTTCCCCAACCTGTTCTTCGTGAATTTGTATCGGTGTAGCATCAACTGGGTTTAAAAGATCACTAAAGTACTCTCTCCACCGATTCAAAATAGCATCTTGATCTTTCAGAGTCACACCATTTGAATCTTCGATAAAGAGAGCGGCTCGAGATCTGTTTCCACGCAAACGGCGAATGGTCTGCCAGAACACTTTGTTTGCCGTTTTGAAATCATCGTCTAACCTTTCTCCAAATTCCTTCCAGGCTCTTTCCTTAGACAGTTTAACTTTTGTGGCTGCCGCCTTACGTGCTTCAGAGTACTGCGAACGAAGTTCAAGTGATGACTTATTTGCAAGCCAGGCCTTATAGGCCACTTTTTTCGCACGAATAGCTTCTTTAACTCCTTGGTTCCACCAAGGAGTTCTTTTCTCGCTACTCTTCGTCCCTCCAACACGCTTACGTCCACAACAGTTAGTAGCGGACGCAATGACTGCTGTTCGAAACAAACACCACTCAGTTTCAATGTCTTCAGTAGAGGTCGGAAGTTCTTTGAACTTAGATGCAATGTTGTCTGCAAATGCAGTTCGTACCTCTTTGTCAGCCAATGATTCCCATTTGATTCGATAAGTTTCTCGTGGTCGAAAAGTCTTTCGTTTTTTCAAGGGTTTCAAAGCTTTCAAAGTGCAGACAACTAGGTGGTGATCAGTTGACAACTCAGCCCCTCTTTTAACACGAACATCAGACACGGTAGAAAACAAGTCCGCCGAAACGATACAAAAATCAATCAGGGAGCGTTGTCCCAGAGAGTTTCTGTACCAGAAGTACTTATGAATTCTTTTGTGCTGAAAAAATGTGTTCATTATGCACAGCCCATTGGTGGCACAGAACTGCAATAAACACCTTCCGTTCTTGTTAATGTCAGGGTCACCATGTTGCCCAATAACACCTTTCCAGGTTGCATTGTCGATGCCCACATGTGCATTGAAATCGCCCAAAAGGACAAGGGATTCTGATGAAGTTGCTTTTCCCAATGCAACCTCAACTTCCTCCAGAAAGGCTTCGTACTGTGATTCTATGTTAGGTGCGTACACCTGCAATATACACAGAGATCGCTCCTGCAGCCTTAGCTTTAGAAGACAAACCCTTCCTCCCAGTGGTACCCAGTCAACGACACATTCAGCTATGTTGGGGCTCACAAGTAAGCCAACACCAGCTTGAGCAGACATTGCTGCATCAACACCTGAGTAGAAAATTTTCCACCCACCGTTCAACTCGACAGTTCCAGAACCCCGGCGCTTTGTTGATGAAATTCCCACAACATCAAGGCGATACTGTTGGGCTTCGCAAACAAGCTCCTGCTCTTTTCCTGTCAGTGACGAAACGTTCCAGTTCCCGATAGCTAGATCCCGGCAGTTTGGTCCAACTCGAGTACGTTTTCTGTGCGCTGCCCCCATTTGCCTCCCCAAACGCTTAGCGACTGCGTTGGTGGGTTTCCGGTGACGGTCAGCTTGTGGGGGAGACTGTAGCTTATTTTTCGAACGAGTTTCTCTGCCTAAAACTCGAACGCGGACCTTTTTATCCTGCGCGCCGTCCGATGCAGCATGAATATTGTTATTACAACTTTCCATTTAGCTACAGCATTGGATTGCTACTTGGTCTGTTTCTCTCCTTCGACCTTACCGCCATGGGTGACCCTGATGGAAGTGATTAAACACTACCGACGGCGTTGCTCTAAGGATCATTGAAAACTCAAACCTCCCCACCACGTTAAGGTGGCAATCCATAGGAGAGGATATTTAGAGTTATTACGAGAAAAATACTCATTTTAGCGTATTTTTTTTGTAGAAAAGTGGTCTTAATCCGCCCCTGCTTGCGTTGTTAGTAGATTTACGTTACAGCTTTAGTATCTTTGTTTGTAGGCTAGTGGTAAGTGAAAATATTTCGGGGGGGCAATTGCCCCCCCTGGCTACGCCCCTGGTAGTGTCTTTTACAACCGCATCGTTTGCTGGGGTTTTTAATCTCTTTTGTCTCGTTCACCCCTTGCCGAAAAAAAAAAGTATAATTTACCCCTAATGTACTTTACTGCTTTTTCAATACTGGGAATTAAAGTTTTCTTTAGTTTTTAATTCAGAAAATTTACCCCCTCGGTAGGTAAAACTTACCCCAGGGGGTAAATTGACCCCGCTTAAGAATCCCTGGTCTACGCGAAAAAGAAATGCGACAAGATGAGAAAAATATGACAACGGAACAGAAAAAAGGAAGAAGCTACAAAACGTTTAACGTTATGGAATGCAGGTAGGAAAAGAGGAGAGTAGTCATGGCTGCACCCCCAAAAATTATACAGGAACACCTGTGAAGACATTTAAATTACTATAATAACTTTTTACAGTTAAGTAGGATTTTGCTTCAGCTGCTTTTTTAAATCGATTAGCAAAATGCTTTTGTGAATGTAAGTTGAGTAACAGAGATTGATGATTGCATAATTCGTAGCATGGAACAGTTTTGGATTTTCTTCTTAGTTGTAGCAGGTAAGATGTTAGCATGCCTACGGTTGTGTAATTACGTACAGTTTTTACCATTGGTTACTTGATAAAATTTTTTTACTTGATGTTTTGACTTAATTAATTTTTTTGATCAAAACTATGAATTGACATTTGCAATGCAGTTTTACCAAATTTTATCAAATATAGAAACAGCATGCCATTACGTTTAATAACCTAAAGGTAACACAAAATTTCCGGTTACAATGAATGTTATCACAGGTATAGGCCTACCCATTGCGCTGCAACGTTTGCTTTAATTTTTCGCCTTTTAGGTGGTGTTTTTACGCAAGCTCAACCATTTTCTTCCATTCGAACTCATCCAAACTTTCCTGGCAATGTTCTAGCAACTGGTTATGAAGGATTGCGACTAACAATCCAAATTGAAAGTGGATTGTATGAAGTATGTACGTGGAAATTTGGACTAATCTCACAGGATATCTTCACCGTAGGCATTCCATGCATCAACAGGAATGATTCAGATTATACTTCGACTTGTAACATCGCAAATAATTCAATTGCTTCTAGCTTGATCATCTTGTTCCCGGTGAACGGAAATGTTTCTGTACTAATTGAGTGTCAGATTATTATTGGTGATGGACAGATTCTAAAAATAGCTTCTCTTCTTCTGAATGTTAAAGGTGAGATTTTCATGACTGAACGGCGAATCTTCTTGCGTATCAAGTATCAACGGTTGAAGATAAATTGTTGCAACATGGATAAGCTGGTTCATCTGATTTAGTCGATTGGTGGATTTGAAATTGAGATTTTAGCCTTAACGTTATGGCTCACTACTATCGAACCCCTCTCCCACTTGAAAATTCGTAGCAACGATCAACTACGTAACTCTTGGTGTCTTTTCGAATTTGTCTGCTCCTGTCATATTATGAATAGTGTCTGTGAGTAATGGCTAGTTAAATCAAAGTTTATGAATAATGGGGCCTTAGTGATTGTTTGTTTCGTAGTACTATCTTCGATTGTTTTTGCTCTTTTCCTGTGTTACTTTTATCATTGCACATTATGGTTGCTGTACTCGGATAATGATGAAAACGTGCTACCAAGTTGATTTTCATCAATTTTGAATGCATTAAGCATGACTGATTCACTAATGAGGTTGGAGTACTTCGGAAGAGATGAATATGTGTAAAGCCAATATGTGTGTCATAAGATATTTGATATCATTTTCATTTTTGTCTCAAATTTAT
The DNA here is from genome assembly GCA_964006365.1 of Trididemnum miniatum. NCBI lineage: Eukaryota > Metazoa > Chordata > Ascidiacea > Aplousobranchia > Didemnidae > Trididemnum > Trididemnum miniatum. Next base: position 23,600,207 of record OZ023242.1, on the reverse strand, counting down.
CCATGGTTTTTACCTTATTTTAATTAAAAAACTGAAAAAAAATTGTATAATGAGCCATCTTAAAGTGTTTTCTGTGCGTTATTGCTGTAAATAAAATCCATAAACAAAAGCTTCATCTGTTTGATTTAACGTTCTTTTGCTTGAAATTCTTTTCAATTCATAGCAAACGCCGAACAAAATACTGCAGAATAAAAAAATAAAAATGAAGACAAGCGCAGTGCAATGCAATATCTTTTACTTCGGCACAACTGACAGCGTTAATTATCAAAAACATGAACTTCAGCTGTTAAGCGCATCGCTGTCGGTGCAGAAGGTCTAGGGTTTCATTCCCGGGCCGGTCAATTGGACACAGTGTTGCCAACGGCTCCCCACAGCTGCGATGTTTCGTCGCAGCTGTGTCACCCAGGCGTTCTGCCCCGGAGAACGGGCCCCGCTGTTCGTTATACGCTTAAACATAATACAGTATAACAAAGATTTGATTTGGTTTTTTATGAGCTTTTACGTTCTTTGATTGATATTATTATAATCGTAAGTGTTACTTTACTACACATTCCTTTTGATGAAATATCTTCCTTTCAAGCTAAACGTTATGTTTTACAGATTGCGCCACCTCTGCACCACTTGTTGTCGATTCAAGCTCAGCAACTTACAATTCGACAGGAACATTTCGTTGCGCAAAAAATGAAAATTTGTACTACGCAAATGGAACTCAAACAACCGATGCACAAACAACTTGTCTTGCAACAGCTGAATGGAGTGGAGAAGAGAGCTTGGCGTGTTTTAGAGGTAGTTGATAATTAAGTTATGTGTTGATACCAGGGTTGGAAATCGACAATGAAAAAATAAAGAAAAATTCGATATTTGATACCTCAAAAAAGTAGAGAATTCGTACATTCGATGACAAAAATAGAAAGTAGAGAATATCAATCAATCGATAACGTCAAATCGATACATTTCTCTGACTCAGTTAACAGCGACTGCGTCAACATATTTTGATGCTAAAGGAAGGGCTTCAGATTACGCAAGGTGGAGAATGTCGGTATCGAAGGCATAGCATATCATGATGGGCAGTTTAAAACAGGAATACCAAAAGATCTACTCACTTTTCCCTTTTCATTATAAAAAAGATCAACGATCACTTTTTCTCTTAAATACTTTCTGCCTTTGATCTTGGCCTACTTCAAATGCTGTTGACTATAAACCTTTTTCTACGATGTTCAAAACACAGAAGTACTCCTACCAGTATCAGAGTAATCATTTAAATGAAAAAAGCTGGAGAACAAAAAATTCAAAAAACACTGAATGTTAATACCGGTACCGGTATCTGAATTTGGTTCGAGTAACAAGCTAATGAAAAAAAAAAAAAAAAAATACTCTTAGTGTACCAATAACAAAATAATGAAAAAAACCCACTCATAATTCAAAAAATATGGTGTTGTTCGCAAAACTTTTTGGTGATTGAAATGAAGAAGAAACACTGAAGAATAAAAAAAGCGGGTGAACAAAAATTCAAGAAACTCAGTGAAGGCAGACCATATTCGGAATAAATATGCACATTGTGCAGGAAATATTTGAATTTGGTACTAGTAAGAAGCCAATGCATGAAGAAAATAAATTAAAAAAAATTAGTGTACCAGCAAATAAAAACTAAAACAACACTTGATTAAAATACTCGGTGCTGCTTGCAAAAATTTTTTGATGATTGAAATGAAGAAGAAACGCTGTAGAGGCAACAGGTATTGAAGAAACCTAATCAGGCCGGTTAGCGAAAATGCCCAGAATTTCATAATCACAATCCAAAAATAAGAAACGGGCAAAGCACAAAAACGAAAGCAATCACTATAACACCAGCAGCAACTGCATAGAAAAACACCATTGTAAAAATTGTGACTTAAATTGTACAAAGTTGGCAATCGGGCCTACCAAAACAACGAACTAACACTGGGAAATTCAGCTCTACACTGATAATAGTCAACAGTGCGAGTGTACAAAACACAGGTGTCATTTATAGACCAACGTACCTTGCAGAAAGCCTGCTGTCATTTTTATTAGCCTCACAACTGCATTGGACTGCCTGGCCCTGGCCTGCCTGTTACAAAGCGATACCAAGTGACCAAGCGTTTAACAAACGTTTTCTCGTGTTATATTTTGGAATGAAATCAAAAATAACAGTGAATACGGAATTTTCCGCATGCTAACTGTTTTTACGCGGATGTAAATTAAAATATTTACCTGCAAACACCACTAAAACCAGATAAGGTACTCAAAATAACAAAAAATAAAAACTTTCGAAAGAACTTATTCAGAAAAAAAAGTATTGATTAATTAATATCGATTTACCACGCAAAAAAGTAGGGAAAAGCCCCAATCAATAATGCAAAAAAAGTAAAGAATTTTTGCATTCGATGACGAAAAAGTAGAGAATATCAATTATCGATTTCTAATCGATATTTTCAACCCTGGTTGGTACTGGTGTGTGAAGAAGTGCACAATGTGTTTCTTGGCGATTTTCGGACACTATCTGCTATATGTTATCATTGTTATTGTTTTCTTAATGCAAAGTTGTTTATAAGTAATTTTTTTGTTGATTTTGTTTAGGTTGTGATGTATCTTATCCTCTGGTTGTTGAATCCGATTCCACGTTTTACAATTCATTAGGAACCTTTAGTTGTGCAAACAACGGAACATTGTTTTATTCAAATGGGACTCAATTAATTTCAACACAAACAACTTGTCTTACAACAACTAAATGGAGTGGACAGGATGGTTTGGAATGCTGGAAAGGTTTGTTTTGAACAGGCTAGATCAGATCTGTGTAACTGATCATGAAGGCGTTTGTTACAATGTCAAGTTTATGAAAACAACTGGTGGTTTGTTGTCTTTGTTAGTTGCAAGAGTGTTGCGCTCTGTCGTCCCCTGCGACTTACGAAGCAACTGATGGGTGCCATCAATAACCACCGCCTTGTCGTACCTTCAGCCCTCTCCATTAATACGAATCATAATGTAATCGAATGAAAATTGGTTTCTTTAAAATAAACTCAACTGCGTTTTCATACACAATTTGTGGGATTTTATCGATTGATAATCCTCTTAAGTAATGTTTTTGATGTTCACGTTAAATCATTAAATCAATTGATCACGTTAAATCATTTGGTCGTTTTACGGGCATGTTAAGATACATCATCACTTACCATTACTGAGTCAATGCATCTTGACCCTTCGTTCGAGTAAAGCGTATTATGTGTATTGTATTGTATTTATTTGCATATCTATCTTCCTAACACGAGAAAGCGATCAAAAGCGCTATAACGATCTCGGTAAGAAGTTACCGGCCATCTGTTTACCGCTCTGATATCGCGGAATTGCCCTAAAGCTTTTTCCGACGGTACAACAAGTAAATTTTACAGCTTGTTCTCCACTCTGTTCCGCTAATGCTTTAAAAACTAGCAGGGAAGCTGTGAATCTATTGCAAAAACCATTGGTTAATGGCGAATTAGAATCAAACCCTAATCCACAATTCCACATCTCAAGAGACGGAGTCCCTTACCATTCGACCATCTGAGCTGTTTTTAGTTCAATCATGTGTCAACATAAGCAATGCCATGAACACTTGACATGGCACGCAGCGTTTGATACTTCTTAACTCCGCCCACTCAATATTTAGCTCCGGATGTTGCCATAAATGGAGAATTATCGGTAATTGAAGACAATGACATCACTCTGACGTGCGATTACGTGGACGTTTTGCCATTTGGAAACTTGTCTGTTCTGTATTTTGGAGACGTGTCAGTGGTTCAAGATAAGGTTAGGATTTGTGTTGAAATCAAATCTTTATTATACTCGCGGTATTATGCCGGAGCGTGTAACGAGTGACGGGATCCGTCTTCGCAGTTTAGCACCTGGGCCACACAGTTCAAAAGAAACACCGCAGCGGCAGCGAGCCATTGACGACACCGTGTCCGCTTTGACCGGCCCGGCAATCGAACCCGAGGCTTTCCGTGCCGACATCGATGCATTTAACCACAAGGCCGACAGCTTGATTTTTTGTAATTATTGGCGTGGTAGAAGCAAAGAATCCAGAGTTTGTTGGTTTGAAAAGCTCGTTTCTGCTTTTGTCAAATACTATGAGGTTGCTGTTAAAAATCTAATTTAAAAAAAATTCGTCAAAGTGTTTCATGCAACTTATAGAAACGCAATTGAGAGCATTTCTGTTTTTGTTTAGACTGCTGGCTTTACACTACAAAATGTGAAGAGATCAGACAATCACAAACTTGTATCTTGTCAAGCTCTGACTCCATTCACTGAAATCTATCCTGATACTGGTCGATCAAATACAAGAACTGTAAAAGTTTTGCGTGAGTAACCACGAACTTATCTCTCCAAATGTCCTTTATAGTCATTTGTTTTAGTAGATTTTGCCCATAAATAAAACATGGCTAATAATGTGGTAATGCGTGCTCTATTTACAAGTGCTGCAACTCTTCTAACACAAAAAATCAAATTTTGAGTATACTTGCGGTGTCAGGGCTAACCGTGTAACGAGGGGGGGGGGGGGCGAGGTTCCTCTCCGCGGCTTAGCGCCTGAGCGACACAGCTCCAAAGAAACGTCGCGGCGATGTCGCCGCTCTGACCGATTTAAACGGCCCTAGAATCGAATCCATGACTTCTCGCGCCAATAGCGATGTCTTTAGCAACTACCCCCGCCGGCCGTTACAACACTTCTGGTATAAAAAAAAAAAAACAAAACTAGGCGTAAGTCTTTCTGAAGACAATTTTTTGTGTGTATTGTAGATGCACCTTACCAAGACAACCCATCAATTTGTACGTGGGTTGCTGATACAAGTCAAACATGTGAGATATTATTTCACGCCAATACAAATGTTACTGTGGTACAAATCACTAAAGATGGTGAGTTTAAAGCTGCAAGCACTGGAGAATTGCATTCAGATGAATTTTTTTGTTGATTTCAGGTACTTTAGTGGAAGGACTTCTTTCTCCAGTTTCTCCTGATGGTGATGACGTAGCTTCGTTCTATTTCGGTTTGCTAAAGGTCTCTTTATTGGTTTGCTTATTTGTTTCGTAGCCAGACGGTTGGCAAACGGTTAACGGCTTCGCTAACGTTGCGGGAGGTCTGAGATTCTATTCCCGGGCCGTTGAAATTGGACACATTGTCGTCAACGGCTCGTCACCACTGTTACGTTTCTTCGGAACTGTATTGCCCAGGCGTTAAGCTGCGGAGATGGATCCTGCCACTCGTTACACGCTTCCGCGAAATACCTCGAGTATAGTGAAGATTTAATCTTTCTTTTTTTTCTGTATAAACCATAACATTTTGAGAATTTTACCATTGTTTGAATTTTACTGTTATGTTTGTAGGATGTTACATTTGCTGATGCTGGAAGTTACCAAGTTCAATTGACATCAGTTGTTCCACCAAACGATCATATCATTTACTTTGAAATTGATGTTGTTCAAAACCCAGCAGAAGGATATCTGATTGGTTTAATCTGCTCAGTTGTTTACGCTGTGATTGTGTCCGTGATAGCTGTGGTCATTTACATGAAATTATCAAAAGTATTGAAACAGAAAGGTAACATATAAAATTGATGATTGTTAATACCAAGGTGTTGTTTTATTAACAGCTCAGGCGACCGAGTGGATAGAGCGTCTACCTCTGGAGCTGTAAACTCTAGTTTGATTAACTAAAATACAATACCGAGTTATCAATAGCGTATTGTGTTGCAGATCAAAAAGTTCTTTATCAACCAAAAAATTCAAAAGTAAGCATCAATGTTTGAAAAAAGCAAAATATATTTTATCTAAATTCTGTTGAATTCAATTTTTTGTTTCATGTAATTTTGTTGTTTGTTTCATTGTTGCAGGCAGCTTCAGTTCCTGAGGGAACTTATATAACCATCGATGACGTCAAACGTTCATCAGCAGAACGTAAGTTTTGTAAATCACTATTGCAGATTTCGTGAATGTAATATTGTTGTTTATCTTCAGTAAACAAACCAACGGAATATTTGGCTCCAAATCAAATCATGAACGAGGAAACGAATGTAAGTGATTTTGTGTTGAATGCAACTTTTTGTCATGAAATAGCAGCAACTAATAAGAGATGTTTATTAAGTAATATGCAACTTAGCAGCTGGCTCTCAAGGATAGTTTAAACTACATTCGTCATTATCAAAAGTTATGAACTCCATAAGAGACGAAAAACTAGTTGGATTTTTGCTGTTTTGCTTTCTTGTCCATCATAAATGAGAATATTGCAAGGGAGTATAGCTGCTCGTAAATAGCCATACCTGACTTCACCCCGCAGAACATACCTGTACTTTCCTACATGGCGTTGCAATTTGAAATTTCCTGTCAGTTGTCTTAGCAAAGCGCTCTGCTGTCGCGCCAAAATAACGGCGTGGCTATTGCTTGACATCTTCAAACTCTCTTTGCATCTATCTTTAGCGCAAGAATATTTTTCTCCATTTACGACGAGGTATTTAGCCACTAGATGAAATTCCATAATTGTTCTACAACAATACTTGCTGAGTTTTGTTGCCTTTATTCTCGGCCTAATACCTTTTCGTTTTGCACTATTAGTACAGATATTATTGCTTTACTAGTTTTTGATTGATTAATCTAACAATTTCGGCAAAGTAACAATGGTTTTTTTGCTTGTACAGAAACTGCCTGCAGCAGATGGTTTTGAGAATATTGTCGTGTCTGCAAATGAAGATTTTGACGATAAAGCGGTTTGTATTGTGATCATAAAAGTGTAATTCGTTGCTATTAAATACATCATAAAATTTGTTGCTGCTACTTCTATCCTCGGCATTATTATTTATAGTTTTGTTTTTGTTTCTCTTTGAATTAGTTCAGCTGACTCCATTTGTCTGTTCTCAACTTTTTGGCTTCTGCTATCCTTTTCATTGTACTAGATGCCGAAACTCTAGATTATGTAGCCTAATTTTCTGGTGTGGCTTTCAATGTGGTCCTCCCTGATTGTTCTCATTGATGAGGGACGTAATCCCGAAACAGGATGAATCGGGTCTTATCTTATACAATAAAAATTACAATGCTGTCAAATCCAAGTGACAATAGATTTGTTAAATTTTACTGGTCTTATTTTACTTAGACATCTTCTGCCAAATCCAATTACGAAAACATGTCTAAAAGTACAATGCGAACAAGTAGCAAGAAGAAGGTTGGTGATATGATATAGTTAAAATATTCAACTGTTTGTTGTTTGTGAACCATAAAGCGCACTTTAATTTTTTTTTCTTAAAACTGGATCGAGCGCCTTATAAGCCGGTGCGCTTAATAAAAAGATCACGAGTTGCTCTACGCTTTGTTGCCGTTAAAATATTGAGTTTTTTTTTGTTTAATGAGCTTTACACAATAACCTGATTCTCCTCAAAAACCGTTGCGTTTTATAGCCCGGTGCGTTTTATGTATGAAAAAAAAAACAAACAAAGCAATTCACTGGCAGTGCGCCTTAAAACTAGGTGAGCTTTGTAATCCACGAGCAGTTGTTAAAACATCGCTATCGGTGCGGTAAGTCTGGGTTCAATTCCTGTTTTGATCAAATTGGACTTGGTGTCAGCAACAGGTACCACCGCTGCGACAATTCTTCGGAGCTGTTTTGTCCTGGCACTAAGCCGCGGAGATGGACTCCGCCACTCGGTACACGCTTCGGTGTAATACCGCCAGTATAATGAAGATTTAATTTTGGTTTTGAGTGTGTGCATGGACAAGGTCGTTGGTCAACACTTCTGCTGTTTCATGAATGCTGTTTTGTCTTGAATCGTTGAATAGAGTCTGGGGAACCGCCTGCTTATAACATGTAGTAACTGTTCGCTTGTAAGCTACATGTTCTATCAGCAAGTCTTTTGTTACGCTGGACTACCACGGTGAGTTGACTACATGGCCTCACTGAAAATTTATCCTTTTATGCCAGGGAGCTACGAATATCGTGTGACGAGCTCGACTAGGTGTTGCCGGCCATCTTTCTATCACTCCAAGATCGAAAAAATCTTAGGCCTATTAAGTGCTTTTTTTAACGGAAACACAAGCGAGTTTACCGACTTATTCTCCCCCCCTTTGATGCTGAGCGTCAAGCAGGGAAGCTGTGAATATCAAATTTAAACTCATTGGTTTTGACCCGACTCGAAATGGAATCCGAGTCTACCTCCTTAAAAGCAGCCGTTCTACCCACTTGGCCGTCTGATTGGTGCAACGTCACGATTGCATATTTTTAAAACGCAGGCTATGTCTTCCTCGATGACAAATAATGAATACGAGATCATGAATCCTCAATCATCACAAGAATGAGAAGACCAAAGACTAGATGCATGTTGCTTATTTTGCATTTAAAGACTTTGCTCGTCCTCACGTTTCTTCAGTGGTGTGTTGTGCAGGCGTTTAGTCGCAAAGATCGACCCCGTCACTAGTTACACGCTTTAGTGTAATACTGCGAGTACAATGGAGTTTTGATTTTGTTGCTTGTCAGTACATGTGTGATGTTGAGAAATTAATAACGCAAATGGATTTCTTCAATATGATTTCATTGTGATGAAGAAGTTTTGCACTGGAAATACTAAAACTTACTTGAAGATATTAACATTTTTGACGTTTCTGATGAATTTCTTGCATTTTCCTCGTATTCAATTTTCTGCTTTGTGCTATTTACTTAGCGTCCTATATAAGATTTCTTTGACGTTAAAGAAATCGAAGTAAGCTGTGATGCTCCTCATTGTGGAAAGAACGATCTTTTAAATCATCGTCCCACTTACATGAATTCTTGAAGTTACGTCTTCTGCAATAGTTTCGAAAAAAAAACTGTGCATGATTTGTTCGTTTGGGCTGCAGTTATACAATTCTTTCCGATTTATGTGATTTGTAATTAGTGTGTTTTTATTTCTCATGTCCACGTTCTATGGTTTTTGTTATGATTTTGGTATATCTTGATTCTTGTTTGATGCAGATAAGTTTAGCATAGGCTAACAGTTTTTTCTTTTGGCTTGAAATTGTCACTAATACTTGTTGTGGTGGTTTTGTTTACAAGTTTTCCAGAAGAATTCCAGAACCATGTTATTTTGGCAAACACCGTCATCATCATCAAACAAACAACAAAAGTTGTGATTTTGTTATCGTCAAAACGATGTTACAAACTATAAGGACAGAAATACTACAACTTTGTTTAGCCACACCACGGCTTTTTCTGTTTTAATTTTATATCTTTTGTGCTTGAGCTATTTTTTCGATTTGTTACAACAACAGTATGTAGCATTGTTCTTTACTTCAATTGCAGTATAAATATTGAAATATGTGCTTCCGATGAAATTCTATGCGTATGAACATGGAGAGATATTATGGTAGGCCTTGAAAGATTCACTGAATAAACGCTGTAAAACCAATTCTACGACAAGTTTCGCGGTTTGACCGCTCATCAGGTAGACTCAGGTTCAAACCCAGAACCTTGTGATTGAAAGTCAATCTCTCTAACCACGCAGCCACCGGGCTAACAGCGTTTTGAATGCAGTACAAATATTGTTTGCATTTTCTTAACTGAGTGTGGTTAAGAGTTTGTTTTTGTACGACGAATGATTCAGAAGCTGCTGGGCAATATGTCCACTGCAAGTTGGTGAAGTGATTGAAGACATCGTTATCGACGTGAGGGTTCGATTCCTGAGCCGGACAATCAGAGAGAGTGTTGCCACCTCTGCAACGTTTCTGTGTTGCACAGGCCGTGGAGATGGACCCTCCACTCGTTACACGCTTCGGCGTAACAACGCGAGTGCAATGAAGATTTCGTTTTTTGATTTGATATCGCGAATTTTTTCCACTATTATATCGCTTGATCTTTTATGACGTGATAATTGATTATACGCTATTTTTTACATTGAATGTTTTTGCTTTCACAAAATATCCCCAGAAAGTTAAATAGATCGGTAGACTTGGGGTTCGATTACGAGTCGGGTCAAACCAATGACTTTAAAATTGGTATTCACAGCTTCCCTGTTTGACGTTCAGCATTTAAGGGACAGTGTGGAGAAAGCCGGCAAGTTTACTTGTTGTGCCGTTGGGAAAAGCACTTAGCGGGATTCCCCCATCTTAGTGTGGTAGACAGATGGCCGGCAACTCCTAAGCGAGCTCGTACAGCGCTTCGTCGCTTTCTCGTGATAGGAGGATAAATATGCCAATAATAACAAAACAAAAGATCCACTATATTGACGTAGCTGTATTCAGCAATTTTGTTCTGGTAAAAGTCTTTGTATGGACCTAAAAAAGAAAAATCAAATTTCCGTTATAGTCGCGGTATTAGCCTACGCTGAAGGGTGTAACGAGTGGCGGATCCATAACCGCGGCATGGCATCTGGACGACACAGCTCCGACGAAACGTGGTAAGGATGGCAAATCGTTTGTCACCCTGTATTCAATTTGAACGATCCGGGAATCGAACCCTAAACCTTCCGCGCCGATAGCAATACCTCTAACCCACTCCACCAACTGGCTGATTCATGTGAAGCAAAGTGTATAAATTGTGCATGATTACTTATGTCACCATTTTACTCATTTGGTTCACTTTTTAGTTTTACTGACATTTCTTGAGTAGAACGAAGTCATGACCACGAGCGTACTGATCAATCCTGACACGAGATATGGGTTTTCTAAAATCATTGTTTTGCACTATTCAGCGCTTATCGGTGTTCTTCGGCCACTATCTTACTGAATGCGTGTTTTATTGCAACATTAAGGATTCGGATTTATTTTATAAAAGAAAACTAAAGCCAAAGTAAACGTAACACGGATTCACCAGTCATTATCAAGATCGTACAAAATTGCAAAAAAAATTTTAAATTCCAGTTTTGCGCTCCCCTACTTACACTGCTGATGATGACAGCTGAGTCTGAGTTGTCGAAATGTTCTGTTGTAAAAATTACTGTGGCTTTATCTTTTCTTCTTAGTGTTTTCATCCCGTATTTATTGTACCTCGGAGTTTTTTCAGAAATTGCTTTAATTACATTGTAATATCTTAATTTTTAACATAGCCTGCTAGCTCTATGGTATTATGCAGTAATAAGTTTGTCAATTCATCTGTAAAGAAAAAGGTTTTTGCGTTTTTACTTAAGGTTTTTTTTTTTTTTTGGAGTTTTGCTGTTTCATTCGAGCCCTTCACAGCATCCTACAGTTTCCACTAATTTACGATAGTTGTAGATGCTGTGAAACTATCCACAACCGCTAGATGCCATCAAAGAGCTATTTCACAGTATTGTCTGTTTTTATTTATTTTTTTTATTATTGGCATATTTATTCTCCTATCACGAGAAAGCGACGAAGCGCTGTACGAGCTCGCTTGGGAGTTGCCGGCCATCTGTCTACCACACTAAGATGGGGCAATCCCGTTAAGTGCCTTTCTCAACGGCACAACAAGTAAACTTGCCGGCTTTCTTCGCACTGTCCCTTAAATGCTGAGCGTCAAACAGGGAAGCTGTGAATACCAATTTTAAAGTCATTGGTTTGACCCGACTCGTAATCGAACCCCAAGTCTACCGATCCAGAAGCAGACGCTCCATACCACTCTGCCAGCGCCGCGAGAACGCTATTACGCTGACATTGAAGTAATTCTGGGTAATCGTTTTGGGTCACCAACACTAAAAAACTGGGCCCAATGTTGCAAACCGCCGCTGAACGTTCCCGTAAGAACCGTATCAAGCTCTCAGGACAAAACATGCCGTATTATAACCTGGCAGTGAATCGAACGGAAGCTTTGCAAACTTCCAACGCAGTGCAGACTCAAGGCGAAGACTGGTGGAATTCGTCAACTCAAATGCGCGTCTTTCGACAAATTGCATTTAGTGATGAATCTTAGTTTTTATTGCATGGTTTGAAATGCAAAAGATTAAATGGACGATCAAAGAGTTGAAGCTTTCTCAATTATTTGTGGGACTCTTGCTACATAACCAAGTAAGTGGCAACTTTGTATCGTGAAGCTTTGGCTGTTTGTTCATTCAAATATTGCGCTGTTAACGTCTTTGTTTCGCAAATCATCGTAAAGTATAATTTTGTCCAAAAACATAGCCCTCAAGAAATTTGAATAAAAATCGTGCGTGGTTTTGGGGCAAAAATGAGTCTTTTTGCTTTTGAAAGTGCGAAAGAGTTTAGATCACGAAAGAGTTTAGATCATAGCCGTAGTAATTTTAAAAACTAAACGTTTCGACAACATTGTTTCAGCTGTCATCATCAGCAGTGTAAATAAGGCAGTACACAGTTTACTGCTGATAATGGCAGGTGAATGTATTTGGTCCAAACGTCCTGTTTTAAGATTTATTATTGCCTCATGTTTCCTCTTTGAGCTATTTTTCGTACCATATTTATTCTAAACTTTACTCTAGATCATGAACGCGTCGTATAATGATCGGTTTGATATCAGTAGGCCTAACTTTCATGTGTATTTGTGCGTACGTAAACCTAACCGCAGTATTTAACTCAAGACCGGTTAAAAATTGTAATCATTCTGTCGGTGTTCAAAAACTTACGATTAAAATGTTATAGGCCCACCGAAATGCGCCCCAAATATGAGCGACACTTCCGGCACGTAACAACATTCGCGTAAAAGCGGTCAAATACGAGTTAAGTGACAGTGGCGGATTAAAGGGGGGGAGGGGGACGGAGCTGGCTGAAGCCTGAGGCCCCACAAATTTACATTTTTCTAAAAGTTTTTTGTTTTTGATAAAAAATACTTTCGATTTTTAAAAAAGGCCATCACTTTCAGAAATTACTAAAGTTTTTAAAATTTTGGCGCTGGGGGGTTGGAGCCTTGGGGGTAAATGTGATATGTTGTTAGTTAACTCAATATTAATATTTATCAGCAAAAATCTTCTCAAAGTAAGAATCGCAGCTGTTATCAGCTAACATTATTGCTTTCTAGGTCGCGGACAGCAATTTTTTTCAAAAAAAAGTTATCCGCTTTTTGCCGATTCAAACGTCACAATAAAGAATAAGATTAATGTTAATTCAGGTAGTAATGAACAAACGATGACACTTAATTGCCACTTGCCAGCAAGGGTGCCAGAGTACAGTTGAAGGTTATACTAGCAGAAAATGTTTAATGTCGCTGAATAATCTAGCGTTAAAAATTATTGCATTATCGTACACCGGTAGGCTAGCTACAACATCTAGGCTTCATAACTTTACACTCTAGAACAGACATGCTGGGCAAACTACGGCCCGCGCGCTCAATCCGGCCCGCCGGTCCTTTTATTCTGGCTCGCCGGCATTTACACAAACTTAAACTGCCACCGTGAATTGAGCGGAAAACTTTTTTTTTCCTTTAGAGATCATGGATGGCAGTGATTTTCAAAAAAATAACCTCAACGGTGCAAAATTGTAATGAAAAACGAGGTGAAGACCTTTTATTTTGGAGATCACATTCGTACGTGGACCTTGATCTCTAAAAAAAGTCTTCACCTCAGTGTGCGGCCCGCGGCTTCAACAATTTTTTCAAATCTGGCCCTTCGTGTGAAAAGCTTGCCCACCCCTGCTCTAGGATAAGTGGTAGTTCCAGCTTTAATGTGAAAGAATAAAATCTATTGCAGAGAGTAGTAGCATAGTATAGTTTGGTTTTTACAAATAAGGCGTAGCTATATTTCAAAGCAGGATAAAAACAGCGGCGGCGCCAGCTTCACGTTAGTGATAGGAAAAAACAGCGGCACTGACGATAGCGAATTACTTACATAACGGGTAGCGACGCTGGTGCCCAGCTCTGCCTATACATTAATAATATGATTAATGACTGTTATTAGTTGATCAGTCGCTTTATTTCTTGATTGTTTTGAGTACAAGATAAAGCCATCTAGGCTTCTGCATTTCCATTGCATCGATTTACCGAATCTTTGTTTATTATAAAAGACCATTAGAAACAAAAACTTTTTTTGAATTGATTTTCCATTTTTATCCTCCATTCCCGAGAAAGCGAGTTGTATCGCTATATGTCTGATTAAATATCCTCACTCGCTTGGGAGTTAACTTTTTTGAGGTTCCTCTTCTTGTCTTTCGTTCAATTTGCTGCTTGTTCAAGCCACCAAGCAGCGACAAATATCGTGAAGTGCCTTATCCAAGGACACAACAACATGTCGAGGGTAGTAGTTGAACCGCGACCTTTCGATTCATTACGGTCGCCATAAAAACGGCGCTCCAGAACGTTCGGTCACGCTGTTGACGTGACTAACAACGATTTTAAAATTATTCAATTTTTTTGGTTCGTTCATTATACAGGGTGACCCAAAAAAAACGGAACCCAATTCTAATTATTCTAAATACACGGGTTCCGTTTTTTTTGGGTCACCCTGTATAAGTACCGTACGCGTAAAAGTGATTGTAGAATTAAACAAAGGAAAATATAACCTCATTAAACCAATTGGGTAAATCGATGTAATAGAAATGCACTAATTGTTTTTAACATAGAAAGATTAATTTATTTAATCTTACCCAGTAGGACTCAAAGGCAGTACTGAGGGTGCTGCACAAAGCACAAGAAGTCCCTGCTGGTCTTTTTACGCTTCTGATCAATATTGGTATTGTTTTGTTTTTTGAGGCTGTTCTTTCGGTTTATTGTTCTTTTTATTTTATATCGCATAAGCTTACGTTGAACTTGGGAAAGAGGGCCCCATTATTAAATCAGCCCAGGGCCCCACGTATTGTTAATCCGCCCCTGACGTTTACTTACATATTTTAATATAACTAAGTAACGCTGCTTAAGCGAGTTAACCCGTTTAAACTTAGCGTTGCGTAAATGAGTTGTTGATTAAGCAAGCTTATTGAAAAAAGTTTAGTTTTTTTTCTCAAATTATTAAGTTTAATAAACTTACTGGACAGTTATGTAGACGTGCATAAAAAGTTATAGCAATTTGGTTTAAGCCTATCTAATGACACAATGTCAAAGAATTCTTGTTGCTCAACCAGCTCACAGCAAGTACCGTCACATGACAGGTGAGCAAAAGTTTGTTACTCAACTTTGTATAAAATTCAAAATATTTTCTTGACAAGCTGAAGTAGGGACAAGCTTACAGTTGTAATATATCATGTTCAAAATTTTTGATTTAAAAGTAATCAATAATGTTCAGATCAACTTTTAATTTAAAATTAACAGTTGATCTGAACTCTATTGATTGCTGGCTCTAGTTTTAGTCATCGAGCTCTCTGCTGTTCGTACTACAGATCGCCGATACAGTGATTTAAAAATAATAATATTTTCTCCCAAACTTTGCGTTCCATATTTGCAACTAGGGTAAAACGTGAACGATTAAACTAAATGGTCAAAAATCAACCAAGAATTGGCTTAGTAGTAGGCTGTTGGGGTTAACCAAAGACATCGCTATCGGCTCGGGAGGTTTTGGGTTCAATTTCTGGGCCGGTACCAGTCGTTAGCTTAGTGATCAAGCGCTCAGACTATCGGTGCTGAAGGTCTGGGCTTGATTGCCGGGCCGGTCAAATCGGCACAGTGTCGCCAACAGCTCGCCAATGCTGCGACGTTTCTGTGTTCCCCAGTCGCTAAGTCGCGGAGATGACCCCCAGTTGCGTATGCAAGGGAGGGGGCCGGAAGTCACCCCCCCTTGACAAATACAAAAAAATTAATTCTTACGCAATTTTGCAACAAACCGACTTTTCTTCGTGCAGAGCTTGCCGAAATTGCTATCATGTTGTTTCCTGTTCGGTCCAACTTCCTAATTTAATCTCGCGAAACTTTCATTACGATGCGATATGCAGCAATACTGGTAGTCCAACTTCTCTGATGTGTTTTGCTTGAAATTCATTTTTGTCATTGATGCTGCTGCTGTGAAGCAGTTGGTAAGTAGGAGTTTCCTTAAATACGGTGTCTCTGCAGTAGCTATGACTGCACACAAATTTTGTTTTAAATGAAATCAAATCTTTACTGTACTCGTTTCATTAAACTCGCTGCAGTACCGAAGCATGGTAGCGAGTGGCGGGGTCCGACCCCGCGTCTTAGCGCTTGGGCGACACAGGTTCGCAGAGACGTTGCAGCGGTGGCAAACCGTTGGCTACACTGTGTCTGATTTGACCGGCCTGGGAATTGAACCCCAAATCTTCCGCATGGATAGCGACATTTGTAACACTATGCTATAACCTTGCGGTTTGATGAAAAATTATTATAAACGTTAGAAATCTACATTGACGCTGCCAGTGATTTCACATCGTAGTATTACGTCATCTCGGTGTGACGTCACTAAATCTCCCCCATTCAAAAATCTTGCGTACGCCACTGTGTGTAAGTACTTCCTTCTTTTCAATGTGTTTAATTTCGTATATAAATAAGAAAGCAATTGTATTTGAAACTTCGCTGATGAAACAGTGCAGAACTGCTTAACCTTTTCTAATGCTGAAGAAAAACAGAAGAACAAATTGTAAATAAACCTTCATTTTTGTCTTAGTTATATTTGTTGACTATTGTGTGTTTACATCTCTAGCAAAGCCAAAACGTAAATGACCTACTAATACACCTCTAGAAGCTTCATTTTAGCATTGTTGAAATATTGAATCAATTTTGGCTTTGAATCAACTCAGCTTAATGTTTATTGAAGATATTGATTAAAATAAAAGCAATCTTTTCACGTGCTCAATCATACCTGGTCCAGTACTTCTTTATGAGCAGATTTACTTAACGCTAACTCGCAAATTTTACTTTCAATATAAAGCTTCATCAAACTTCCTTGTAGGCTACGCAATAAGCCACCAGTCGCATAACGTTGTTACAATGCGCAGTCGCGCTTAATAAATGAAAATAAAAATAATAAAAGCAATCTTTTCATGTGCTCAGTCATACCTGGTCCAGTACTTCCTTATGAGCAGATTTACTTAACGCTAACTCGCAAATTTTACTTTCAATATAAAGCTTCATCAAACTTCCGTGTAGGCTATGCAATAAGCCACCAGTCGCATAACGTTGTTACAATGCGCAGTCGCGCTTAATAAATGAGCTTAGAATTAAAAATAATTTTATTTAAAAACTTTATCTTCATGTTTTGATTTCACAACACAGGTTATTAGGAGTTAAGCCTATTCAATTATCCTTGTGATGAACTGACATTGAAAAAAATTCTGCATCCACAAAACAGTTTTGCAAAAACAGTCAACAATGAACATCGTGCTCGTCCAACTTTTTGCCATTCATTTGTTTAATGAGATTTGACTTTAATACTAGAGAATAGAGAACTATAATCGATGTAGCAGCTTGTACTGTAGTAGTCACAGTACGTCGCCAGAATGCTAAACTCACGACTGGAAACTCAATGAGAACCCATTGTTTTATTCCGAATTGCTCCTTTCTAATAAACTTTTGTCTCTTTTAAAAGTTGTGGAGGCAAGAAATCACTTGCGCCATTGTTTTGTAAACAGAATTACGGAAGTGCAACGATGCTGTCTGGGTTGCTATTTTGGCTTCTTACTTTAGGTGTGATGGTCGAATCAATTACAGTATATATTACTCATAGTTTTATCAGCGAGATTAAGAGTAGGATTCAAAATAGAGACAGCTTAATAGTAGATTCATAAAAACCAAATTATCAATTGGTTGTTGTGAAGTTCTCGCCATATTGCGCACTTTGAAAAGAGAGTGATTGTTATCCGCAGAACAGTTATTGCATGACAAGTTAGTTAGTTTTTTAATGTGCAATGCTCTTATACTTTTTATCTGATAAAATGAAGCCTAGATAAGAAAATTTTACTTTTATTGTTGCGCAATACGCATAGATGCTTCTTTTACTGTTATGATGAAATGTTGATATATTAGTTGTTGAATGACGTTACAGTAATCAGGTTTTTAGTTGATTTGTCAATCATTCGACAGTTACTGAAATATTATTTATTGATTTTAGGTTTGTTTCACTTGCTATGCAAGAGGTGTAGCAGATATTTTTTGTTTTGTTTGGTGTCTCTTGACAAAAATCATGGGCTGGTTTTTAATAATACTGTATTTTGAGAATGCTTTAATACTCTCTTGTGATCAAAACAACAAGACATCTTATATAAATTTAAAGTATCATATACTGGATCTATCACTAAATGTTATTGCAATAATTTACAGTTTTATAGACAAAAAATTTTATAGAAGATAAGATATGAGCCACCCTGTCTCGAGATTACGTTCCTCATCAGTGATAACTAAGTTTTATATTTTTGTGCGGCAGACTGTTTATGCATATGTAAAATAAACAACATGTATCCAAACAAAATTTATATTGTTTTAGTTGTTTGTAATGTTGCTTTCGTCATATCAGGTAAGTTTTGAAAATATGTAATGTTTATTTTGTTTGTTTAGTTGATAAATTAATGTAAAGTTCACCTAAATTTAAGCAAATTTGAAATTTTTGTGATGGACGTTTGTGTGGTAAAGATAAACTTATGTTATTACAAGAAACCTTGATTCAACAATGTCTTTGTATTCGAAAGTATCAAGTAGTTGTGCTGTGCATTGGTTTGAAATTGTTTTAATGATCCTTTCTTTTGCAGGCTCGAATGCCAATCAAAGTATTATTACTACTACGCCACATTTACCAGGAAATATCCTGCCGAGTGGTTACACTGGTTTGAAACTCACAACTCAGTTTGTTAATCCAGACTTATATCTTGAATGCTGTTGGAGCTTTCAGTCGGAAATTGCTATCTTTTTTAACATCGTTTTTTGTGGCAATGTCACACAAAATGGATTGCAAACAACCTGCGTGAGAGACAACAACATGATCACCACCTCACTGGTTGTTACTTATCCACTTAATACAACAAACAATCCCGCTGAGTTTCTTCTTCAATGTCGATCTATATACAGCGAAACTGAAACCATATCTGCAATCGTTATTGATATTCAAGGTAAATTTTTGTAAAATGTATTTTTTTACCGACGTTGGCTCTGGGAATAAAAACAAAGTTTAAGTCGGATTCACTTTAAGTTCACTGCGAGAAGAAGTGAAATTGGGCTGTAGCAGTCGGTCGCAAGCAAGACGTTTTCTTGTTTTATTTTGTGAAGCAGCTCAGGAAACATAATTGCAGCTGTTTTTTTATGATCGAGAAGTAATGTTTATTGCAGAAGAAGGCGTAGTTAAGTACCGAACTCAAAAACTTAAGTTTATGAAGTGATATTTGACCTACTGCGAGTAACGTTCATGTGTACACAAAAACATAATTCTCGAAGTCACGCCCCCATGTGCTTTCGAATTTTGAATATCCGATGTTCGAGTGGTAAGAGCGTCCGCCTCTGGAGCTGTGGATCGGGGTTTGATTACGCGTCGAGTCAAACCAATGATTGTAACAATGGTATTCAGAGCTTCCCTGCTAACGTTCAGCATTAAAGGGGCAGTGTGGAGAACAAGCCGGCAAGTTTTCTTGTTGCGCCGTTGAGAAGGCACTTAGCGGGATTTCCACATCTTGGTGTGGTGAACAGATGGCCGGTAACTCCTAAGCGAGCTCGTTATAGCGCTTTGGTGATAGGAGGATAAATATGCAACTGAACAAACATGTTACCACGAATCAAACTTGGGACATTGTGTGGAAAACACGCCCAGTTTATCAAATGTGCTGATCTTTTCTTAATTACTGTACTGTAGATTGATAATATAATCTGGTTTGTGTTTGCAAATGTGGTTTTATACCTCGTGAAAGAAATCGTTGGTGGTTTTTGGTGACATCTTGAAAATAGTTTAATATTTTAAACGTAGACTTTAATGCTCAGCGTCAAGCAGGGAAGCTGTAAATATCATTTTTAAAGTCATTGATTTGACCCGACGCGGAACCAAACCCAAGTCTACAGTTACAGAGGGGGACGTTCTATTCACAGATGTATATACAAGTTCCATAATTTACGGAAGTTCCACTTCGATGGCCGAGTGGTAAGAGCAACCACCTCTGAAGCTGTAGACCCAGGTGTGATTCCGCGTGGAGTCAAACCAATCACTTTAAAATTGGTATTTACAGCTTTCCTGCTTGACGCTCAGCATTAAAGGGACAGTGTGGAGAGCAAGCCGGCAAGCTTGCATGTTGTGTGGTAGGGGAAGGCACTTAGCGGGATTCCTCCATCTTGGTGTGGTAGACAAATGGCCGGTAACTCCTAAGCGAGCTCGTTATAGCGCATTGATCGTTTTCTCGTGATCGGAGAATAAATATGCAGCCAAAATACAAATTGATCAGTATCTAAAACTTTTCTATTTAGCTTTTCGAATTAAGTCAGTCAAGTGTAAATTGATATTCACTTTTCTTAGGTGCTTCGCTGCCCTGATACCACAATTACATGTTACTAATGTCACTGTAATTTCCTTATAAGTTATCATCATAACGATTCATATATTTAGCTCTGGAAACAACTATTAGCGGACAAACGACGGTCATCGAAGGTAATGACCTCACTTTGTCTTGCGATTACGATGACGTCGTGCCAAGTGGCTACCAATCTGCTTTTTATTTTGGAGATATAGCTGTGAAGTTGAATAAGGTACGTGCTGCGTAAGACTTTACATCAACTCTATAGACGCTTTGCACACTAATGCTCAATCAAGCGTAACAAAGTAGTTTTAGCAAAAAGTTGCCACCAACTCTGGTACGTATATATTAAACAGTAGTAAAATCGCTGTTTTGGGTTGTCTTTTTTGTTGAAATAAAAGCTATGCTGTTCTGTAAAACAAAAAATGTTCATTCATTAATCTTTTATGAAACAGTTAAAATCAGAAATATTTTTTGAAATTGCTTTTGACGCCGGTGGTTTTGGTATTTGTAATCTGGAATTACGTTAGGTTATCTTAACCATAAGCAGTGCGTTGCTTGGCTCTCTCAGGTTCAGACTTAAAATTTTTTTAATTGTGCAATCAAGATTGCTTTGCTGAGGAACACTAAACCTTACTGTAGCCGGCGTTATTTTACAGATAGCTTTTATGTTTTTCATGGTTAAATTGTTTACAATTACATTACTGACAATGCAAAAGTGCTAATTATTAAGTTCGTGCTTTGTACCGAACCTAAACGAAACATAAGCTTAAATAGTGTGCTCTGCAAGTAAGTTGAAACTCATTTATCATAATTATATGAATGATATCGCAGTTATGAGTTGCAAATTGCATACATAGCCGTTATGGTAAACATTAAACTCTGCAAAAATATACCTTACGCAGCTAATACGTTTGGTTAAGATGATTTTATGTTCTATCACACATTTACTAAGCTGCATACTCACTCAAGTAAAATTTTTGCTATTGTTATACGAAAAAGCGAAGCTTTTCTTGTTGTTTGCCATTCATTTCTATAGTAACTTGATCGCTTTACGGCAACTCTCGCAAACAACGCTTTGACACGCATGCGCACTAAGCTACTGTGCAAAGGGTCTATTGCTGATGGTTTCTTTATACTTTTGAATCGGCGATGGGAAGTCGCTGCCCCAGCATCAGCTACAGACAACACTGGGAGCCTCCTGTCCAATTGAAAAGTAATGATTTAGCGTAACACTATCAAGAAAAAAAAAAAATTGTTTTTTTTTTCCATAATCATTTTTGTAACATATTTGAAAGGCCATATAAAAACTATAACCAGTTAAAACAATTGGGCTCAACTTTCTCTGGCTGAGTTCTTGGTCATTAAGGAATAGCTTTTTCATGCCCATTTTTGCTTATAGTGATTGTAGTGTGAGATTCTGTTTGATTACAATAAACTTTATACCACCTGAGGAGTCGACAAGGGCAAAACAAGCAGGAGTGGTTAATTGATTTCGCGATTTTATTTTATAAAAACTATAATACATTTACTTTTTTTTTAATTTTAGGGCTGTGATTTAACCATACCAAGTTTGAAAAGATCGGACAACGGCAAAATTGTATCTTGCCAAGCTCTGACTCCACTCAACGAAATTGATCCTGACAGTGGTCAATCAAAGCCACGAACCGTAAAAGTGCTGTGTAAGTTGTTACGATTAAGCATTGTTAGTATAAGGAGGAAAAATGAAACCACCGTAATTTATGAGACTGGACGTTTCGACAATATAAGTTCAGCTCTCATCATCAACAGTTTATGTACAAAACTGAAGAAAGAAGCTGTGTCTTTATTTGTCCTCCTTAACTTGTTTTCGTCCCATACTTATTGTATTCCTATGATTTAATTATTGCTTTAGTTTCAATCCCCTTAATTTCTTTATTAGACTCGCTTAGGAGTTGTCTTTGCTTCCGAGTTTTCTGCTTGATTTTTGCTTCTGAAATCTTCAATTTGCTTCTAACTAATTTCGACCGAGTAAGCATCTTATCCATGGACGCAACAACCAGGCCAGGGTGGGAGTTGAATCATCAACGTTGCGGTCATGGCCGTCGTAAAAACGACGCTTCGGACCACTCGGCCGCCGTAACCACTTGCCATCCCATGCTGCATAAAAAGAAAACGGTGGGTACCACAATTATTGTTTAACGATTAAAATATAAGTAACACTATGCTCAGTATTTCACGTAACAGTAAATGCATGTAAGTACATACAGTTCTATTGCAAACTATCGTGCTTGTCGGATGTATATTTTGCTCCGTTCTGTATCAACGATCTGTCATCTTCATTCGATACTGTAAGCTTCGATATTTAAAAAGTTCAGAAGAGCATAGAGTCAAAGCAAAAGGATCAAAACCCACATGAGTGTGGCCTATCTCTGCCCAACACTATATGCTATGGTCTCGATTGATAGGAACATAATATCAGCAAGACAAGTATCCGGATGAAACGATAAAAACGAAATGATTAAGTAACGCACTGATAGAGCATTACTAGAAGCTAAATAAACGAAAAATCTTTTTCAGTAAAATCGCTACAGTATTTTTGATAATCACGTGATGCATAAGGAAACTGCCTATAATAACGAGATGGGTATAGATACAAAAGTTTTGCGGGGACCTGGCAACAGCTTCGTGGTGTAGGGAACAGTACGCTGGACCGTCAGCAGAAAACTCGGAAGCAAAGGCAACATGGGTTCGACGCATCGTTAGGTGTTTTTTTCTCTGCGTAATTTGTTCATTTTTTGTTTATTCGGGATGGGGAAGAGTGGGGTAATACAATAACCAAAAAATTCTCTGTTAGCCCACCAGGCATTTCTGGGCTGGATCGGTTTGTTATTATTATTAAAAACTGCCGCCAGTAAGCACAAAATCGCTGTAGCGGTTTTGTTGAAAATGATTTTTCGCGTATTTAGCCACTCGTTGGTGCATTAAATTGAAATCGAGGCTACTCTGTTGACTTTTTTTATATTTCTTTACCTTCGTTTATAGTAATTTTGTTTATGATTTTATGATCTTGAAAGTTGAAACCCTACAACCCTATTATTTGCTGCATTTAGATGAACCATATCAAGACAAGCCGACAGTATGTACATGGATGGCCAATACCACTCAAATATGTAAGATATTATTCAACGCCAATTCATATCAAGTTCAAACGTATATTCAGGTGAAGCAAGTGATTAAAGATGGTAAGTTTAAAATTGCGACTAGCTGAAGATTGCAATCTCATAAATGCTTGGTTTTCATTGCAGGATCTGTGGTGTAAGGAATTTTATCTCCTGTTCTTGCTGATGGTCCTAGAGATGCGGTTGCTTTTCATTTCGGATTGTTTCAGGTGAATTTACTCGTACTATTTTTTGGTAGCATCTTTTTTTCATTTGCTATACTCAGTGCTATATTTAATTTGCTATATGTATTTAGCAGTTCAGATGGCCGAGTGGTAAGAGCGTCCGCCTCGGGAGCTGTAGACTTAGGTTTAATTCCAAGTCGGGTCAAACCCATGACTTTAAAATTGGTATTCACAGCTTCCCTGCTTGACGCTCAGCATTAAAGGGACAGTGTGAAGACCAAGCCGGCAAGTTTATTTGTTGTGCCGCTGGGAAAGACACTTAGCGGAATTCCCCCATCTTGGTGTGGCAAATAGATGGCCGGAAACTCCTAAGCGAGCACGCATAGCGCTTTGATTGCTTTCTTGTGATAGGAAGATAAATATGCCACAAAATGCAAAAAAAAATGCACTGCCTTATCTTTTTGCAATAATTTATGTTCATTTTAGGCCACAAGTATCTATAGAATGGTATAAGTATTAAATATGTTTAGTAATCACTTTACCGTGCAACTGAGGCAATTATGCCTGATTTTGGCGTAATCACTCCCAGTCTATTGAACAAAATTCCCTCACGAACCTAAAATTTGACATATTGACTAAACTTTTCATGTTTGTTTCTCTGTCTTAAAGACGACAAAACAAAAACTTAAGACGACAAAAACAATCATTATCACTCTTTTGAAGTTTCACCTTCATACTACCAATGGGGAAACATGCAAAAACTAAACATAGACATAAAAAGTCAACACTTATTTCGGAAAATCTGTGCGCCTAAGATTTGTAGGAGAATAAAAATTGCAGCGTATCTGACTAAAATTAAAGATTAAAAACATTGCTCTCGGTGTGGGAGATCTGGGTTCGATTCCCGGGTCGGTGAATTCGAACACAGTGTTGCCAGTGGCTTACCACGGTTGCGACTTTTTTTCGGAGCTGTGTTGCTCGGGTGCTAAGTCGCGGAGATGGATCCCGCCACTCGTTACACGCTTCGACGAATACCCCGAGTATGATGAAAGTTTTTTATGTTATCCAACCTACAATACATTTTCGAATGTAAAAAGTAGCCTACCATTTTGTTTGTGTCATCTTGCTTTAAGGTGCATGATTATTACGATACAATTTTACGCAGGATGTTACCATGGATGATGCTGGGAGGTATGAAGTTCAATTGACATCAGTTGTTCCACCGAAAAATCATAGCATATACTTTGATGTTGTTGTTGTTGAAAACAATTGCAACTCAAACCTTGTGTAGGAGATGTACCTCTTATTTTTGTACAGCGTATTATGTGATCATTGTTGTGCAACCATCATTCATTACGCTTTGAAGATTTGTGTTTGTATTGTCGTAATACTTCCTTCATCGATGTGTTCGTGTGTACAAGATTTTGTTTTTGATGAGTCAAAACCGATTTTTGTAAATTATGATGAGATTTTGGTGTTGCTATACGATGGTGTGATGGATTTTGCTAAGTTTGTCTTATTGCATCCATTGAAACGAGTTCGAGTTGTCAAAAACAAACAAAAACGTTTTCCGCATCCGCAGTTTATGTTATTTTGTTTGTTTGCACTGAGTGTTCAGTGAAACACACATTGTGCGACGTATTCTCCTCCTAAACCAGCAAGTTTGCTTGTTATGGACAATTACATAGAACCGCTATAGCGGCCCAAAAGATTACGTTTTTGATACATTGAAAAAAGAATAAAACTGCTGCTGCACCTTCATCGCCTTGGCATTTCTCGGAATTTATTACACAAACATCTCGTATAAAACAAAAGTGAAGGTGGTTAATTCATTTTTTAATAATGAAAAGTTATTTTGCCATAATCGCGCAGGCACTTCAAGGACATGAAGTGAGAATCAGACCAAACGCTTATCCGGGATGTTTTGGAGAGAAGGCTAAATATCAAGTAAATACTTGTGGACAATTTTTTTCATCAAGAGAATCGAAGTATCAACATATCAACTACTGTAGAAAGCGGATAAATTAGGGGATCTTTGAGCTCCTTCACCTCATACATACGCCGTTAAGAATCTTTGAGCTCCTTCACCCCATAGATACGCCATTGCAGATACGAGGCTTATTGGAAGCCACAACAGATCTTCACTATAACTATTTTTGATATTGCAATTTTTTTGGGCAGCAAGTATTAGTGTTGTTTACTTGGTCATTCTCGAACGCATTCGCTTAAAAATAAGGAAGTAAATAGATCGTTTAATCGACAAAATGAAAATGAACCGACCGGATTAATTGTTGTTAAGCACATTTTCACTGGAGATCGTTGTTTGAGGCTAGTCGCCTGCTAAAACGAGGGAAGAACTTAGAAAAAAAATGAGGTCGATGTTACGGAAGAGCAATGCAAAAAAAAAGACTCTTTGCAGTCTGCAATGAGTCTAGCCTGGATTGGCTGTGCGTAGCAAGGCTGACCAGACTTTTATTATAGTCGAAACATTGCTATCTGTGTTTAAGATCGATAGTTCGATTTCCGCGCCTGTCAAATCTGACACATTGACGCCAATGGCTCGCCACCGCTATGACGTTTCTTCCGAGGTGTGGTGTCCAAGCGCTAGGTTGCAGAGATGACTTCCCCAATTTTGAAACAAAAAGGATTGGTCGACCGTAATTGATAAACGAGTTTAACGCGTCTTTACAAATCACGCAACCTTGTAGTGCCCACTTCTGGCATCAAACCAAGGACCGGTAAGATTTCAATCGCATTTTTTGGGCTCACTCCATAAGAATCACATTGTATGTTGTATGTGCTTGTAAATACAGAAAAAATGTTTACAAAAATGAACCCTTGTTAAACAAAGGAGGCCTACAAGCCGGGATACGACTAAGATACAAACTGGTCAAAGTTTTTCATCAGAGGATTTGGTTCGGTCAGTCACCCAGCACACTGATTTCAAGCAAATATTCCACCAGTGACGTAGCGAGGAATTTGAAAAGGGGGAGGGGCATACTTTCGACATTTTTTCAAACGTAGTTTTTTTTTGACTGAATTACTTAGAAGTTGATTAAGAAACAAAACAAAGGCTCTAGGCGAGTCCGGGGACATACTCCCCGAAAATGTTTGAAAATTTTATGCCATAATGGCTATTTTAGTGCTTTTTGAATAACTTTCAGGCAAATTTTGTTTAAATGTTTTAACCGTAATTCTGAGTGCTTCAACTAATAATATGATGCATTTTGTCTGCACATTTTTGATTATGCGTGCTTAAAGCGGAAGGCGTATTGTTATCAAAGAGGTTCGAAATTACGGAAAAATTGTATCAATCAAAAACATTTTTGAAAATGGATGATGGGGGGGTGCATAGTGCATAGCCTACTAGGGTGTTGCAAACGCCCTCATGTGGCCAAAAACAAAATTACTTTTGATATATGGTGACCAGTCCGGAAAAAACTCCAGATATGAAGTTTTAAAAAAATCGAACTTTGTTTAGGTGTTCCACTTTCCTTTTCCATGACGACAGGCCTATCGATACAGGGAATTTTTCTATCTCCTTAACCACTTGTGATAGAAAGTTGGTTAATGGCTCAAATGACTCAGAAATATCAAGTTTTTATCTAACTTAGAGAGGAACTATACGGCTATTGTGCATAGTTTTCGAGTTATGGCGTTAATTATGTTTCAAAGTCAGGTTTTGGGGGTGTGCAATGTTATTACTCCATCTACATAAGCTACCTCATAATGATACAAAGGGAAGTCAGATACCAACATTGCTTTGGTTACATGACAGTATACTACCATTAATCTAGCTCATGGGTGGACGGGAAGTCTCTTGGTTTTTTCAATTTTGTGCTTGGTTTGCGTATAGATTACAAGCTGGGAGTGTGTAATATTCATAAGTTAAAAAATCATCATAGTGCTATAGTACTTGGTAAACAAGTTATCCGCAAGAATGCGACGACTAAACGCCATAGAGATCCCCGTTTGGTTCTACTGGGATCTGTTTCAACTCAAGACGTCATCCGCATTGTTACAAGCAAACTACCAACCAACAAGCAAGTATTACTAGCATTTATTGCTAAAAAAGAAGAATTCGACCAAACCAAAAACAAAAAGCCTTTTCATTACAATCATTTGCATCTTCTGGTGCAAATCATTGTGATGAAAGTTGATCGTCAGAACTATTGGCAAGCATTGCAACTGTTGCTTCTTTTTTTTTTCATTTTTTCTTCTGCTTGTTCAAGTCTGACCTGAGCTTTTTTTCTTTCCTGTGGTCTCATTTCCAATTTGTGCGTTTTATTATCTTTTCCAGCTATTGACGCAGTGCGATCATTCTGCATTGACAAAAGAAATCCTTTGTCTTCTGTGTTGGATAACCTGCTCCATACATCGTTCGGCCAGCAGGCCATGGTTTCTTGCAAACGTTTCTTGAATGCTTTAATCCTTTTTCGGCTCCCCCTAATTCTCTTTTTTCTTTTTTACTTTTCATCAAATTTTGCATACTCCTTCACAGTGGCGTACGCAGGATTTTTCAGTGGGGAGGTTTCAGTGACGTCACATCGTGATGACGTAAGTTTCAGAGACGTCACAGCTATTATAATGCCATAACGGAGGAAACAATCCAGATATTTCATTCATACTTTTGCTTGATTCTTTGCGCTTCATTTAGGAGCGGAAAGGTTTCACAGAAACTCAAGCTGTCAATTCGTGGATAAAAATTTACCAAAAAATTTTAGTCGACTTGATTTTTGGGCCATAGGAAGGTTAACTGACTAAAGTAAGCTAGCTTTCGCAACGTCACAAACAGGGTGTAGCCAGGGGGGTAAAACAGGTAATTGCTTCCCTCCAAAAAATCTTTTCAAGAACCAACGTTGATATAAACATTACATATAAACCTTGATAAAAACATTTAATACGCTCTCATTACAAAAGGGGCAGTTTTCCCTGTTTTGAAAACCGAAGACAGTGAAGCATGTGCAAAAACTGCCCTTCCTACCGAAACGTTTTTAAATTACAATAAATTACGCGCAAGAGGAATCTCTAATCATGTGATTAAGGTAAAAAACAGCGTCGATTATATCTAAGTATTTTTCACCCAAATCACAGCGTCGATATGATGTGATACTCTCAAGCACATAATCGGGGTGTCTGGGAAACAGAGCACTCCAGCTCCTGAGACAGTTACGGTGCAAAAAAACGATTTTGCCTAAAACCAAGAAAGGTTGCACTTTTTCTGCAATCGTCAACGTCAAGCGCAGCGCACAAGCAAAGTTTGGTTATTAGTAGGCCTATTATTGCATCACAATGAAAGTTTTTCAAGATTTTATGAGCACGTTGGATAGCACAGAAAAACGTGAGAGCAATTTCGGCAATCTCTATATGAAAAAAGGCGGTTCGTTCCAAAAAGAGAGAGGTTTTTATTTCTTTTAAAATCTTTAATGGGGGGGTTTTGACCCCCGAAATCCTCCCCCCCGTGCGTACGCCACTGCTCCTTCACTGCTGCACTATATCTTGAGCAATTTTGTTCGCTTGTTTTTTCGGAATTCTTGCTCTGGCATAAATTGGCAAAATCTCTTCAGTTGTGATTGACATGGCAGCTTTGAACATCGGCTTTTTGTTTTTGGTTTGGTCAAATTCTTCTTTTTTAGCAATGAATGCTAGTAATACTTGCTTGTTGGTTGGTAGTTTGCTTGTAACAATGTGCATGTCGTCTTGAGTTGGAACAGAGCCCAGCAAAACCAAACGGCAGTGGCGTACGCAGGATTTTTCAATGGGAGAGGGATTTAGTGACGTCACATCGTGATGACGCAAAATACTACGTAATACTACGTCATCACGATGTGAAATCACTGGCAGTGTCAATGTAGATTTTTAACGTTTATAATAATTTTTCATCAAACCGGAAGGTTATAGCATAGTGTTACAAATGTCGCTATCCATGCGGAAGATTTGGGGTTCAATTCCCAGGCCGGTCAAATCAGACACAGTGTAGCCAACGGTTTGCCACCGCTGCAACGTCTCTGCGAACCTGTGTCGCCCAAGCGCTAAGACGCGGGGTCGGACCCCGCCACTCGCTACCATGCTTCGGTACTGCAGCGAGTTTAATGAAACGAGTACAGTAAAGATTTGATTTCATTTAAAACAAAATTTGTGTGCAGCCATAGCTACTGCAGAGACACCGTATTTAAGGAAACTCCTACTTACCAACTGCTTCACAGCAGCAGCATCAATGACAAAAATGAATTTCAAGCAAAACACATCAGAGAAGTTGGACTACCAGTATTGCTGCATATCGCATCGTAATGAAAGTTTCGCGAGATTAAATTAGGAAGTTGGACCGAACAGGAAACAACATGATAGCAATTTCGGCAAGCTCTGCACGAAGAAAAGTCGGTTTGTTGCAAAATTACGTAAGAATTAATTTTTTTGTATTTGTCAAGGGGGGTGACTTCCGGCCCCCTCCCTTGCATACGCAACTGGGGGTCATCTCCGCGACTTAGCGACTGGGGAACACAGAAACGTCGCAGCATTGGCGAGCCGTTGGCGACACTGTGCCGATTTGACCGGCCCGGCAATCAAGCCCAGACCTTCAGCACCGATAGTCTGAGCGCTTGACCACTAAGCTAACGACCGGTACCGGCCCAGAAATTGAACACAAAACCTCCCGAGCCGATAGCGATGTCTTTGGTTAACACCAACTGGCTGGTTTGGTTAACTCAAAGTTATGACATCACAAGCGGAACATCCGCCTACGTTGCAACCATTCTCTTCCAACAATACCTCCTGCGCTGGAACGTTGTGTTGTCCAGCCTTGATAGCCGTTGAAAGCAATCGCTTCATGACATCACAACGACACTCCAGCTTTAACAATACCCATTGACTTTGTCCTGACTTGCATTTTGTGTTAGTCGTTGGTTCAAGCGCAACCCATCAGAAAAGTTTGACTATCAGAACTATTGCATCACAATGAAAGTTTCTCGCGATGAATAAGCAAGTTGGATAGCATAGAAAAACATGACAGCAATTTCGGCAAACTCTGCATGAAAAAAGGCAGATCGTCTCAAAAAGAGAGGTTTTTATTTTGTTTTGCATCGTCGATGGGGGGGGGGGGGGGTTGAACCCTGAACCCCCCAGTGCGTACGCCACTGCCAAGCGGGGATCTCTATGGCGTTTAGTCATCGTATTCTTGCGGATAACTTGTTTACCAAGTACTATAGCACTATGATGATTTTTTAATTTATGAATATTACACACTCCAGCTTGTAATCTATACGCAAACCAAAAACAAAATTGAAAAAAACTAAGAGACTTCCCGTTCACCCATGAGCTAGATTAATGGTAGTATACTGTCATGTAACCAAAGCAATGTTGGTATCTGACTTCCCTTTGTATCATTATGAGGTAGCTTATAGAGTTGGAGTAATAACATTGCTCACCCCCAAAACCTGACTTTGAAACATAATTAACGCCATAACTCGAAAACTATGCACAATAGCCGTATAGTTCCTCTCTAAGTTAGATAAAAACTTGATATTTCTGAGTCATTTGAGCCATTAACCAACTTTCTATCACAAGTGGTTAAGGAGATAGAAAAATTCCCTGTATCGATAGGCCTGTCGTCATGGAAATGAAAAGTGGAACACCTAAACAATGATCGAATTTTTTAAAACTTCATGTCTGGAGTTTTTTCCGGACTGGTCACCATATATCAAAAGTAATTTGTGATCAGCACAGTTTTTCATTTTTGAGGGGCGTTTACAACACGCTAGTGCATACCCCTCATCCTACGACTGAGATACAAGCTGGTCAGAGTTTCTCATCAGAGGCTTTGGTTCGGTCGATCACCCAGCACACTGATTTCAAGTAACTATTCCACCAATGGCATAGCGAGGAATTTGAAAAGGGGGAGGGGTATAATTTCGACTTTTTTTCAAACGTAGTTTTTTTGACAGAATTACTTGAAGCTGATCGAGAAACAAAACAAAGGCTCTAGGCGAGTCCGGGGACATGCTCCCCGAAAATGTTTGAAAATTTTATGCCATAATGGCTATTTTAGTGCTTTTTGAATAACTTTCAGGCAAATTTTGTTTAAATGTTTTGACCGTAATTCTGAGTGCTTTAACTGATGATATGATGCATTTTATTCGCACATTTTCGATTATGGAAGGCGTATTGTTATCACAGAGGTTCGAAATTATAGAAAAATTGTATTTATCAAAAACATATTTGAAAATGGCTGGTTGGGGATGCATACCCCTCATCCTACCCCCCTGGATCTGCCCCTGGCCATAAGCTACAAAAACCATTAAAAAAGTCTGGCTAATTTTAGTCACTTGGCACCATTTATTCTTTTTTACTAAAAGGCAAAGTCAAAAGGGGGGCGTGGCACAATACTACCCTCCCCCCCTTAAATACGCCTCTGTACTCCACTACAGTAAGTCATCTTTACAACGTTTCATGTGTTATCACGTGTACCTTGTCTACATTGTATTTAAGACGCTAACAACAACCATGAAACCTATTTAGGTCCACCTACCTTTCAATTGAGCCTTATATTTTAATGCAGAAGATGTTTAATGCAAACATAACAGAAACAGTTTGAACAAGATTACTTTCTTTCTCTTCATCTTCAATATCGCTTCCGTTCTGTCACGTGAGTATGGCAATTTTTGTTGTTTTATACGGTTAGGAGTGACGGGTGACTATATCAGCTTACTTGAACTAAAAGATTTTTGGAAGGTTTTGTTTTGAGAGATAAACTTTTATCACAAATATTAATTTAACTACTTTGTTGTAGTATACTCGGTTTGTGTAGTTGTTTGCAGTGGTTCGCTTTTACTAGTTTCATTTGCAGACATGATTGGTAGTCAAAGTATTGTTACGAACAAGCCCCATTTACCTGGAAATATTTTGATGAGTGGTTATTCTGATTTGCAACTTACCACTCAGTTTGTTCAACAATACTATATTGAATGTTTATGGGGATTTCACTCCGAAAATGCAATCTTCTTCAACTTCGTTTTTTGTGGCAACGTCACACTAGACCGTTTGCAAGTAACATGCATGGAAGATAGCAACATAATCACCACCTCACTAGTTGTTACTTATCCACTTAATACTGACAACTAACAATACCGCTGAGTTTCTTCTACGATGTCAATCTGCATCTGGTGGAATCGAAACAATATCCTCAATCAATATTGTTATTCAAGGTAACTTCATGCCGCATATATACAGGGTGGTTGAAAAGTAACTAGGCATTAAAAATTTGTAATAATTTCCAAATTTTGACTTTAAGCTTAATGAAATACAAAGGAGCATATTGAATATTACAGGAGAAAGTATAATTGCTCAGTTGAATCACTTAAAATTTGTAACAAAGATCAAATATTCATATTTCAACGTATGCACCATTTGCTTCAACTAGCTTCATTAAGCCTAGAACGACCAGACGGGTCCATTGGACCCGAAGACAAACTTTGAAGTCGCACAATTTTTTGCCAGCGTGATGTGGGATGTTGAGCTTTTTCGACTTCGCCTGCCTACAAAGAAGGCTTGTTTTGGTATCAACCTCAATCTCATGGGCTATTAATTTTTGAAGTGAGGACGATTTCTAGCATCTATTACCAGCCCCAGCCGGGTCCAATGGACCCGTATGCATTTTAGAATGTGTCTGTAATGAGCATGCAAGAAATTCTGCAGCTCATGTCAAGTTTGAATAGAAATTGTTGCTTTGATTCATTTATGGCTGACCTGGGTGTTTGTAATTGTGTTGTCTAAGTAACAACGACACGTGTCTCGTTAAAAATACAACAACAAAAATGCTTCCAACTTATGGTTTTGGATGATTAATATTCAGCAAAACAATTATAATAGGCTGATCGGTTTTGGGAAATGGTCCGGTTGTGAGGTTCAGTAAGGCATTAGCCTCGGCACAGTAAGAGAGATCACCTGGCAAACTTACCTCCACAGACCAATTCAAAAGGTATTAGTAATACGGAATGCACACTTGGTGAAGAGTTTGTTTCAGGCTCTGTGGAGGAACAGCTTCTGGTCTTTTGTGATCAGTGTCCGTTTTGCCAATTGGTACCCGCTTAACCTAGCCAATATCGTAAAACTGTAAGGTGTTGAGACTGTTTAGACATTTACAATGCTTTTTGGCTGTGAGGTTGTGATGACTGATGAGTCTCGATATATTTTTCAAAAAGGGTGCCAGAAAAATAACGTGTGACAACTTTTGCGTCGGCGTGAAGTTTGGTAGGATGCCAATGAAGAACCTGCTGATTCTTGCAAAAACCATCTCAGAAAATTTTAAAGTGTTTGGCCAGCTTTCTCCAGAATTCGATACTAATAAGCAAAAAGGCAAAAACAACACTGTACGGTTTCCAGTCAAAAACCACGACTAAGTCGCCCTATGCTAAACCCATAAGTGCAACGCAACCAGCACATGTGTCTGAGGTGAAGATGATATTGAAAACGAAGAGAGATGTAATTATTATAACAGTGCGAAGAGTGATGAGGATGCCACGGAGTAGCTGCTGTTGTTTGTAACTATACTGCACCAAGAGAATGACCTCCACTGGACAATGTCCAAATGATATTGCTCTACTGCATAAGAACTCTTGGAGTCTTGATGTACGGTAGGCCTACACTGTCCTAGCCAGAGTGCCTTTGGAAGCAGTCTAAAGCCGATCCGTATAGGAGCTTGCTGCTTCTGTGGGAGAAAAGAGTTGACGCGGGGTAGGAAAATTAGCAGCAATGTTGTCGCTCTAGTCTACTGTATAAGGACTCCGTGGTTTACGGTAGGCCTACACTGTCCTAAACAGAGTGCCTTCGGAAGCAGTCTAAAGCCGACACGTAGAAGCTTCCTGTTTCAGTGTGAGAAAAGAATTGACGGGCTAAAAAAATTAGCAGCATTGCTACTCATCAGTTAAACGATAAAGAATGTCACGTGGTCCTAAGTATAGAAAAAACGATCTGTTCTAGCGCTTTTATTCAAGTAAAAAAGACATAAATGGAAGCTTTCTTTGTGTAAACAAAAGCTTTCTCTGTCCAAAAACCTCGTTGTTGCGTCCTTGGATAAGATGCTTCATGACAAGTATCTCTGCTAGGTGGAAGCTAACAAGCAGTAAATTGAAGAAGTCAGAAGCAAAATTCAAGCGGAATACTCGAAAACAAGGGCAACTCCTAAGCGAGTGTGGATTCGTCCTATACATAGCGCCTCCGTCGCTTTCTCGTAACAGGAGGATAAAAACGAAAAATCAATCAATCAATACCGCGAAAATGCATGGACATAGCCTTCTAAATTTGCTGTCGCGAAATAGGAAATTGTATTACTTCGCTGACAGAACGATTGATCAGAATTGTACGACAAACCGTAGGAATTAATTCGTTTCTAGATCTGACCTCACGAAAAAAACAAGACTTTCTTCACCAAACGAATGTAATGATCGACCCAACTTAACTCACATAGCTGCGGTACTCACCGTACTACTTTTCAATAAACACAAGCACCACTGCTCACTTCAGTAACACCATACAACAAGGGCTATACCCTTCAGCATACAACAATATTGTTTACTCTACGCACACTAAATCTACACTCGAATAATTACGCTCAAAAATTGACGCCTAATCATACTTTAAATTTAAGTTCGAGAACATTCTACAAGATTCTCAAAAAGACACAAGAAGAGAAATCACATGACATGCAAAACTCTTGACGTGATTGCAAGTTGAATTCTTTATTTGTCCATCAGATGTCAGCAATCGTGTTTAGTTCTTGAGTAATGTTAGCAACTTTACTAAGTTGAAAAAAAAACTACTAAATTGAAATTTTAGTAGAACAAAGGGAACAGTGCAGATTACGAACACGGGTCCAATGGACCCGGCTGGTAAACAATGCTATAAAAAATGTCTGGTCGTTCTAGGGTTAAACGACCAGGGATAGAACGAACAACTTTTAAAAGAATGTCATTGGGTATAGCATTCAAAACTTGTTGGATTCTTATCTCCAAATCTTCCAATGTGCGAGGTTTTGTCTTGTACACTTCCTCTTTTGTGTAACCCCACAGGTAAAAATCACACGGTGTAAGATCTGGGCTTCTCGGAGGCCATTCATGAGGTCCGCGTCGACCCAGCCATCGACCTGAAAAGTGTTGGTCTAACCACGCTCGCACAGTGAGAGCAAAGTGGGGTGGTGCACCATCTTGCATAAATATTAAGTCATCGATGTTATCCCAACCAGACACTGTGGGCCACACAAAACTATCAAGCATGTGAAGGTAGCGCTCCGCATTCATGGTATCACGCAGAACATATGGACCAATAATTCTGCTTGCCGTCATTCCGCACCACACAGTCACTTTTGGACGAGTTTGCATTCTCTCAACAGTTTGTTTAGGATCTGTTTCATTTGTTCCCCAGTAATGGCAGTTGTGGCGATTTACGAAACCACCGACATGGAACACTGCCTCGTCACTCCAAAGGATATTTTCGAACAATTCAGGCCAATCTTCATACCAACCCAACATTAATTCTCCGTATTCCATTCTTCGGTCACAATCTTCAGGCTTTAGTTCCTGCACATAATGGGGTTTCCATGGACGATAATTCAGTTCTTTGTGTAACACTCTAAGTATTGAATGCCTTGACAGTCCACTTTCACGAGCTGCTTGACGAGTTGATTTTTGCGGGCTCTGATCAAACATTTCCTGCACTTTTGCCACCTTAGCTGGTGATCGACTTGTGGATGGACGCCCGCTCCTTCGTTTGTCGTTTACAGATCCTGTGGTCATCAATTTTGCATGACAATTTTTTATTGTCTCCGGACGTAGTGTTGCACGACTACCCTTCAACGTACGCCACCATCTCTGCACCTCAACTACGGAATTCCACACTTCATAACGTGCTGCAATTTTGGCTCGCTCCTGAATGGTCAAGCGAGAGGTCATTATCAAAAATGCTATGTAACATATCATAAACAACGCAAGCTATTATCAAAATCTGAAAAATATGTAATCTCCATAAGTATTGTTTCGACTAATACCATTGTTTTTATTTGGAATTTGGCGGTAGGAAAATCACACGCTATTTTTATTGCCTAGTTACTTTTCAACCACCCTGGTATATAAAAAAAATCAAATCTTCGTTATACTCGCAACATTCCGCCGAAACGTGCAACAAGAGTTCGGGTCCATCAGCGCGGCGAAGCATCTTCGACCCCGAAACGTCGCAGAGGTGGCGCGCAGTTAGCGACATCGTCCGAGTTAAGGCCTGGTCCACACTAGAATCGAACTAAAGATCTTCCGCGCCGATAGTGATTAGGGATGTGCCGGATAGCAAATTTGCCGGATATTCGGATATCCGGCAAATCTAACTTACCGGATATCCGGTGCGTCACTATCCGGCCGGATACCGGATAGTAGCACTAAGTCAAAATTAATATTTTGATATTTTTGTCCACGGCTCCACGCTATTGTTTTGCTCGACTAGCGAGCCATGAAACTATTGCATGAGGTCATGTGACACACAGA
Organism: Trididemnum miniatum; assembly: GCA_964006365.1. Classification (NCBI taxonomy): domain Eukaryota; kingdom Metazoa; phylum Chordata; class Ascidiacea; order Aplousobranchia; family Didemnidae; genus Trididemnum; species Trididemnum miniatum. Next base: position 23,563,091 of record OZ023242.1, on the reverse strand, counting down.
ATACTTTCAAAAGCGTTGTGCCAGTAAGAATGAATTTCATTACTCTGAGTTGGCCGAATCGGCAGGAGTTCATTTGATACAATGACCGTCTCATTAATTGCTTTTGATTTAACTCCATTTCACGACACCACGTTTGTGCAGCAACACGTTTTCAACACTGGACTATATTTTTGAGCAAGAAGAATCGTGTTAAAAGTGTAGATTTTTGGTGAAGAGTGTGCCGAAAATCGGACGCCAAGTCAGTCAGCCACCACAGGCGTCTAATCGGCGGGAACAGGAACAGTGCCGTAGAGCGAGACAACGTTGTTACTGGCTATTAGCCATTTTCAGCCATCCTCAGGTACGAAACATTTATCTTCCAGGACGAATAATCTTGTCAGGATCACTCATCCCTTCGAATAAATATTTCTTAAAGAATTCAACCTTTGTGGTACGCATATCCACTCGTGTTGCTACGTCACCGTTCCAATCAAACTCTTTACGTGGCCAGGGTGAAGATCAACAACTGCAAAGCAATGTCCTTCCTGGCCTACCGGACGGGAAGTCATGACGACTTCCTCTTGTTGGGTCAGAGGCTATAACAGCACTCCATCACCAACAGTGCAAAGCACTCCAGTAAATCGTACCGTAGAGCAAGACAGCGCTGTTTCTGGCTATTAGCCTTCATCAGCCGCCCTCAGGTAAGAAACATTCATCTTCCAGGACGAATGATCTTGCCAGGATCACTCATCCCTTCTGATAAATATTTCTTAAAGAAATTAACCTTTGTGTCTCGCTCTACGGTCTCGGTCTACGGTCTTTATGGTCTCTACGGTTTCTACGGTCTCGCTGTCTCGCTCTACGGTACGATTTACTGGAGTGCTTTGCACTGTTGGTGATGGAGCTTAGGGCCACCCTAAAAAATGTAAAACTCGATACAACGTTTACATAATGCTGCTCTTGCATAGTTAAAAAACCTTTTTAACACTATTGACAGCAGATGTGATATAAACAATATGCAGTTAGCAATATTTGCTAACGCATCAAAAATTAGCAAAAATTGTTAAATTTCAACTCTGATGGGGCACCTGAAGAATACAAATATTTAAAAATTTTTTGTACTCTTTTATTAGTATTGTAACAAGGCAAATTTTTACCACTATTGCGTTTGAAAACAAAATAAAAAATTTTTTTTTAACCTTTTTCACTCCATCCTAATGAAGAGCTTGCTCGTCCAATCATTTGCCTTTGATTTATTTAATGAGTTTGACTTTGATACTAGAGAATTATTATCGATGCAGCAGTTTGTACAGTAGTAGGCCTAGTTACAGCACGTCGCCAGAATGCTAAACTCACGACGAGGAGCTCAGAGAGAATCCATTGTTTTATTCAGAATTGCTCCATTATGTCGAACTTTTGTCTGTTAAAAGGTGTAGAGGCAAGGAAATCACTTTCGTCAATGCGTTATAAAAGTAGAAGTCCAGAAGTGCAACGTTGTTGTCTGGGTTGCTATTTTAGCTTCTCACTGTAGGTGTGCTGGTGGTTAATCAATTACAGTATATATTACTCATAGTTTTATCAGCAAAATTAAGAGTAGGATTCAAAATAGAGACAGCGTGATAGTAGATTTGTAAAAACCAAGTTTATCGATTGGTTAATATAAAGTTCTCGCAACATTAAGCACTTTGATAAGTAGATTATAGTTATCTGGAGAACATACTGTAGAGCAGCACAGCGCTGTTTCGGGCTACTAACTTTCATCAACCGCTTTTAGGTAAGAAACATTCAATTTTTAGAACGAACGATCTTGTTAGGATCACTCATCTTTTCGTATAAATATATCTTAACGAATTTACCTTTTGTGGTACGTAGCCACTCGTGCGTTTACGTCACCACGCTAGTCAAATCCTTTAAGTGACCAGGGAGAAGAATAATAATTAAAAAAGCAATGTCCTTTCTGGCCTACTGGACGAGAAACTACTTCCTGGCTATCTGGAGAACAGTTATTGGATGTAAAGTTAGTTGTTTGTTTGGTGTGCAATGCTCTTATGCTTTTTGTCTCATACAGTAAAAGCGGGGAATAAAAAATTTAACGTTTATTGTTGAGACATCGATGCTTCTTTTCCTATTATGATGGAATGTTGACATATTTTTGTAAAGTTTGTATTAATGCGTTGTAAAATTGTTGAATGACGTCAGTTTTTTAGATTATAGGTTGTTCATATAACTGTTACTAAAACATTATTTTTTGATTCCAGGTTTGTTTCACTTTTAAACATACAGTATATATTTGCTATGCAACAGATGTAGGAGATATTTTTTGTTTTGTTTTGTTTATTCAATGACCATAAAACGATATACTCTTGTTAAACTTACGTTGATTGGTGTCACGTGACAAAAATCATGGCCTGGTTTTTGATGATATGTTGGGAATGCCTTAATACCTTGTATTTGTTGTAATCAAAACTACAACTTATGCTATAGATTTAAAATATCGTATACTGGATCTATCACTTCTGTAAATGCAATTGCAGTAATTTACATTGTGACAGATATCTAAGTTTTGTAGAATACAAGACCTGAGTCATCTTGTTTTGAACGTACGTTCCTTATCAGTGATAACTAGGGCAATTTTTTATTGACCTAAAAATCTAAAAAATTGACTTTATTGACCTAACGAAACAATGAAATGAAAGAACCAGTCCATAAGAAAAAAACCACCAAAGTCACTTCAGTTAGCCCTTAGATTATAATGTACGCACATGTAATGCCGCACTTTTTCTGGCAGAAAGTTTAACTGCTCTGCGTAATTGCGCAGAATCCAGAGTCGTATTCAAGTGTTTCGCTATTCGCTGTATTGCTATCTTTGTAACATCAAAGTATGTTCGAACAACTAATGCATTGTCTTTTCAATTCCAATGTTTTTGACTACCGATACGTAGCGACAAAAATGTGCCACAAATGAAAACACGACGAAAAGCTTATTTTATCATCCACAAATTTTGCTAAAATTGCAATCTTGCAAAGCTGTCTGAACGGATCTTCACAATCGAATCAACGAAATTACATCAAACATTATATTAATAAATTAAGCATGTGTAAAACTGTAATACCGATAACAGCCTGGCGACAGCATACCCTTCCCTGGTACCATCAACAGTTACGAACTTCCATCTCTCAATTATCTGAGTTATCTCTTTTTGAGTATGAAGTAGAATCGCGCAAAAAAAGCAAGAAAGCAAAAATTGACCTAATAAAAAAAAATTGATCTAAAAAACAAAAAATTGACATTTATTGACTTTATAACTTCATCAATACTGATCCTACGACCGTAAAATTTCGTTTCCACGTTGTTAGAGTTATTATCTACTTCCAAAAAAAAAAAGATTTTATTGATCGAGAATCGCCCTAGTGATAACTAAGTTTTACATATTTGTGTGGCCGATTGTTAATGTACTTATACAAACTAAACAACATGTATTTAAACAAAATTAATATTTTTTTAGTCATTTGTAATGTTGCTTTCGTCATATCAGGAAAGTTTCGCAAGTATTTATATCTACTTTTTTGTTTACTTTAGTTGATTAATAAATGTAAAGTTCACCTAAATTCAAACAAATCTGAAATTTTTGTGATGGACGTTTGTACGGTAAGGATAAAAAATGTCTTTGTACTCGAAAGTATCAAGTAGTTGTGCAGCGCATTGATCTGAAATGATACTAATAATCCTTTCTTTTGCAGGCTCGAATACCAATCAAAGTATTATTACTACTACGCCACTTTTACCAGGAAGTATCCTGGCGAGTGGTTACTCTGGTTTGAAACTTACAACTCAGTTTGTTTATCAAAACTATTATATTGAATGTTATTGGAAATTTCAGTCAGATACAATTATTTTTTCCAATACTCTTGTATGCGGCAATGTTACACAAAACGGATTACGAGCAACCTGCGTGAGAGATAGCAGCTTGATCACCACCTCACTGATTGTTACTTATCCACTTAATACAACAAACAATCCCGCTGAGTTTCTTCTTCAATGTCGATCTATATCCAGCGAAACTGAAACCATATCTTCAATCGTTTTTGTTATTCAAGGTAAATTTTTGTAAAATATATTTTTTTACCGACGTTGACTCTGGAAATGAAAACAAGGCTGAAGTCGGATTCACTTCAAGTTCGCTGATAGAACAAGTGAAATTGGGCCGCAGCAATCGGTCGCAAGCAAGTCGTTTTCTTGTTTTATTTTGTGAAACTGCTCGGGAACCTAATCGCAGTAGTGTTTTTATGATCGAGAAGTAATATTAATTGTAGAAAAATGGTTAGTTCAAAACTTTAGGGAATAACTTATTGATAAAAATGAGCAGGCGAGGCTTAATTGAGCATTATTCTTCAATAACTAAATGCTGTTATACCTAAAATCCTTTCCGATGCAGTAAGGATAACTGTGATAAAATGATCATTACAATCTTGCCGCTAGCAACCTAGCATCCTCATAACGTTGTGATTATGGATGTTTTGCTTTGATAAAACATCAAAAAACCTCTTGGATTGAAAACGAAATGCGGATGTATTTGGCAACCACGCAATTTCGTCTTAATTTTAAATGTTTTCACACCAGGCACACACATTTCATTAAAATTTGCCAAATGATTATTTTTGAACTAGCATTACTTTCCAGAAAGTGTGCCGCAAATTGTTCTCTGGTTTTTTAGTGTGCTTCCAGTAAAATACGTTTGAAAACCACTGGTCTCAAGTGACGAAGTACTTTACGTGGTAACTATTAAAACTTCTACTGCTTTTACACATACTTGCACAGTTTAGTAATAAAGTAACGCTGCTTTTATGGCTTAAAAATCGATGCATAGTGAATGACAAAATCATAATTGAAAATATAATTGACAATACTGGTATTGGAGGTTTTTTGTTAGGTTTTATAATTTATGATTTTGTTGCATATTTATCCTCCTATCACAAGAAAGCGATCAATGCGCTATATGAGCTTGTTTAGGAATTGCCAGCCATCTGTCTACCACACCGAATTGGGGGAATCCCGCTAAGTGCATTTCCTAACGGCACAATAAATAAACTTGCTGGCTTGTTCTCCACACTGTGCCTTTAATGCTGAGCGTCAAGCAGAAAAGCAGAGTAAATACCAATTTTAAAGTCATTGGTTTGATCCAAGTCGGAATCAAATCCAAGTCTACAGTTCCAGACGCGGACGCTTTCACCACTCGGCCTTCTAAGCTGTTAATTTGTTTAGGTTGTTGCATGTTCATTTGTTTTACGTGGACATTGAGCTTGCGTTTTGCAGAATACACCACACTTTGTTTTTAAATATTCGTTTAATTAAATGTTCTGAAGTAAGCGAACTATACTTAGGCATCTGCAACATGTCGGTCAAAGTTTAAAGTTTACAAACTGTGTCAAAACTTTGTTTTATGGCCTCATTTTCGCAAACGCTATTTTTTATTTCAGTAATCCCGAGTTGACACTACTTTTACTTGATCAGTTTTAACTCTGACTACATTTTATTCCAAGCAGTTTGGGCCCAGGGCGACAAGACTTTTGCTTGCTAAACGTGTTGACAGAGCTGGGCACACGGTACTTTAAAAGTAACGACGATATCGGTTCCGATACTTTGCTAAAAGAGTACCACCGTTACCGATAACGGTACATTTTTAAAAGAGTAACGACGATATCGTTACTCTCTACCAATTTTGGTACTTTTCAAATGAAAATTTTTTCTTAAAAATTATTTTTTGTTTTGGTTCACGTTTTGCAAAGCAGCAAAAATTAAAGCCTTGTCAAGCTTTTTGTCGCATCTGGTGCTAGTGTAAGATCTAAGGTGCAGTCTCGCACGAATCCTGATACTGCAAGCGAACACGTCGGTAATATCAACAAGGCGACTGTGGCACGCTTACTAAAACAAGCATTCTCATGCATGGCAACATGTAAAATAATCTGTTGGTCTCCTTCATTAGCTATGAGGCTAGGCATATGGAGTATCATTATCACAAACTCGCCCTGAAGAGCAGAAACGTTTTTCACATCCCTGCTTATCTGGCTACGTTGCTACATTCGAACAATACTAAAGACGTGAAAGAGCTTAAGGCTTATATACGAAAAAAAAGGAGCATTGATAATTGGATATCCAACGCGTTTCTATGTTTTCCCTTTAAACACCTCATGGTAGAAAAGCCGGCTTCACATACTATAGATATGTGCAAGGAAATGGAAGCAGTGTTTTAATAGCCATGCCACTCAGTTACCAAAATTTACAGAAACTTGCAAGAGAGTTTGATTCAAAAGAGTTTTGCAAACCTTCGTCAGCAGATAGCTCCAATTAATTAAATAATGGTAAAAGCATGCTCAACTCTCTACAATCATCTGATGTTTCGAAGTCTGAGTGTGGCCAATCGATTGAGCCTCTCACTCCTCTACTCGCTACTGGACGCAGCAGATATAGTCAAGCATGTGGACACAGCACAAACACACAAAAAGGATGATCATCTCGCATCGAACGTTGCGATACTTCGTTGAAGTAGTAAGATAACAATTACGAAATAACAATTTTTGTGGCGTAACTGGTACGTCGTAGTAGCGGCCCGCCAAACAATCTATACCTGGGAAAGCAGATTGATCATTATCGTTGCCTAAAAATTATATACAGACGTTCTGATCAACAGAAAGCAAATTACTCAATTTACAATTTCTCCTAATTAACCGCGTACCGGCAGCCAAGCGCTTGCGTACCGGGACTGGTACGCGTACCGGCGTTTGAGTAGCACTGGTCTAGACCAGTGGTATTTAACCTTTTTTACCCAATCCCCCTTTTTGTAAAGTGTGGGTCCAAAATCCCCCCACAAAGGATTGATGAGCAAAAATATAAAAAAGGTTTACGCGTACACAGATCTACTATTTTTCCACTGAAAATTAGTGAGGAAGAAAAAAAATATCTGCATGCGTCTCGCAGTTTGCCCAGTTCTGGCGCTGAAAAACTTTTTATAATTTTTATAAAATTTCGTTATTTGCAACACATTTGTAAAAGTTGATAAAGGTCATTAAATGTCTGCATTTTTTTCTACAAATTCACCACAGTTTAGAAACATCTATTTAAAACCCGACAGTCTGTTTCACCTTATCTTATTCAAACAGAATAGGTTCTAAAATAGAATAGGTTCTATTTGAATAAGATACCCCTGATGATTCCTCTTGGGTGAAACAGACTTTTGGGTTTTAAATAGATGTTATTAAACTGTGGTGAATGAATTTGTATATTTGCGCTGTTGACCGGTCACTGACCGGTCCGGTCGACCGTTTTTTTTTACTGAAGGTGTACGTTCAGTGTTCAATAAACCTAAAGACAAACCGTAGTTTACTCTAACTTTGTCACTAGATGTATTGAACACGTAAAATTTCATCTAATAAAAAGAGTATTTGAATGAAAGTAAACAGAAAACAAACTTTTGTTTTCAAAAAGTGTGATTTGTTAATGCGGTGTTTCATAAACTATTTAAAAAACACATATTGGTATGAATATTTCGGTTCGTGCATAGGTGTATTTTAGTTGCAAAAAGGAGATTTTGACCGGTTTTTTGAATGGCTTGACCGGCCGATCGAAGAATATCGACCCGACTGGTTTCCATCTTTGATTCGCATTGTTACTGGATTTATTTCTATTCAGAAATCAATTGTTAACAATATTGGCAGTAGAATTCGTCTATAACTGCACCTCTAGGGATTAACAATAACTGCTTAGATTTAAAAGTACTTTTGTACCGCGGAACTGCCAAACTCTGCTTGTTGACTTCTTTTTACACCTCTAGCTGTGCAAAAATGTAAATAGTTTACCACTGCACCGCTAGAGGCTAAATTTTACTTTGTTGAAATGTTGAATCACTGTTGACCTATTATGTCTTTACAGTAAACATAGCTTAATGTTTATTGAAGATATTAATTGAAATGAAAGAAAACTTTTCATGCGCTCAGTCATCACTGGTTCAGTACTTCCTTATGAGCAGATTTACTTAACTTTAACTCGCAAATTTTACTTTGTTGTGATTAATTAACCTATATCAAACTTCCGTGTAGCCTAACCAATAACCTACTGCAGTCGTATATGGTTGATTCAATGCGCAATTGCCCTTTAATAACCGCACTCAGAATAAAGAGTAATTTTGTTAAACGACTTTATCTGCACGTTTGATTTTTACAGCACCGATTATTAGGAGTTAAGCCTACTCAATTTACTTTATAATAAACTATTAAGGAAAAAATTCTGCATCCACAAAACAGTTTTGCAAAAATAATCAAGAGTGAACATTTTGCTCGTTCAATTTTTAGCCATTTATTTGTTCAATGAGTTTTGACTCTACTAATACTATAGAGAACAATAATCGATGTAGCAGTTTGTACTCTTGTAGTCACAATACGTCGCCAGAGTGCTAAACTCACGACGAGGAGCTCATAAAGAATCCATTAATTTTGTTCAGAATTGTTCCATTCTCATGAACTTTTGTCTCTTTTAAAAGTTGTGGAGCAAGGAAATCACTTGCGTCAATGCTTTATAAATAGAAGTCCAGAAGTGCAACGTTGTTGTCTGGGTTGCTGTTTTAGCTTCTTAGTGTAGGTGATGGTGGTTAAGCAATTACAGTATATATTACTCATAGTTTTATCAGCGAAATTAAGAGTAGGATTCAAAGAGTAGAAATTAAGAGCAGACAGCTTAATAGTAGAATTGTAAAAAACAAATTATCAATTGGTTGATGTAAGGTTCTTGCCATGTTAAGCACTTTGAAAAGTGAATTATCGGTATCGTTATCTGAAGAACAGTTACTGCATGTCAAGTTGGTTAGTTTTTTAATGTGCATGGCTCTTATACTTACTACTTGATAGAATAAAATCGTAGATAAGAAAATTTTGCTTTTGTTCTTACGCACGATGCTTCTTTTCCTGTTATGACGGAATGTTGATATATTTTTGTAACGTTTATATTACTGAGCTGTAAAGTTGTTGAATGATGTTAATTAGGTTTTTCGTTGATTTGTCAATCATTTGGCAGTTACTGAAATATCATGTTTTGATTTTAGGAAAATCATGTTTTGATCAGTTACTGAAATATATTTTAGGTTAGTTTCACTTTTAAACATATATATTTGCTATGCAACAGGTGTAGCAGATATTTTTTGTGTTGTTTATTCAATGACCATAAAGCAATATTCTAAAATTATGTTGTTTGATGTCTCATGACAAAAATCATAGGGTGGTTTTGATGATATTTTGAGAATGCTTCAATATCTGGTTATAATCAAAACTACAAGTTATGTTACACAGATTTAAAGTATCGCATACTAGATCTATCACTAAATGTGTTACTGCAGTAATTTACAGTTTGATAGAAAACTACGTTTTATATTTTTGTGTGGCAGACTGTTAAAGTATGAAAAATAAACAACATGTATTTAAACAGAATTAATATTGTTTTAGTTATTTGCAATGTTGCTTTCGTCATATCAGGTAAGTTTTGCAAGTTTTTATATTTACTTCGTTATTAAGTTGATGAATGATGTTTATAATTTACTTCAACCAAATTTGAAATTTTTGTAATCGACGTTTGTACGATAAATATAAACTTATCACTAGGAATCTTCATTTAACGATGTCATTGTATTGGAAAGCATCAAGTAGTTGTGCTGTGCATTGTCTTGAATGATTATGCTAATGTTCATTTCTTTTGCAGGCTCGAATGCCAATCAAAGTATTATTACAACTACGCCGCATTTACCAGGAAATATCCTGGCGAGTGGTTACTCTGGATTGAAACTTACAACTCAGTTTGTTTATCAAGAATTCTTTACTTCATGTTTGTGGACATATCAATCCCAAGATGTTATTTTTGCAAATAATCTTGTATGCGGCAATGTCACGCAAAGCGGTTTACAAGCAACATGCATGAGAGACAACAAATTGACCACCACCTCACTGGTAGTTGCTTATCCACTTAATACAACAAACAATCCCGCTGAGTTTCTTCTTCAATGTAGATCTGCATTCGTTGAAATCGAAACCATATCTTCAATCGTTATTGTTATTCGAGGTAACTTTTTCTTGAGCATTTTTTACCGATGTTGACTCTGGGAATGAGAACAAAGCCAAAGTCGGATTCACTTAGCTCGCTGATAAGAGCAGGTGAAATTTTACAGTAGCAATCGGTCGCAGCGATACGTTTTTTGTTTTATTTTGTCAAGCTTAGACAAGTATTGTTCATCGTAAAAGAAGGTGTAGTTAAGTATCAAACTCGCAAGTTTAGGTTCGGAGCACAATGTCTTAGCATGCGACCAACTGCGAGTAACGTTCATATGTAGGCTACAGTACACAAAGAGCAAAATTCTCACTAACACACCCTCATGTAAATTTTTGGCGAAGAGGTAGAGCGTCCACCTCTGAAGCTGAGGACGTGGGTTTGATTCCGAGTCGCATCAATCAATGATTGTAAAATTGGCATTCACAGCTTTCCTGCTTGACGTTCAGCATTAAACGAACAGAGTGGAGACAGGAGAACCAGCCGGCAAGTTTACAAGTTCTGCCGCTGAAAAAGTTGCGTAGCGAGGTTTCCCCTTCTTGGAATAGAGACAGACGATGGCTTGTAACTCCTAAGCAAGCTCGTTACAGCACTTCGATTGCTTTGTGGTGGTGGCAGGATTAATGTGCAACTAAATGGAAAGAATGCGACATGTCGGTGGTCTAATACCGCTCGATGAGCCAGAACCACATATAAATCACGATTGTATAAAAGAAATAGGTGACACTAATACACATGATGACGTAAATGAAGCTTGGACCAATGTATGAAAAACTTGCCCAGTTTGTCAAAGCTACCGATTGCATAAAGTGTGTTTCTTTGAATTAGTAAAATCGGGTTCGATTCCGACAAGAAGCAGCCAGTTGCTGTTACTGATCTTTTCTTATTTAGGCTGATAGCATTTGTTGTTTTTTTGTATTTGCATATTTGTTCTCCTATCACGAGAAAACGAGCAATGCGCTATACTAGCTCGCTTAGGAGTTTCCAGCCACCTATCTACCACACCAAGATGGATGATTCCCGCTAAGTGCTTTTCCCAACGACACAACAAGTGAACTTGCCGGTTGTTCTTCACACTGCCCCTGTAATGCTGTGCATCAAGCAGGGAAGCTGTGAATGCCAATTTTACAGTCATTGGTTTGATCCAACTCGGAATCAAATCCAAGTGTACAGCTTCAGAGACGGTTTTGTGTTTTTTCTATTGATTTTTGGTGACATTTTGAAAAAGGTTTGAATATTTTGTTGTCGAAACTGCAAATTGCCTCGTTGAAAAGTTATAGTATACACGATTTACCATTATGAAGTTAGCATAAACTTGTTTTGATAATGGTTTATATTTGTATGAGGCGGATGTTTAGTATAAACAAAATTTAAACAACATAAAATTAAATAAAAACTTTGTTTATCAACTTGCTACATCATATCACATCGGTTTTGCAATTCTTTGTAATACCTTGTTATTTGCTTAATCATAACCTTACTTAAAGCAAACATTTAGGAAAATTTTAAAATTTCAACTTTGACAGCTCAGATGGCCAAGTGGTAAGAGCGTCTGCCTCTGGAGTTGTGGACTAGCTAGGGTTTGATTCCGAGTCGGGTCAAATCCAAGACTTTAAATTTGGTATTTACAGCTTCCCTGCTTGACGCTCAGCATTAAAGGGACAGTGTGGAAAGCAAGCCGGCAACTTTACTTTTTGTACGGTTGGGAAAGACACATAGCGGGATTCCCCCATCTTGGTGTGGTAGACAGTTGGCCGCTAGCGCTGTGATCGCTTTCTTGTGATAGGAGAATAAATATGCGACTAAATACAAAATACAGTAGGCCTCCAAATGATTAACGTTTTGTCATGAATTTCAACTTAATAAGAATGTTGTACTCTACACTACACTGCTGTTATGCTTCTGCGTGCTGTTCATTTGCTTAACGTTAATTTCATTTATTTTTCATTTGCAGACATGAATGCCAATCAAACCACTATCACAACCACTCCATATCTACCACAAAATGTTCTGGCGAGTGGTTTTTCTGGATTGAAACTTACCACTCAGTTTGTTAATCAAAACTTCATCGACTGTTCATGGTTACTTCAATCAGAGAACGTGCTTTTCTTAAATTTTGTTGCTTGTTTTAATGTCACACAAAATGGTTTACAAGCAACATGCATGCAAGACAACAACTTGATTACCACCTCCTTGGTTGTTTTTTATTCACTTAATACAACAAACAATCCCGCTGAGTTTCTTTTGAGATGCAGAACACAATCCAGTGGTGTCGGAACAATATCTTCAATCATTATTGCTATACGAGGTAGTGTATTATAATCTCTCACTTTTTTTTTTCATTTTGTATCACGCGATGCGCCTTTCTGTTCAAAAATAAACTCCCTCTCTTTCTCTACTGTATTTCTAGCAAATTCAACTGTTACAAGAACATAAATAGCTTGCTAATCCTCTTCCCGAAGCTAAATTTAAGCTTTGTTTAAATGTTGAGTCAATGTTGGCCAATAAATTTTTTAATGTGAACAGCATGGCTTAATGTTTATTGAAGATATTAATTGAAATAAAAGCAACCTTTTTATATGATCAGTCATAGCTAGTCCAGTACTCCTCATGAGCAAATTTACTAAACGTTAATTTGTAAATTTTGATTTTATTTTGTTGTGATTAATAAACCTTCACCAAACTTCCGTGCAGTGGTAGGCAGTAACGAATTACAATTGTAACTCGTTACTGTAACGTGGTACTTTTTGAGTAACTGTAACGGTAACGTCGTTACATTTGAAAAGAAGTGATGAAATGTGTAACGAAATTACTTTATTAGCGATATTTCAAAGTTACTGGTTACTCGTTACTATTTCACAATGCATTTCATTGTTTGCGTTAAATGAAAATCTTAAAAAGTTGAAATAACAAAAATTAAGCAAATATCATTTTTCTGTGGACTTTCGAGTACGATGTAACTTTAAGCGAATGCGTTTGACTTGTAAACAAAACAGGTTTGCGATTGACAAACAGAAAGTCCAGACCAGGCTCCAGCAGTCTAGCACCTTTCAAAAATTTTCATTCGCAGCGGCATGCAGCAGTGCTGCTGGAAGTGTAAACTTTCACACTTTGCTGCGAAACGAAAAAACATAATACAACAAAGTCAGAAAGCGATAGAGCGCAAGATTTCTTTAGTGCCTTTTTCGCGAAGCAGAGATTTTTCGAAATTCTTTTGGAGTTGCTAGATACGCTGCTTTTCCGCCAGATATGTTTTTTTTTTTTTAATTTCTTCGGCGGGCATATTATGCTTTGTGCGGGTGTAAAGAGTTTTAGGCTGGTTTGAAAAAATCACATTGCCGATTTCTAAGATTCACAAGGCTTGATTGATGAAAAATGTGTGATCAAGCTCCAGCAAATTTGTTTTTTTACCTGTTCAAAATGACTTGCGTTTGCATGTAGTCCCATGTATCTGTTTTATTTCTATTTTAAAACACGTAAAATTTTCAGCTTACAGACTAATAGTGTTTAATTGTTTGTTTAAAATCTTTGGGTAGATAAGATCTTTTACATTAGGAGAAAAAAGCTATATTATTCTAGTTGGAAACAGGGGTTTTTAATATTGCTCTTGAGATTTGTTGTTATTTATTGCAAAGACAGCAGTTATCGGGCGCCGTGTGTAAAGCTACGCAATATAAAATTTTGCATCATTTTTTTGGTTAAATTACGTGCAATATCATATATTGTTGCAATTTATGTATATTGCTGCAATATGTGTTAAATTGTTGCAATTTATGTATATTGCTGCAATTTGTGTAAATTGTTGCAATTTATGTATATTGCAAAAAAAACTTTAAATCGGCTTTTAATTGCCATGGTGATATGCTAACTAAAACAGTCAGTGTTGCCCTTTCCCTTTTTCTATGAACTCATGTAGTGTACTGGCCTGAGGCGCTGTTGTACTAACTGTGCAGTGTGCGCTTATTGGTTTGGCTGAAACATTTAAGCTACTGGTTAAATGAATCATTTAAGCTACTACTGTTAAGCTACTCTGCCGTAATATGGAAAAACCTAACAACTGCACTTTTCAAGTTTTCGAGATAATCGACTTTTTGTGATCTTTTGTTATATTTTTAAATATCGAGAAGAAAACTGCGGGTAATCATCATTTTTGCATCGAAATGATTCAGTTTGAAGTAAACAAGTCATATGAAACAATCGGATGAATTTTTGTTTGTTTGTTTATTTAAATAACTGTGTTTATGTAGTTGTTAGGTTTTTCCATATCACAAGCACATCAATGAAGTGAGTTGTGATATGGAAAAACCTAACAACTTCAAATCACTTGGCATGTTGCTGCGTTACTATTTCGATGTCTTTCGTTTGAAGCAGAGGAAGGATGGGTCAAATTGGAAATCATCAAAAAAGAAAACCTATCACATAAAGAGGGCTCAAATTTCTATGGCGCCACCTAGTGGCGAACTATAAACAAAAAAATTTTCAATTATATTGACTTAATTTAAACTTTTTTAGAATGGGTTCTGATCTAAGAACCATAAATTGTATGTCGGGGGTCCAGTTAGGTTTGTGGGGAGTGACGAAACTCACTTCAGCGCCTCTAGTGGTAAAAATTTTGGAACAAACTTTATGATAAAGATTTTGTTATACTGCCAAAGATTTAGTCGACGGTGTTTGATAAGTGGGGGGCGGGGGCATATTCTTCTGGTTGATTTAGGGCCTTGGGCCAAATATTCTCTGGCACCTCTAGTAGTGAAAACAAAAAACAATGATACTGGCAAAATTTGTTATTATTTCAAAGATTTAATGGTGCTTTGTAAATTATTAGGGCATTATCTTTAGGAACAACTTGGGGGCCAAGGACCAAATACAGTCTAGCACCTCTAGTGGTAAAATGTAAAAGAATAATATTGGCGAAATTTGTTATTGTCTCCAAGATTTAATGATGTTTTATAAGTTATGGAGGCATTATCTTCAAGAACGATTTGGGACCAAGGACAAAATACACTCTAGCACCTCTAGTGGAAAAATATGGAACAATAATATTGGCAAAATTTGTTATTATCTCAAAGAATTAATGGTATTTTATATGAAATCGGGCATTATTATCAGAAACGACTTGGGGTCCAAGGACTAAATCACTTTGGTAACTCCAGCGGTCAAAATATTAAAGTAATGCTATTGAAAAAAGTTTTGTTGTCATTTCAAAGATTTAATGACGTTTTATTAATAATCGGGGCATATTCTCAAGCGAAGTCATGGGTCAAAAACACTTTTAGCATATTCAGTGGTTAAAAACTACAAAACGCTTTTAATGCTAGTAACCTATTTCAAAGACTTTTAAAAATGACTGGAACCTATTCGTAAGAGATCATGTCTTTAGCTGGACACACGCCATTGTTTCTATTGTGGTGATAAGTAATTTTGACGTTCTTGCAGTAACAAAAATGAAAACGGGTGAGCTCAAAAAATTTGATTCAATTCCAGAACACACCACCTAACCTAACGGCATGTTTATATATTGATTTGAGCAAAGTAAGGTTCCAATAAAAAGCAGTTCAAGCAAGAAATACACTGCACTCAAATTACAAATAGCAGCAATGCTTAAACAGACCTACACGGAAACTAAAATTAAAAGTAGCTACTGTAGTTACACATTGTATAAAACTTATCCGACTTGATTGCACTTTGACTTGCGCCGACTCATTATAACTTCCTCTTTAATCGCTGTAACTTCAGAGTGCTTCTGATGCTTTAACTCCACATCACTTCTCACAGTACTAATGTGACGAAAATTTGAAAGTGAAGCAAGCTGAAGTAAGCGGAAATGTTTGGTTTCTATATTTTAAAACTCCGTTATATTAGTATAAACTCTTTAGTTATATTCTACTCGCTCGTCTTGAAGTTAGTTTTGAGAAAATCAACTAAAGCTTCGGACACTTTCTTATAATGAAAGATAAAGATGAAAAATCAAAATATTATCACGCTGATTTCAGTTGAGTTGCAGCAGCAATACTAGCGACTTGAGCAGATGTCCTGAACCTTTTATGGTTTGTGGCCCCCTTCTAGAAACTCTCAACACCAGTGATCCCCTGCTCAGCTATAAAATTTTTGTAGGTATTTCATTTGTGGTAGCAACGGCCGTCCGCTAGCTATTAAGTGGTTAATTTCCATTATAAACCTTGCGCTTGTAGTCCGACCCTGGTTGAGAACTCCTGGACTAGAGTCACCGCATTAATTCGAGAACTTCGTTACAATATAATTTGGATACTACATAGCTTTGTGTAATGAACAATCAAGTTTTCACTATATTTTACTTTTCTGTAAGGTCTCAGCTTACATTAAGACAAATATCACAATTGTGTATCACAAAGTCGATCGATTGTTCAAACAAGGAATGTCAAAATATTGCAATAAAACTAGTTCTCATTTCGGGATTTTTGCCTTATCTCGTTTAGATGCACAAACACCAAGTATTGCTAATACAGGAAGACAAATTTCTTCAAAAGAATTTTGGGCAATATGTCGGATCAACAGATGCAAAATTACAAAGGTTAGATTAGCTAACTAAATTTTGTCGAGCGCATTTAAACTTTTTTCTTGCATTGCGTAAAATTTAACACACAAGGGGACTAAATCTCTCATGAATTTAACCGAAAATTTTTGATTTCAAGGATATTTGCAATAGCCATGACTTGAATTCAGATTCCACAAGAGGGGGTGCAACCGATGCGCCGCACCGGGGCTCGTGTAAGTGTAAAGGGCCCGTGAATTCATCAGAATTAAATTTTGGAATATAATGCTTGAAATTTTTGTTATTCTGAAACTCGATTAAGCATGTTTTTGTGCATCGCCGATACAAGTATCTCGATACTGTTTTTGAGCAAGATCAATCTTACCAGGTGTTGACTGCGTGTTCATTTACGGTTTCTGAAGAATGTGAAATGAAGCTAAATTCCCTCATTGAGTCAGAGAGACGTACAGTCCGCAAATTTCTCTTATCACTAGCCTATTTGCAATTGTTTCGTAACGCCATTGAACGACGTTAATCGTGAAATTACAACACGTCCAAATTAACAGCTCAGATGGCCGCGTGGTAAAAGCGTCCGCCTCGAGAGCTGTAGATTATGTTTTGATTCCGAGTAGGGTCAAACCAATGACTTTAAAATTGGTATTCACAGCTTCCCTGCTTGACGTTCAGCATTAAAGGGACAGTGTGGAGAACAAGCCGGCAAGTTCACTTGTTGTGCCATTGGGAAAGGCACTTAGCAGGATTCCCCCATCTTGGTGTGGTGGACAGATGGCTGGCAGCTCCTTAGCGAACTCGTATAGCGCATTGATCGCTTTTTCGTGATAGGAGGATAAATACGCAACAAAATAAAAAAATACGTGACATTTTTACGTTTTGCAATTGTCCACAGATTGCAAACTTGTAGCAGTTTTTTTAATTCATTTGTAAACCAATTTTTTTAATTGATTTTTTTCCTGATATTGTATGGAGATACTTGTATCGGCGATACGAGTATCGATATCGATTTAACTCCTCTTCAAAGTAACGTGTATCGGTATCGATTAACTCTATTTTCAAGTATCGTGCATCGATATCGATTAACTCAAAAATTGAGTATCGCGCCCATCTCTGTGCGGTGTTTAATAGATCAATTTAAGGTCCTTTGTAGTTCTTTGCGGAGTTTAGTAGCCTACATCAATTTGAGGTCCTTTGTCGTCCTTTGCAGTGTTTCAGTCCTTTGCGGTGTTTAGTAGGACCGTTACGGTAAGATCTTGAAAGCCGTGCTAAAAATTACTTCATTGCGAATAAGATTTTTCCAAAATATGAAATCCATTCGATTCCTCAGCACAAATGAATCTAAAATGTGCTTGCAAAAATGCACGTATCTTATTTAATGAAGAATTCAGAATTAGGGGCAAAAATTCGAACAAGCGACAAACTTTTTCATTTTTGGCCCCTACCGAAAAAAACTGAGTGCGTTGATTGATCAATTTCTTCATTTTTATTCTCTTTTCTGAGAAAACTACTCTCCGGAGGCGTTGTACATAGGTCGAATCCAGACTTGTTAAGAAGTTTCCTTTGCGAGTTTACCGGTTAAGTTTGCTTCTGACTTCCTTAAGTTGTTGCTTGCTACTAGATTCATGTAACAGGGAGTGCTATCCAGAACCATTTTCTTTAAGAAAACAGCAAAGAGGCTTAAGTCCACGGGCGGATCCAGGGGGGATGTGAGGTATGCATCTCCCTCCCCGGACAAGCCATTTTCAACAATGTTTTTGTTGAAAGTAGGTATAATACAAAATTAGTCAATAATGTTGCTTACAAATCATTTATTATTAAATCGATTTCGGTTAATGAACCATCTTCAGTACCTATACAGCATAAACGCGCAACATATTTTTATATAAATAATAAGTAGTGGAAAAATTGGAATAATTAAATGGACTGCTAAGAACGGAAATTGAAGAAAGTAAAGAGTCCAAAAAGTCTTTGATGCGGTCTTGCGTGAAAAAGGAGAAATAAGAAAAGAAGATACCCATAGATTAACAGTGTAGTGAAACAAACAAATGAATGAATAAAAATTATATATAAATGGCGGGAAAAAAATAATGAATCTTCGTTAAATCCTTAGAAAAATATATAATAAATCCGTAGTAACCACCAATTGTAACGTCATAAAGCTCCCCAAAAAAAGGACGGGTGAAGGTAAGAACAAAGTTACTAAGAAAATAAAATAGTACGGTATTTAATAACTCTGATAGGGCTAAAAACTACTGTTAAGGTTGAACAAAATCAAAAATTTGAAAAATTACAATAATATGAAGCGTGGAAAAGGTTAAGGGCGAAAAGGAATCCTCCGATTTAAGTAAGACTTACCTTGAATCTAACGAAAGAGATAACTACCAGAAAGAAACTCTAAATCTAAGCGGTTTGAACTAGAAGCTGACTAACTATCTCATCTACTGTAACAATCTAAAACTGCAGAACTGCTGTATAGTCTGACTAAACTAAAAAAACAAACTATTGTAAAGAAATCTCGAAGAAAATCTAAAACCACCTGAAACTGAGCGAGAGAAATTCTGAAAGCTTCTAATCAAACGAATAAATACTGCAAAGTGAAAGGAGGTGTAGGCCTACGTATGAAAATGAAATAAAAGGATGATTATGAAATCATAAACGTCTAAACGCAATAAAAATTACGTAGAAAAATCTTGGCAAATAGGATAAGTAATATCTAGTGCATACACGAAAACTCTCGTAAATAAAAAATTTTTTTACAAAAATAAATACGGGCCAAGAAAATCAGCGGTAAATAGGTAAAATAGTCCGGTTAATATTAATTTCTGCCTTGAGTTTGTGTATGCAACGACTCTCACAGATGTCTAACCTGTTTGTGTTTTGTGGTTCTTCAAAAAAAATTACATTATAACAATCTGAAATTTTGGGTTTATTGGCGTGTGTCGAGTAATGGTAGTTATGATAGTGTTTGAGTAGGGCTGCCTGATCCGTGTTGTTGTATTCTGAAAACTTAATGTTCCAAAAAGACCCGTGTGCCGTCCATCTGACAGAAAATTTGTTTTTGGTCTGGCCAATGTAGAACTGGTTGCAAATTGTGCATTGGGCTGCGTAAATGCCAAAGTTAAAACAATTCAAATTTTGAAAAAGATGTATGCTTACACCATCTTTGTTGGTGACTGCATTAACTGTTTGGACCATAGAGCTATGTTGACCATGATTCCCACACAAAGCACATTTGTTGCAAGGGGATGAACTTCCATTTCTTGTCTTACTTGATGTTTGAATGTTGAGGGCAATTCTCCTATAGTTTGTTAACATGGATTGGATTGTAGCCGGTTTTTTGTATATGATGCACGCATTGGGAATAAGTTTTTTCTCCTTTTGGCTTAAAGTAAGCAAAGTAGAAAACGGTGTGGCCCAGATTAATCGTTTAGTTTTATTTTCCCTGTCTTGGCTATTTTTGTTTTTCGGACCAAAACGTTCTTCCCAGGTTTTAGCTAAATCAATTATTTTGTTCGAAATGCTTTTCCTGAAATTAGATTTGGCACATTTGAGGCGAAGCCGTTGTAGACTATCTATATAATCCTGTTGTAATTCATTAAGACGTCTCATGCGTATGGCCTCACCGAAGACAATAGATCTAAATACGTGCGTCGGGTGAAAGGAGCCACCATTAAGAAATACACGTCCACGAGCTGTGGGCTTGATGAAGTCAGTTGTAACAAAATTTCCCGGCGCACAATCGTCAATTCCGGTGGTTAACATCTAAAAATTCAACGCATGAGCCTGCTGGTTCGTGCGTTGATATCTCTCGAAAAATGAGTTCCAGACCACCATCTTGAAATGTGCTCGTAAGTTTCTCTTTTACGGAATTGGTTAGTTTTTCTCCTTGTGATATCCAGATAATATCATCGATGAATCGTTTGAATATAGTGGTTTGCTATAAAAACTGAACAATAGGCCAAATGATGTAATGTAATGTAATGTTAGCTAGAGAGACCAAATGGTTATCGCCAGTGATGATACCTTCTGTTTGTTTGAAAAATTTATTCTTATGTTGTATGACCACATTGTTGAGACAGAACATAGTGAGTTCGATTAAATTCGTGATAGCTGTAGGATGAAAATCAGAAAATCCAGTGAGAGCAAACTGCAAAACGTTTCTGACTAAGATCTTTTAAAGCTAGGGTAAAGAGCTTTGACATCACCTGCCACTATATATAATGTGTCAGATTTACTGTCGTAGGGTGAAGTGTTTTTCCGTTTAACAAGGTTTTGGAGATATTGCTTGCTGTCTCAGCAATATTTGTTGATACCTGATTCGCAGAATTTGATGCTAAGAGGCTTATAAATATGATCTAAAAACGCAGTAATTTTAGATGTAGTAATATTGCCGGCTGATTGCAAAATACGTGTGGGTAAATCAAAAATTGAAATGTTGTTAAAAGAATCAGGAGTAACTTTATGCGTTTTCAAGAGTGGATAAGCATAATCAGGTGTATTACAAAAAAAATGTTTAGCCATGTTTGCCGGAATTTTTCGATACCTCTTCCTGTGTAATTTTTTACCCCAATTGTGTGTTTAAGCATATCATCATCCAGAATCCCAAGTTTGTGAAGTTCAATAACAAAATTGTCAGCAGTACGTGATATTAAGTTTAGGTAGTTGCTAATGTTTCCAGGGTTAAGCCGAGTGATATTCTCAAAGATTTTAAGCTCTTTTTCCATTATAGTATTGTAATTCTTAAAATTCACAATAATAATTTTTCCATTTTTGTCAGATTTGCAAATGACAATTTTACATTTTTTAACTAAATTTTGTAAATAATCAAGAGCCATACGTTGATTAAAATTCAAATTATTGTTATTTCGGTAAGAATTTTTACTTGACACTTTGATGGTTTTTAGTTTAGAATGTACCGAATTAACGTCAGCTCTAGTTTTAGCATCAACCAAGTCTTTGTCTGGACGATTGAATTTTTTGATCTGTAACTTGGAAGGTATTTTATCAGTTTGAAATTGATCTTCATTTTCAGTTATTACGCTGTCCCATTCAACTCTTCGAATATGTGCGAGGAAATTCAGGTATTCTTCATCTTCTGTCCTTTCTGACCAATTAGGTGTGGGGACAAAGTTCAGTCCTTTCAATAGTAAAAGCTTGTGTTCTAGTTTAATGTCATAATCCGACTTGTTCAATATCATGTCTTCAGCCATTCTTTGATTCTCGTTCAGATTTTTGTCTCTCTTTCGTCGTTTGTATCTGGTAGTGTCTTTCTCGTTTTTAATTTTCTTTCTGGTTGTTAGTTTGTTTTTCAAAATGAAATGAACTTGTTTCATGAATCCAGTTGAATTTTTTAATATATTCATATCTGTAAGATCTTTCAATTTTCTTCAAACTTTTCTTTTCAATGTTACTGAGGTACTGGGTAATTTTGCTTTGATTTACAGAAATGAATTTATTTAATTCTTTCAGTGAGTTGGAAATATTGCGTGCTTGTTGAGTAAGCAACAGATCGTAATCAACGCCTTTCTTTAGTTGTGAGCGTAATAAAACATTTTGTTTGACGCAACGATTAAGAAATGTGCGTTTTTGTTGGAATTTTACGACCTTCATGCAGATGTTAAAAAGCGGCATACCACTGGTGGATTGAGGGATTACTTCCTTTATCTCTTCTTTATTCGGAGTGTGAACCATTGTGGTGGTGAGGAGAATCCCCAGCAGTCCAGAGATATGTAATCAACCATTTTGCATCAAAATTCTAATATTATTTGCGAAATAGTAGGTATAATACAAAATTAGTCAATAATGTTGCTTACAAATCATTTATTATTAAATCGATTTCGGTTAATGAACCATCTTCAGTACCTATACAGTACAAACACGCAACATATTTTTATATAAATAATAAAATGTTTTTGTTGAATAAGTAATTTTGAACCTCTTTAATGACAATAATCCTTAGGCCTCCAGCAAACATAAGTAAAAGTGTGCAAACAAAATGCATCATATATGGTGAAGGACTAAGAATAAAAAATTTAAACAAAATGTGCCTTAAAATTGTTCAAAAAGCATTAACATGGATATAACAGTATATATGTAAATTTTCGAAAAAATTTTCAGAGAAGTATGCTCCCGGACCCCCCTGGAGCCGTTTTTGTTCCTCAGTATGCATCAAAGTAACTCTGCCGGAAAAACTACGCTTAGAAAATGTCAAAATTTGGTGCTCTCCCTCCTAAAAAATCTTTGACATGTCCCTGACATGAAACGTTTTCAAAGGGCGTATTTACGTCCTTTCCCGGGTCTAAGCATCTAACGTAGTAAGGGCGAACCCAGCCCGATGTACGTAGGTCTAAATTGTTAAATGTCCAGCCAGAATGCCAGCATTACTCCGGCATTAAAAGTATGTCAAAGCTAGTTCTGAAGGAGGGAGTTCAATTTCGTTTTTCGCTGGTCTTGAAGTTTCAATGCGATATGCAACAAAAAACTTTATTCATGAGCGTAATCCAGGTCCGTTAGTAATGGTAGCTGAAGATTTAAATCAGGTTTAAGCATGGGTTTAAGGCTTTCTAGCCTGATGTGTGACCAAGACGTAACAAACAAAATTTCTCCCCCTCATTTTTAAATTCCTTAGTTAACATTTAACTTAATTTGCAACTGCATCCCTTCCAGCAAAATTTTCTGGATCCGCTCCTGCTTGTGTGGCAATTGAACCGTCAATGTTGCGATCATGGTGTCATAAAAACGACGCACCGATCTACCTAGCATACGTCACGTTGCCGTCTAAAATTTTTTTCTGAAAACTTTAATCCCACTTAGAGATAATTTCTAGATAAGCCCCAGGGAGGTAGCCCGGAAGCATATTTCGGAATGGTTCTACTGAAAAAGATAGGGCTCGATCGAAATGAATGTAAATAGAAAAACTGCACTTATTTCGGCAACAGCGGCGTGGTGTATCGGTCAGTATGCTGGACCGCGACGCAAAGGGTCGGGATGCGATACTGCTCCAGGTTTTGATTTTATGCACTTTCTTATGTCTATTTCGAGATCGGGTAGAGTGGTGGTAATAGAAGATACAAACAATTTTCTGTGGAGAGTAGAACCAAATAGAAATATGCGTTCTGTAAAGGTCTCGCACCGGAAGAAGATTTTTCTGCTCTCAACGACCTTGATTGTGCAGTGCACTTTTCCTCGTTTTTGTGAAAAGTATCCCGTAATGATAAGAAAAATATAAAAAGAGCTCCAAACTTAACAACTCCAATGTTTTACTAAAGCTTATTCATGCTTACTTATCTGCATTTTTCTTGTGCTAAAAGTCCTTTGAATGTTCCATATCTTTTAAATGTTCCGAAATTCAACATCATATGTAAAAAAACTACCATAACACAAATGATAAGCTTAGGCATTTTCGTGTGGAGAATTTCAAATAATGAATTACACTTGATTCTAACCCGATAAGTAAGTTATTGATTATGAGCTGCAATCAGTAATGGTTACGCATTGTAATAGAAATTTTGTTTCCATTATGGCGATTGTAATTTTCATTGTCGCAAAACAATAGCCATTCAGATCGTGAAGTTGTTAGGTTTTTCCATATCACAGTGGACTTGTTTGGTTTTTCCATCCACTCAATAAACAGCGATATCTCCGCAATTACACTACTTTCACGGCTAATTTTTACACACACGATGGAAAATAACTTTTTTAGTTCAAAAATGCAAAAAAACGAATTTCGCCAAAAATGCACTTGTTAGGTTTTTTCATATCACGGCAGTACTGGTACCGGTATCCTTTGGAATACCAGCAGCCAGACTAGACTAGACTACCGGTATAGGGGTAACAACTAGTATCAGCTCCCAGGTCCAGTTGGGTTAGATTAGAATTAGGTTCAGTTAGGGTTAAATTTAGTTAGGGTTCGTTCAGTTACAAAATATCGGTAGACTAGTTTGACATTTTTAATTTTACAGTTTACCGTATGTCACTGGCTACTGGTGTATCGGTGTGCTGATCTGCTGATGTGAGGATGTAGCCTACCTGCTTTCTGTGGACAGATCACAGAAGTCACTGTAATCTGACATGTTTCAGCCATACAGCATAAGCGCACACTGCACAGTTAGTACAACAGCGCCTCAGGCCAGTACACTACATGAGTTCATAGAAAAAGGGAAAGGGCAACACTGACTGTTTTAGTTAGCATATCACCATGGCAATTAAAAGCCGATTTAAAGTTTTTTTTGCAATATACATAAATTGCAACAATTTACACAAATTGCATCAATATACATAAATTGCAACAATTTAACACATATTGCAGCAATATACATAAATTGCAACAATATATGATATTGCACGTAATTTAACCAAAAAAATGATGCAAAATTTTATATTGCGTAGCTTTACACACGGCGCCCCATAAGCAGTGTGACATTTAGTTTTGTGAGCACAAACGTAGCTATGGTATTTTCTTTTTGATTTTAGGCTTTGTCAAGTTAATAAGCTGAAACGTATTAGTTTTTGATAGAGGTATTTATCTTGGCAAAACAGCTACTAAATGTACATTTGTAACACTTTTCATGGTTTGGATATTGTGGACTGTAATTTTTTGTGTGTTTCGGCCCATTTTGGGTAGTCATTTTGTGACTTTTGGTTATGTCTTTCAAAATCTGGTAACACTGAAGCCCTTATTCGACCGATTCCCAACAGAAAGAGTGCATCAAAAACATTGTATCTAATTGAATATCTGCCAAAAAAGGAACCTTTTAATATCCAAGTTTTCCTGCTGCAAATTTAAGAGAAATTTTTATTAATATAATTAATTTCCCTCGGAAAGAATGTTTTAAAACTGAAGCCGGTATTTCGAAACGTTGGTCTTTTTATGAAAAATCGTTGCGGTGTGTGGATGATAGAATGGCTGTGCGTACTGGTTTTACTATTCGTCATTTACTTAAAAAAAATCAAATCATCATTATAATCGCCGTATTATGCCGAAGCGTGTAAGGAGTGGCGTGGTCTTTTTTCTTAAGTTAGCACCTAGGCAGCACACGTTTTAACTGCGAAGAAATGTCGCAACATTCGCAAGCAGTTGGCGACGCTATGTCCGATCTGACCGGCTCAGGGAACAAACCCCAGACCTACCGCACTGATAGCAACTGTCGCTGTATTGTAATGCCATCCGGCCGAAAAGAATTAATCTTTTAATGTCTTTTCTGTATTAAAATTCGTTCCTACTACCAGTGTTTTTTTAAGGTGTTTTGAAGAACCAAAACGGTCTCTTTAATTTTTGTAATGGTCTCTCCAATACGTTTCTTTTCTATGTTGTTTAAATAGGTACACTTACAGCATGTTTAATCACAATAATTTTTGGTCTTTTAAAACTTGTAATCGTCTTAAAAGTTGAACCTTAAAAAAAGCACTACCTTCTACGCACTGCAGTTGTTTCGGATTTAGTGTAAACAAAATCAGAAAAAGAAATCTTTATTGTAGGCCTACTCGCGGTTTTACGCCGAAGCGAGTAAAGAATGGCGTGGCTCGTCATTGGTGACTGCGGACTATGTCCGACATGACCGATCGTGGAATCGAAACCAAGACCTACCGCACAGGCAGCGATGTCTTTAAAAATTACGGTTGCAGTGTAAACCAAGGTTGAAAAAAAATTGAAAGTAACGTGTAACGAGTAATGAAAAGTTACAAGTTACATTTTCAAGAAGTAACGAGTAACGGTAACTTAGTTACAATTTTTTAATTGTAACGGTAACTTCCGAGTAGGTACAATAGCACCACTGCTTCCGTCTGGGTACAGTAGCAAGAAGCGACCTGCCGGATATGGTTGGTTTAATACGCAATCGCTTTTTAGCAAACGAGCTTAGAATTGAAAGTAATTTTGTTTAAAACCTTTTGTTTTTTGTATTTTGATTTTGTAACTCAGATTATTAGGGGTTAAGCGTATTTAATTTACTGTATGGTGAGTTGATGCATAAAAAAATTCTGCATCTATAAGGCAACAGTTTTGCAAAAATAGTCAAGAATAAACATCTTGCTCGTCCAATATTTATCCTTTTATCTGTTCAATAAATTTTGACTGAGTTAGCATAATTCCCATGCAGGGGATTATCCACGTCAGCCAAACTAGCCATGTAAGTATAATCGAACTAATGTAAAAGCAATAGGTGCCAAATATTGTTTAACGATCGAGTTTCGGTTTGAAAATAATCGAACCGATTGGCGTCGCAGGAACATTGCTATCAGTGCGGAAGGCCTAGGGTTCGATTTTTCGGCCGGTTACATCGGGCATTGCTTCATCAACAGCTTGCTTTCGCAGCAACGTTTTTCGTAGCTGCGTTGTTCAGGCGCTAAGCACGGAAATGGGACTCGCCATTCGTAACACGCTTCGTCGTAATGCCGCGAGTATAATAGTGAAGATGCAGATGCCAGTTACAATAGCTGTGACAGCTTGTGCAATTGTAGTTACTGTATGTCGTCAGAATGCTAAACTTGCGACAATAAACTCAGAGACATTTTCTTTCCAAAATTTATGATGATGCATTTTCGTTCAAAGGTTGGTGAGGCAAAGAAGTAACTTGCGTCAATGCCTCATAAATAGAAGCCCAGAACCGCCACGTTGATGTCAGGGTTACTATTTTAACTTCTTACTGTAGATGTGATGGTGGTTAATCTATGCTGTACAATACTCATCATTTTAACAGCGAAATTGAAAGAACAATAGTACTTTACGTGAGGTGGAAGAGTTGTCTGGGTTGGAATGGTATTACGTAGATTTTTGTTGAGACCAATGTTCAAAGTCGCGTATTGTTAATCTACACAACAGTTACTCCATTGAAGTAAGCTGTTGTTTTCTTAATAGGCAATACTCTTAGTTTGACAGCTCAGATGGCCGAGTGGTATATAGCGTCTGTCTCTTGAGCTGTAGACTTGGGTTTGATTCCGAGTCGGGTCAAACCAATGACTTCAAAATTGGTATTCAAAGCTTCCCTGCTTGACGTTCAGCATTAAAGGGACAGTGTGGAGAACAAGCCGGCAAGTTTACTTGTTTTGTCGTTGGGAAAGGCACTTAGCGGAATTCACCCATCTTTGTGTGGTAGACAGATGGCTGGCAGCTCCTAAGCGAGCTCGTATAGCGCATTGATCGTTTTCTCGTGATAGGAGGATAAAGATGCAATTAAAGAAAAAAAAATAATAAAAAAAAATCTTTTGCCTAATAAAATGGAAGCATGCTTTTCTTGAGATACTTTATGAGAAAGTTATTTTAATTACTTTTTATAGCTTTATGTTCAATAATCTAATAGATGTATGCATTAGACTATGTGTTTGAAATTTTCTTCACAAAGTTTTGCATCGCATGCATTGCGCATTGCAAAGTTGTGGAGTCAGATAGTTTTTTTTCATTTGTCAATTTTAACTTTTAAAAAACTATTTTTGCTCTTTAACAAAAGTCTCGTCAGCCTTGCTACGCACAGCCAATCCAGGCTAAACTCATTCCAGACTGTAAAGAGTCTTTTTTCGCATTGCTTTACCTGGACATCTCGACTTCATATCTTTTCTAGATTGTGCCCTATTTTTAGCTGACGACTGGCCCCAAACAACGATACCCAATGAAAGAGCCTATAACAACTAACCCACAGCTAAGTTACCGGTAGCCTAACTAGCCCACATCACTAGAAGCCCCCATGCCAACCCACTCATTTGCAGCTGCAGACGCGTTTCGACCTGATTATGGTCTCATCAGTGCAGCATAGCAACCTCCCACCTTCCTGAAAAAAAAATTCTAACCTTCAAAAGAACTACACACCCCAAATCTAAGCCTCTACTCGTTCTGCTCAAAGTAGAACATTTGAAATAAAACCTTCAAGGAATTAGTACATGCTGAATTATGATGTCACAGATTCCCTGTAAACAATCGAAAAGAATAGAATAGAAATGTAAACAATCGAAAACGTTGCTATGCTGCACTGATGAGACCATAATCAGGTCGAAACGCGTCTGCAGCTGCAAATGAGTGGGTTGCCACGGGGGGTTCTAGTGATGTGGGCTAGTTAGGCTACCGGTAACTTAGCTGTGGGTTAGTTGTTATAGGCTCTTTCATTGGGTATCGTTGTTTGGGGCCAGTCGTCAGCTAAAAATAGGGCACAACCTAGAAAAGATATGAAGTCGAGATGTCCAGGTAAAGCAATGCGAAAAAAGACTCTTTACAGTCTGGAATGAGTTTAGCGTGGATTGGCTGTGCGTAGCAAGACTGACGAGACTTTGGTTACAGTCGAAACATTAATTTGTCCCTGGCATATTTTTGCTCTGCTTTGTATTTTGAATTATCGGCTACGTAACAGCGATATGTGACCTTATTCTCATAAGTATGTTAGAGACTATGTGGTTTGTGCTTGTCCATGTTGCTTATGTCTTTTGAAACAATATTATAGCCTGGTTTTGTGCAAAATTTTGTGAATACTTGAATTTACAAAATTTCAAGAACTTTTCAACATACACAACCCCAATAAGCTATCACAGCATCATAGGAATATCTTAATTGTGAATGCGACTTATGCATGTCCCACCTTATTTTCTTTACCAAACCCGTATTAACCAAAAGGGGGCAGAATCACTCTTCCCCAGGCGAGGATGTAAGAAACCCAAACATGTAAGAAACCCAAACTTGAATTTGTTATTGTACTGTTAGCTTAAGCCGCAAGTTGCTGATATTAAAAGTCAAAGTATATACTTGTACCATATATGATTTGGTTCATACTAATGCATTTTGTTTAGACATTTTTGGTAGCTATGAAGTTTTTTTATTCTTATGCAGCAAAAATGTAATGTAAAAACGTTATGGACAGCCTAAATACAAACAAAATTATCTTTCTGATCGTTTTTTACAATGTTGGCTTCGTCACATTAGGTGAGTTTTGCAGTTTTTACATAATAATAACCAATACATAATAATAATAACCAAAACTTACATAATAATGAAACATCAATCAATCAATCAATCAATTTTCTGGACCCGCTTATCCTTGGGGGGTCGCGGGGGCAGCAGCTCAAGTTGGAGCCTCCAAGCATCTCGATCCTCTGCAACAAAGGATAGATGCTCTGCTGGGATGCCAAGGCGAGACCAACTAAGATCTTCTACGTAATCTCGCCATCGAGTTCTGGGACGGCCTCTAGGCCTTCGACCAATCGGTGTTGAACAGAGCAGTTTTTTGGCTGTTCTTTCCTGGGACATTCGTGTCACATGTCCATACCAACGCAGTTGCGATCTTTCTAGTCGGAGAAGCAGCGATTCGATGTTTAGAGATTCACGAATATCTGCACTTTTAACCTTGTCCAACAAGGTCAAACCGCTAATTCTTCGCAAGAATCCCATTTCGGCTGCTTGAACTCGAGACCTCACTTTCTCATTCATGATCCAACACTCATGGCCATAAGTCAAAATAGGAACATAGACCGATCTGAAAATGGATAGCTTTGCCTTGGTGCAAAGCTCCCGTTTCAGTACCACAGATCGGTGGAGCTGGCGCATTACTGCACTTGCTTTTCCGATGCGGATATCCAATTCGCTATTTTGTCTGCCGTCACTTGTGAATGAGACGCCGAGGTACTTGAATTTCTCTGACTGTTTTAGTGGTACTCCATCAATTTGGAGAGAGCACTGCTTTGGTTGTCTGGACAGGCACATGGTTTCTGTTTTTGTTGAACTGATTTTCATTCCGGCATCAGAGCATGCATCCGAAAACCTGTCAAGAGCTTTCTGGAGACCATTTTGGGTAGAGTCGAGTAGCACGAGATCATCTGCAAATAACAGACGTTGTACAGTGCATTCACCGATCTTTACTCCGCCACAAGACTCACTGTTCTTAACTATTCTATCCATATAAATAAGGAACAGAATAGGTGAAAGAGAGCAGCCTTGCCGTAGTCCCACACTTACTCTGAAAGGTTTCGTCGTTGCGCTGTTAACACGAACACAGATCTCGGAATGCATGTACAGCGACTTAATGGCAGTTAGTAACTGGCCATCAATGCCATACTGCAACAGCACCGCCCAAAGCTTGTCTCTAGGAATGCGATCATATGCTTTTTCAAGATCAACAAAACATGCATTGACCTCTTTTGCATATTCCCACGACTTCTCAAAGATTTGCTGCAAGGCAAAGATCTGATCCATTGTGCTTCGGCCAGGACGAAATCCACACTGAGCATCTGTTAGTTTAGGCTCGACTATTTTACGGCATTTCTTTTCAAGGCATTTGGCATAGACCTTACCCGGGACACTGATGAGAGATATGCCCCTATAATTGGTGCATTTTCTCTTGTCTCCTTTCTTGTGGATAGGTATTATCACACTAGTTTGCCATTGCTTTGGTGCTTGCCCAGTACTACACGCCACCTTACAAACACGAGTCAGCCAACGAACACCATGTATGTTCATTGCTTTTAACATTTCAGGTCTGATATCATCCTCACCAGGTGCTTTTCCAGTTTTCAATGATTTGATTACTGCATTCACATCTGCTTCGGTTATCTGAATATCTTCCCCAACCTGTTCTTCGTGAATTTGTATCGGTGTAGCATCAACGGGGTTTAAAAGATCACTAAAGTAGTCTCTCCACCGATTCAAAATAGCATCTTGATCTTTCAGAGTCACACCATTTGAATCTTCGATAAAGAGAGCGGCTCGAGATCTTTTTCCACGCAAACGGCGAATGGTCTGCCAGAACACTTTGTTTGCCGTTTTGAAATCATCGTCTAACCTTTCTCCAAATTCCTTCCAGGCCCTTTCCTTAGACAGTTCAACTTTTGTGGCTGCCGTCTTACGTGCTTCAGAGTACTGCGAACGAAGTTCAAGAGATGACTTATTTGCAAGCCAGGCCTTATAGGCCACTTTTTTCGCACGAATAGCTTCTTTAACTTCTTGGTTCCACCAAGGAGTTCTTTTCTCGCTACTCTTCGTCCCTCCAACACGCTTACGTCCACAACAGTCAGTAGCGGACGTAATGACTGCTGTTCGAAACAAACACCACTCAGTTTCAATGTCTTCAGTAGAGGTCGGAAGTTCTTTGAACTTAGATGCAATGTTGTCTGCAAATGCAGTTCGTACCTCTTTGTCAGCCAATGATTCCCATTTGATTCGATAAGTTTCTCGTGGTCGAAAAGTCTTTCGTTTTTTCAAGGGTTTCAAAGCTTTCAAAGTGCAGACAACTAGGTGGTGATCAGTTGACAACTCAGCCCCTCTTTTAACACGGACATCAGACACGGTAGAAAACAAGTCCGCCGAAACGATACAAAAATCAATCAGGGAGCGTTGTCCCAGAGAGTCTCTGTACCAGGTGTACTTATGAATTCTTTTGTGCTGAAAAAATGTGTTCATTATGCACAGCCCATTGGTGGCACAGAACTGCAATAAACACCTTCCGTTCTTGTTAATGTCAGGGTCACCATGTTGCCCAATAACACCTTTCCAGGTTGCATTGTCGATGCCCACATGTGCATTGAAATCGCCCAAAAGGACAAGGGATTCTGATGAAGTTGCTTTTCCCAATGCAACCTCAACTTCCTCCAGAAAGGCTTCGTACTGTGATTCTATGTTAGGTGCGTACACCTGCAATATACACAGAGATCGCTCCTGCAGCCTTAGCTTTAGAAGACAAACCCTTCCTCCTAGTGGTACCCAGTCAACGACACATTCAGCTATGTTGGGGCTCACAAGTAAGCCAACACCAGCTTGAGCAGACATTGCTGTATCAACACCTGAGTAGAAAATTTTCCACCCACCGTTCAACTCGACAGTTCCAGAACCCCGGCGCTTTGTTGATGAAATTCCCACAACATCAAGGCGATACTGTTGGGCTTCGCAAACAAGCTCCTGCTCTTTTCCTGTCAGTGACGAAACGTTCCAGTTCCCGATAGCTAGATCCCGGCAGTTTGGTCCAACTCGAGTACGTTTTCTGTGCGCTGCCCCCATTTGCCTCCCCAAACGCTTAGCGACTGCGTTGGTGGGTTTCCGGTGACGGTCAGCTTGTGGGGGAGACTGTAGCTTATTTTTCGAACGAGTCCCTCTGCCTAAAACTCGAACGCGGACCTTTTTATCCTGCGCGCCGTCCGATGCAGCATGAATATTGTTATTACAACTTTCCATTTAGCTACAGCATTGGATTGCTACTTGGTCTGTTTCTCTCCTTCGACCTTACCGCCATGGGTGACCCTGACAGAAGTGATTAAACACTACCGACGGCGTTGCTCTAAGGATCATTGAAAACTCAAACCTCCCCACCACGTTAAGGTGGCAATCCATAGGAGAGGATAATGAAACATACATAATAATAACCAAAACTTACTTGGGCTGAAAAACTTCACTAAGTTTTGAAATTTAGGCTGGAAAAAGTAATAAGCGTTTTTTACTAAGATTTTTAAATTTTTACGTTGTTTAGTATACAGTATAGTTATCTAATGTGCATTTGTTTGACACAGAGTATGGTAATGTATTTTTTTGCGTGCAGGCGCGAACACCAATCAAGGTATTATCGCAACCATGCCACATTTTCCAGGAAACAAGTTGGCAAGTGGTTACTCTGGTTTGAAATTTAGCACTCAGTTTGTTAATCAGGATTATGCAGAATGCCGTTGGTCCTTTCAGTCAATCGATATACCTTTCTTGAATCCTGTACTATGTGCCAATGACACTAGAAACGGTTTACACGTAATTTGTGTAAGAAATGAAGACAGCGACAGCATAATCACCACCTCACTCGTTGTTACGTACCCACTTAATACAACAAACAATCCTGCCGATTTTTTTATACAATGTAGAAGCTTTTCTGGTGGTTTCAGCACAATAGCTGCTATTGGTATTACTATTAAAGGTAACTTTTTCCTGGGGTTTAATATTTTAAAGCAAATACTGTATCAAAATCACTTGCTAGTCAGTTAGTTTTTGGGAAATTCAGTTAGTGCAAAAACTTTATCACGCTGTATTGACCTGTACCGATGTATTAGAATACCAGGAATGTAACGTCGTATTAGAATATCGGAAGGCATTAGAAAAGCCTACTTTGGCTTTGCGTGTAAAACTTTTACCTGCTCAATGCTCATATTTTTTCTCTGTAAATGCAATACCAGATTCATTGAGGATCCTAGTTGGAATGGTAGAAACAGTAGCATCGCTAGCAAAAAGCTATTAAGGTGTACACCACACTGCATAGCTAAATGTTGTGTGGTTTTTATGGCGCTTTATAACTACTAAGGTCCTTAAGCGCCAGGACTAAATTTTGTCAAGAATTCACTGACGTATTTTTATTCTGTTTATTTCATCCTCTTTGTAGTGTAACAGAAGATACCAGTTTTAAAGTCTTTGGTTTGACCCGACATATAATAGAACCCAGCCTACCAGCTTCCAAGGCGAGCGCTCTTAACCACTAGGCCATGGGGTTTAATATTTTAAAGCAAACTAATAACTGAAAATAAACAGCTGTGACTTACAATAACTGCTGCAAAAGTTTTGTCGCAAGTATAATGAAGGTGGTAATGACGATGACTTGATGTTTTTAGTTTTCACTTGATTTTCTTTAAAATTAAGATTTTCTTTACTGTGTTTGCTGCTGAACCTCACTTGTTCAAAAGTTCATAAGCGCGGGAAGTAGGGTGCCAGAATTTTTTAGCCCCGCCTGAACCATTTGAGCCCTCCCTGACAATTGAAAAAATTATGCACTGAGTGCGACGGGATTAATGCTCGCAACGTACATACTTAAATATTTTTAAAGCGCTTTTAACCAACGAAGAATCACTTATATTCGTTTAAAAATCACTCAATTATTATTCACTGGGTCAACGTAAAACCTGATAAAATTTTCAATGTTTGAAGTTCATTTTTAACCGTGTTTTGTATCAGCGTTCGCAAACCTTTACGGCAGTCATGGACGATGGACCAGTAAAAGTAAAATGACTGCAAATTCTTGTAGCTGCCAAACACTTTTAGGCCAAACTATTCTGAATGTTCATGAAAATCGCTACTGATCATGGGAATTACGCAAATCGTAAACGCAAATGCGGTGAAATGCAGAAAAACGGTCCTCAATCCTTCAGATGTTCCAAATTTCACCAAAATTTTATTTGACGAGCTAAAAAAATGGTCTTAACGACCCGGACGCGTTACATGAACTTGTGCTAGTTCTCTTTTTCGGTTGAGTTTTTTAATAGTTCTGAATTTTTTTTTACCTACCTAATGAAGCGGCTAAATCACTAGTAAACTAGCATCGATAATTGTTACTAAAATTAAGCTAGTAGGCCTACTCCTACCTAAATACCTATATGTACACATTTCATTATGCTAAAAAAATGGTTCAGTGCTTCTTTTTGATCGTGTGTAGTTTGTTATTTTTTGATCGTGTGTTGTTATTTTTAAACTTTAGTGGGGCATTGTTTGTTGCGAGTAACTGATCACTAAAGCAAAAGTTAAATCAGACAAATGTTGTTTGCCTACTTTTCAGTTTTGTCATTGAGGTATTTGCATTTTACAAATACATGCGCTCACAAAATGCTTAGTTGTAATTGGTGCATAGTTTAGAAAAGCCTAATGGTAGTAAGCAATCTTGTTTTCCATGATAAAAAATTATCTTGAAAAAATTCCAGGCACTTAAGCGAGCATGCAATTAATATCTATCAAGACAGGTCTGCTGTGTATCCTGCACGTAAAAACGTACATTCGAGAAAAGGGGACTCTGGGGGGCTTCGCGATTTTATTATTTTAAGCCCCCCCCCCGCCTGTCCAAAATACGTTCCCGCGCCACTGCAAAAGTTACATAGTGTTTGACGGATTAAAGAAAAAGCTGCAGTGTTGTGAGAAAATAATTCAGTGTAGCTAAAAAACTTTTTGCAGTAAAGATGTAACAGGTTTTCAGTCTCAAAAAACCTTCACAACTAAGTTTCCTACTTTGAGTTTTGGAATTGGATGATATCTTCAGCTCAGCGTTGTTTGTTTAAAAAGAACAGAAAGTAAAGCAACGATTTAGTAACAGTAGTGTCTTTTATAGGTTTGCTCCGTCAATACGATAAAAAATGAACGAACTATAACAACGGTGCAAGAAAAAGGAGAAGACTAACGAAACGTTATGGCATGTAGGCAGGAGAAGAAGTGTAAGGAAACATGAGTAGGCATGGTTGCAACTGCCAGAATTACTCTGAAACTACCAGAATTACAGTTACCTTAGTTGAATGTTTTTCAGTTTAAGTTATGATATTGTTTGTGTTGTTTTTCAAATCAATTAGCTAAATGTTTTTGTGATTCTAAGTTGAGTAACAAAGATTGATGGCTACATAATCCGCAGCATGAAACAGTTTTGGATTTTCTTATTGGCTATTGCAGGTTAGATATTAGTGTGCTTTCAGTTGTATAATCATGTCTAGTTTTTTAGCATTGGTTATATGATAATTTTTTTTACTTGAATTTCGGCTTGTTTAATTTTTTAAACTAAAGCTATAGTTTGAAATTTCTAGTGCAGCCATACCAAATTTTATCAAGTGAAAAACAGCATACGATTACGTTCAATAACCTAAATGTAACACAAAATTTCCTGCTACAATGAATCTTATTACACTTAAACCTATTGGGCTGCATTGTCTGCTTTAATTGTTTGCCGTTTAGGTGATGTTTTCACGCAAGCTCAACCATTTTTTATCATTTGAACTCATCCAAACTTTCCTGGCAATGTTCTACCAACTGGTTATGAAGGATTGCAACTAACAATCCAAATTGAAAGTGGATTGTATGAAATGTGTACATGGAAATAAGGAAACCAAATTTCACAAGATATCTTCATCATAGGCATTCCATGCATCAACAGGAATAACTCAAATTATACTTCGACTTGTAGCATTGCAAATGATCTAATTGCTTCTGGCTTGACCATCTTGTTCCCGTTGAATGGAAATGTTTCCGATCTAATTGAGTGTCAAATAAGTATTGATGATGGACAAGTTACAGAGATAGCTTCTCTATTTTTAAGTGGAAAAGGTGAGGTTTGCATGAATGGACGGCGAATCTTCTTGCTTCGCAACGGTTAAAGATCAATAGTTGCAACACGGATAAGCTGGTTCATCAGATTGAATCGCTTGGTAGATTTTGAAATTGTGGTTTTTAGGTTAATATAAGTTATGGCACATTACAATCACTCTCTCCCACCCCTTTGAAAAGCTATAGCAACGAGCAGCTACGCAACTCTTGGTGTTTTTTCGAGTTTGTCTTCTGTGATTTATGAATAAAGGCCTATGTGATTGTTTGTTTCGTAGTATTAAACGAACGGTTTCAAAATCTATCCTTGT
The DNA here is from genome assembly GCA_964006365.1 of Trididemnum miniatum. Classification (NCBI taxonomy): domain Eukaryota; kingdom Metazoa; phylum Chordata; class Ascidiacea; order Aplousobranchia; family Didemnidae; genus Trididemnum; species Trididemnum miniatum. Next base: position 23,526,186 of record OZ023242.1, on the reverse strand, counting down.
TTTTCTGCTTTATTATTGTGTCACTGTTATCGTTGCATATTTAGTTGCTGTACTCGCATAATGATGGACACGTACTGCCAAGTTTATTTTCAGCAAATTTGAATACATTTTACATGACTATTTTACAAATGAGGTTGGAGCACTTTTGAAGAGATGAAAATGGGTTTAAGCCAATATGTGTGATAAAATATGTGACATTATTTTTATTTTGTCGCAAATTTATCCAAAATTTTTACCTTATTTTAATTTAAAAAACTGAAAAAAATTGTATAATGAGCCATCACAAAATGTTTTTAGTACGTTATTGCTATAAATTAAATTCATAAACAAACGCTTCATCTGTTTGATTTAACATTGTTTTCTTTGAAATTCTCCTCAATTATACTAACGCCAAACAAAATACTGCATAATGAAAAAATAAAAATAAAGACAAGTGTGGCGCAATGCAATATCTTCTACTTCAGCGCAGCTGATAACAATAAAATTATTATCAAAAGCATGAACTTCAGTTGTTAAGAACATTGATGTCAATGCAGGAGGTCTGGGGTTCAATTACCGGGCCGGTCAATCGGACACAGTGTCGCCAACGGCTCACCACAGCTGCGATGTTCCTTCAGAGCTGTGTTACCCAGGCGCTATGCCCCGAAGATGGGCCCCGCTGTTGGTTATATGCGCTAATACCGTATAATAAAGTTTTGATTTGATTTTTGATGAGCTTTTGTGTTCTTTGATTGGTGTTATTCATATCGTGCATGATACTTGACCACACATGCCATTTGATGAAATATTTTCCTTTTCAGCGTAACATTATGTTTTACAGATTGCGCTACCTCTGCACCACTTGTTGTCGATTCAAGCTCAGCAACTTACAATTCTAGGGGAACGTTTCGTTGCGCAAATAACGAAAATTTGTATTACGCAAATGGAACTCAAACAGCCGATGTACAAACAACTTGTCTTGCAACAGCTAAGTGGAGTGGGGAAGAGAGCTTGGCGTGTTTTAGAGGTAATTGGTAATCAAGTTATGCGTTAATAGTGGTATGTGAAGAAGAGTACAATGTGTTTCTTCGTGATTTGCGAACATTATCTGATATATTTAATCGATTGTTATTGTTTTCTTAATGCAAAGTTGTTTTGTAAACAATGCTTTTGTTGGATTTGTTTAGGTTGTAATGTATCTTATCCTCTGGTTGTTGAATCCGATTCCACGTTTTACAATTCATCTGGAACATTTAGTTGTACAAATAACGGAATATTGTTTTTTTCAAATGGAACTCAACCAGTTTCAACACAAACCACTTGTCTTACAACAGCTGAATGGAGTGGACAGGATGGTTTGGAATGCTGGAAAGGTTTGTTTTCAACAGGCTAGATCAAATCTGTAATTGATTATGAAGGCGTTTGTTACTATGTCAAGTTTATGAAAACAAGAGGTGGTTTGTTGTCTTTCTTGGTTGCAAAGAGTGTTGCGCTCTGTCGTCCCCTGCGACTGACGCAGCAACTGATGGGTGCCATCAATAACCACCATACGGAATTTGTGGGATATTATTTATTGATAATCATCTTAATAATTTTGGTCACGTTAAATTAATCATTCGATTCCCGGACATGGTGAGATACATCATCACTTACCATCACTGAATCAATGCACCTTGACCCTTCGTTCCAGTGAAACGTATAATGTATATCGCTTTGTATTTAATAATATTGCCTAATCGAGCTAGGTAAGGAGTTGTCGGCCATCTGTCTACCGCTCTGAGGTAGAGGAATTGCGCTTAGGCCTTTTCCAACGGCACAACAAGTAAACTTGCTGGCTTGTTCTCCACACTGTCCCTTAAATGCTAAACGTCTAGCAGCAAAGTTGTACACAAATTTTAACGTCGTTGGTTTGTGTCTACTCCGAATCAAATCCTATTCTACATCGCAAGAGAGGAAGGGACGCCCTTACCATTCAACCATCTGAGCTGTTTTCAGTTTAATTATTGACATGAATCATGCAACAAATTAAGCATTCACCTTTACCTATATAGAGGCTTTACTAAACTTTAAAACACAAACATCTCTAAACGAAACACTTAAGTAAAGATAAAGTTCACCACATGCACTGTAAAGCTTATAAACCCAATCACGTGTAACGGCTATTCGGTTAAACTACAAACTGTTAGTTGCTATACACTTGCTCGTCCGCTGAACAAAACCAAATGATAACTAAAGCAATACTTAACGAGTTAGCAGCGGTTAAAGCAAAATAGTTGCGTCATGACGTATGTGAGCAGTGAAAAGTGTGATTACTAAACGAAGAAAGCAAGCGTAAGTTGGTAACATAGAAAACCTTAGGCAACTCATATCATATTATGCTCCCCTTTTAAAAAAAACAACAAAAACAATAGCAGTAGCACAGAGAGTTCAATAATACGTTAGCCTGTCTGGGGAACGGCGGATTCTACTAGATCGTCGCCGAGGAGTGGTTACGTGTGCGACATTGTGACTAGTAGAGGGTTCAATTTGTTTATTTGGTGATAATTGAAGAGTCAGTTCAGGCTTTTGTTCATCAACATCTCTATTTTCATTTAATTGCTCAGGTTCATCGATGTTAACGTTTTCGTTGAGCCGTTGCTCTCATTCAGTCAGTGGCTCTCCGATATCACCCGCCGGAGCTAATCGTTTATTGGAAACAGTGTCCTCGTGCCTGTCAGGAAATCTAACGTGAGAGTAACGGGGGTTTGCTTCGATGAGTTACACCTCATCAACAAAAGGATCAAATTTGGACGACCGGAAATAACGTTTCAAAAGCACTGGGCCGGGAGTGGCCATCCAACTTGGAATCGAGGTGCCACTGATGGACTTTTTCTAAAAAGAAAATAGTCGCTCATGTGGTGTGCAGTTAATTGATGTACATAACAAAGAGCGAATCGAGTTAAGTGCGTCACTGAGCACTTCTTGCCAGGCTTTAATAGGCAAATTCTTCGATTTTAATGCTAGAGTTACCGTTTTCCAGATTGTGCCATTCATTCTCTCTACTAAATCATTTTCAGTGGGATTGCAGCTTGTAGAACGGCTGGTAGCAATGCCTTTATCATGAAAAAAACTTTTCAATTTAGTAGGCCTACTCATAAAAGCCGAGCCTCTGTCAGAATGTATATAAGAAGGCATACTAAATACACCAAACAAAGTACGCAAATGATAAATAACACTAGTCGCGCTGACATTTTTGCAAGGAAACGCTAAGGGAAATCTTGAGAACTCATCAATCAGCGTCAAGATGTACTTATTTTGGTTGTTACTAGGCAAGGTCCTTTGAAATCAGTGTTAAGCCGCTCGAATGGTTGAGTGGCCTTGATCAAGGGAGTGCTGTGAGGAGAAAAGTATTGTGGTTTTAACTCGGAGCATGTTTTGCACGATCTTATCATTTGCCTGATTTCGTCTACAGAAAAAGGTAAATTACGTACTTGGACAAAATGCGCCATTCTTGTGACACCTAGATGACAGAGGGAGTCGTGAAGTTCATACAGGTCGGTCAAGTTTAGCTTTACACACTTCATTCGTGACAGTGTGTCAGCTGGTACGTCTTCTTCTCCACAGCGGCACTTAATATCAAAATCATAAGTTGAGAGTTCTATGCGCCGTCTCATAATTTTGTCGTTCTTGATTTTCTTTCCGTGGTCCTTACTTAACATAAACGCCACAATTGCTGATCGGTGATCAGAATGAAATGTTTACCTGTAAGGTAATGCTTCCATTTGCGTATTGATTCGACTATGGCTGCTGCCTCTTTTTCCATTGGTCTCCCATTATGGTTCAGCATTATGCCAGGGAATGTTCAGAAGCATCCGTTTCAATTTCAAACGGCAATGATTCGTCAATTGAATTTACAACTGATTCTTCAACGTCTTTCTTTAACAGATCAAAAGCCTCCAGAGCTTCTTTGTCCAATGGGCAATTACAGGAATGCACTAGTGGTTTAATTTTCTCTGAAAAATTCTTGATCCACTGAGAATAGTACGAGAACATGCCGTGGACTCGCTGAAGATTTTTAGCATCTGAAGGTGGTTGTAGCATTTGTAACGGTTTAAGTCGCTCTGGATCCGCACGAATTTCTCCCTTCGACACTGAACTTCCCAGAATGTTTAGCCGTCGCGTCGAAAACATGCATTTATCTTCGTGATACGTTAAATTTTTGCGCTTGGCAGCCGCAAGAAATTTAGTCAAATTTTTGTCGTGGTGAGCTTGATCATGACCGCAGATCGCAATATCATCCAGGTAAGCAAAGGTATCAGAAAGCTCTTCATCTCGTATGAAATCATCCATTATTTTCTGAAAGGCTGCCACGCCATTGCATACTCCAAAGGGAATTCGATAAAACTGATACAAACGACGATTGGCTTCGAATGCAGTATACGGCTTGTCCTTATTCTGCAACGACACTTGGTGGTAGGTACTCTTCAAGTCAATTGTGCTGAAGACTCGATACTGCGCTATCCGATTTACCGTTTCATCAATCCTGTGAAGCGGGTACGCATTCAATGTTGTAAAACGGTATATTGTTTGGGAATAATCAATTACAAGTCTCTTTTTATGCCTTTCATTTTTCGTGACAACAACTTGCGCTCTCCATGGAGAAGTGCTTGGTTCAATTACTCCTTCCGAAAGCAATCGACTGACTTCCGACGATATAAACGTACGGTCTTCCTGGCTATACTTTCTTGATGGAGCTGCTATGGGTTTGCATTTAGGTGATAAGGGTTCAAACAATTGAGAAGGATCTACATTTAGTGCAGTCAAGTTGCAAATTTTGAGATGTGGCTGCTTCCCTCCATATTCTATAGCCACACTCGAGTGCTTTGCTTGCCAGTCTTGTCCCTAAAATAGTATCCGCACACAAGTCAGCGAAAACGTGCAGTTTCACATCAGGATAAATGTTACCTGAACATTGATATTAGCAACACAATGTCCCTCTAATTTCTTGCTGGAAGCGGATGAGGCCATTAATACAGCTTCAAACCCTGAGCGAATTTGCAAGTCACATCGTTCTGCGTGCCGAGGATGGATAAAATTATCTGTGCTACCAGAATCAATTAATGCTTCAGCAGTTTTACCATTTACCTCAACTGGTAAACATGACTTGAATAAGCTATTTGGAACAAGCGAAGTTTGAAGCATTGCTGGCGCTGCTGTTTGCATGGCAGCCGTAGTCGGTATATCGCCCTGTGCCTAGCATACTTTTTGGTAATGACCGATTTTATTGCATTTGTTACACGTGGCATCTTGTGCGTGGCAGCCTGATCTAGGATGGTATTTTAGACCGCAAAAATAACATCTCTTGTTCGAAGCAATCATTACAGATTTTTCGTTTGTCTTCAGTGCGCATTTTCCAACAGTATCCTCTGAAACTACGGAGGTGGTAGCTAGGTTTAAGGCGTGGAAAATTCGGTAAGAGTCTGAACGTTTCTTTGCCGACTCCAATGCTCTTGCTTGATCAAACGCCGCTTCAAGAGTTAGCGTGTTGTTCTCTAGAAGACGCTGGCGTATCAAGCTGCTCAGTAGTCCGCTGATAAAAGCATCCCTAATCGCTTCGTCTCTATTCTGGCTTGCGGAAACTTCGCGATAATTGCAATCTTTGCTCATCACCTTTAAAACTTGGGCTTGAGGTTCATCTAAAGTCTCTTCGGGTTGATGTTTTCAAATAGCTAAAGCATGGCGTGCATATATATCGTTTGGGGTCTTTACGTACAGAGATTTTAGTAGTGTCAGTGCATCATCATAAGTTGCAGTCTCGTTGAAAAGTTCGTATACATCCGAACTTACGTAGTTAACAAGAACGGTTAGCTTATTTAAGTTCTCACGATTACGGCTAACTTCGGTTGAAAAGTTTTTGAAAGTCTTTAGCCAATGTCGCCACCGCTTAGCTGCGTTATTTGAGTTAGGCAGAACTTCAAATCGTTCTGGTCGCAATACTTTATCCATCTTGTACCTCACTTCTAAAGTTTAATTATTGACATGAATCATACAACAAATTAAGCATTTACCTTTACCTATATAGAGGCTTTACTAAACACAAACATCTCTAAACGTAGCACTTAAGTAAAGATGAAATTCCTCACATGCGTGTAACGGCTATTCGGTTAAACTACAAACTGTTAGTTGCTATACACCTGCTCGTCTGCTGAACAAAACGAAATGACAACTGAAGCAATATTTTACGAGTTAGCAGCGGTTAAAGCGAAATAGTTGCGTTATGACGTACGTGAGCAGCGAAAAGTGTGATTACTAAAAGAAGAAAGCAAGGATAAGTTGGTAACATAGAAAACCTTAAGCAACTCATGTCATATCAATTATGTGTCAGCTTAAGCAATGTCATGTAGGCCACTGTATACTTGACAAAGCACACAGCGTTTCATACTTCCTAACTCTATACACTCAATATTTAGCTCCGGATGTTGCCATAAATGGAGGTTTATCGGTAATTGAAGACAATGACATCACTCTGACGTGTGATTACGTGGACGTTTTGCCGTTTGGAAACTTGTCTGTTTTGTATTTTGGAGACGTGTCAGTGGTTCAGGATAAGGTTAGGATTTATGTTGAAATTAAATCTTCATTATATACTCGCGGTATTACAATGAAGCGTGAACGAATGGCGGGATCCATCTCAGCGGTTTAGCGCCTGGGCAACACAGTTTAAAAAAAAACATCGCAGCGGCAGCGAGCCGTTGACCGGCCCGGGAATCGAACTTCAGTCGTCCAGTGGTGACAGCGATGTTATTAACCACAAAGCCAACCGGTCGACTTCGTATTATTGCTTGCCAAATATTTACTGGCATGGTAGAAGCAAAAAGAATTCAGAGTTTGTCGATTTGAAAAGCTCGTCTCCGCTTTTATTAAATTGTAAGGATGTTGTCAAAAATTTAATGTAAACAATTTTTGCTGAAGTGTTTCATGTAACTTATCGAAACGCAATTGTGAGCATTTCAGTTAAAAAAATGTTGTTTTTTGTTATAGACTGCTGGCTTTACATTACAAAATGTGAAACGATCAGACAATAACAAACTTGTATCTTGTCAAGCTCTGACTCCATTTACTAAAATCTATCCTGATACTGGTCGATCAGATACGAAAGCAATAAAAGTTTTGCGTGAGTAACCACGAGCTTATCATTTCAAATGTGCTTTGCAGTCATTTGTTTCCATAGATTTTGCCCATAAATAAAACATGGCTAAAAAAGAAGTGCTGCAACTCTTCTCAAACATTAACTCAAATCTTGAGTATACTGGCGGTGTTATGCCTAAGCGTGAAAGGAGGAGCGGGGCTTATCTTTGCGGCTTAGCGCCTGAACGACACAGCTCCGAAGAAACGTCGCAGCGGTGGCGACGCTGTGACCGATTTGAACGGCCCTAGAATCGAATCCATGACCTCTCGCGCCAATAGTGATGTCTTAGCAACTATCCCCGCCGGCCGTTACAACACTTCTGGTATAAAAAAAAAAGGAAAACAAAACTAGGCGTAAGTCTTTCTAAAACAATTTTTTGTGTGTATTGTAGATGCACCTTACCAAGACAACCCATCAAATTGCAGGTGGTTTGCTGATACAAGTCAAACATGTGAGATATTATTTCACGCCAACACAAATGTTACTGTGGTGCAAATCACTAAAGATGGTGAGTTTAAAGCTGCAAGCACTGAAAAAATGCATTCAGATGAATTTTTTCGTTGTTTTCAGGTACTTTGGTGGAAGGACTTCTTTCTCCAGTTTCTCAAGATGGTGATGACGTAGCTTCGATCCATTTCGGTTTGCTGGAGGTCTCTATTTTGGTTTGCTTTTTTGTTTCGTAAACGTAATGGTTAAAGGCTCCGCTGACGTTGCGGAAGGTCTGAGGTTCGACTTCCCAACCGTTCAAATTGGACACATTGTCGTCAAGGGCTCGTCACCACTGTTACGTTTCTTCGGAACTGTGTTGCTCAGGCGTTAAGCTGCGGAGATGGATCCTGCCACTCGTTACACGCTTCAGCGAAATACCTCGAGTATAGTGAAGATTTGGTTTTTCTTTTTTTCTGTATAAAACACAACATTTTGAGAATTTTACCATCGTTTGAATCTTACTGTTGTGTTTGTAGGATGTTACATTTGCTGATGCTGGAAGTTACCAAGTTCAATTGACATCAGTTGTTCCACCAAACCATCATATCATTTACTTTGAAGTTGATGTTGTTCAAAACCCAGCAGAAGGATATCTGATTGGTTTAATCTGCTTGGTTGTTTACGCTGTGATTGTGTCCGTGATAGCTGTGGTTATTTACATGAAATTATCAAAAGTATTGAAACAGAAAGGTAACGTATAAAATTAATGATTGTTAATACCACGGTATTGTTATATTTAGAGCTCAGGCGACCGAATGGATAGAGCGTCTGCCTCTGGAGCTGTAGACTCTGGTTTGATTCTGAATCGGGTAAAAGCAATGACTTACAAACTGGTATTCACAGCTTCCCTAGTTGACGCTGATCATTAAAGGGACAGTGCGGAGAACAAGCCGGCAAGTTTACTTACTGTGTCGTTGGAAAAAGCACTTATAGTGGAATTCCTCCATCTTAGAGTGATAGACATAGACAGATGGCCGGTAACTCCTAAGCGAGCTCGTTATACCGCTTTGATCGTTTTCTCGTGATAGAAGAATACATATGCAACTTAATAAAACTAAAATACAATACTGAGTTTTCAATAGCATATTGTGTTGCAGATCAAAAAGTCCTCTATGACCCAAAAAATGCAAAAGTAAGCATCAATGTTTGAAAAAAGCAAAAGTTAAAAAAACATTGTTTTATCTACATTCTGTTAAATTAAAGTTTTTGTTTCATGTAATTTTTTTGTTTGTTTCATTGTTGCAGGCAGTTTCAGCTCCTGAGGGAACTTATATAACCATCGATGACGTCAAACGTTCATCAGCAGAACGTAGGTTTTGTAAATTACTATTGCAGATTTCGTGAATGTAATAGTTAGTTAGTTTAGTTAGTTAGTTGCATATTTATCCTCCTATCACGAGAAAACGATCAATGCGCTGTACGAGCTCGCTTAGGAGTTGCCAGCCATCTGTCTACCACACTAAGATGGGGGAATCCCGCTAAGTGCCTTTCCCAACGGCACAACAAGTAAACTTGCCGGCTTGTTCTCCACACTGTCCCTTTAATGCTGAGCGTCAAGCAGGGAAGCTGTGAATACCAATTTTTAAGTTATTGGTTTGACCCGACTCGGAATCAAACCCGAGTCTACAGCTCAAGAGACAGACGCTCTATACCACTCGGCCATCTGAGCTGTTAAATCATTGTATATCTTCAGTAAACAAACCAACAGAATATTTGGCTCCGAATCAAATCATGAACGAGGAAACGAATGTAAGTGATCTTGTGTTGAATGCAACTTTCTGCCTTGAAATAGCAGCAGCTGACAAGAGATGTTTGTTAAGTAATAAGCTACTTAGCAGTTGGCTCTCAAGGATAGTTTGAACCACATTCGTCATTATCAAAAGTTGTAAACTCCGTTAAGAGACGAAAAACTAGCTGGATTTTTGCTGTTTTGCTTTCTTGTCCATCATAAATGAGAATATTGTAAGGGACTATAGCTGCTCGTAAATAGCCATACCTGACTTCACCCCGCAGAACATACCTGTACTTTCCTACATGGCGTTGCAATTTGAAATTTCCTGTCAGTTGTCTAAGCAAAGCGCTCTGCTGTCGCGCCAAAATAATAACATGTGGCTATTGCTTGACTTCTTCAAACTCTCTTTGCATCTATCTTTCGCGCAAGAATATTTTTCTCCATTGACGACGAGGTGTTTAGCAACTAGATGAAATTCCATAAATATTCTATGACAATGCTTGCTAAGTTTTGCCGCCTTTATTCTCGGCCTAGCACCTTTTCGTTTTGCATCATGAGTACAGATATTATAGCTTTGCTAGTTTTTGATTGATTAATCTAACAATTTCGGCGAAGTAACAATGTTTTTTTTGCTTGTACAGAAACTGCCTACAGCAGATGGTTATGAGAATATTGTCGTGTCCGCAAATGAAGATTTTGACGATAAAGCGGTTTGTATTGTGATTATTAATATGTAATTCGTTGCTATTAAATACATCATAAATTGTTGCTGTTATTTCTATCCTCGGCATTATTATTTATAGTTTTGTTTTTGTTTCTCTTTGAATTAGTTCAGCTGACTCCATTTGTCTGTTCTCAACTTTTTGGCTTCTGCTATCCTTTTCATTGTACTAGATGCCGAAACTCTAGATTATGCAGCCTAATTTTGTGGTGTGGCTTTCAATGTGGTCTTCCGTGATTATTCTCATTGATGAGGGACGTAATCCCGAAACAGGATGAATCGGGTCTTATCTTGTATAATATAAACTATAACGCTGTCAAATCCAAGTGACAATAGATTTGTTAAATTTTGCTGGTCAATTTTTTACTTAGACATCTTCTGTCAAATCCAATTATGAAAACATTTCTAAAAGTACAAAGCGAACAAGTAGCAAGAAGAAGGTTGGTGATATGATGTAGTTAAAATATTCAACTGTTTGTTGTTTGTGAACCATAAGGCGCACTTTAATTTTTTTTCTCAAAACTGTATCGTGCGCCTTATAAGCCGTTGCGCCTAATGAAAAGCAGAGGTGATGCTTTATGCTTTGTTGCCGTTAAAATATTGAGTTTTTTTTGTTTAATGAGCTTTACACAATAACCCGATTCTCCGCAAAAACCGTTGCGTCTTCTAGTCCGGTGCGCCTTATGTACGAATAAAAACAATCAAAGCAATTCATTGACAGTGCGCCTTAAAACTAGGTGAGCTTTGTAGTCCGTGATATAAGGTACTTGGTTGTTTGAGATGAAAAGTGGATGTTGAAATATTGGGTTAAACAATCAAAGCAGTTGTTAAGACATCGCTATCGGTGCGGTAAGTCTGGGTTCAATTCCTGTTTCGATCAAATTGGACTTGGCGTCAGTAACAGGTACCACCGCTGCGACAATTCTTCGGTGCTGTTTTGTACAGGCACTAAGCCGCGGAGATGGACTCCGCCACTCGGTACACGCTTCGGTGTAATACCGCCAGTATAACGAAGTTTTGATTTTGGTTACGAGTGTATGCATGGACAAGGTCGTTAATCAACACTTCTGCTGTTTCATGAATACTGTTTTGTCTTGAATCGTTGAATAGAGTCTGGGGAACCGCCTGCTTATAACATCTAGTAATTGTCCGCTTGTAAGCTACATGCTCTTTAAGCAAGTCTTTTGTTACACTGGACTACCACGGTGAATTGACTACATGGCCTCGCTGAAAATTTATCCTTCCATTATGCCAGGGAGCTACGGATATCGTGTGACGAGCTTGACTAGGTGTTGCCGGGTATCTTTCTACCACTCCAAGATCGAAAAAATCTTAGGCCTATTAAGTGCTTTTCCTAACGGCAAAACAAGCAAATTTGCCGGCTTATTCTCCAGCCCTTTGATGCTGAGCGTCAAGCAGGGAAGCTGTGAATATCAAATTTAAACTCATTGGTTTTGACCCGACTCGAAATCGAATCCGAGTCTATACCTCCCCAAAAGCAGCCGTTCTACCCACTCGGCCGTCTGATTGGTGCAACTTCACGATTGCATATTTTTAAAAACACAGGATTTGTCTTCCTCGAAGACAAATGATGAATACGAGATCATGAATCCTCAATCATCACAAAAATGAGAAGACCTAAGACTTAATGCATGTTGCTTATTTTGCGTTTAAAGACTTTGCTCGTCTTCACGTTTCTTCAGTGGTGTGTTGTCCAGGCGTTTAGTCGCGAAGATCGACCCTGTCACTAGTTACACGCTTTGGTGTAATACTGCGAGTACAATGGAGATTTGATTTTTTTGCTTGTCAATATATTTGTGATGATTAATGAAGGCTTATACAGAAGCCTATCGAGTCTAGCTACAAGGCTAAGAGAGTGATTCAAGCTTAAATCAATATCTAGAATTTTTACTTAATGAATTTAACTTGAATCTACCTTTTACTTAATGAATTTAACTTGAATCTACCCTCTAAGATCTCAGGCTAAATTAAACGTAATCAGAAAAATCTGATTACGAGTGGGATTCGAACCCACGCTCGCACCAATCAGTGACGTATCACCAGCCCAGTGTTGCGGCGAGTCTTTACCGGAGACATGCCTTAACCACTCTTATATAGGAGCAATTCTTATATCTTATATACGAGAATTTACAAATGTTATATACGAGAAAATAATAGTCTTATATACGAGAAATTCGGCTGCTCCAGCATTAGATTACGATGGCCGAGTGGTTAAGGCTGTGTCTCCGGTAAAGACTCGCCGCAACCATTGGGCTGGTAATACGTCATAGGTCGGTGCGGGCGTGGGTTGGAATCCCACTCGTAATCAGATTTTTCTGATTACGTTTAATTTAGCCTGAGATCTTGGAGGGTAGATTCAAGTTAAATTCATTAAGTAAAAATTCTATATATGTTATGTTGAGAAATTATTAATGCAAATGGATTTCTTCAACATGTTTTCATTGTGATGAAGAAGTTTTGCATCGGAAATACTAAAACTTACTTGAAGATATTAACATTTTTGACGTTTCTGATGGATTTCTTGCATTTTTCTCTTATTCACTTTTCCACTTTTAACTATTTACAAAGCGTCCAATATACGATTTTTTTGACGTTAAAGAAATCGAAATAAGCTGTGAAGCTCATCATTGTGGAAAAAACAATCTTTTGAATCATCGTCCCACTTACATGAATTCTTGAAGTTACGTCTTCTGCAATAGTTTTGAAAAAAAGACTGTGAATGATTTGTTCGTTTGGGCTTCAGTCATAAAATTCTTTCCGATTCATGTGATTTGTAATAGGTCTTCTGCAATAGTTTTGAAAAAAAGACTGTGATTGATTTGTTCGTTTGCGTTTCAGTCATAAAATTCTTTTCGATTTATGTGATTTGTAATTAGCATGTTTTTATTTCTCATGTCAACGTTCTATAGTTTTTGTGATGATTTTGGTATATCTTGATTGATTCAGATAAAGCTTAGCATATAGGCATATAGCATATAGGGTAGCATATAGGCTTTTTTCTTTTGGCTTGAAATTGTCGCAATTACTTGTTGTTGTGGTTTTGTTCACAAGTTTTCCAGAAGAATTCCAGAATTACGTTATTTTGGCAAACACCGTCATCATCATCAAACAAACAAACAACAAAAGTTGTGATTTTGATATCGTCAAAGCGATGTTACAAACTATAAGGACAGAAATACTACAACTTTGTTGTGCCTTACCACGGTTATTTCTGTTTTCATTTTACATCTTTTGTATTTGAGCTATTTTTTCGATTTGTTACAACTACAGTATGTAGCATCGTTCTTTACTTCAAATGCAGTATAAATATTGAAATATGTGCTTCCGATGTATATATGTAATGTATGAACATGGAGAGATATTATGGTAGGCCTTGGAAGACTTACTGAATAAACGCTGTGACAGCCCATTCTACGACTGGTTTCGTAGTTTGACCGCTCATCAGGTAGACTCAGGTTCGAACCCAGGACCTTGTGATTGAAAGTCAATCTCTCTAACCACTCAGCCACCGGGCTAACAGCGTTTTGAATGCAGTACAAATATTGTTTGCATTTTCTTAACTGAGTTTGTTTTTGTACGACGAATAAATCATGGGCTACCGGGCATAATATGTCCACTGCAAGTTGGTGAAGTGATTGAAGACGTCGTTATCGACGTGGGGGTTCGATTCCTGGGCAGAACAATCAGAGACAGTGTCGCCACCTGTGCAACGTTTCTGTGTGGCACTGACTCTAAGCTGTCGAGATGGGCCCGCCACTCGTTACACGCTTCGGCGCAATACCGCCAGTATAATGAAGATTTCATTTTTTTGATTTGATATCGCGGATTCTTTCCACTATTATATCGCTTAATCTTTGATGACGTGATAATTGATCATGCACTGTTTTTTTCATCGAATATTTTTGCTTTCACAAAATATCACCAGAAAATTAATAAGATCCGCTATGGCGTAGTTGTATTCAGCAATTTTGTTTTGGTAAAAGTCTTTGCATGGACCTAAAAAAGAAAAATGAAATCTCCCTTCTAGTCGCGGTATTAGCCTACGCAGAAGGGCGTAACGAGTGGCGGATCCATCTCCGCGGCATGGCACCTGGACAACACAGCTCCGAAGAAACGTGGCAGGGATGGCAAACCGTTAGCGACCCTGCGTCCAATTTGAACGATGCGGAAATCGAAGCCTAAACCTTACGCGCCAAGAGCAATGTCTTTAACCCACTACACCAACTGGCTGATTCATGTGAAGCAAAGTATACAAATTGTGCATGATTACTTATGTCATTATTTTACTCATTTGGTTCACTTTTTGGTTTTGCTGACACTTCTTGAATTGAGCGAAGTTATGACCACGAGCGTAGTGAAATCCCGTTCCGAAATAAGGGTTTTCTACAATCATTGCTTTGCTATTCAGCGCATATCGATGTTCTTCGGCTACTATCTTACCGAATGCGTGTTTTATTGCAACATAAAGGATTCGGATTTATTTTACAAAGGAAAACTAAAGCCGAAGTAAAGGTAACAAGGATTCACCGGTCACTATAAAGGTAGCACAAAATTAAAAAAAAAATTTTAAATTTCAGTTTTGTGCTGCCCTACTTGCATTGCTGGTGATGACAGCTGAATCTGTGTTGTCGAAAAGTTCAGTTGCGAGAATTACTGCGGTTTTATTTTTTCATCTTAATGTTTTCATCCCGTATTTATTGTACCTCGGAGTTTATTTAGAAATTGTTTTGATTACATTGTAATATCTTAATTTTTAATATAGCCTGCTAGCTTTATGGTATTATGCGGTAATAAGTTTGTCAATTTATTTGTAAAGAAAAAGATTTTTGCGTTTTCACTTGAGGTTTGTTTTTCTTGGAGTTTTGCTATTTTATTCGAGCCTTTCACAGCATCCTACAGTTTCCACTAATTTAATACGATTGTTGTCGTTACATTGAAACTATCCACAACCGCTAGATGTCATCGAAGAATTAAATATTTCACTGTATTATCTGTTTTAAGATCCACTGCGCCGCGAGAACGCTGTGACGCTGACATTGAAGTAATTCTGGGTAATCATTCTGGGTCACCAACATTAAAAAACTTGGCCCAATGTTGCAAACCGCCGCTGAACGTTCCCGTGGAAACCGCATCAAGCTCTCGGGACAAAACATGTCGTATTGTAACCTGGCAGCGAATCGACCCGGGACAAAACATGTCGTATTGTAACCTGGCAGCGAATCGACCCACAGCTATGCAAAGTTCCAACGCAGAGCAGACTCAAGGCGAAGACTCGTAGAATTTGTCAACTCAAATGCGCGTCTTTCGACAAATTGCGTTTAGTAATAAATCTTAGTTTTTATTGCATGGTTTGAAATGCAAAAGATTAAATGAACGATCGAAGAGTTGAAGCTTTCTCAATCATTGGTGGGATTCCTGCTACATAACCAAGTAAGTGGCAACTTTGTATCATGAAGCTTTGGCTGTTTGTTCATTCAAATATTGCGCTGTCAACGCCTTTGTATCGCAATTCATCGTAAAGTATTTTGTCCAAAAACATAGGCCTAAAGAAATTAGAATAAAAATCGTGCGTGGGTTTGGGGCAAAACCAAGTCTTTTGCTTTTGAAAGAGCGAAAGATTTTAGATCATGGAAAAATAAAGCTGCAGTAATTTTAAAAACTAAACGTTTCGACAACATCAGTTTAGCTGTCATCATCAGCAGTGTAAATAAAGCAGTACACAGTTTACTGCTGATAATGGCAGGTGAATGTATTTTGTCCAAACGTTCTGTTTTAAGATTTATCGTTGCCTTGTTTTTCCTCCTTGAGCTATTTTTCGTACCATATTTATTCTAAACTTTACTGTAGATCATGAAGGCGTCGTATAATAATCAGTTTAACATTAATATCTTTCACGTGTATTTGTACGTACGTAAACCTAACCGTGGTATTCACCTTAAGACTGGTTAAAAATTGTAATCATTCTGTCGGTGTACAAAAACGTACAAATAAAGTGTTATAGGCCTACCGAAATGCACCCCATAAAGGAGCAACACTTCTGGCACGTAACAACATTCGCGCAAAAGCGGTCAAATACGAGTTAATTGACCTTCACGCACCTGTCTTTGCTACTGGTCGCTACTGTTCAACTGATAACACTGAGCTTGCGTCGTAAATGGTGAATAGGAAATAAACAAAAAACGCGAACCGTACTGGCTGGTCAACGCGATGGTTCTCGTCGCTGTCGATCTGGAATGCGATTTCTGAGCGGTCGAATCGAACTCCACGTCGTGTCGCCAACGACATCGCTGCGATGTCTTTTTCTCTGAGCTGTGTAGCCCAGGCGCTAAGCCTCGGAGATGGCTCCCGCCTCTCGTTAAACGCTTCGGGGTAACACCGCAAGTCTAACAAAGATTTGGTTGGATGTTTTTTGACAAAACGCAGTTTTCTCTCGATTACATTTGCAGTTCTTAGGGAGAACAAGGCTGTCCAACAAATTAACCAAATGCGAAACATAAAAATCTGCTTACATTTGTTTGCGTTAACAAATCCTTGGTAGTTTATATTTTAGGAGTTCAAACCTTAGTTTATATGCACGGACGTAGACAGCTAAACATTTGGGGGGTCGGGGACGGATTTACGCAATGAGAACCCCTTGTTTTCACTCGCCCCGAGCGAGCGATCTCTGATAAAACCATTTGCCCCAACCGAGCGAAAAAAAGGTTATTATATTTTAGAAAGGAACAGCGCCCCGGTGTTATCCCCGCAGGGTAAGTCAATGTATTATCAGTATTTTTTAAGAATCTTTTAATAGAAACGTTAAACTTTGCCAAAGAATTTATAAATTTCAACTAATGACAAGTTGATGATAACAAAATGCATGTAAGATTACGTCATCAAGCTTACGAAAGACATTGGCATGCACGCTTAAATTATCTAAGCTCTGGTCTGGCCTAATCCAAAAGTGCATGGCTGTGACGTCTGAGATAAGACAGGCTATTAAAATCAGTATTTTTTAACAAAAAATATGTGCTCAAAATAAAACTGTGGTGACCCAAAATAAACAAAATGACATTTTCTCATCTTAAGGCAGGGGTTCTCTGGCCATTATGTAAATAACTGAGGTTATTTTCAATTATTATATTGAACTGAAAATTCAAGAGTAATTGATGGAGACTGCGAAATGAGCTTGCGCTCTTCGAGTCAGCAGCCACCCGTTACTTATGTAAAATGTGATCAGCTCCAGCCGCAAATTAAACCCGTCACGTAGGATCTGTCACCTGCGCGCGATACCGCTAGGCCATGTCGCTGACTATGGATCCATTGGATCTTCTTAGGAGCCACGAGACCTTAACCAATGCGCCACAGGTGCAAGATTCATTCACTTTTCTATAATTAACCATTGATGACCAGCGTACTGCTGTAGCCGCTAGAAAATGAAATACTGATAAAAAATTTTGTTGCTGAGCAGGGAGCCATTGGTGTTGAGTCTCTAGAAGGGTCACAAACCATAAGTATTGAGAACTGCTGATCTAGGCTTATCATGTCTGGAGACCCGACGCTAATCCCTACAGCGCCTTAAAAATACTCTATGTGATGAAAGATGTTTTATCCTTCGACCTGGCACGTGGAATGTGTCATGATATCCTATTCAGTAAACCGCATTATTTTGTGCTGAGAAATATTGTCAACTGAATCATCTTGAAGTGCAGATTTACCCGGTCCACATGTCCAATTTTCGTGGGTAGTAGTCCCTCGGATCTTATGGTTTTTGCATCATAACCCCTTTTTTCAGTTATGACATCGAAAATTTGATGATGATGCAGAAACTAATTGTCGAAAACTATTGGTGAGTGGCTTAAGCCTACGAAAAGTGGTCAAAGCAATAATGCATCATGTAGCTTTTAAAATCACAAAAATGGAACCAAATCTTTATAATGCGGCGTTAGAGCATTTCCAAAGTCGCGCAGTTGGCCGATGCGTTACGTGTTTTTTTGGGGGGAAGGGGCGGCATTGGTCTCATTTGGTTACTAGTTTAGTGCAGAGAGCATAACCTTTTTTTATTAAATATCATTATGCCATTCTATCCCCAATGCGATTCTAATTTAATTAATTGCTTATTAATCGTTATAAACGAGCTGATATTAATACGTTCCTGTGCCACGGTCGCTAATCCCAAGAGATGAAACGCTATCCAAGATCTGCAAACGACTGAATGCTTAATTTGCGCGCTTTCTTCGCAATCAGCAATGAAGATGTTGTAATTAAAAAAAGCTACCTGCTTTGAAAAATCAATTTTGCAGAACCTGCAAAACACTTAACTGAAAATCAGTGGCGTATGAATGGCAAAAGCCATCAAAAGTCTAGTATATTTCAGCCACTTAGCAGCTTTGCTCTTTTTTCGCTAAAATGCAAAGCCAAAAGGGGAGTGATGACACAATATCCCCCAAAAGTATATGATTTTGCTGTAAACAGCTTAGTAAGTAAAATAAAAACAACATTGTCCAAGTTATACGTTGTTTACATCTGCCCTATGTCACTTTATCGAGTCGAAATTTTGCAAATTATGTAGTTTTTAACCGGTAAACATCGTAAAATGTCTTCTTGAGCGACCTTTATGTCTCCTATCGCTGAACTTGATGTATTTTTAAGTGAAAAAACGTGTATCATCACACAAAACCCAATAGCTTTGCGTGTTTGATCTAAAATAAATAAAACGAAGATGTGTTTTGGTCAATTTTGTACTCACTGTTGAAACGTAGCCAGAATACAGCGTCGTTTTTAAATGCTATTTATAGCTACAGAGCTATTGTTAGCTATCGCCGTTGAAAGAAGGTTGTGACTAATGTCTACGCTCTAGATACAGAAGTCTGTGCTTAGTCAAACCTCACGATGAACGTGGTATTATTGCTGCTTGTCATTAGGCCTACTTTCTAAAAAAAAATAAAAAAACAGACAAGTCTAAGCAGCGTAGGCTGTCCAATATTAGAGATACATCGCAAAGTGTCTATGTGAAAGTCTTGAAAGGAAAAGAAATTGAAATAACAAAAAAGAAAGCGTAAAACATAGTGTAAACATTTGCCTAATGCGGAAAGGTTGAATGTTAGGTTAGTTTAAGTAAGGGCAGATTCAGTAGTATTACTTTTGTGCTGACGTTTTTTCAATTTGGGTCCATGAGTAAATTTTTTATAATTTTGCATCATGTAAAATTTCTAAATGCTGGCATTAAACAAAGGCTACGAATTAGCCAAATTGCGACACCTCGCAATACTACGCCGAAGCGTGCTACGAGTGGCGAGGTCATTTCCACGGCGTAGCGCCTGGCCAACACAGCTCCGAAGAAACATCGCAGCGGTGGCGAGCCGTTGGCGACACTGTATCAATTTGAACAGCCCGGGAATCGAACCCAAGACCTCCAGTACCGATAGCGTGTGCTTAGCAACTCAACTAACCGGCCGCACCAAGCGATCCACATCCATCATTATGGTGCTTGGTGCGCAAGGTAGCCGTATATTACCGTCACTCAAATGTTTTGAATTTGCTGGGTAGCGCAATTTTTATTTAAAAAGAAATTTGATTGATGTGTTGAATTTGTAAACACTTGTTGTCAGTTCGTTTACATAAGCGCAAAGTTTCACCTGCAAAGCCGCTGATGACCAGATGTTAAGCCTAATCTAACAAGTTTATTTCGAGAAATGATAACGCAAATATATACAAAACCCGGTCTTTTTTTAGAATTTTTTAATCCGTTGTTCAAGGCGTCGGACGCTCTATTTCTATATATTTTGCAATCTCGTTCAAATTGAAATTCATTAGTAATTGAGAGAGATTGCGAAACGAGGTTGCGATCTTCGCAGGGACGCTTTAGTAATTTTCGGGGCTCTGGGATCAATTTTTCGGAAATTTCCCGTTTTTTTGCAGACCTGGTTTTGGCGTTAGCTACACATTTTTTTACACAATTTACTGAGGGACCCTACCTCACGGGGCCGCGGGGTTGTAGTTTCATAGTCCCTCTTACTCCGACCTTGTTTTTTCTAGTGGCAACCAAGCGATACCAGAATCTGGCTTGGCATCACTGCTAGTTTCTGACCCGGTTTCATGCACTATCCCGGATTGTGAAAGAACCTCAGAGTTGTTTGCATTGATTCGGTCTCGATGCTCGGTAACACGACGATGACGGCGTTGCAGGTTAAATGCGATCGGCTTTAGCGTAGAATTGACCGATCACCAAGGTTTGGCAACCTGTGCTTGGTACCGTTAGCACACATTTACCCCGCCCTCATCTCCAACTTTTGTAGGCTTTAGCAGTTCTTAATGGTTTTAGTTTCTGCATCATAATCAATTTCTTAACATCATAATCACTTTTTTTAACTATGACATCAAAAAGTGATTTATGATGCAGAAACTAAAACCAAGAACCGTGTCCTAAAGCTCACGTAAACTGGACGCGTGGACGGGACATTGTCACCACCAGTGTCATAACATTTTACATCCTTAAATGAAAAAATTATAATGGTCGCATGATAATTGCCTCATAATTTCTGTCACAGATCTTGTTCAGCTGGGTACGAACTGTTTTGATTAACTGTGTGAAAGCCAAACGCTGCGTCACAACTTAAGATATTTTGTTATGAATGGGAGCAACCACTCAAATGCATCGCAAGTGAGTTGAGTTTTAGGGAAAAAATCAGGATCTTGACCAGCAAAAGGGGGCAGATTACAACGGGCCAAAGATATTTTACGCATTCTTCAGAAAAGGTTTTGTCAAAAAGAGGACGGCATCCCCCCCATGGAGACGCTTCTGCGGAAAGCATTATCAATTGTTATTAGACGTTGCGGTTTGTACTCAAATTGTTGCCCACTCGACGATGATTGTGAACTAATCGATAAATCTCTGAAATTGAAATCGGTTTATTATATTTTTATATTTTGAATTGCATTGCACCAGTTTTTATGTTTTTTTTTATCATTATTTGCCCAAAACTATGGCAATCTAAATTTATGAGCCGTAGGAGTACGACAGGCAGAACATTGTCAGCTGCCATTATTGCACCTATCTTTTGTATTTTTCTTGGGTCCCAATGAGCATAAGTCGATAAAGTAAAAATTATTTTACTTTTTGTACCGTCTTATGCACAACAATCTTATTGCATCACTTATAACTAGATTTTGAACTTTTTTGTCTCTTCGAAACCATAAAAACCGAATCTTCATTATACTCGCTATATTACGCCAAAGCGGTTAACGGAACCTCATCTCCGCCGTAGGTGACACTGTGTATTATTTCACCCATCCCTAAATCGAACCCCAAACTTATTGCACTCACTGCTATACCTTGGTCCTTAAGCCAACTGGCCGCTCGCATTACTAGATTATTAAGTTTCATTTTACAGGTTGACTTGGAAAACATTGAAATTTACATCGCAATTGAAATTTTGATTTCTGTCTTTGCACTTTTCAACAACACTTTGGTCTTGGTCGCCATTTACAAGTTCAAGCAACTTCACACAAGCACTTATTGGCTTGTGGCGAGTCTTGCGTTTGCAGACATCGGGGTGGCAACCCTTGCAATCCCGAGTGGAATAATTCTAAGAACGGGTAAGTTGGTTCTTCAAAAATGTTGGCAAAATCTTGGGAGCATAATGTTGGGAATTTCTTACTAGTTTGATATAAAACATGCAGCCATAATAACTGAAAAGAGTTTTAATTTCTTGACGTTTCAAGATGCTACTCATCCTATTGTCAAAATGACCATTAATCGTTATGTGTTATTGTTTTGTGAGCAATTTTAGATGCGCAGAATGCTTAAAACTTTGCGTCGCGCCTGCGCTAAACTACTCAACAAACAAACTATTACCCTGCTGTCCACTAGTCAAATCTTGGTCGGCTTCAGGCGCGCGATTGCTGGTTCCAATATCTGCATCATAATCAACTTTTTGATGTCATAAGTAAAAAAAGAAAATAGGCTACGGCATCAAAAAATTAAATACGACGCAGAAACTAGAACCAACTATAGTGGGCCTAAAGCCCACCTTAATTTGACACGTGGACAGGGTAGCCTACTTATGGATCATTCTTGTTTCAGGTTTACCAATTTCCAATTTTGACAATGGTTCGTCAGCAAGTGTTATTTCCGCTAACCGAAGCCTGTGCGTGGTCAGCGTTTCTTTTGTGTTAATTTTCACTCAAGTATCTATCTTCAGCCTTCTAGTCATCGCGATTGATCGCTTCATCGCTATATATTATTCGCTCAGGTGAGCACAGTTTCTATTGTTATCTCATGAAGACCTTAATATGCAATATGCAGCTGCAGCAAGTTATAGGTGTAATCTCATTGGCAGGGTGGCATAGTGGTAGCGTCGTTTCCATGACGACCGTGATCGCAAGATTAATGGTTTAACTCCCACCCAAGCCTCGTTGTTGCATCTTTGAATAAAGTGCTTCATGATCTCTGCTTGGTGGAATCTAAGCGGTAGCGAATTAAACAAATCTGAAGCAAAACTCGTCCAGTACACTCAAAAACAAAGGCAACTCCTAAGAGAGTCTGAACTCGTCTTGTGTATCACGCCTCCGTCGATTTTTCGTGACAGGAGGATAAAAATGGGGGTAAGTGTATAGCCTACCTCTGACCAGGAGAATTTCGATGCTATAACCCCCCATATCACCCCCTTATTCCGGTCCAGCTTGCTCCAAACATCACCCAATTTATGAATACCGCTTTAGACGTTTATATTTTCCAGGTACAAGGTCATTATCACTTCTGCTCGCATTAAATTTTTTATCGCTGGTGCGTGGACGCTGGGAGCTTTCATCGGTTTAATTCCGCAAATCAAATGGTTGTTTGATCGTCTGAATCAACCAATTTTCAAGTGAGATTATTATGCGTAACCTGCTGTTGTTTGTGTTATGACTTTAGCGTGTGGTTGGAGCAGCCGATTGGCGTACAGGTTCACGACGTCACTATCGGTGTGTGAGGTCTGGGTTCCATTCCGGGGCCGTCAAATCGGAAGCAGTGTCGCCAAAGGCTCGCCACCGTTGCGAAGTTCCATCATTGCGGTTATTGACCCCTCAACTCGTTACATGTTCGGCGTAATACCGCGAGTATAAGAAAGATTTGATTTTTTCAGTGTGAGTATTTGACTGTATGTTTTTACTTTCATTCTAGTATGTTGCATTTTGTAAGTTGAAAAATACTGTTTCCTTTTTCGCTGCGATAAAAATGCATTTCAATTGCGTGTGAGCAAGGCAGTATGAATAAAATGCAAAACCTTTGCACTTGCTGTATATAGAAATTGTTCTATTTCGAGAAATTGTATCAACAATGGCTTATTAATAACCCTTCCACTGCAGTAGCTTTGTCACAACCTGCTCAAATGCTAACTTTATGCAATAACGCGTAGAAGATGGCAATAGCGGACAAAGTATGGACCAATTGTATGTACCGGTATCGAAATAATATTAGTATTTGTATTCAGCTTAATATTTATCCTGCTGCCACGAGAAAGCAATCAAAGCGCTATACAAGCTCGCTTAGAAGTAACCATCCATCTATCTACCATACAAAGATGGGGGAATCCCGCTGCTGCAAGTGCCTTTCCCAACGTCACAGCAATTAAACTTGCCGGCTTGTAATCCATACCGTTCCTTTAATGCTGAGCGTCAAGCAGGAAATGGCGATATAACGAGCTTGTTTCTCATTTGCTAATCATCTTTTTCTGCTTCATGACCCTTTAAGATGGGCCCCGCCACTTGTTACGTGTTTCGAGTATAATGAAGATTTGATCTGAATTTGAAGTTCGTTCTGTCACAACCAACTAATATTTTTTCAGCGATGAAACGAAATATTGCAGCTTTGAACAGATGATTGACATAGAATACATGGTCTACATCAACTCAATCTCTTGCACTTTTCTCCCGCTTCTCATAATGTTTGTTCTTTATTGTTTCATATTCAAGGCAAGTGGTTTGTGTGTTCTTGAAATAGGACGCTTCGACAACATAAATTCAGCTGTCATTATCAGCAGTGTAAGCAAGGCCTTTTTTCAGCAGTGTAAGCAAGGCAAGGCAACAAAGTCAAAGAGCTACAATTTCTAGAAATTGCGTATTTCTTTCAGTTTTTCAACTGTTTTGCTTACACTTTTGATGATATCAGCTGAATCTGCGCTGGCGAAACGAACAGTTTTAGGATTTACCGCGACTTTATTTTTCTTCCTTAAACTATTTTCGTCCCATATTTGTTGTATTTCAAATCGTGTACCGGTATGTTGTCGTTGAACTCAAAATTGGTCTGATAGAATTGAACAATAAGTGAGAGAGATTGCGAAGTGAGCTTGCGCTTTTCGAGTCAGCATCCATCCGTATATGTCAGTTGCGATCGGCTCCAGCCGTGAATGGAATTCCTCATACAGGATCTGTAATCTATCGCTAGACAATGGCGCTGACGGTGTTTCAGGTGTTTGCGTAGTAGGGACTACAGTATTGTGTCGGGATAAGGACGTGAATATCCTTCTATAGCATTTGTTACAACTGTACCCAAAGTTACATAAAAAAACACCGAGTTTTGTTGTAATTGAGATACTTTGTATAAAAAAGAAAAAAAAATGAAATAGTCAAAAACAAACTATCGGTTACCGCGAGTATGATGAAGATATGATTCCTTACATAAAATGTAAAAATCAAATCAAACCTTCATTATACTCACATTATTACGCTGAAGCGTGTAACGAGTGGCGGGGCCATTTCCGTGGTTTAGCGCATATACGCTTCACTGCTCCTAAGAAACGTGGCAGTGGTAGCGAGTTGGTGACGGTGTCCAATTTAACTATAACTCGAAAATCGAGCCTAAGACCTACCGTACCGATGGCGATGTCTTCTAACCACTACGCCAAGCAGATGTGATGATGTTATAGAAACTTACGGTTTTGATAAACAAACAAACATGAGATGACAAATAAATTTTAACTACAGCATTTGCGACGTAAGAAGACCGCCGATAAATGTTGACAACAAACACAGCTATTAAAGCGGAAATCTTTTTTTATTCGTTGATGATTTTGTCGAATTGTTCAACCGTGTTCAAATTTAATGATGTGGTTTCGCAGGAGTTTGTTATCTTTTCTTCTCGCATAATTTTTTGTTTATGATTTTAAATGGTTAACTCAAACAATGTCGTATACGAGCTTTGGCACCGAAAACATGTTATTACTCAATCCCCTCTACACGCACACAATACACACCTAAATGGTATTGTCAGGGTGTCGCTATCGAAAAATGGAGCGAAGAGTAAAATAGGCCAAAGGTAACAAAAATTTTTTTCTAAGAATTTTTAATGAACGCTTCAGCCTAGGTTTTTCAAAAAGGGTCAGCAGAGCCCCCCAAGTCTTTGAAGCGTTCAACCATATTGAACTGTAGTTTTTACTGGATAGAAACGGTTTGCAAAATAAGTGAAATATTGACTAACGTTTGGGCATGGAGTTCTATATCAGCTACATTACCTAGCGGTTCCGCGTATGTATCTAATTGCATATTTATCCTCTTATTGCGAGAAAGCGACTTAAGCGCTATAACGAGCTCGCTTACGAGTTGCCGGTCATCTGTCTGCAACTGTAAAGGGGAGCATTCCGTTAAGTGCCTTTCTCAACGGCATTGCAAGTAAGTTTGCCGGCTTGTTCTTCGCACGTTTCTTATAATGCTGAACAAGCTTTTTTTTTACAACCACAAATAAATTCTAATGAATGAACAAACTTCTCTAAATTCAATCACGTTTTTGCGATTCTAAGTTTTATAGTTTCAAGGTCATCAAATGTTGCGAATCATCGAAGCGAGTTTAATAAAAACAAAACTGATTTTGTTGTCAAATAGATTAAAGTTTACACAACATCATCTTTTCATGTTGAAACGAAAATTTCGTTCCTGGGAAATCTAAAAACAAAAGAGAGATTAGAGATAAAAAGTTAATTTTAAATCAATTCAGTGAATGCTTTTTTCTCATTATGCTTACTAAACAGATCACAAATTCAAAAACAAAAAAGTAAAAATTATTTCGTCAAAAGACACTTACTTACCTTTGAAGTGTTCACCTTGTAGTTGAGTAGGAGTCATTTCTCAAAGAACAGGAAACAAGGGTTAGATTAAAGGAGGAGGCAATACTCTCCCGCGTAAATTGCGTCCTCAGGGATTCTCAACCGTGGACCATTGACCCTCGGGCGCACGGAACATTAATCAAGGTGTCACAAACGCATGATTTATCAATGGCAACTAGCCACTTAAGGCTGTAGCTACTCCGAATGAAATGGGGACAAAAAAATTATTGCTGAGCAGGGGGCCACTGCTTTTGGGTCTCTAGAAGGAAGCCCCAACCCATATAACGTTGAGAAGCATTGTTCTAAAATAAAGGTGTGTCGCTGACGTCACAATCAGGTCCGCAAAAAAAGCATAACCTCCAAAAATATTAGTGCCGCACCCCCATAATTTTACTACGGCCCCGCAGGCAACGCTTATTACATTGTTGTTGACGTCATGAATTTTCGCTGACAAAGTTTCCAAGTCTGACTAGATGGTACAGTGTTGAATGAAGTGCTGATAACAGCTTGAATTTACTGGAAGTATGCTCGACATAGTAATATTTACAAGGGATAGTTAATAAGTTATTTGACTTTCTACTTTCATTCATATATTCGCCATAACAAGAGCTTGTGTTGTGCATGGCAACATCGTAAACGTTAAACTGCTGATTTACGATGACTTTTTTTGCTTCAGCCAAAGTCAGCCCTCGCTCTCTGCTGCTACCAACTTTTACAAAATGGTGCGGTCACATGGAAAGTGAACATATTTCGAATCGCAAAGAGAATTATTTTTCGAAATATTTCCAAATTACGGAATGTAATAAATGTGAGACGAAAATAGCTTTAAGCAGAAAAAAAATTTAAAACTGGACATAGATTTTGCTGCCATCATTAGCAATGTAAGCAAGACAATACAGGATTTGCGTATGACTAGGCAAATTCAAAAAGGGGGAGAGGGACTTGGCACTACGCCCCTACAAAAAGATGCTGATTGCTTCCTTTTGAATATTCTCCTCAGCAAAACATTGTTTTCAACTCATTACGAGAAATACTCCCAATTAAAAGAAAATGAAAACTTCAAGGTTTTTTTCGTTACGCTCGACCTCATTGTTTGTTCTTTGTTTTCAGTCTGCAAACGAACAGCTCCGAAAGATTTACTGCGATCCTCGGTGTCACCATAGAAAGTCAAAAGCGTCTATTTGTTCAATCAAAGAGTTCTTGGCAATGAAACGTCGCAAGCAATCGAACGAGTCGCTACGAACGCGACTGTTTCGATTTGGAAACAACAAATTCAAAAAGACTTCGCGTCATGATGAAGTCATATCCACCTGCGATTGTGACGTAACTCATGATGAGAGCGACTTCGAGAAGACGCTGAACGATTCGGTAATCATTATTCGGTTAAAAAATCAAATTTTCATTATGCTCACGGTATTACGCGGAAGCGTGTAAAGAGAGCGGGGTCAATGAGAGACGGGGTCCACTGTGTTCAATTTGATCGGCCCGGGAATCGAAGCCCTGACCTCCCGCGCCATGTGTTTAGCCGCAACACCAACCGAACGGTTATTATTTAAAGAATTGTGACTAAAACTGTATTTTCTTTAGATGAGCTCTGGTCTTAACGAAATACCAGAAGACCACTCCAAGCGCCCGATTGATGTAGAAACTTTCGACGCATCTTTTGATTTGTCTACTTTCACATCAACAAATTCAAGCAGAAACAATTACGAGAAAACAAAACAAGATAAACATAAAACAAAGCGTAAACAATCAACAATATCAACATCAACGTTCTGCAGCTTGCTGGGGGCTTCCGAAGCAGAAATTAAACATTTAAGATTAAAAAGAAGATCCAAGTTTATTCGAAAAGAATTTCATGCGGCCCGGAGTTTATGTACTGTGGTGGGGGTCTTTGCCCTCTGTTGGTTGCCCATCCATATCCATAATACTCTTTTATATTTTAACTCCACCATAACTAATGAACAATCGTCCTGGATAACAGACTTCGCAATTTTATTATCGCACGCTAATTCATTCGTGAACCCAATCATTTACGCTTTCCAGCTTCGGGAGATGAAAAAAGCTTTTCGAAAAATTATTAAATCTCTCAAGAAATTCAATTGGCGAATTTATACGAACAGGATGCATTAAACAGTGTTATTTGAAGTTTTCATTACAGTATATTCGCAATATTACGCCGAAGCGTGTAACGAGGGGTAAGCTGTCCATTTCCGCGGCTTAGCGCCTGGGTAGCACAGCTCCGAAGAAACGTAGCAGAGGTAGCGAGCCGTTGGCGACACTGTGTCGATTCGACCGGTCTGGGAATCAAACCGCAGATCTCCCGCAGCGATGCGCTTAACAACTCAGCTAACTGGTTGGTGTGTGTTATTTCTTACCAGAAACAATTTTGCTTACCAAATGAAATAAAAAAGTTGCGAAAAGTATTTGATTTGAAGTGCGTTGGAAAGTAGGTTTTTCTAGAAAGCAAGTTTTTTCTGAGAACTTTTGTAAAATTGCTGTACCTCTGCGCAAACTTTAATCTGGTGAGACAACATTGTGTCTAATAAAGTTGGCATAGTTTTAATATGCATTTTGGCGACTTTTGCAAAATTAGCATATAACCTTAAAATTTTGCAAGTCTGTTCCATAGATAAAAGTCCACATTTTGGCGAAATTTAGCACAACCTTGATATTCTCTGCTTATTGAAACACACAATGTAATGAATAACTTTTATGTTAAACTGCCCCTACTTGACCGTAGAAAAAATATTTTGCCAGAGTTTCAAACATGCGCTGGGTCAAATTGCTTGCTTTTTGTAGATGATGGTAAATCTAGTTTTTTGTTGCAAATAAAAAGAAAAATGCCGCTGTCTTTCGGACAAGGCTTAATCACTTAGCAGCTCTTTTTTATAATAATGATTGAATTATTTGTATTCATTCAGTCGCTAATATTATTTATTTCTGTCACTACTTGAGATAAAAGAATGTTAATGTTGTGACGGGAAAGATGCTTGTTGATGTCATCCGCAAAAAGCGTAGTTTCAAAATTGGAGATAGGCTATTCGGTAAATCATTAACAAATGAAAGAAAAAACAAAGGTCCTAAGACTGAGCGCTGAGGGATTCCGTAATCTATACTTCAAGTTTTGGATAATTTTCTATCGAATTTTGCGCATTTTGGCATTTTGACAGTAGACAGCGGCAATAAGCAGTAGATAGACAAGGAGAAAAACACAGAGAAAGAAATAAAAAAAATCCTAAGAAATTTCTAGTTCAGCAGCAACAGAAAATACCCGTAAAAGGTCCAGCAGCAGTCAGTAGAGCCCTCTAGCGAAAAATAATCGTAATAAGAGCAATAAACTCAAAAAATTTTGGTGAAACTCTGCATAAAGAACAGTCAGATGATTGGCAATTTTTTTATTGTTGAAGCGATTAAAAAAACAAAGAGGCCAAAGCTCACACAGATCGGTCAGACTTCTACTGGGACCCGTGCTCGGTTGATTAAGCTGCTGATGACGTAGCTCGAAACGATCTGTTTTATGGATCAGAAGTCAGGCAATTTCAGAGTTGATTGCCCTCTAACGCCCCTTAGTGGTCGCGGCACCTAGCATCAAGCTTGCTCTCAAAAAGCGCAAAGTTTGAACACGAAAAATAATCTGTTTCATTCGCATGACGTCATCTACTCGCTTGCGATAAACCAGGATTTCTTAACCAGGGGGGCGAATAACGTCTCTAAGGGGTGCGGGATTAATGCACATTAAAGTTGATTTGACCAGCTGTTTTATGGGACATCTGAAGACTTTTTTATCTTTACTTGACTTGATGTGGAAATAATTGGGACATCTGCGGACGTGATCAGTGGTGGATCCTGAAGGGGATATTGGGAGTGCATCCCCCCCCCCCCCCACTAGCCAATTTCAACAAAGTTTTTGATGAATAAAATTTTTCCATTATTTCAAATCTCTTCGATTCAACAACACTTCGTGCGCCTTAAGGTGTGTTTACACAGAATGTGATGCGACTTATCGTACGTAAGGTGACGTAGGCCACGAAACAGTTAGAAGTTATGACGTAAAACTACGTCACTTTGTACGGCATTTTAGAAAAGAATCGTAAGGTGCTTTACAAAATAACTGATAAAAAGCAAAACTGCAGGAGTTCGAGTTGAGTGGAGATATTTCCCCCAACTTCTTACGTCAAAAAATGGATAAAATTTTGTGCGACAACAAATCGGATTAAAATCGCATTTAGTGCAAACAGACCTTTAATGACGCATAAATCGAACATGTGCAAACAAAATGCAATTTAGTAAAGAACTAATTAGGGGCAAAAGAACAAAATTTGCATTACAAATTGTTTGAAAAGAACTAAAATGCCCATTACAGTATGTAAATTTTCAAAAATTTAAGTGGTCTCAAAAGGCTAAGGACTATACTGCATCAAAAATTTTGATGACGTAATCACTATAATTATGACATCAAAAATAACAATGCAGAAACCCGAGGGCTTCATTTGAATTTGAGACGAACAACAATAGATTTACCACAACATTGGTGAAAGAGCTGTTTTTTTGCTGATCTTCGAACGCCACGCCGTATGACGTCATAATGCGATTAAGGTTGAAGCAGTGAAGCAATGCGACGAGAAGTCAAAGGATGCTGAGTGAGCTGCCACACTTCAACCCAGCAGACATTTGAATGACCTAAACGCCGGCTGAGGTGAGAATCAAACCCACGACATAAAATCAAATATTTGTGTCGGCTGTTGAAATTGCGGTTTGCAGCGACCTGAAAAGCTTGCCGCACGCCACCACGTTATCGAGGACCAGCGGTTATATTGATGACGTCTTGTGTATTTTTAGTTTTACTAACGAAAAAGGTCACATTTTACGCAACGCAATATAACGAGATGGACCAAAAATTGCACAAGATCTTTATATCGCCCCCCTCTCCCTAAGCTGATTAATTTACGAAAGCAATATAAAGCGTTTATACCGTAAAGCAGAGGTGACGAACATGCGGCCCGCGGGCCGCATGCGGCCCTCTAAAGAATTTCATGCGGCCCGCGAAGCATTTAGGTGAGACCCGTAGTCGTGGAATTTTCAATAAAAAGTATTTTAAACATTAGTGTTTTTTGTGTGAAAACCGTAAAAATCCGTTAGCGGCTGGGGGCTCCGCCCCCAGACCCCCTTGACCTCCGGCAGCTGGGGGCTACCAAGTACCGACCTCTCCCTTTAAAAAGTGCTGATGCTCACACTTCTGACTGACCTAAAGAATAAGGAAACAGTTGGCTTAATGGCTTTAGGGGCCCTAGCAAGCATTCCAAAAACTTACTACGGGGACCTTGCAAGTGTTTTTTGGGGGGCCTAAAGTTGGGCTGCTACGGCACTGGACGAAAAAGTTGTGCGGCCCGCTTACTCAGAGGTAACTGACAAAGTGGCCCGTGATAGCATATAAGTTCGTCACCCCTGCCGTAAAGCAAAGATGGTAAAAACTTTAGAGGGGATCGATCTTGATTATTTTTAGTGGGAGCCATGACTAGCAAAAAAAAAAAACAATGCCAGCTACGCACAAATGCTCTTTATGTTGGAAAACGTGAATTAACCTCCCTCCCTCCGTCTATAGTATACCAATTGATGGCGGTAAAGTGAAAAGACAATATGCATGAAAAAGACAAAAATTCCACCCATTATGTCCAAGGATTTTATTTCAATGTTTTCCAAAACTCCCGGCTTAGCAGTTAATCCACCAAACGCAAATCACAAGGCATCCGTTAACCCCTCAACAAAGTTGAACAGGGAAATAAATAGTACCGATAATCGCTTTTAAGTCATTAAATCAACAACAACTTACAACCACGGCTGCAAATCGCAACCATTTTTAATCAAGTTCAACTTCGAGTTCACTAAAAAGTAATTTTTACCCAGTTTACGACAAGTTCAAATAGTTTTTATGGGGCTCACTGTAACGTGCGTTTATCGTACGCGACAAAAATTTTTCGTACCTTCATTATTTTATTTTACTGTTCACCGATCACGCGAAAACCTGCAAATCCTTCTACATTTACTTACATTATAACTTTAGTCGCATCATCGCGTGGCGCGTATCGGTAAACAGACCTTTAAGGGTATAATTAAGCAATTTTTGTCAAATGTAGAATAAGTTCGAGACTCAATTAACTTTTTTCGAGATTTAGTTTAAGTTCAAATTCAAAGACTTTTGTTTTTCAAGTTCAAGTTTAAGTTCGGTAAAAAGAAGCGAGTTTAAGTCCGTAGCCTTGCAAGCTGTGCCAAAAATAGGGCTATTTGATTTATTATAGTATTCAAAACTTTGCATCTGTTAATTACATTCCTCATTAATGATTTCAACAACAAGAACCACGCAACCAGCTGACCTGGTGAAGCTGATGCATAAACATGAAGTCATAATTGGAAACTGGCTGTTTTTCACATTCAAAACGCATAAGATAAAACCAGGGATGTGGAAGCGGAAGCGGTGGAAGCGGTCATATTTTAATGGAAGCGGAAGCGCAAAAAATATGCCGCTTCCGCTTTCACATCATTCAAAAAAGCATACTGTAAATAACTTATTAAATATTATATTTTATTCAATTTATTAGAAATTATTTTACAATGCTAGATTCGCATGGATGCCAGATCTCACTATAGGCCATTACTCTTCGCTTGATTTTAGATAGTAGGCCTACTAACGTGGAATCGCTTTTTCTTTCAGCTTTCTCTAAGTTTTAAAATAAAGCAACTAATTTATCAATGGCGCTAAAAACAATAGTTGACTCCTTTCCAATTATAATTATATCACAAAATAGATGGAGTGCCGTCAGGAGCGTATTTACTAGGGGGGGGGGGCATTGTGCCAACCCCCCCGTCCTCACCACTTAACTCTGCCTTTTAGCAATAAATAACAAAATTGATGGTGCCAAATGACTGAAATCTGGCAGACTTATTTGATGGTTTTTGTAGCTTATGGTCAGGGGGGTAGGATGAGGGGTATGCCTCCTCCAACCAGCCATTTTGGAAAATGTTTTTGATGTAACTTATAAATTTTTCTATGGCTTCGAGCCTCTTTGAAAGCAGTAAGCCGTACGCAATAAGCACGGTTCAAAAATGTGCGAACAAAATGCATCATACTTGGAGAAGCACTCAGAATTAGGGTAAAAAATCTTAAGCAAAATATGACTGAAAACTATTCAAAAAGCACTAAAATAACCATTAAAGCATGTACATTTTCAAAACTTTTCCGGAGAAGCATGCCCCCGTACCTCCCCAAAGCCTTTCTTGTTTCTCAATTAGCTTCAAATTAGTTCTGCTAAAAAAAATATGCTTGAAAACATTGTGAAAATTATACCCCCCTATCTTTAAAAAATCTTGCCACGCCACTGAGTGCTGTGTATTAACATTTTTCTAATGAAGGGAGTAAGTTTCGTAGCAAAGTTGCAGTAAAAGACTCCCAGGATTGTAACTCAATCATTCCTTTACACTTTTGTTCGCTTTTTGCAAAATATTACCTTTATAATAACGCTTGCTAAAGTTTGACCCAGAGCTTTCAGCGTGTTGGAAAAAAAGCTACGATTTACGCAATCGGCTACCAACGCACTGGTCGTATTTTACTAGCAAAATTTCGGGAAACTTTTTTGGAAGCGGAAGCGATAGGTTTGGAAGCGGAAGCTGTTTGCAAATATACCGCTTCCACATCCCTGGATAAAACATGAATACAAGCTAAACAGAAAGCTAAGAAATTGAAGTACACGTTTCACGAAAAGCATTTTTACTCATAAAAACTTCGCATACGCGTGTCGATACCGCTACAACTGCATCTAATACATTGAAACCACTTCAACACGATCGACGTCACGTCACTTTAATTTTTCGTGATATTAAGTTTCAACTCTTGTCTAAACAACTGTAACATCTATTGTTTTGCATCACTGCGGTATCAGTTCATCATGTACCTGTATTTAAAACATAATTGCAGCAACTTCACGCATGTTGTAACAATTGCAACACGTGTGTCGCCAAAAATATCATGACGGTTTAAACAGTGAAACGTACTCTTAAACAGCGGAGCTTGATTGTTTTGAACAGCAGCACACTTTTTGAGCACAGTCATACCTCGGTTATCGAGCGCTTCTGTTTTCGACCAATTTGGTTTTCAACCGAAAAATTTGAGATTTTTATGTTTCAGACTTCCAACATAATTTGATCACGACCAAACCAAGCGAATGCAAACAGACTGATTGCCTGCGCCCATCGCTTTTATCACAAGGTAAAGGTTATATTAATTTTAAATTTCGGATTTCGAACAAATCGCTTTTCTAACAATCTTTTCGAACGGATTGTGTTCGATAACCGACGTTTGACTGTATAGTATGTTAAATTATTTCATTCCTTCTTCACAATTTGAGCATTCATTGTTTCATAACCGCTTTCTGTTCTAGTGGCGTGCAAACTCTGCGTCCAAAAAAATATAACAACGTCAAATTCAAGTAAAAATAATTAAGCAATGGCATAGGTATAACCTACACAGCAAAAAACTTGGGCAAAAAATAAGCCAAAGTTGGATAAGTTTTGATAGCGCCTAATAAAATTATTAAAAAGACTAATGCATTTACCCAAGATGCTTGGGTTAGGGCATCAAATACCGGCACTAAAAATGAAAACTGCAGTGACTTTATGCCCAAAACTTGTTTTTTAATCTCTTCACCCAACGTAAAAGACCAATACTTGGACAAAAATATTGGATAATTCCAAAAGAGATGGCCATCTGCCGCCATTTTTGAGCTTTGCACGTTACACAAGATTGACTTCGTCAGTTTCGAATTAGCACATACGGTACTGCAGCATGTTTGAAATTGCTGTAAAACTTTACTGGATTTGGTGAGATATAGCTAAAATAATTTTTAAAGTATAGGGTGAAAGTTTTCTGCAAGATAGAGATGGCAAGCAGTACTATTTTTTGTAGGTGTGATTTCATTCTGTAGTCTTCTGCTTGTAGAATTTGCATTTCCGAGAATGCAATCAAATAGCAGGTATCTTTTGAATCCTGAAAGCTAGTTATCGTAAAATCACGTGGGTGGCCATCTCTCCTTAAGCTGTGGAACAAATGGAAATCCATTTATGAACGTTAGATGGATTATACCCTCAGCTCTAGCATATGCTTCTGTGTTCCAAATTCCACATGTAATATCATAATGAGAGGTTATCAAGCTTATAGAACTAGCATCTCCAACTAATTTAAGTGTTTCGATATAGCAGATAAGTTACTTCTGCTCAATTCAGGCTTCATTTGCAGCTGCGCAACAAAGCAGCATTTGTGTATTATAGGCTGAACGTCATACATGACTATTTTTGTTGGTTTTACGATCAATCTTCCTCACTTCTCGGAGGAGATGGCCAATGACGTCATTTTAAAAATATAAAGTATTTATTTTGTTTAAGGCCTATGGCAAATTTAAACGGGTGAGTTTCAGGGATGCAACTCTGATACGCAACAGTATCAATCCATCATTTTACGTACGTTTAAAGCAAGTAGGAAGCAAACCGAGGAGATTTATCAACAGCACGTCCATCTCGCTTGACATTTCCCTAAATATCCCAACAAAATATTTTGGGTTATCAATTATCCATGAATAGATCGGAAGAATAACAAAAGTTGATGTTAAAAAATGAGTTGGGTTCCAGCAAAATTCTACCAAATTTAACGAAAAAGCACCTTCAAAATTTTGGAGTATAAAATATGCCATAAATTAAACATTTTTGAAATTTTTTTCAAATAAAGTTATTAGGTTTGCCAGGTTTAACCAAAACATTTGGGTAAAAATATCATCTACAGTATGTTACGTCTTAATTTAATTTGTGTGCAGCCATTGCTCCATAATTGTGTTGTTTCCTCGGAATTATTCTCCGGGGCACACTGTAAAAAATTTTGGGTAATCGCATTGCCCAATTTTGGGCAAATGTATGCATTACCCAAAAAAAACGGTCAAAAACCCAATTTTTTTTGGGTATGATAAGCAAAAACCCAAAGTCGATTTTGGGTTCTGCATAACCCAAAGCACATCACCCAAGTAAATTGGGTTAAAAATTTTATACCCAAAAATAAATTTTGGGTAATCGTTTTTGCAAATATTAATTTGGGTAATGTGGTAGCAAACCCAAATTAAATTTTTGGGTGAGTGTTATGACTATTGTTTTGGGTCAATGGATTTTAAACCCATTAATTTTTTTTGGGAAATAATTGCTGAAATAATAACTTGTGTATATTGTTTTTAAAGCCAAAAAAATTTTTGGGAAAATGTTAAATAACTTATTTTGGGAAAGTGAATTTTAAAACTAAGATCTTTGGGGAAAATTTTTAGATAATAGATTGGTTTCAAACTCAAAAAACGGGTTGCACTTTAAGCAATTCTTAGTTTAGGAAACATTGAGTGCAAAACCCAGTTGTTTCATATAGCACTCGATAAGTTTTCATACGGCCCGCGCTTGTTGCTGCTAAACGTATTATTTTTGGCCTACAAGCACATGTAAAGTTAGATAGCCTGTCCAATCTAACTGGAGGTTGCTTTTTTACGCTGTAAATGCGACAAGACTATCTGATTGAGACGACAAAAACCGGCGAGAAAAGTTTAAACCATTATTACGTCATAATTGCAACAGAAACCATTTTTGTTACGAAGAGCAGCAAAACACATAGAACCACAAAAGACTATTAGCCTTCGGGTACTTTACATTATGAAATTTGTTCCTCTTGGAGAAAACTTTGGCGCCCCTGGTCTAAGGCCAACCACCAAAAACCTTACATGCTTTATCTAAGTTGATCACTAGGTCTGTAGGATAATCGAGCCGTCTAAAAATTTTCTGAGATTTATCTGCGTGTTTGGCAGATATTGGAGCTGGGCAAGCCATCTTAAATTTTTATAGCATTTATCTACGGGCATTGGTAAATGTTGCTACATTAGCAAAACGGAAAGCCGGAAGCCATAGTAGTCTGCGATTTATTGCTTTTCAAGGCCTTACCACGCGCATGCGCTTAAATTTTGCTTAGACGTAAATGCTAAGCATTATAAACTAGCATTTGTGTAGCTGTTTCGCTTGATGAGACAGAATGCGTCATCTACCCCAAATTGATATAGGCCTAGTTAAATTTTGCGGTATATTTCCACTTGAAATAAAACCGATGACAACCCCAATTTCACAAGTCATTTAATAAGCTATTGTTGTCTTTTTTCTCACTACTTATGCTATAGCAATTTTAAGTTACATACCTGTGTCTAGTCATTTTAATTTCAAGTTCAACATTATTATGATAGACAGTTGCGCAAGCGGCTAACCTTCACTCTACCGCATAAACCAAACAACCTAAGCTTTCAACTTGCAGTATACCATCGTTTGTCAGCGTAATTTATTAATTTTGCTGGCAGACTTTAATAATAATTAAATGTGCATGATGTAATTCATCATTCTAATAAAATAGCACTTTTCAGAAATTAATTAAATTTTACTTTACGCTTCAATAAACTTTACGGTTTAGTGATCAGCGCAATCAGTGAGCGCCAAAATAATCGAAATTCGAATTAAATGATGCGTCGGAACTGAAGCTGCTGCTTCTCGCTGGAGTAAAAAGCTAATTTAAAATCTAAAGGTTCCGGTAACGACTTAGGTAGGCTATGTAGACACAATGATTTTAAAGTTATCTGCAGATTCATGTGTTCAACTTGCTGAAGTGAGCTATCACAGTATGCAGTATCTACAGATTTGGAAATGCTGCGAAGACCACAAGTACTAGTAGTCCGCAGGTCTTTTTATTACTAGCTACTAGACTTAACACCTAGCTGCCTAGTCAGACGTCAGTAAGTTACTGGTTGCGCATGCTTCTTTAGGTCTGCTAATGGCGGGATAGAAAATTAAAACAACTTGTTTTTTGACGAACTTTTAAATAATTTAAATTTGGAAAAGCTTATCAGAAGGCAAAAAAAATTTCAAGGTCTACTGGTACTGACCCTTTTCAGTGATTCTTAACTCCCAGAGTGCACTAGTACAGGTACGGAGGAATGGTAAAACTGGAGATTGGAGTGACTACAGTTCAAATTTAGAGTTGTTAAGCTGGGTTTACATAAGCTAAAAAAATAGTGCAAAACGGTGAGAAGCTGAGCTTTTATTTTATAGGCCTAATGTCATGCAACTTGGCTTTGCTAGTTGAGCAAAGTGGAGCCAAGCTTCATTGCAAGCTTCAAAGAACAAACAAAGCTCAGCTCTGCTCCATTGACGTTTTTTTGTTCGTGTAAACCCACTATTAGTAGTTGCAAGTTGGACCATTAGAGGTTGGAGTTGATCAGAGTTTTGGGGAAATCTGAAGCTGAGTTGATCTGAGAAAAATGAGTCAATCTAAATGAGCCTCCATGTGGAGAAAACCGATTTGGAAATGACACTGCTGCCACTTCTCAATTTTATGTTAAAGTACCACAATACCCATTACACTGATACTGGTATGGATCTTGCTTATCCAAAGTGTTGACTGGATATATAAGCAATCAACTAGCTTGCAATGTACATTTATTGATGTAAAAACATAAAAAATTTCAGAATTAGAGAATGGGCCTAGCAGTCATGTTATATAGCTGATGCTTCATGCTGTTAATGTGATGTATGTACAACTACTGTGTCGAATTGTCATTGAAGTTTCTGATCATCAATTCATCATAACATGTATTTACCTTTGTGTGTGAAACCAAAACAGACATGCAACGAATCAAGGTAAGTGACTGATAAACAGTAACCATTATGCATGTTGTGTTGTAAATGCTAAGGCATTATGTAATGCTTCACACTAATAACTGATTGTATATGATACCCAGTTTTGTTAGGCATCCATGTGGCAGTGATAAACATTTAAATTGTTTTGTGAAACAGTCAAAAATGTGCCATCATATATTTAAAATATTGACAGAAGAGCAGTTCAAACTTTTTCTCGATATGCCATGCACATCAATACGAATATGAGTATGTTACCAATCAAGTGCATTGTGATTATTCTACTTCATACTGCTATTTATAAATTTTTGCCTACCTAAGGCGCTTTAACCAATAGGCCCGGTATGCAACTCATAGAAAGTGACACGTGATTATGTAGTGAGTGGTTTCATGATTTTACGTATGCAATAAGCAGTAAAATCAAAGAACTTGGTGCAAAAAAAATGGCTTGACATGCACTGCATTGCTCCCTGCAGCTGTGTGTTAGAAACTTGTTATGATAGTGTACTACTCTTTCAGTTTTATTATGTAAAGTTAAAGCAGTGGTTATGACACATGGGCAACATGCATATAAAATAATTCACAGTGGATTATTTTTGCATCAACCTCTTTGTTTCATGAAAATCAGCAAACTTATTTTGTGACAATTACAGGTCAGCATAATTTGATGCTAGTCAAGCTGTTGCATGTTGTTTTCTGTGTCTTTGATAAAAAATTATTATTAAATCAAGTAATGTGGCGTTAATGAACTTTGTTGATTGGAAATTTGAAATAATGTTTAAAATTTGAAAAGGCTATAGACTGGCTAAATTTTTTGTAGCTGTTGTTCCTGTTACTAAAAATGATCAAACCTCAATTAGCAGTTTTTATCCAATGGTTTTTATTGGGTAAAGAAATTAAAAATGTAATTCCACATAAGCAAGCCTGCTCCAAGCAAGTGGTTTATTGCTAAACGTTTTTGTGAAGTTTCAGAAATTGATTGTTTGGTACAGTTAAACATAAATGATAATCATTTAGTTGGGATGCAAAGGTGTGAACAACCTAAAGACTGCCATGGTAGCCCATGCTAAGGTTTTTATGTGCTTAACGCTAAGAAAGCATAAATTATAAAGCGCTAGAGTCCTTGTTTGCTTGTCTGTTATTTAGGACAAACTCTATGGCATTGGTTTACTTGCCTGTCTATAACGCGCAAAGGTTTTCATCAACGCATAAAACTGTTCAGTTCCAAAAGACCTGTTCGCACTGTAGATAGGAGTAAATAATAATTTGGTTTGAAACGCTATATGTCTTGTTATTACCATATTGCTTCACGCTACAATAAAACCGAATTGTCTCTTTTGTTCTATATCTAAGATACCCCATCACTCGAACTGCTGAAGATTTGACCTTAAATGAAAGCCTACCAAAGCAGATACGCGGGCTCTCCAGTTTGCTTTTTCTTACCCAGTCATTCCAAACTGTTTTTCATAGTTGAAATTTAACAAAAGCACTGCTGGACATAAGCCCAAGTTTAAACGGTTTCTCTCAAATACTGCAATTTATATAATCTGATGGAAATTTTCATTTTCATCATGCGCTTTTCTGGCTCATTATTTATATACAATATTTGGGCTTACAATTGCTCCATCTTTTTAGGGAATTCTGCGAAGAATGTGCATCGAAACACTAAATTCTGCAGACAGTTGATGCTATCTAATGCGTCCTGAATAGCACAAAAGGCTTGAATGAAAGCGAACGGAAAAAACAATTGAGACAAATGGTAAAATAAAAACTTCTCAGATGCATAATATGCGAAAACAGACGTTTTAGGGGGAAAACTTTGAACTGATAACTTGTCGAATTTATTCCAAAGAAGTGTGTTGCTGCTTACCGATTGTATAACATTTGCACTAAACATTGTTTGCCCGTCTTTGTTTCCTGTGTTCTATTCTAACGTATGGGTGTCATGTTTTTTTAGCCTATTTTGTTTGGTTAGTTTTTATGCCACATCATGACTGTGGCTGGTTGCTTATTGACATAATTTTGCTTCGGCGGAATATCTGACTGACATAACGTAAATATAATTAGGCATAGTCGAAACCTTCGTGACACAAGCTCTTGGTTATGGTTGAGAGCTACTGTAATTGCCTTTTAACATCTTGTTAAACTTGATTGCTGCTAACCTTGTTTTTGTGAGCGCACAATAGTTTGCACTTAAAGTGCACAGTAAATTGTTGATAATAACTGAAATTAATTAATTTTATGTATCATAATACTTCATTATTTTGTATCTTTGCAAAAGCATTATTTTGTATTGTCTCTGCGTATGCACTTCATTTTTTATTCTTTGAGTAGCATACTGTAACTGCTCCGTATCTATGATTGTTTATTTTTTTTACATACATTTGTGAGTTAAAAATGCTTGGGTTTGCATATGGTTGTGGCAGATTTCTATTTGTGCTTGCAGGAATTGGTTACTTGCAATTCTCATTTAAATTGAGGTCATAATCGCATAATATTTACATCGTTTGGATCAGTTTTATTTATAATCGCTTCATATGTGAACCTAAACATGTTCAAATAATCAATGCTGTTATGTGTTGAACATTTAATTTGTACCTATTTCTTTTGACAATATAAAGCATTATTGCAATATTTTGTTGTGCATTTCTTGTGAACCCTCCATTATTAAGTGATTATGACGACTGTTGTGATTACGAGTTAAGCAAAAACGCATTCACAAATATTAATCGGAAAACCCAAATCTGAAAATTGGGCTTTTTTCCTTAGCCAAAAGCTTTTGGGACAAAGCGCCCAAATTTTCAGCTTGGGTATTAATTACCCAATTTTCTTGATCTACAAGATTTAAGGTTAAACACCCAAATTGAAAATTTGGGTCGTTATTACCCAAGTTGACAAATTGGGTTTCTCAGCCTTCGAGCCCAAAATTTTCAATTAGGTTTAAAGACCCAAGTTTGTAGTTTGGGTCAAGTTACCCACTGTACTTGGGTTATGGATATTGGGTTAACAAACCCAACTTTGTAAATTGGGTCGTTATTACCCAAGTTGGCAAATTGGGTTTCTCAGCCTTCGAGCCCAAAATGATAACCCAAGTTTTTTGGGTCTACGTTACCCAATTTGATTTACAGTGCAGTTACCAATCTAGTAGTTATTTCCGCTGTTGTGCGTGAGTCGAATGTTCTCTGCGCTTCTCTTTCTTTCTCTCTAAATCTAGCTCATTCTCTTGCCTTGTTTCTTTTTTATATTTGGGGCGGTATACTGCTCAACTTTTGTGCCCTTAACGCAATGCGTTAACTTAATGAATAAACAAAGTTAACGCATCGCGTTAAGCGTGCAAAAGTTGAGGAGTAGCCTATACCGCCCCTGTTCTTTGCGTTTGTCTACCCCAGTCGATTCTTAATTCATTCTAATCTTTGGATAGCTCTGGTTAAAAGCTCTTCTTTTATCTGAAATTCCTACGACTTGATTGCTTTTCCGTTGCAAGAATTTGGTAAGAAAATATTCGAAACCGTTGTCTGAAAGTAATCCGAAACGTGATCTGACTCGTAATTCTAGACTTCGTCCAAAACGTAACAAGAATCAACAATATCTACACCGCGTGTTTCGAAGAATGTTAAGTCTAGTGTAAGGTGTCAGACATTAGCCAAGGTGTCGCCTAAGCATACCTCACAATCTATCATCAAAAAAAAAAAATTGCAACAACTTTATACTCAAAACTTGTTTTTTAAGCAGGTTAGGTGATAAATTTTTTACCCTGTCCACATGTCCAATTTTCTTTCTGCGTCACAATTAAGTGGTTGATCTCATTATGACTTCGGAAGACTTTAATTGTGACGCTAAGAGGCGGTAGGCCTAAAGCCCACGAAAATTGGTCATGCAAGCAGGGTAAATATTTCACTTCAGACCTTAATTGTATGTCAATCTTTTCATTATTATTCGTAACTGCTTTCAGATTACGTGTAAACATTGGTTTTAATTGCAATGTTATTTTTTAGCACACTACATGTTATTATGGTGTTTGATGCTACATCATAAATGTTTTTGTTGGGAGCTTTCAAAACCATATTGTGTATTTTTCGA
Source organism: Trididemnum miniatum (assembly GCA_964006365.1). NCBI lineage: Eukaryota > Metazoa > Chordata > Ascidiacea > Aplousobranchia > Didemnidae > Trididemnum > Trididemnum miniatum. The sequence continues at coordinate 23,483,188 of OZ023242.1, read as the reverse complement.
TTGTCAGTACTATCATTCAGTGATTCTAATTCTTTGCAATTATTTTAATTCCACACCGAATTACACTCAATATTATGGGATATGATTTTCTAGTTTTGCTGGTAGGCGTTTTTGCATTGCTTTGCCTGATGTCGCTTCTTACCCAATGATTGCGGGTGAAATCTTGCTAAAGGAAAGGCATAAAATAGCAATGCCCATGCAATATATTTGGGTTGTTAACTCATCTACCCCAAACAACATTGATTGGGTAATATTCTCAAAAGCCAAACGCTTGTTTTGGAAAAAATAAGGTAAATGGGAACATTGCCCATAATATGTATTGAGGGTTTTTGATCCAACTACCTCAGCAACTTACCATGAACGTTTGGGTAATTTTTTAAAAAATCCAATCTCGTTAAATGGGTAATGCTATTAACTTACTTTGAAATTTTGGGTTAAAAAACTTTCTACCTAACTTTGGTATTTGCCTTAATTACCTTAGTTGCTATTGGGTGATCGAACCCAAACTCTGATTTTGAGTATACCCACGAGTGAGCTCAACGTTTTTGGGTAAAAATTACCCAAATTTGCTGTGTGGCTGTGTCAAGTTCGAATAAAATAGGATACGATCCGATCTTCAAAGAAACATTCAGCTTTGGATTTGAAGTTTCGTCATCTTCGATAGCATTGAGAATTGGAAGCTGCATCAATATGAAGGACGAAAAATTAAAAAAGACAGGAAAATGTCATAACACGTGCAGCGCACAGAAATACGAATGCGCGTCACAAATAGACTGCTATTGCGCTTTGCGTCCTCTGTAGTTTCGAGTCCATTATATTAGTGGTCTATGGTGAGACAACATGTTTCAATATGACGACGTGATGAATGCAAGTTTAATTAAACAACAAAACAATCGAAACAGCGCAGTGTGCGTGCTGTGCGGAAATGCACGCGCTGCATTTTTTATATCATGGTTGGTGTAAGAAAAGCTGCTGCCTTGATATCAACTGGTAATCACATCACAGGGGAGGCTATTCAATGACAAATTAGTTCCTTCCTACCACTGCGTCACATATAAATTGCTTGCCGTACGTACTTTCTTGATTTGTAATGTCAATGACGCTGTGCACGTGTGCTGTAAATAAAGTTCGTTTCTCTTCTGTTCTGGTGGTACAACTTAGCACAAGTTATTCAAGGACTCGAAACTGTGACTTAAAATATCGTGTCAGCGCGTGAGGACGAATTAACTAACCAATGTACAAGGTTTAACGGGCCGCTTTGATAGCTTTGGCGGGCCACAAGCGGGCCGTGGGTTAGACGCCCTTGTTATGTGAACTTTGCTACAATTGGAAATCGAAATCAATATAATCAACGGAGTACGAATTTATTCTGAGTGGAGTACAAATTTTTTCAATTTGAGTTGTTTTGGATTGATTATTTTAAGATTGTTTCAAGTTTCAATTTTTTGGGTTTGAAAATTTTCGTGATCAGGTTACGATAGAGGTTGAGGGTTTGGTTGAACTTCAAGTTAAGATAAGTTTTTTATAACAAAACAAGAGTTAATTAAAGAGAGTAAGATAGAGTTGAAAATTGAGCTCAAATTTTCTGCCGCTAATCTTCCAAGGAAAAAATAGAAAGTCTGAAGTGGTTGTTTTTATCGACTGGTAGAGTAACATCTGTTGCTCAGTGCTTCGGTAGGTTGTATACCAGTACATTTTGTTACTTCGTCGCGGTTTTATACAACTGGATAGACCAATAGAGGAGTAATAAAATAACCAAAATGTTTTTTTTTTATGAGCCTGTACAAATACCGCAGCCACTGACGAAACATCGATTTGCTATGAGACCAGTAATAAGTATGGTAGCTTACATTTTGAAATTTTCCCAAATTATTCCTGCTACACAATGCATGAGTAGGCTGAATAGACTGCTGGTGCCACTGTATCCAGCCAGTATACCCAAACACTGAACAGGTAAAGATTGTAGTAAACAGCTTAGGCCTCCCATCAGACGTCAGTAGGTAATCGACTGCACACGACCTTTTGCGTTTTTAGTTCTTCTGACGTCACGCAATGTCAAGCAAAAAGGGTTAGAGTTAACCCTAATAACCATAACCCTCAGAAGAATGTGAGATGAGAAAGTTGCGGACAGTCGATTGTTCACTGAGGGCCTGTTGTTCACTTTACCTCATTAACTTTAGGTCTGTAACAAAACGCGATTTGACTCCAACTGATATTGATCGCAGTAGTTTATTTTTTAAACTGATAAAACACAACGCAGCAACGACATCGTCAAACAGAATTCCGGTAGACTGTGTGTGTCCAGAATAATAAAATACACTGTAGCAGTAAATATCGGTATTTCTTTAAGCAGTATCTATTTTACTTCTCACTCCATATTGTGCATCATGTGTCTGTTTCCGTTCTCACTGCAGGTCAGCTCTGACCCTCTCTCCTATTTTCTTACCCTTTACTAACTTATATTCTAATAACCCTGAATTTTATTCTTTAAGTCACTGCTGATGACATTATATTAGCGTGACAATTTTTTAGCTAGTATGAATTTGCCCAATAATTTATGGTGCCTGGAAAAAGTTGATCCAATTTTTGCCTCAATTTTGAATTTCCGGAATATAAATTTTTTGTTTTGTACCAAAATATACAACTCCTTAATTCAAATTTGGTCAAATGTATTACCATTCCAATCAGCAAGCTCTGAAAAAATTGAAAATTTTGCTTGAAATTTTTCGTTTTTCTCAAATTTTGCGCCGTGGAGGGAACAGTGCTAATGTCATGCAAAGCCAAAGGTATGGGACAGCGGGTGCTAAGCACACATTGTATAGACCATTCTCAATTGGCGGCCCATTACAAAAATCAATCATGAATGATTGAACGCTGTTAGAGGACACACTAGACCTGTTTTTTTTTCGGTCAAATTTCGGTCATAGTTCAAATTAAATTCGTAAAAACCAAAAAAGTTACAGCCATTGCGGTCAATTGACCGAAGTAGCCTAAATATCTTGCCAATATGCAAGCAACAATTGCAAACGAACTGCCGGTGTCACAATGTCAGGTTTAATGAACATCAGACTGATCACAGAAGTTTTTGTGTTGCGGTTACAAAGTAGTTGGTGTATATTTCGTTCCACGTCTTGTTACTTCAAACATGACCGAAAAAAAAAAATTAAAATGACCGAAATTTTTGTAGACAGTTATAGGTCAATTGACCGAAGTCAAATTTTGAAAAAAATGATCCAGCACGAGACGAACAACATACATACACTTAACCCATTGCACTTCGGTTGTGCCAAGTGCCTGCCTAGCGGGAAGCTGCGAATACTACTTTTAAAGTTTTTAGTATGACCCGACCGGGAATAAAACCCCAGTATCTCGGCTACCAAACGGACACTCATACCGTTACACCAAGCGCCGGTACTGTCATGAAACGAAACAAGGAAACACTCCTGTGCTTTGTGCAGCGTTGTGACAAATTTAATGAATTAACTTTCATTGCAGCCATTTTGTAATCATCTCGCTCGGTGTATTCAGTAAAATATCATTCTTTGTACCAACAAAATGACTTTGAATGTAAAACTTCTGTGGACTTTACTCTTCTTTTTATGCTTTGGTAAGTAATTTAGAATAAATTTCCATTTATCTTTCTGTTATCCGTGCAATGTGATCACATTTTGTTCTCAAGATTACATATTCTGTGCATGTCAATAAATATTAGTAATATTTAACAAACGCTGACATAATTTTATACTAACTGTCACCAATTTGCTTCAAATTTTAAGTGTTAGAAATAAACACCCGCGTGGTAATGCAATGGCTGCGAATTTGATGTAAATAACTTGAAACATGTTTTTCTTCGAATCTTCAACGAGGTCAAGTTGTCAGCATTAAAAGTCTTTTTTTTACGTGTTTTTAAATAATTTTGTTTTCACGAGCTCGCGCATTACTATTGCGTCGAATTGTCTTGAAACGTTTACGGCAACATGTCTTAACACAGAAAAACTCGGCAAACCCTGTGGGCAATAAACTCATTTTAAATCAGGGGTTCTTAATTTTTTCGTATTTTTTATCCCTTGCCGATTTAATAAAGTATAATTTACTCCCAGTGCAACACTTTCACCTTTTAAACATTGATAATTAAAAACTGTTTTAGTTTATACTTCAAAAAAATTACCCTCTCGATAGGCAAAATTTATCCGCAGGGAATAAATTTACTTCCGGTTAAGAATCCCTGATCTAAATGAACTGCAAACATATTTGCCGCAAGTCGGAAAGCTCACTGATTCTGGCCAGTTTCATATACAAACAGAAAGTGGTAAAACTTGTAATGGGCCTAAATAATGGCCTACACAATGTGTCAGAGGAAATTGAACCTTTGCTGGTTTAAATTGCACCACTGCCCCTTACTAATAATAATAGTAATAACACTTTTGGGTCATGTCAAATAGCCCTGTCCTGTTAACATTTTTTGGTAGCAGTACTATCATGGCGTAACTTTATTCAAAACATTTTACATTCCATAGGTTTCATATTCGGCGTTAAAGTCACTCTTGAAAGAGGCCAAACTGGATGGGCAAAAAAAGACATTAACCTTGGTGAAACTGCTACGTTGATATGTTCATTATCTGGACCTGGAACGTAAGTAGAATAATGCTGGTTCAAAGCTTAATTTTTCAATCGACCAAGTGCTTAGATATAAATTAATCTTAATGTGATAAAGCAGTTTGCATGAGTGAGACTTTCTTTGATGGACATTTGCTTTCATACATGTTACTTTTATGTGAAAAACTCCTAAGTTGATTTTCGCAAAATCACCACAACTTTTCCTGAAATGTTGTCAAACACCTGCACTTTTATATTCACAAAAATTAATATTCAGCTTTATTAGCTATCAGTTCGTTGGCCAAGTCGATGCTGTCTCTGCTCGTAGTGCAGCAGATCTATGGTTCTATTTCTGGTCAGGTCAAACCAAAGCGCCAAAAATTGGCATTTACAGAAAAGGTTCTTTGCGAAATGAAAGCAGAGGTTTTAAAAGTGGTGCACTTCCCAACATTATGCTGCACTTTTACAAGGTTTCGTAGTAATCAATAATGTTTTTGTTTTATAGCCTACCATCATTTGAGTATGAAAGAACGTTGCATATACTCACATCTTTTATAAGATATATTGCGCTATATTGCGTCGAAGCTTGCAGTAGGCTAAGTGGTGGGGTTCATCTTTGTGGTGGGGCTCATCTTCGTTGCGTGGCGCCTGGGTAACACAAGTCTGAAGAAACGGTGGCGAGCCACTGGTGACACTGTGTCTGCTGAGATCATCCTGGGAACCGAACCCCTGACCTCCTGTACCGTTTGCGTTGTTTTTCATCGCTACGCCAATAATTTAAAAAAAATCCTTTTATCAGTCCTAGTCACGTAATCAGCTACATGTCCTAATGGTACCTCAGCAGATTATATTTTTTATAATGAGTTTGTATGACGGCTGTTGCCAATTGCATTTGAGATAGATGTTGCTGATGCAAAGAGTGCAAGCTCACTCCAAAGTTCTTTATTTGCTGAAAATAAACAAAAATCAAATGTTTAGTATGGCACCGAAGTGTGAAACAAGTAGTGGTGCTCATCTCCACGACTTATCGCTGGGTAACACAGAGGTTGCAGCGGTGGCAAGTCGTTGGCACAGCGTTCAATTTGACTGGCCCAAGAAAACCAAGACCTAAGGCGTTGACAGCGATGTCGCTATGTCAATTGGCTGGTTTTCACAACTTAAAAACGACGTCGGTTATTATTTATATCAGGGTTGAATGGAATTTTCGAGCTTCTCAAACAAATGCCACCTCTATACAGATTGTCTTTAATAGCGAGGTTTCATCTATGTCTCAAGATCGATTCGAAATACGAGTAACTAATCTCTATATCAAGAAAATCGAGAGGAGAGATGCAGGTATTTAGGTCTACTTGAAACTATCAGTATCAACTAAGTTAACATGTCGTGTTGAATTACCACTAAACAAATACCACTGCCCTAGCGTTTGTGTCAACATTGGATTCATTTTGTCTGGCTTCATGGTGCAATGTATGAGCCGTTGCAAGGTTGCTTGCTTAATTGTGAATCGGTTTATTTTTTATTACTCTTGCTAGCAGTGGTTCTCAAACTGGGCAACGTAGTCCTTGTGGGCTACGCAAAGACATCGTCGAATTCCGATTTGGTGTAGATAATATACTGTAGTTTACGTCAAATAAACCCATCGCATTAACTGCGCATGTAAATTTGATAAACGAATTTCTTTTTTCTGAATGCAGCAGCTAGTCTAGCGCACAGCATAGCCTATCAATGCTTGACTTGATTCAGACCGTGTGCAACGTCTTGGTGCATGGGTTTATTGTCAAAATTTTTTGTATTACATTATGTAACTGAAGTTTTTTCTAACTGATGGTGGTGGTACATTGTTGTTTATACTGTTTCATACTTCTTCATTTTTTCGTTATTGTGTTTCCATATTTTAAGAGTTGGACGACTGAGTACATACTTGATCTAAGTTAGTAGAACCACTCACAAAATTAGTAACACCTACTGATGTAAAAAAGCATTTTTTTACCACTGTTTTTTATAGCCTTGATTTGTTTGTTTTTTTATTATTATCATTTTTTTTGGTAAGAAACAGTTTGGTAGAGGAGTGTTTTAAATGACAAAATGTTCATTCCCAAGTTTTCAACTCGCTACGGTACCTTCAACAAGTGTATTAATCAGAAACAGTTTCCAGATAATACCGTATACAGCAATATCTGGCGCCCAACTTCAAGCAACGTTGTCTGATCTAGAACATTGCACCAGATATGTTTGATACCGGCATGTGCGTAGTTGACCTTTGTAAAAAAATTCTATTTTGGTTAAGAGCTTCAAGTTGTTAGTTTTGATTAGGCCTACTCATTGCAACAGTTTGTTCAGGCATCGCCACTCGCTAATAGTTATTAGTTCGTCGGTTAGAAGACAGAGCCTTTTAAACTCTAAGCTAGATTAATGTTAAAGCCATAATAACAGCATCTCATTCGCTATTTTTTGAGCTTAATATACCAATTAAGCTCATTGATTTATCTACTAAATTCTGCACTGCCACTATGGCAAATTTCGAAAGAGATAATGGAAATAGGAAAAGCCACTGCTGCTGCAGCGCTACGGCATGGTTACGATCTATAATACAGCCGCAGTGCATTTCACGCTTCTACAAAAAGTTCTAACGAAAAGCCGTTCAAGATTGAGAAACGATTATGTTCACACTATCTAGTGTTAGAACTGCTAAAAATGACTTATGGTGGTAACGAGCCCGAAAATTCGTACAAACCCTGCTCTTAACCCCCAGCGCTTGATTAGAAAATGCATAGAAAGGATGCTGCAGCGCTAAATCGCTTATTTTTGCTACCTGTACTTTGGGGATTCACCGGCCACTTCACACATCAGGTTACACACACATATTTTACGGAGCTTATTTCAGATATGTGCCAGATGCTGCAGCAACAGTCGCACCCATCTTAATTCGTAACCACTTCTTCCGCAATGTTCTTAACCGTGGGGATCCGGATTCAGCAAACCGTAGCTCTATAAGCCCTGCATCAAAAGCTGAAGGCCAAAAAGGTTATCAACTAGTTGCTTAGCAGGAGCAAACATTTTGAAAATTCATCTTGATTTCACTCACCCGCAAGGGGGCGCTCTAGAACCAGAGTCATACCCAACTGTTGTATGATTTAATCAAAATGACATACAAAGAACCAAAATGTTGTATCATTAACAATAACTTTTTAAGTTCTTTCTTTAATGTTAAAAGAGGGGTACGACAAGGTGATCCCTTGTCTCCTACCAGTTTCATTTTATCTATCGAGTATTCTAGCAATTTTGTTTCGACAAAGCATTTCATACAAAGGATTAACAATCCAAAACTATTGTTTTAAAGTATCTTTATTTGCTGATGACACTGTAATTTATTTGAACGGTAACTCTTCTCAGTTCAAACAGGTGTTTGATGTTTTACGTATATTCGGAAAACGATCTGGTTGCAAAGCCAATATCGATAAATCTACAGCATTTTACATTGGGTCAAGTAGAGTTAATGTCATAAAACCATTTTCGACTGAGGGATTAAAATGGGTTACAAGCTAGTTAGTTAGTTAGTCACGTGCATATTTATTCTCCTATCACGAGAAAGCGAACAATGCGCTATACGAGCTCGCTCAGGAGTTGCCAGCCATCTGTCTACCACACCAAGATGAGGGAATCCCGTTCAGTGCCTTTCCCAACGGAACAACAAGTAAACTTGCCGGCTTGTTTTCCACGCTGTTCCTTTAAAGCTGAGCGTCAAGCAGGGAAGCTGTGAATACCAATTCTAAAGTCACTGGTTTGATCCGACTTGGAATCAAACTCAATTTTACAGCTTCCGAGGCGTACGCTCTACCACTTGGCCATCTGAGCTGTCAAAAACTTAAAGTCATTACCAATTTTAAAGTTATTATCTCAGACAAAAGCTAAAAGTATGACGTAACTTTCATGAGATGTGGTGTCTCTGATCGTTTGTGTACGTGAGCACTCTCTGTGCTCAGTAGAACGAAATACTTAGTTTATGTAGGAACGAAATACTTAGTTTATGTAGCGTGTTGCAATTTACATGTTTGTTTTCAACATATTTTTCGCAAAGTTTGTAAAGAGTTTCTAGTCTAGTCTACTTTGTTGTTGGAATACTGTAATGGCAAGCACTGTCATTATTTGTGACACTATGAGCTTATACATACTTCTGTTTTCCGTATAAAGTTCAACCATCGCAATTCACGCCAGAGATGTCCGGAGTTGCTTTTTTTGAGACTCCGACTCCAATCCTGCTCCAAAATTACAGAATCCAACTCCAATCCTGCTCCGGTTTAGCCAAAAATCAAAACTCCAACTCCTGTTTTCACTCCTGTTACTCGGAGTAGTTTTGCAAACTTAACAATCACAACATTATCCAAACTTTAGGCCTATGTTAAATTTCATGCTATTGAGATTACTTAGGGACTGTGCGCGAACCGATGCCTCACAGCGAGCGTAACTTTTGTCAATGTTCAGTCTACATTACAATAATAACTTTAAAAAATGGTTACTCCGGCTGCAACTCCTACTCCAGTTTTGACGTTAAACTTAACTCCGAATCCAATCCGGCTCCGAAAAAATTTGCTTAACTCCGGCTCTTGCTCCGGCTCCGACTCCTGTACATCTCTGATTCACGCTACCATGACACGCTTGATTGAGCAGTTTTTATGAGCGTCATTTGTCTCAGCGCTTTAGTGAAATTTTCTTCTCTCTTCAAGAGTAAGACAGTTCAGTCAAACTGATAACAAGGTTCAAAATTTTTTCATTTTACGCGGTGCATCACGAAACTCACGTGATACTTCTAGATTTTATCTGACTTATTTTGCGCGTGTGTTTTGGTCCGACTTAATATACATTTTGTCCGACGTATAAGTCGGAAGTATCCGACTTTTTTGCGCTTGTTTTTTTTGTCCGACTTAGAGTCAGTGTGGCACCCAGGATTTGGCAAAGGAAGGGAGGGCACAACCGGGGGTCTGGAAGGGTAGTCTCCAGCCGAGATCGGATTTTTACGGTTTTCACGTAAAAACATTCATTTCAGCGCACTTTTTTTATCCAAAAAGGGCAAGCAGCGAGTGCAGTCACCATGGACCATGCAAAAATATTTTCGCAGCTTCTGTTTAAAAGCAGAAGTTTGGCTGGAATAAGTGAAAGAAAGCTGCAACCATTATTAGTTTGAGAAATCATAAACTAAAAATTAGGTTTTAGCACCTCATTACAGGGATGAAGGTGGGGCCATGACTCCGTGCTCCCCTCCCGTGCGGGTGCCTATGCTTAGGGTACAATTTGTCCGATGTACAAGTCGGATACTTTCGATATAAATATTGGACAAATTATGGTCTAAATAAGCTTAAATAATTATAAAATCTAATTAAGCTTAAAAAACGGCGCATGGAGCGCCGTTTGAACAAAACCAATTTTTCCGACTTATTTTGCGCGAGGTCCGACTAAGATACATTGGACAAACAATGCTCTCAATAAGCTCAAAAAGGTCAGGGGTTAGGGTCACGCATGGGTCAGGGTCACAAGACGAACAGTTATTTTCCAAATGGCGCCCCATACTTCAGCCAGAGATGGAAACCGGTCGGATCGACCGGCCAGTCGGGTCACCGGTCGGGTCGAGATTCTTCGACCGGCCGGTCCAACCGGTCAAAAAGGCAGTCAAATTCTCCTTTCTTGCAACTAAAACACACCTAAACACCAACCGAAATATACATATCGATATGTGTTTTTAAATAGTTTATGAAAAACGGCATTAACAAATCACACCTTCTGAAAAGAAAAGTTTGTTTTTTGTTTAGTTTCATTCAAACACTCTTTTTATTAATAGCTATGGGAATCAGTGTTTCAAAAAGTGCTCGATAACTGAGTTCAGCTAGATGTGGTGAATTCGTAAACTCTTTTTATTAAATGAAATTTTACGTGTTCAATCCATCTAGTGACAAAGTTAGTGTAAACTACAATTTGTCATTAGTAGACAGTGCATAGTGGGGAAGATTTTGTTGGAGTTGTATACCGGGCATCGTAGTCTAGGCTAGCTAGGCTAACTCAAGTTCTGCGCTGTTTGTTCTTCCGGTACGGTAACAAAACGGAGACTGAAAAATCTACTCTCTAATTTTATTTTGACGTTTCGCTTGGCAATGAACGCCAAGCTTGTTCAGAAAATACAGTGACCTGGGAAGGAAATCAACCTATAAGCGAGCCACAAGCAAGCTGAGACTGGAACTTTCTTCACTTTGCGAACATGCGATGGACTTTAACCATACCATTGATTGGGAGAAATCGGAAATTTTGAAAGTGGAGAACAATTATTCTAAACGACTCATCTCGAAAGCTTGGTTCATCAATGCCCATCCTAAGGTTATGAACAGGTCTGATGGTGACAGTCTCCCAAATGTTTATCGTTCATTGGCTAAATGAATTTAATGCAATTTAATCTCTGTAGTTTGAATACTGGATTTTACGTATTACACATAATAAATTTGATTATAAGAAATGATTATTCACGCATTTCACCTTTGTGTGACGCAATAGTTAATCGGGTTAATCCAATTTACACTTCATGATTTTTTAATCAGTTCAGTTAAATCAGTGCTACTACGTTTTGCTGTTCTCGACCTGGGTTGATTTCCTTCCCGGTCACTGTATTTTCTGAACAAGCTTGGCGTTCATTGCCAAGCGAAACGTTAAAATTAAATTGGAGAGCAAATTTTTCTGTCTCCGTTTTGTTGCCGTACCGGAAGAACAAACAGTGCAGAACTTGTCATTAGTAGAGCAAGTTTTTGCAACTTTTTTCTAAAGTTTTCGACAGCTTCGAAAACACTCAGACTCTACGTAGTTTAGTGTTTTAAGCAATTACATGATTTTATTTTGCAACTTTTTGCTACTTTTTCCACCCTTGGGCTTCTCACTAACTCTGTGGCGTCGCATTTTATTTTATTTTTGACTGTCGTATTTGTTATGATTGACGCCGAATAAAAATACAATACAATTTTTCAATTTTACGTGCATCTTTTTATTGCAACTTTATTAAATTTTTGCGCAAAATGTACAAGTGAAAATGTGATTTGAAAATTATGCCTCGAAACTAGTACAGAATTTTAGTTTAATTGCAGTATTTTCTTTGAATTGTATAACAGCGAGCTTTGTGACGAATGGGCTATGTCTCAATGTTATCTATGATGCAACAGTTGGTTTGTATTATTTTAGTTCAACTACAATCCTAGAAGTTCTGGTACCATTGTGTCAGAACCAGGATTGCTCGTTATGCATAACCTCGTTGTGCATAGTCCTAAATCCAACTTTTCACGACAACTTTCTTTACAAATAAATGCATCTTTTTCAGAATTTTAAGCTACAAAAACTTGCCCTAGTCATTAGGTTAATTGAACACTGAATATAAACTTTCGGTAAAAAAAAAACGGTCGACTGCTGGGCTGGTCAGTGACCGATCACTGGCCGGTCGACCAGCCGGTCAATCGGCGTAGATTTTGAATTTTACCGGTCGGGTCGAGAAAATCCTGACCGGTACCATCTCTAACTTAAGCTTCCTCCGTTCCATATTTATTGCATTCCGTATTCTCGGAATAAGCATGTAGTTTTCAATTCAGTTTTTTCGTTTCTGTTCAGTTGTTTGGAATCGTTTTGCGTTTTTAAACAAGTAACCAATGAACAAATATTTACAACGACTTGCAGTAATTCTTCTCGTGCTTTCAGGAACTTATGAATGCAGAGCAAGAGCAGCCAACAATCCACAATTGGGAGGTGGAACTTACAGTGTAACTGTTTTGGGTATGTATAAAATCTTTAAAACATCAGAGTGTGGACCAAGGGTGGAAACTCAAACCTAAACCGAAACCTGAAAACCCGGTTTTAAAGGAAATTTTGGAAACCCAAACTAAAACTGACACCTACTTAGCCAAAATTTTGAAAACCTAAACTTGAACCAAAACCGTTTTTTCTTGAAACGTCAAAACCGAAACTGAAACTACAACCTGTTCAAAATTTTCTAAGATTTTAGGTTTTAAAAATTGTCATCATCATCCCTACCAGCACAGTTCCTTTAACGCTGAGCGTCGAATAGAGAAGCTGTGAATACTAATTTTTGAGTCTTTGGTTTCGCCGGACTCGGAATAATACCCCAGTCGACAACTTCTGAAGCAATTGCTCTTCTCACTCGGCCATCTGAGCTGCTACTTATCATCGCAATAAAACAAAAACGCCAAAAAGTAGAAGATTTAAATAATTCGTATTCACAATAAAATGACTTTCTTGTATGAAACGTAAACCGAAACTGAAACCCAGAAACCGAAGCTGCGCGTAAGCAAAACTGGAACCGATTTTTCAACAGCCGTGAAACCAAACCAAAACTGAAACCTGACATCTGGGTTTCAACACACCAAAACTGAAACTGACACCCTAACGCCAAGTAGCCAGGTTTCCACCCTTGGTGTGGACTGCCCAATGACCACTTTGGTAGGCTAACTTCGGTTACCCTTGTATTACGTTATCGTTAAATTATAAAGAACAAATTAGAGAGCGCCCAGGTTCCCAAGTTTGGTAGGCTTTTGGTCAAGATCGACTCTTCTGCATCCATTCCGTGATAATGATACGTCACTTAAATCCTTGAAGCGAGAATACCTTGCCTTCTTACGATGCACAATTAGAGTTACAGTCAGTGCATGAAGCAACGCAGTTTCGAAAGTAACGGGATATAAAACTAAAAGATTAGGAGAGGGTAGATGACAAGAAACCATCGCAAAAAATAGCAATGCAGAGAACAGAGTAGCAATTTGTTCTTTATAAAATCTTTATAATTCTACGATTAGTGCTGTTTGAAGAGAGTTTCTTAATTACGACGTTGTATAATGCGAGACAACAAAGCAGAAATCAAATCTTTATTGTATTCCCATATTTCACCGAAGCGTGTGACGAGTGGCGTGGACCAACTGCGCGGCTTAGCCTCTGGGCGACACAGCTCCGAAACAACACCAGATTTGACCAGCCGGGGATTGAAGCCAAGACCACCAGCACCGTTAGCAGTGTCTCTTACCACAACGCCAGCTGGCCGGTTCAATGATCTAATGCCAGCTCAGTCAGTGGTTAGAATTTCAAGATTAAAATTTAAAGGTGTTGCCAGTTTGGTGCTTGATTATGGACTCAATTTCTGCGTCATATTTAGAAATCCCTTCACTCCTATTACACAGTGTGTATGTCAGGGGTGAGGATCTTGCATAGAAGTGCAGGTCACGTTAAATGCATAGGATTCGAGCTACTGGCCAACACATCTTTAGATTTTCAAATCCACATAAAATACCCTCAGTTACTTATTATTATTATGTAAACATGTTTTGTTTGTTTCAGTTCCTCCTTCACATCCATTGTGTGGTTATCCTGGCAATCTTCGTTTGACTCTCGACAGAGAAGCTCAGATCACTTGCAGATCAGATGATGGTGAGTTGGTGGAGAACTCGGCTACACGGCAGCGAACTCGCTGAACTTGGTCGTTTTTTGCCAAACTTAAACTCGAAAACCAAGAAACTCTGAACTCGAAAAAAGTTAATTGACTAATGAAGTTATCCTAAACTCGAAAAGAATTGGTAAACTCGAAGTGGACTCGCAAATTTTCAGTGAACTAGCCTCTGTCAAATATGCTTGCGAATTTGCAGCTCTGCTTGGCTGATGAAGTTTTCGACTCAATTACCAGCGGCAATAAATCCGTGATGCTCGTGAGAAGAACAATGTTTAGAAACTACCTCAAGATTTTCGTGTGCAATGGTACTAGCGTTACCTCGAACAGGTTACAGATCCTACGTGACGGGTTCGATTCGCGGCTGAAGCCAATCGCATTTGACATATTTATCAGGTGGCTACTGACTCGAAGAGCGCAAGCTCACTGCGCAGTCTCCCTCAGTTACTGTTCAACTTTCAGTTCAATGTAATTTAAAAATAATCTCAGTTATATTTCAAACTGTAGTTGGTCGTAACCGCTGGAGAACTCAGGTCATCTACGCAGTAATCCATGTCGTTTCATTTAATGCAAAGTTTATGGCTCAATAGTTTGGTGTGCAGAACAGCATTTATTTTTGAAAAGCGATAAATAAATAATAACTTGTAGACACTCATTTAATTATATATATTGCTTTCCAATGAGAGACTGCGAAAGACCTTTGATCCAATTTCACGAAGGAAATTGGCGCGGTTGCCGAGTCTGCAGCCTCTCACTTCCTCGAGAATGTTAATCAGCATAAAATTACAACAGTAGAACCAAAAAAAATACCCGACCAGTTAGTTCAATTGTTGCACATGCAATCAGTGCGGTAGGTTTGAGGTTCGATTTCCAGGCTGATTAAAGCGGCACAGTGTCGTCAACGGCTTGCCACCGCTGCGACGCTTTTTCGGAGCTATGCTGCCCAGGCGCTAAGCCGCGGAGATAGGCCCTGCCACTCGTTACATGCTTCGACGTAATACCGCCAGTATAATGAAGATTTGCTTTTTTTTTGTTTTGGCTTGTTGACTGCCAAACACCTTTTTTTGTAATTTAAATTGCCATGGCTGGATAGCTCAGTTGATTAAGGCATCGTCAGGGCCGTTGAGAGCCAAGCCCGGGCCCGGTACCAAAATTTAAACCGGGCCCCTAGCAAAAATGACAAAAACAATGGTCTGCCAAAAATGGTAAAAAGGATGATTCGCCAGAATATCCACTTTGTTACATCGAAATCGTTTAACAACCAAAAAAAAGTCAATGATACTCTTGAATGGTGATTCTTACTCAGGGGCGTAGCCAGCCCAAAATTTCGGGGGGGGGGGCAAAACTTCGTTGGCTTGTCCAGTGACGCATCCAGGATTCAGCAAGTAGGGGCAGAGCCGGGGGTCTGGGGGCAGAGCCCCCAGCCGCCACGGATATTTTGGGTTTTTACATAAAAACACTCATTTTAGCGCGGTTTTTTGTCCAAAAAAAAAACACACGGGTACCCCGAGTGGTCTTAATCCGCCTCTGCTTGCGTTGGTAGTAGACTTACGTTATTGCATTAGTATCTTTGTTTGTGGCTAGTGGTAACTGAAAATATTTTGGGGGGGGGGAAACTGCCCCCTTCCCCCCTGGCTACGCCCCTGTGCTTACCGTATAAGTACCGGTATCCTAGCTAAAATATGTTATTTAGCTAGCTCACAGCACAGCAGTATATTAAACTTTTAGTAGCCTCTGTTGGTCCACAAAAAAATCGGACCATACATAACTGATTAGATCATTGGAAATGAAAGAAATCTGTGTCCGATATGTGGCGTAGCGAGAAATTTGAAAAGGGGGGGCATAATTTCTACATTTTTTTTTCAAGCGTGTTTTCTTTCGACAGAGCTAATTTGAAGCTGATTGAAAAGCAAGAAAGGCTCTAGGGGGGTCCGGGGGCATCCTCCCTCGGAAAATTTTTAAAAATTTACATGCTGCAATGGCTATTTTAGTGCGTTTTGAATAATTTTCACGCAAAATTTGTTTAAATTTTTTGACCCTAATTCTGTGTGCTTCGCGAAATATGATGCATTTTGTTCGCACATTTTCGATTATGCTTGCTGAAGGCGTAAGGCTTATCGCTAACGAAGAGGTTGGAAATTACGGAAAAATTGTATACATCAAAAACTTTTTTCAAAATGCCTGGTGGAGGAAGCATATTCCTCATCCTACGCCCCTGGATCCGCCCCTAGCCATAAACTACAAAAACCATCAAAAGAGTTTGGCATATTTCAGTTACTGGGCATCACTAGTTTTGTTCTTTTTTACTAAAAGGCGAAGTCAAAAGGGGGGGGGAGCATGGCCCAATGCCCCCCCTTAAATGCGCTACTCCCGATATTGCTCAGATATGCTAAGTACATTGCGCTGTCAATACAATTTCCATTAGCAGCTTTTGCAACCATGAACATTCCTATGCTTTACGTTAACATGACTCATACATGAAACTTCAGCTTGCGTTTTCATCACTTCACATTATGTTGACAATAAACACTCAAGACAAGAAAAAAACTGAAAATCACTGGTTCTACTACACAAACTGTATAATACTAACTACATACCGGTATGACTTGAATCCCTTAAGCACACCACTGAGCCACTGGTAACAGTTGCAGAAATTGCAGCAAATCATTGGTGCTTATCATATTTTACAACCCAGTACTTGTCTGTAACAGCACATTCCTATGCTTTACGTTAACATAATACATACATGAAACTTCAGCTTGCATTTTCATTGCTTCACATACCGGGTATGTTAATAATAAACACTAAAGACACGAAAAAGATTAAAAATCACTGGTGATACTACAGAAACTATATAACACTGACTACATATGACTTGAACCCGTTAAGCACACCACTGAGCCACTGCTGCTAAAAATTGCGGAAATTGTAGTAATAATTTTGGCATGGTCATCTAACTGCAAAATTTTGCTACTGACTACATATGACTTGAACCCGTTCAGCACACCACTGAGCCACTGCTGCTAAAAATTGCGGAAATTGTAGTAATAATTTTGGCATGGTCATCTAACTGCAAAATTTTGATAAGGGTACAGTTCTGCTCAGCTAATGTACTTGCTACCGGCGCTTGGTGTATCGGTTAAGAGCGTCTACTTGGTAGCCGGTAGACTGGGGTTTTATTCCCAGTCGGGTCATACTAAAGACTTTAAAAATAGTATTCGCACCTTTCGCGCCAGGCGCTCGGCACAAGCGGAAGTGCGAAGGGTTTTGTGTATGTGTTGTTCGTCATGTATGTCCCTTAACAGCGTTCAATCGTTCGTGATTGAAAATTGTAATGGGCCGACAATTTAAAATGGCCTAAACAATGTGTGCTTTCACCCGCTGTCCCATACCTTTACCTTTAACGTACCAGCTCACATAATCAACAAACTGCCTAGAACAAAAATTACCAGTTCTGCATCATTGCGTAAACAACAACGAACTGAATACTGTTTTGGCACTACCACCAATTTTAAACATTCCAGAAATTGTAGCTACCATATACTGTATAATTATGTTTGTGCAATTACAACTATGCAATAAACTTTTTTTCCCAACTTTTTCAGTTTTATCCACCATTGCATTTTCAAACACTTTGCAGTTGGCAAAACTCTTAGTGCTTGAACAAGTAAGCTATAGGATAGTTACTCCAAGATGGTGAGCTAGTGGAACTTTGCGAGCTTTTTTTTCAGCAAAAATTGTATAGTAAGTTAGCCACATATATAAAGGAATATGACTGGGCAGGTAGGGTATTTCCAGTAGGTGGTGGCGAGGGGTGACTTTGTAAGCATTCATCCAGTTTACAGAGTCACCGGTACTCTTTCAAACTTGTATGCCAATTTTTACGCGCGGCATTCTCAAAATTCTGGGCCCCCTAAAAATTCCGGGCCCGGTACCAAAGGTACCCCCTGGACCCCCTTTCAACGGCCCTGGGCATCGTAGCACTGTAATTCGGCTATTAGTGTCGCTTCATAGAAATCGCAGTATATCTGAAAGATATTTTATGCTTTTCTCAAAAGGAGTCTTCTTATTAGTTTTGGCTTGTTCAAAGAACAACTCTAATCAATAATTAGGTACTTTGTCGTAATTTTAAAGATGCGTTTATTGATACGAGACAGGCGACATGCGATAGCGCGACAATGAGGAACGTTTTTGCGTGATCGCTAAACACTGTAGACAGTAAAATGAAACAAACAAGATGCGATCAGAAATTGTCGTCTGTCGGTAAACGCGCTTTAAGCGTCCCGTTTTAATTACGGTAAAACGCGCTTTAAGTAGGCAAACGTCCAGTTTCAATTTGCAATGCTTCTGTTTTTTTTCGGTGTGTTCATAACGTCACATATGACAATAAATTGATTGCACGTCATCACAGGTATCCCAGCGCCGACCTACACCTGGTTCAAAAATGGTCTCCGTCTTCCCGAGAAATCACAGTCAAGTCGCCGATATCAAAACACAAGCTTTGTGTATGACATGCGGACGGGCACACTTGTATTTACAGTAAGTTCTGATATTATATGTGGCAGTATATTTCTAGGAATGCGACCAAAGCGGTATAACGAGCTCACTTAAGAGTTGCCAGCCATCTGTCGACCACTCCAAGATGGGAAAACCCCGCTGGATGCTTTTCCCAACTGCACAACAGGTACACTTGCCGGCTTGTTTTCCACACTGTCTCTTTAATGCTGGGCGTCAAGCAGGGAAGCTGTGAATACCAATTCTAAAGTCATTGGTTTGACAAAATGGAATCAAACCGGAGTCTACAGCTCCCGAGACGGATACTCTTTACTCGGCCATTTGAGCTGCAAGTTCGTAGATGTTGTTGTTGCAAGAGATGTTTCTTTTGATGAAAATCTGCTGTTCTGCTGCAAACGCAAACAAAGTAAACGTTGAGTAAATAATTAATCTCCATCTTATTCCTAGAACTTTCTCTTTTATACAGCCTTGCTTACACTGCTGATGATGACAGCTGAATCTATGTTGTTGAAACGTCTAGTTTTATGAATTACTGTGGTTATTTTTGTCCCATATTTATTGGATTCGTGACATCAATGAAACGCAAGTTTTCTTTTTTGGTAAAAAAAACAACGTTATTTCTTCCTGGTCTTCGATTGACAATCTAAGAACCTTGGTATAATATTTTGATTTGTCATGTAATTATGCTCATTACAATGAAATAGGCAAAAATTACGGAAATGCAGCCCTGGTAAACATACACAATTATACATACTCAATGTACATCAACAGCACAATATGACACAGCAAAAACATTCTCAATTTGCGACGTGTTTTGTCCTTATGGAATTCATCAGGCAAATGCCACTCGAAGCATTCCTCAGGATTTGCCTGATCAGTCTCATAAAACTCCTAAAACGCCTTTAAAAATCTGTTTGCTATCCATAATGCTCTGTTTGACAGAAAGTGACAGAAGCAGACGCTGGAACATACTATTGTCAAGCCTCTAACACTGCTGGTTTAAAGCAATGCGACGCTGCTGCTCTTATTGCAGGTCAGTTCGCAAACATTTATTGAACATTTAAACATCAGTTCAGTCGTAACTGAGTCTGAACGCCTAAGATTGTAGTGTAGTTTCAACTTAATATAAACACGAGAAATTTGACCGGAGTGTAACGTGACTCCTGTTAGGTACCACAAAGGTTAAATTAGTTTGGGTGCGGGTATATAAATCTGAAAGGATGATTGGCTCACTTAAAGTCAATCATTGTAGAAGATGAATGCACATTTTAACTGAGTGCGGCTCATGACGGCTAGTTGTCAGAAACAGCGCTGTTGCGCTCTGTAGTACCTTATTATATTTGGTTGCGTATACATCCTCCTATCACAAAAAAGCTGTCAAAATCGGTACCACGAGCTCGCTTAGCAGTTGCCGGTCACCTATCTACCGCACCAAAATTGGGGATCCCGCTAAGTGTCTTTCCCAACGACACAACAAGTAATCTTGCCGGCTTGTTCTTCACGCTGTCCCTTTAATACTGATCGCGCGTCAAGCAGCGAAGCTGTGTATATACCAATTTTAATGTCATTGGTTTGATCCGAGTCTACAGCTCCAGAGGCGGACGCTCCATTCTCTCGTCATCTGAACTATTAACTTCCATTGAATGTGGATGTGCGTTTGTTTGCTTGTAACTGCTATTGACTTGATCAGTAAATCAACGCAATCTTTTTATCTTAATTTAACGAACGTGGTCCCTTGCGAGGAAAGAAAATGTGAAGTCCAATACCTCTCTTGGGGTGAATTGCGACGTACGACTGGTCCATTTATTAATAGCTTGTTTTGGTGGTGGTAGCCTCTGTGCTGCCATTTGGTTAATTCATTGGCTAAATTGTTTTATGCCTTTTACCGTACATCACGCTAGGGTTTGGTCTAGCCCATACCTCCAATTAGGCAGCCACATTTTCCCTGTCTACATGTCCAATTTTTGTGGGCCTTAGGCCCACAGTTCTTGGTCCTAGCATCTACGTCGTAATCAATTTTCTTAATTATGACATAACAAAAGCATTATGATGCTGAAACTAGAATGAAGTACTGCGGGTCTAAGCCAACACAAATTGGTCATGTGAACAGGGTAATCATATTTGTTAACTACAAGCCTCCGTGATTCCACTTAAGTGATGATCTCACTTTTTGTTTTGATTTTCAGTGGAGGAAGACGTTGGTGCTATTATTGGTATAGTATTCGGATGTGTTTTCAGTGTTATACTGATCGCTATGTTGGTCTGGTGGACGTGGAAGCGTGGTTATTACGATGGTAAGTACCTCATGGACCAGAGCAGGATTTCGGGCACTACTAGCGAAGTTTACTCGGTGCTTAGTGTATTGTAGTAGTTTTTTAACCAGCTACGCCCTGCGTTGCTGGTTCTCAGAAATTCAATGTTGGTGTTTTTGCTTTTCAAGGCATGGTTAGGTCAACTTGTATGGTAGTAATAAGGTTCTTCGAGTAATATGAGGTCAAATTTAGCGAAACCAAATTAGGGGTGAACATAAGTTGCTATTGAAAGCCACAAGAAATTTTCCCTGTGTGATTGGTTGTGTTGAGTCCAGTTAATAGAAGTCAGCACCTTGCTGGAGTGGTTTTAAAAGTTTACCGTTGGTTGTTTGCAGGGCCGCCGAGAGTCAATGAGGGCCCCAAGGCAGGACACCGTTAGAGGCTTCTTCTCAAATACAGGAAATGTTGTGCGTAGTCATACAAAAAGGTAATAGACCCTTTGCACACTAATGCTCAATGAAGCGTAACGAAATCGTTTTGGCAAAAAATTGCCATTAATTCCAGTTGGTAGGCCTATAGCCTGTATTTAACCATAGTAAAGTCGCTGTTTTGCGTTGCCTTTTTCGTTGAAGTATAAAGCGATTTTGTTGTGTAATACAAAACATAGTCATTTAGTCATTTATTAATCTTCTATCAAACAGAAAAAGCCAGAAATATTTTTCAAAATTGTTTTTGACGCCGGTGGTTCTACTGGACTTAGGTTAAGTTATCTAAGCCGTAGAAAGCGCTTAGCTTGGCTCTCTCAGGTTCAGACTAAAAGTTTTTGTTAATTTTACGAACCAAATTGCATTTTTGAAGAACTCGTGCAAACACCTTAGTTAGATTGTACGATTTCATTAGTCGCTTTAATGTTTTGGGTAGGTAATTCAATTGTGAGTTTGCGACTAGCTTACATATCACATTTATGGAAATTTGAATGCAGAATGCTTGTTCAGTTTGTGCTTTGTCCTGGACCTAAACGAACCACAAGCCTAAATAGTGTGTTTTGTAAATAGCCAACACGGAAACTCATACACCACGATTTTGTCAATGATATCTCAATTTAGAGTATTAAAGCGCCTACCGGTACGCATAGCCGTTAATGTAAAGTCTACAAAAATACATCTTATGTAGCTAAATATCTTTGATTTTGCGGAAAAACGACGCTTTTTTTGTTATCTGCCATTCATTTCTATAGTAACTTCATCGCTTCAACTCACGCAGACATCACTTCGACGCGCATGCGCGCTAAGCTAACTGTTCAAAGGGTCTATACAAAAAGTTTTAAACTAAATTCATTATACTTTGCCGCCGCTAATGCACTATCTCTGCATGACCAAACTACACAAGTCCTCAATAATGCTGAAATTTTGTGCATTGGTGTGCGTTAGCGCCGTAAACTTTTTGTTGGTGCCACTCGCAGCGCCGTTAATTTTTCAAAGTTTGACGGAAGGCTGGTGCGCCGTCACCTTTTCTTAATTTTGAGCGTCAAGCGCTAATTGTTAAAATTTTGCAGCCAAAATCACTTTCTGTTATCCTTTTGTTCTGAAACACGCATAATTAAATTTTCCCGTACTAACGATTTGCCCTGATTGCTGCTTGTTACGCATCCGTGTCACCTTGTTACGTCACAGAAATCTGCCTCGGCTGAACGATTGCCCGCGTGCGATTGAGTTGAGTTGGTTTTGAGCCACACAAACATAAGTGACAGTAGTCGAAGTGAAGAGATTTCCAAATCGAGAGTGTTGACGGCGCGTCAAGAAAGCTCAACTCCATTCTTGTCGTCAATTCATTATTCATTTTGTTAAATAATGTTTTGAGTGTTCTAGTCCCGCAACCACCTTACAGAACTTTTTGGTTTACGCTCACGAAGCATGGGGTTTGAGTAGGCTTGGTTCGGGAATCTCTTGATTTCGACTCGTTCTCTAAAGTTATGATGTATTTTGTGTTTAGACAGGAAAATTGATGCAACATGAGCTAGGGATCCGAGAAAAAAAGATTTGCAAATGGGGTCTGAAGCCCAAGAAGTTTGGAAAACCCTGGTCTATTGCAGTGCTACTTTAACTTATTTGACGAGATTTTTTTCTGCGAGTATTAATATTAATTTAGTATTAATTTAGGTGCAGCGACCGTGCTAATTTTGTTTTAAACGCTTTAGTTCCATGTTTTTATCTTGAGCATGTTCAACGTATAAGGTTTTGTCGCTGTTTCCTTATTTTTAACCAAGCTGTTTTTTGTGTTGATGATGGCGTTGTTTTATGGTTAAAAATAAAAAAATCCTACTACCTAATAATTAGACTTAAGATTTTTATTTCTAGCAGAAATCGCATTAAAGCATTTACTCATGCAGAAAGCAGATATTGAGATAGTTGCAACATAACAGACAACAGTTCAGTTTAGAGGGGCGAGTGTATTTATCAGTTTTAACACGATTAATGATTACGAAAATATTATTTTGAGAAGTATTATTGAATAAATATGGCGAAATAAACTAGCGCAGATCGCGGGTAAAAGTAACAGTAATGCCGTAAATGAAAATTTTGAAGGCGAATTAGCTCAGTTGCGAAGCGCACACGCTATCGGTACGGAAGATCTAGAGTTCAAATACTGGGTCGGTCAAATCGGCACAGTGCCGCCAATGGCTCGCCACCGCTGCGACGTTTCTTCGGAGCTGTGTAACCCAGGCGCTAGTCCGCGGAGACAGGCCTCACCACTCGTTACACGCTTCGGCGCAATATCGCGAGTATAATGAAGATTTGATTTGATTTTTGATACCAGTAGGTTTCGAAATCCAAGGTTGGTGAAGAAAGACGTTATCACACGAAACACGTCAATGAAGTTCGTTTTTGCACGCTGCAGTTCCGCTGACTGGTGTGAACCCTAGCAATTAATGCGCGGAAAAGGATATTTTGCGTCTGAAACGTTGTCGAAGGACGAACAAACATTTTGAAATGCTACTATTTTTGCGTGCCAATAAAAATTAAGCCTATTGGTATTACCAGGGTTGTTATATTTCGCTTGTTGCAAAGTGCTAGGAGTTTTGCTGCTCTTGATTAAATTTGATAGACTACGGCACTAAGTGGTTGCTTTTAGCTCGACGCACGAGAACTAGTCCCTAAATCTCACACTAAAATAATGCGATTGCAGCCAATTTCTTTGTTATACTGTTGAAGAATGAAATATGAACCAAGGATAACTTTCTTCCTAAGAAATCTTTTTTGCTTAGGACTTGCCCTCACTTCTTCAAAACCAACTCAAAAGGAAATAATTGTATTCAATTCATAAAACTGATGATAACAAAGAACAGGGCAATTGACTAAGCGTAATCCCGGCTCAGACTTGAACACAATATAAAATCAAAACCAATAAAATAACTGCAGTTACTCTCATGAATTCTTTTGCAAAAGACCAGCAAGGTTTAGAATTTAAAATCCACATAGACCAGTCGCTTACTACGTCATAAAAACAAGAAACTAAACGGAGAAGTGCAATGTGAGCGCGGTGCAGTTTGCACGATGTTAGCAGTTACAATGCCGCAGCGCGAGAAAAGACAATGCTGATGTGAATTGTGAAACAAAATAGGATTAATCTAAGAGACACGAGTTCGAAGCTGAAACATAGCGCCCCCTTGAAACGGAAAATAAAGTGACGTTTCAACAAAACCAAAAGGTGAAAGCGCATCGAATCGCGAACACAAAATATATAAATAAGAAAACCATCATAGTTTCTATGTACGCAAACTATGAGTGCATAATACTGTTAGTGCCACGAATAATAGATCATCAAAAGCGTAACAACGTAATTTTGAAATAAACATGATGACGTAAGCGTATCAGGGAGTAACTTGGGTAAAAAACGAAGTCCCGGTATCTTATATTTACACACATAAAAAAGGAACAAAAAAAACACATATAAACACGAAAACTGGCGATTACTTTTCAAAATTAAAACACAAAATGACTCCATTCTCTAAACTGGAGCAATTTTAGAAAGGTCTCTGAGGATGTATTTGATCTCTGTTTTACCCGAGTCTGGATTTCTAGCAAGAACAGCAACCGTGGCCCGCCTTACCATGTCACGCCCTTTACGGACTTGAGGGTGCAGGCAGTGAACCCTACCTAACCGGTACGCTCCACGCTTCGACAGGTCTTCGGCATCACCGACAAGCACCAACTGACCAACGGTGAGATTATTACGAAGGGTTCTCCATTTAGCCCGACCCTGAAGAGTTGGAAGATAGCTTTTCACCCAACACGACCAAAACTTTTGAGCAAGTGAAGCATTATAAAGATAATCCTTTCTGAGATCGCCTTTATCATGAAACGTACTAACAGGGGTATTAGGCGCTAAATGCTGGCCTAAAAAACATGAAGGGGTAAGAGGTTTTAAATCATTGGGCTTGTCGCTCAGAGTAGTTAGGGGACGATCGTTTACTATTCTCACGGCGTCCGAAGCAAACGTTTGAAGCTCGATTAAAGAGGGCTTGCGTCGTGCTTCCCCCAGAACCTGATGTAACGCATTCTTGACTAGTTTTACCATACTTTCCCAGCTGCCTGCCTGGGAAGGTGCGTAAGCAGGTATTCGCACCCAGTTGATGTTACGTTGGCGCAGGGAATTATGAAATTCAGTGGAATCAATAATTAAAGGCAGCTGCTTCTCAGCAGCACAAAACGTTTTGCCATTATCTGAAAAGAAGGTATCCACTGGCCCTCTTAAATTGGTGAATCTAGTAAAGGCCAAAATAAAACTGTTCAAATCCATGCTTGTGACTATTTCAACATGTACGCAGCGAGTACACAAACAGGTAAATAGGATTCCCCAAGCCTTACATAAATTCCTGTTTTGTTTGTAAAAAAACGGACCAAAATAATCAGTGCCGCAAAACTTGAATGGTTTATTGACAGCTGTGACTCGAAAAGACGGAAGGTCTGACATCAGCTGACGAACAGGTTTGGCTTTGTCAAGTGCACATTTACCGCATGCTGTTAAGTAACGCTTGACGCTAGAGATGCCATGAATGATCCAAAATCTCTGTCGCGTCAACATTAAAGTGTATGACGGACCAGCGTGACCAGCATCAGCGTGTTCATTCAGCACAATAAGTCTAGTTAAAGCGTGTCTACCAGGCAAAATTATCGGGTGTTTAGTGTCGACTGGAAGAAAAGCATTATCAAGCCTGCCTTCCACTCGCAATATTAAATCTGGCCCGACGCAAGGGCGTAATTTACGCAACGTTTTAAGCTCGTTTAGAAAGTGCATTTCAATAACGTTGTTTGTTTTGGCACTCAGCTTCCTCAAAAGAGTGTCAAATTCATCAGGAGAGTTCTCCTTCAAAAACTCAACCGCAGAACCAAAACAATCATTCTGAACATAGCGGAGTAACTTTACGAACGCTTTGTAAAGGTACGAAGCGTTCAAGACCGGCCTTACAAATTCTTTCTTTTTTACTTTAACAGCAATGAAATATTCTTTAAATGCTGTCAAATAGGCAGTACGTTTTTTCAAAGTGTAGAGGTCAGGAGAGCTTTCTACAAGCTGATCTAAACCTCTCAGTTTATGATTTACTAATTGGTTTTCATTTAAGGTTACTGCTCGCACAGTAACAGACTGATCAGAAGGCCTGGGCTCGACTCTCTCCTCCTGCAAAAACGCAGGCCCGTGCAGCCACAAGTCCACAACTCCAGCCTTCTCTTGCTTAGTGACGAAGAAAGGAAGATTCCACGTGGGGCCACTGGAAGAGTTTTCTTCCACTGGGACAATCCACTTCTCGTCAATAAGCTCGCCAAAGGTGTCAGTTAACGTCTTCTTTAAATCAGAATTTTTTAAGGCTGAGCGGCGCATGGACACAGCGCGGTCCAAAGCACTCTGGTAATTATTAGGTAGTTGTTCCACGACCGCCATATTGAGAGGCACTGGAATCTCATAACGATTATCAACAACTTTAATATCACTCTCAACAATCTCTTTAGCCCTCTCGTCGTTTCTGGAAGGCTGTAATGCCTCGTTTTCCAGGTTCGATTCCCGCAAGGATTGTTTCAAATTGGCAATCTCTCTCTTAAGTTTAACACAGCAATCTTCATCTACACAACCACAATTAGCATTTAAGTTAATTTTTAAGCTAGTATTCGCGTTAGTGGCAGCAGAAACACGTTCACCACTGGCAATAGGACCAAGTTTCGTCAGAACATAATTGGGTTTATTCGGGTCCACGTTCTCGCTCTCGTGCAAAACGGTGAGCAGACCTTTGTCGGCCTGACCGATCAACACGTCGATGCATTTCCGCTCAGGAATAGTCGGGATTTCAACATCATTAAAGTTATCTAGTCCCGCCACATCTACTGAGTGAGGAAGAACGCTTTCGTCATCAGTAAAGTTGGGAACAACCAAAGCATTTTTCACAGAAAATTCCTCTCCAGTGTAAAGAGATTCTAAACTGAAGTCTGTCCGACCTTCAGTGATCGCGGTGTGGTCGCTCAAGGTTTTTATGGTAACACTGGGATCTTTCACAGTTTCAAGATCAAGTTCATTTCTTAGCCCTTCAGATATGAGGGTGGCTTGTGACGCGGTGTCGTGTTGCGCGTAAGCTAGAGTTGATCTGCCCGTTGCTGGGTTAATCACCCTCACAGCACTAGTGCGCAAAAGGACAACACTTTTAGAAGTGTCACCTTGGTCTGAGATCTTAAGAACCTTGACCTTTTGTGCGTCATCGTCAGTGTGTTTTCCATCTCGACTAGGAGAAGGTGCACCAGAAGCTGAACCCTGTCCTCCACCACAAGCGCCCCCGGCACCTGCAGAGGCAGGAAGCTCAATCCAATCGTGCAGCGCCGTAGTGTGTTTTCTACTGCAGCTAGGTCCGCACTGACGGCATTTAGAA